>JASDDO010000031.1:216409149-217040224 GCA_030015575.1 Agapanthus africanus | reverse complement strand
TGGCCCCGAACGGGGTACAACAAGAATAACATATATGAAACGATAAAAGGCATCCCCAAGCGGGAGCTAGCTATTCGTCAATCGACGGTCACAACCACGCAAGCAATAATAATATACAACGCCAAAAGGGCGAGAATCAAAACCCAAAAAGAACTAAAAACAGCCAGAAAACTGTAATACTACAAGCGCGACTCTAAGGTCGAAATAATACAACACTGTTTTCTAAGTCTAAAACAATATACAAGTTTTGGTTGATGGAATTTCTAGATACAATGAATAATATAGGAACAATGGCGGTTCTGATACAAAAGAACCCACCTACCAACGCAAGTCACCCATATGGAAGCAGTGTGCCAGAAATGCCGTTATGGAATCTATACGGCAAAAACCTGTAAGGACTGTGGCACAACGGGGGTGAGTTGCCAACTCGTGAATAGAAAAATATCTACAAGCAGAGATGGAATGTATGACCCATCCTAGGTCAATACGATCATAAAAAAATAAACCTTAATATGAATAAGTCTGAAGCATGCTAAACTGGCAATGTAATCTCTATACATGAGTGTAGTACCAAGTGCTCGTGCCAGTGCCTCAGGTAATAGCATATCATAAATGTGAGGTATAATCAATGTAATCAAATCTGCATGTATGTAGATCCCGTCCACTCGTCACCCAATGACAATAACCATCATGCATGTAAATATCATCAGCATATGCATGGAAATATGAGGATATAAACCACCTGTGTCCCTCGCGACACGTAAAAATCATGGAACCGGAGTGCCCAGCATCGACGCTCGAAAATATCATGAAAACTGTGCCCAGCATCGGCACGTAAATCCTCATATATATCGGGCTCCCTCAGTCCGGACCAGCCCACGGGCTCCGTCTGCGGAATCGGCCCTCGGCCCCAGCAGTACGCCCATATCCATCTATCGACTCTGGTCGGTATCCTCCGGATAACCGCCAGGTCCAACCAATCACCGGTAGGTACTCGCCCGCCTCCAGGCTCAATCGGCAAAATCGTTCGATCATCTTGCCGAGGGGAACCATACCGGGTCTACCATGTACCCGCAATCGGCTCGTCCGCTCCTCGAATCGGGTTTCACATGTCGCTCTCAGCACCGAGAAAACACATGGTCGACGCACTGAAATATCATATCAAGGGTAACCGGGTATTTAAAGAAATGGCATATTCTCTTTTGAAATACCCACGGTTCCCAAATCCAGAAACATCATGGAAATAGTAACTTTCAATGCGTATAATCAGAAAGCATGATGTATATGACATGTAAAAGAAATGTAAGCATATCAGTCTGTCATGCAAGAATCATATACCGAATGCAACAGTACTACAGTGTAGTGACATGGCAATTATCGATGATGAAGTGTGTGAGCCGGAAACAAGTGTACGTGGAACATATGCATCATCGATAATGGTGCTGGTGTCCAAGCAGCATGACTGTAATATATATCGATAAACACAAGCAATGCAATGTAAATAGCAAGATTATGCAGAACCGAATAATCAACGCAACAGTAAAGAATCTATCTCAATAATTATATCATGCAGCCTTGCCTTTTGAAATAAGACGAATCAGGGTTTTTGGTAAAATAAGGGCTACGGTGTTTTAATAAAAGATGTGTCGTTTGAAAATATTCATAGAATCCATTTTGCCTATCTTTAAAATATCCCCGATTCGTTACTTTTGAAATAGGTATGACTCGGGTCTAGTCTAACGCCTACTATGCGAACTACGGACCCAACAGTCAAGTCAATCGGGAGGGGTATGAAAACCACCTAAATCTAAGTCAATATCACATTATCTCATCACATAACAGGTATCACTACCATCATATTACATCTCCAATACGAACTCTGTCATGTCGCCAAATCTCACGGCCTCAATCGAATCTCATCGACTCATCTCAATCCTACGTATCATCCTCAAATCTCGTATATGAACATATAGTCCCATACCCATGTGTAGATATACACACCATCATATGCGCACAGATAAATGAAAGAATGTATGCAAGTATGTGTGTATGTCTGTATATGTGAGTGCACCCACTACTCTAGGGTTTCGCACTACTAAACCAATACATCCTTATCATCAATAATTCCAACAACACATAATAAATATATGTGTGTATACGTATTGTATACATCACCACGGACTGCGGGGGTGCTATACTCCATCCACCCGACTTCTCCCCGTAGATATAAATCTACTCACCTTACTTCTCAAGTGCCGATGCCGATGTCGCCATCTTCATCTTCTTCGCCTCAACATCATGTAGGGTACCTACAAGTATATCACAATGCTAAAGCACATGAAAATCACATCGGAAACCAAAATAGCACACGCTACTCGCATAGGTAAAAACCTATCGTCTCGCATGTAAACATGTTCAATATCCACTTGTCGTTGACGTCCAAACGCCACCCGACAGAAACGAATCACAAAATACCAAAATACATGCTAAAATAAGTCGTAAATCATACTCCAACTCAAGAAAAACAACCCAGGTTTTACTCTAACTGGAATCAGTCAAAACTAGACATACCCAGGGTCAAGTTTATAGGGCAAAAGGCTACAGAACAAAAACGAAGGGGTTCCAACCTGCTCTGGCCACAATTTGCGGCCTAAGGGATTAAATCTGCGGCCCAAACAAAGAATTAGGGGCTAGGTCTTTTTGTGGTGGTTCCATGGTGTCTGCACATCTCATTGTCAACTCAGTTTTATTTTTGGGGTTTTGGGGTGATAGCAGATTCTTAAATACGATCACAGATTCACAGTTTTCCCCGATATCGATTCCATAAATCCGTATTCTGGTTTCATGTTCAGGTTTGGATCCAAATTAGCATCACACAAGGGGTTCTAAGGTCACAACAAGCCTCAATTTCACTTTGATTTCAGGTCTAACTCTAAACCCTAACTTGAATTCTCCAAAGTCCACAAAACGACAAAATATCGATATGAAACTAGAATTGATGCACAAGGAAATTGAAATACTACTTGAGGGTGCAGAAATTACCTCCTTTGGCAACTCAAGAAAATTCTTGAGTTGCTCAAAGTCCTCAAGATCCAGTTTTCCTTATTCCAAAGCGTTCCTCTCGAGCTCGTGGACCTTTTTAGTGAAGGGAAGATGGGGTTTTCGAGTTGATTTGAGTGTGATGGAGATGATTTTAGTGAGGAGGAAAGGCAAGGGGGCAGCAGCAGCAGCAACTGAAGAAGAGGGAGGGAGAAATGAGTTAAAGAATGATGGAGGAATGGTTCATGTCAACACACCTCACCTACTCTTTCTCTCTCTCACCATGCTTCATAATATATTCCCTTTTCCTTTTTCTTTTCTTTTCTTTAACCCTAATTCCTTCTCACCCCAATAGTGAACCCAAATGAAGAACCATGGCAAGAAAAATATAACACGAGTGTAGAAAAAGATATGTGCATGTTTTGCACAAAAATGCCAAAAATCCGATTAGCGATTTTTAATCGCGATTAACACTAAATTAGTGTCACACAAATCATAAAAACTTTAAAATGGCATAATTCCATAAAATACCGTATTTTAAAATTTTCCATAATTCTCCCCATTTATTTGTATTTAATTATACCGGAATATTAAAATATTCATTAAAATAATATTAAATTATAAAAATTCCCCAAAATTAATATTTTAATATTTTGAAACGTTACAATCTACCCCCCTTAAAGAAATTCGGTCCCCGAATTTAAATTTAAACCCCCAAATACTAAAATATTTCAATACAAATTCCAAGTCATCGGGGCTCCGAAATCATCTATACATAAAACATTATAGCGCAATGCATGCGCATGAGTGCTGAGTAGACAACTCAAAAGTAACACTCCGTCAAGCATCCCGCAATCATCGGAGTCATGGTAAAGACACAAATATCAAATCCAATACAAAACCAATATGATATAGATCAGAACTATACATGTAGAAATCCAGTCTATACATGTAAATAGCTAATGTAAATGCATGCCAAATCTTTTTAAATCGTCGTGCGATGCACGTAACAGTGCACAGTGGCGGACGTTTTTCATAAGAAAAATAACTATATACGTATAGATCCTTTGTTTACTATGTACGTTCCGCCGTTTTGAAAACAATTTAGAAGGATTTTCTTGTTTTTAAAACGTTTCGTGTCATATCGGGCACGTAGGTATATATGCCGAGACTCTAGCTCGCTCTTTGGAAATCCCATCGATAACTATCAATGCATGTGAAATATATCCAGGTACTGTCCTCTGACTAGTCCTGCTCAGTATGAAAACAAATATCCAAAATCACAAAAATGTACTGCTCCAAAAAGAATAAATCCCAAAAATGCACATAACACCACCCTGTGCGTCTAGTGCGCACGGAAATCAAAATCCATATATGTGCCATACAGGTGCACAAAACAACATCTAGGTGCAACGGGTGTGCACGAAGTATCTGTCATAGGCAAACAGTGTGCCTGACAGCAAAACCAGGTGCATCTGACATGCACAAAGAATCTCGATTTAGTGCATCTGGTGTGCACCAAAATCGTATCTCAAAACATGTGCCCAACATGCGCGAAAATCCAAGTCGGTGCATCCATCGTGCACGAATGAAAATATAAACCTTGCGCACTCAACAAGCACGGAATCACAAAATCCAATAGCAACGCCGAACGTGCGTAAGTCCAATCAAAGCACAGAGTGTAGGAATCAATCATCAATATCAGGATCAAAATCGACATATCGAATGACATCAAATCGAAGTCAGGTGCAACCGTAGTGCACAAAATATAAATCCGGAGCAACAAAGGCATGAAATATAAATCTGATGCGATAAACGCAAGAAACATAAAACTGGTGCGACCAACGCACGAAGTATAGAACTGGTGCATCCCATGCACAAATACCAAGTAATAACTCAAATGCGTAAGCAGCAAAACCAAGTGTACTCAGGTATAGAGGAAATCATAAACGTGTGCAACTGCGTGCACAAAACACATATCAATGCACTACAAGCACATATAAGCTATACCGAGTGCAAAAATCAAATCGTGTGCATAATATATGCACAACCTCAAATCAACCGTATGAAATCCATGAAGTCATAATCAGGTGCAGCCAAGGCACGAAACAATATACAACGCGGCTTAATCAAAATCAGGTGTACTGCGATGGAAAATCTCACAACCGCGTGCATCAGCGTGCACAAATCAAATCAAAACACTAAAAGTACATGAAAAGTATGCTGGAAGCGTAAATCAAATCACCGGTATAAAATAGGCATGAAATCACAATCAATACTTCAAGAGTAATAACTATGCGCAAGGTATAAATACCTAGTTGGTGCAACCATGGTGCAAGAAAACAAATACCATGGAACTCAGTCATCAAGACTAAATCATGCGAATAGATCGCCCAAAATACTGAAATCCAAAGTGACAGATACGTGATAGTCAAATCACAAAATCACAAATCATAAATACCGCCGTGGGTATATCCTCCTTCGAAGTCGAGAAGGTGCCGGTACATCCAATGCTAGCGGCGCAAGATATCTAATTGCCTCTTGCTCGCGGCTGGCGTCCTCTGCCTCTGGTTCTTTATCTTCCCTGGGGATTATCAATCTCGCAATCCATTGATTCATCGGCACGTTCAGGTGTGCTAACAGGAACGATTCCGTTCTGGCACTTTTCCGGTCATCTCTCGGTCAATCCTCACGACCGCTCGTAAAGCAGCACATTTCTGGCGCCGACCTCGGGTCCTCCGAATGCACATCACACATCTGCTCATGGTGCAAATCTTATTGCAGCAGTGTACTGGAAGGAATTCTGCTCAAGGTCCCTTTTGATCTCGCCTAATCCAAACTGTACGGAGGCTGGTATTCTGGCGTAATCTTTCCTCCCTCTCTGGACATCTGCGTACTTAGTCCAACATCTACTCGAAAGCTGGTCGCATCCCGGCGCCTCTGTATGCATATCCGGCCTTTAATCTTAACGGGGTGTAATAACAGCTCGTCTGCATCTCGCACGAACTTCTTGTCTCTCTTGTCTGTATCATCGTCCATTTCGACGTCGCGTCTCTATCTGCGCACTGCAATGCCCTCGGCCACGGTCCATCCGAAGTCCCTCACACGGACTCGAAATCACGAACTCGTTATTTTCATTACTCAGTAGAAAATATCTAGCCGAACAAGTCCTCAGCGTGCATACCGCATCTCTGATGTCAGCGGAGTGGAACGTCATCTCGTCGAAATCTCATACGAACTCTTTACTCTACTCTGCTTCAATATCGACTGATCCGGACTCATCTCATCATGGCTACACAGACTGCGCTCCAACGGCTATGCTCGTATCTAGATTCTCCCAAGCAGTGTCCCATCACATGATATCCGAATGATGTCGAATCGTCCGATCGACTCGTCAGAACCTTATAATCTCCCAAAAGCTTAACATCTCGGGTACAGTTTAATAGTATCGAGTACATACCACAGCATCGGTGGTCCAGCCGTAGAAGGGCATACCCAAGCCTCACTAATGGCGCAGCAGAACTGCCGTAAACCCTAAGTTTCAAAGGCTTTCACACGGTCATTATGTCGAGTTAGGGTTTCATTCTTCTAGAGGGTCCATAGAATCGCTTGCACGTCTTTTCGAATACTTTAAACTTGGAAAATGGGTTCCTGATATCTGATCGTCTCAATCGACTCTCAACGAGTCTGCGTGAAGTCGCCTCTAGCTGGAATCAATCTATCTGGTGACCTCGCATCGGGATAAGCGAACGAACCACATGTCCTAGTCATTCATCCTCGGTGACTAGCGACTCACCGTCATATCTCTAAGTATATGCTTATGCTGCAGTAGCTCTAATCATCTAGGCAATATCTCATCATTCGCAGCAACAACTGGCTCATTCGTCTATACGCTAAACAGCGCCTCAATCGTCCTGGATAAGCGATATATCAACGGTCATCACATCCTCGCTGGCCTCTATCAGTGGCTCAATCCTCTGGTGCCGATCAGCACATCTGGGAAATCTCGTAAAAGCGATCAATCCAACGCTCATGGCGCAAAAACACAATAAGACGACGCATTAATATGCAATCGTATGTCTCTGGAATCACGCCCTTGTCAGTCCTCGTCCACGACGAGCTCATGCTGACGCAACTCGAGCCATAGCTCACTCTGCCCGTGCAATCGCGGCAGCAAAACCATAACCAGTATCGATGAGGATAGATCATAGGAATAAATATAATACTCTGCAAGGAAATGTACATCCTAAGGTTTCTTAAGCGGAGTGGCGTGTCGTAAGTATGCCGCGGAACATACGTACGGTACGTCACTCTACTCAAGCTACCTACTCCATCAACCAAGGGTCATCCTATGCGATGAAAGTTCGGGTATAATACCCCCTCGACCAAGTCTAAGTTCCGTAAGGTCAAGCCTAAGTTCCGTATATAGATAACGCCCTAGGCTCCACATTGTCAAACTTAGACTCGAACCAAGGTCAACCTAGCGCTCTGATACCAACTTTGTCACGACCCGAAAATGCACGTGACTGGCCCTTGAACCATATGAAGTCTATAGGAACCCATCTGATCCAAGTAAGCCAAAAGCCCAGAAATCTAAAACAATTTATAGAGTAAATAAGGAAAACTGGTTTAAGAAGTAAAGAAATCATGTTTCGAAAATCAAAGTTTTTAAATAACTAAGCCGAATATACATTTTTAAAATGTGTAACCTTTCCTGAAAATTTCGGCAGAGTTTCCTTTGTAAAAACTGGCCCCGAACGGGGTACAACAAGAATAACATATATGAAATGATAAAAGGCAGCCCCAAGCGGGAGTTAGCTCTTCGTCAATCGACGGTCACAACCACGCAAGCAATAATAATATACAATGCCAAAAGGGCGAGGATCAAAACCCAAAAAGAACTCAAAACCGCCAGAAAACCGAAATACTACAAGCGCGACTTTAAGGTCGAAATAATACAACACAGTTTTCTAAGTCTGAAACAATATACAAGTTTTGGTTGATGGAATTTATAGATACAATGAATAATACAAGAACAATGGCGGTTCTGATACAAAAGAACCCACCTACCAACGCAAGTCACCCATATTGAAGCAGTGTGCCAGAAATGCCGCTATGGAATCTGTACGGCAAAAACCTGCAAGGACTGTGGCACAACGGGGGTGAGTTGCCAACTCGTGAATAGAAAAATATCTACAAGCAGAGATCGATTTTGTATGACCCATCCTAGGTCAATACGATCATAAAAAAATAAACCTCAATATGAATAAGTCTGAAGCATGCTAAACTGGTAATGTAATCTCTATACATGTGTGTAGTGCCAAGTGCTCGTGACAGTGCCTCAGGTAATAGCATATCATAAATGTGAGGTATAATTAATGTAATCAAATCTGCATGTAGTCCACTCGTCACCCAATGACAATAACCATCATACATGTAAATAACATCAGCATATGCATGGAAATATGAGGATATAAACCACCTGTTTCCCTCGCGACACGTAAAAATCATGGAACCGGAGTGCCCAGCATCGACACTCGAAAATATCATGAAAACTGTGCCCAGCATCGGCACGTAAATCCTCATATATATCGGGCTCCGTCAATCCGTACCTGCCCACGAGCTCCGTCTGCGGAATCGGCCCTCGGCCCCAGCAGTACGCCCATATCCATCAATCGACTCTGGTCGGTATCCTCCGGATAACCGCCAGGTCCAACCAATCACTGGTAGGTACTCGCCCGCCTCCAGGCTCAATCGGCAAAATCCTTCGATCATCTTGCCGAGGGAAACCATACCGGGTCCACCATGTACCCGCAATCGGCTTGTCCGCTCCTCGAATCGGGTTTCACATGTCGCTCTCAGCACCGAGAAAACACATGGTGGACGCAATGAAATATCATATCAAGGGTAACCAGGTTTTTAAAGCAATGACATATTCTCTTTTGAAATACCCACGGTTCCCAAATCTAGAAACACCATGGAAATAGTAACTTTCAATGCGTATAATCAGAAAGCATGATGTATATGACATGTAAAAGAAATGTAAGCATATCAGTCTGTCATGCAAGAATTATATACCGAATGCAACAGTACTACAGTTTAGTAACAAGGCAATTATCGATGATGAAGTGTGTGAGCCGGCAACAAGTGTACGTGGAACATACGCATCATCGATAATGGTGCTGGTGTCCTAGCAGCATGACTGTAATACATATCGATAAACACAAGCAATGCAATGCAAATAGCATGAGTATGCGGAACCGAATAATCAACGCAACAGTAAAGAATCCATCTCAATAATTATATCATGCAGCCTTGCCTTTTGAAATAAACCGAATCAGGGTTTTTGGTAAAATAAGGGCTATGGTGTTTTAATAAAAGATGTGTCGTTTGAAAATATCCGTAGAATCCCATTTGCCTAACTTTAAAATAACCCCGATTTGTTAGTTTTGAAATAGGTATGACTCGAGTCTAGTCTAACGCCTACTATGCGAACTACGGACCCAACAGTCATGTCAATCGGGAGGGGTATGAAAATCACCTAAATCTAAGTCAATATCACATTATCTCATCAAATAACAGGTATCACTACCATCATATCACATCTCCAATACGAACTCTGTCATGTCGCCAAATCTCACGGCCTCAATCGAATCTCATCGACTCATCTCAATCCCACGTATCATCCTCAAATCTCGTATATGAACACATAGTCCCATACCCATGTGTAGATATACACACCATCATATGCGCACAGATAAATGAAAGAATGTATGCAAGTATGTGTGTATGTGTGAGTGCACCCACTACTCTAGGGTTTCGCACTACTAAACCAATACATCCTTATCATCAATAATTCCAACAACACATAATAAATATATGTGTGTATACGTATTCGTATACATCACCACGGACTGCGGGGGTGCTATACGCCATCCACCCGACTTCTCCCCGTAGATATAAATCTACTCACCTTGCTTCTCAAGTGCCGATGCCGATGTCGCCATCTTCATCTTCTTCGCCTCAACATCATGTAGGGTACCTACAAGTATATCACAATGCTAAAGCACATGAAAATCACATCGGAAACCAAAATAGCACACGCTACTCGCATAGGTAAAAACCTATCGTCTCACATGTAAACACGTTCAATATCCACTTGTCGTTGACGTCCAAACGCCACCCGACAGAAACAAATCACCAAATACCAAAATCCATGCTAAAACAAGTCGTAAATCATACGCCAACTCAAGAAAAACAACCCATATTTTACTCTAACTGGAATCAGTCAAAACTAGACATACCCAGGGTCAAGTTTATAGGGCAAAAGGCTACAGAACAAAAACGAAGGGGTTCCAACCTGCTCTGGCCACAATTTTCGGCCAGAGGGATTAAATCTGCGGCCCAAACAAAGAATTAGGGGCTAGGTCTTTGTGTGGTGGTTCCATGGTGCCTGCACATCTCATTGTCAACTCAGTTTTATTTTTGGGGTTTCGGGGTGATAGCAGATTCTTAAATACGATCACAGATTCACAGTTTTCCCCGATATCGATTCCGTAAATCCGTATTCTGGTTTCATGTTCAGGTTTGGATCCAAATTAGCATAACACAAGGGGTTCTAAGGTCACAACAAGCCTCAATTTCACTCTGATTTCAGGTCTAACCCTAAACCCTAACTTGAATTCTCCAAAGTCCACAAAACGACACAATATCGATATGAAACTAGAATTGATGCACAAGGATATTGAAATACTACTTGAGGGTGCAGAAATTACCTCTTTTGGCAACTCAAGAAAATTCTTGAGTTGCTCAAAGTCCTCAAGATCCACTCTTCCTTAGTCCAAAGCGTTCCTCTCGAGCTCGTGCACCTTTTTAGTGAAGGGAAGATGGAGTTTTGGAGTTGATTTGAGTGTGATGGAGATGATTTTAGTGAGGAGGAAGAGCAAGGGGGCAGCAGCAGTAGCAACTGAAGAAGAGGGAGGGAGAAATGAGTTGAAGAATGATGGAGGAATGGTTCAAGTCAACACACCTCACCTACTCTTTCTCTCTCTCACCATGCTTCATAATATATTCCCTTTTCCTTTTTCTTTTCTTTTCTTTAACCCTAATTCTTTCTCACCCCAATAGTCAACCCAAATGAACAACCATGGCAAGAAAAATGTAACACAAGTGTAGAAAAAGATATGTGCATGTTTAGCACAAAAATGCCAAAAATCCGATTAGCGATTTTTAATCACGATTAACAATAAATTAGTGTCAAACAAATCATAAAAACTTCAAAATGGCATAATTCCATAAAATACCCTATTTTAAAATTTTCCATAATTTTCCCCATTTATTTGTATTTAATTATACCGGAATATTAAAATATTCATTAAAATAATATTAAATTATAAAAATTCCACAAAATTAATATTTTAATATTTTGAAACGTTACAACGTCGTACTTAAGATAGTATGCGGGTGCTCGTTAGGTTACGAGTACACTGGACAGGACTCGTCGGGAACTGTTTGTTTGTATTATACCTATCGTCAGTTATCAGTTCCCAGGTGACATGAGTACAGCTTAGTCCGTTGACTTGACACCGTCACGTCGCCTCGAGTGTGTTCCCACTGTTCTTAGATTTCTACCCTACCACGGCTCAAAGGAGTCGTGCAAACAGGTAGCAGTTGGGTGCAGTCCCGAAGCACTTAGAGACAGTGACGGTTAGACAAGATTTGTCTCTCCCGGTATTGGGGGTTGATATCGTGCTGTGTCTAGGAGAGCCATTACACAAAGTCCCTGGCCAGGGCAAGTGAGATATACTGGTAGGTTTCCAGTGTTATCTTAGGGTGTTCTGGGCTACACTCCGACAAGACTTGTACCGCTATTAGGGGACTGACGTTTACCGCCCCACTAGGCCCGCCATGCGATACTCTTAGACGAACAGACCGAACTATACGGAGACTATCACATTCAGGCTCAGTAGGAGTTCAAATGGGTTACCTCGTCAGTCTTCTTATCGGCATCTACCTGGGGACCGTTACGTACAGATAGTGCCATTTGCGGTCTGTGGTTAAACCCACTGCCAGCGCAGTGTCGAGTCTTTAGAGTCCCACACAGAGGGTTATTCGCCTTTAAGCAAAACGAGTAGAGGTCGCATGGTTTTGCGACGGGGTTCGTTCACATCCGCGCACTCGTGCACGTTTGGTGTCCGGACAGATTATACTAGTGGGCTTTGTTTTAAGCCAGATCCTAGTATTTGTTTCGGGATTGGTTTTATCTCATTGTATTCGTGTTCCTCGGAACACGGATACGGGTGTGTATGCACAGTTGGCTGAGGCAGAGGCAGAGGATTTTCAATAGGGTTAATGACCGTTGTCATTTGCTTAACCCTAATATTTATGTGTGAAATATGATTATTAATATTAGTTAATTATAATTGTGTTATGGTTAGGGTTGTTGACCATTTGACTATGGTTGACTTGTTGACCTATGTAGACATATTGACCATCATCATTTCATATGAAAGATACTCTTTGATTCTTGCAAAAGTAATTCATGTGAAATGTTAATTGTCATTTTAAGTTAACCATCACAATTATCTTTAGTTAATTTTTGAATTATCATAATTCACACATATATGTGAGAAGGTTGTCATTATCTTCTCATTCTATGATTCTCATTCTCTCTCATCCTCTTCCTCTCTCTCAAAGCTCTCCCTCTCATGAGTTGAGAACCATTAAGCTTTCAGATAAAACCTACAAAATTACTCTCTACTCTTTCTAAGGTTCTAGGTTTAGCACATCAAGCACCATAGTTACTTCTAGTTTGAGGTAGGAGCCAAAGGTAGAGACCCTCGGGTGGATTTTTCTTCGGCAAGAGAAGGCGACGAGGACAACCCGTTCATCCCACTCCAAGGTGCAAGAAGAGAAGGACTTCAAGACTTAGGTATAACCCTTTAACCGAGTAGCTAACTCTTATTAGCTTGGTTGTTAGTTTATTTTTAGCAAAGATCCTCCTTTAGTTAGTCCATGTTGCCTAGAGTTGTAAAAATCGAATTTTTATTCCGTTTCCGCCTCCCCGTAAGCACCGGGGTAGGCAACGTGGACTTACAGTGGTATCAGAGCCTAGATAAACACAAACTAACTAGTTAGCAAAGTATCTAGAATTTCGATCGGGCAAAAAAACCGCAAAACACCCCGTAAAATTCAAGTTTCTGCCGATTTTTATTTCTGCTCATAAAATAATAAATCATGTACTAAAAATCAGCTCAGGCTTTTTAATGAACAGGCAAGAAAAACGATCCAGTGAGTCGACCAACTCACCGCGGTTCCGCGGCAGGAGCAAGCTCCTGCCGCGGATCCACGGCCGAGTTGACTTGGCCGTGGAACGTTTCTCCTGTAGCTTTCTTCTGCTGGTGTTTTGTGATTTTTGAGATGGTTTGTTTCTGCCCAGAATTTCCAGAGAACAGGTTTGTTTTTGGGGTGGTTACAAATCCGTATTTTGATCGATTTTCTGTAGACTTTGGCTAATGGGTTGTATCTGTAATGTGATATATGTATTGAACGTCTGCTAATCGCTATACGTCGATTAGTGGGGGTTATACATATCTGTAATCTGTAATGTTGATGGTTTGTGTATAAGAATTCGTTGGATTGTCGCGGATGAATAGCCGGGGGGTTGTGAGATGAGAGTTTTCTTATTCTTTCAATTCATGTAATATGTAATTTGATGTAATATTATTTATATGGCCGCACAACCGGGATAGGGTTGTAGCCTTCATTGTATAATTTCTTTTATTTTTTTTGCTCCTAGGATAGACCCAAGGTGGGGTGCACAAACTACCGGGTATCTCGAAGTGCCGAGTGGCCTACTCACGGTGTTGAGGGAGGTTGCTTCGCTTCGGTTACTTGGAGGGTAGGTTGCCGCACCCGTAGGGGTCTAGGTTCGTGTTTGGCTATTCATCGCGACCGTGTAATCCGCTCTTCGTTACAGGCTCGTACGAAATGCGGATTCCTAGTATATCTAATGTGTTCATCTGTGATCTGGAATGGCTATCATTGCATGTGACCAATGTATATATCTATATATAAATCTATTTAGGCGTTGCATATGTTTTGCATCCGCGCTAGTCCAGCCCCTGCTCTGTCGTTAGTTAAGTAACCTAACGGGTGATGACGGGACCCCGTGGCAAATGCGGATGGCATAAACGTACGTCATATTTTTGTTGTTTTTTTCAATGGTAGGATTAATTGATGGGACGCATTAAAATTAATGCAAGAAAAATAAACCAAGTAAAAGTCGTTGTAACACTTTCAAAACCACTCGGTTCTTTTCAAAACCAACTTTTAAATGCGGAGCTTGAACCACTCCTTTTGAAAGCTATCTAGTTCCTTCGATTATATCAAGTTCACTACGTTCAAGGTTTCGCCAAAACCATTTGTAGCCCTCCGTCGTTTCACATGGATGGTCAATAAGTATTCAAGCTATGTTTGTTGGCCAAAGTCAAGGCATAGTGATTGGTAGCTATTGGGTATTCATGTGCAGCATAGATAGATGTGTTGGTTTTGGACAGTGGTACTACCCTGTTGGCCAAATTCAACGGTATGTGCGGGTGGGTTCAAATTAACCAGGAGAATGACGGGTAGAACTTGACATGTGACTTATGATTTGTTGGCCAAAGTCAAGGTCATAAGAGCATGGGGAAAAATCCACATAGGGAGTTTCAAAAGAAACTGAAACTTGCTAGCGCTGCATACCATTTGGAGTGTGATGATTCTGGTAGGATTCCTTCAGTTTTGTCACGCGTTGATATTTGGTTCCCGATCCTTCTGTGAGTATATGCTACTCCTTCGGAACTTTCTCATTTAACGATCAATGCTATAAACGAAGTATGTGTCTACAAAGGTGTTAGCGGGGCTATGCCCACAGGGAAAAGATGTTATTTAATTAAGGAATTTCGCGAAAGCGTTGGAAAACCTCCCTCGAAGTACCGACACTGGCCTGGCTGAACGGTTAAGCAAGAATTGTACGGTAAGGTTGATCCCGACTAATTCTTCCTTTATAGTTTGAGGAGGGATTCGAGAGACAGTGTGAGCCATCCTGTTTAGAAAAATTTAAAACCACTCTAAACTTGCAAGAGCATCATGCTAAAGTGTTTCTTCTCTCTCTCCTAATTGCAGCGACCAAACATCATGACTGGACTTAAGTTACTACTAGATAAAAACATACTGACAGGGCCAAACTACAAAGATTGGCTCAGGAATGTCAAAATGGCAATCACTTATGACAAGTTGGGGTATCTCCTTACCACCAAAGCTCCCCCTGTCCCAGGTCCCAAAACCAGCGTCGCGGATAGGGAAATCCGTAAGACATGGGAAATCGACCGCGCGAAGGCCAAGTGCCTCGTGCTTGCCATAATGGACAATGAACATCAGAGGAGGCACGAGAATATGGACCTCGAATCCATATTTCTCCATACAAAAGAACTGTATGGAGAGCAATCCCGTATCGCCAGATACGAAGTCTCGAAAAAGCTGTTTTCGGCGAGATTGGCCGTCGGATCATCGGTAGCGGAACATGTGCATAAGATGATTGGCTACATATAGGAGCTCGCGGACCTTGGGATCACGTTAGAGAATGAGCTCTATACGGACTTGATTCTCCAGTCCCTTCCTTCCACTTACGCCCAGTTTATCCTGAACTTCAACTTGCAAGAAAAGGAAGTTGAACTTTCAGAACTCCTCAACATGCTGAGGAGTGCAGAGGGCACCCTACAAAAAGTTTTTGTTTGTAGGAGGATCTTCCTCTTCAAGGTTTAAGGCGAAAGCCAAGGGAAAGAAGAAGAAAACCCCCGCCAAACCAAGGGGCGGTGTTAGTAATGTGGATACGAAGGGAAAGGCAAAAGCAACAAAGGTAGCGGGGAAGCTTGTGGGGAAGGAAGAGTGCTTTTACTGTCACAAGAGTGGACAGTGGAAGAAAGATTGCAGGGCTTGGAAGGCCAAAAACAAGGATCTGAAGCAAGTTACGGCTTCAGCTTCAGGTGTGTATGTTATTGAAAACTGTCTATCAATAAACTCTACTTCCTGGGTATTGGATACCGGGTCAGGATCTCATATCTGTAATTCTTTGCAGGCATTGAGAAAACGTAGGTTTTTGAAGGCAGGTGATATGACCCTCAGAGTTGCAAATGGAGCTAGCATGGATGCTGAGGCCGTGGGGGACTATCACCTGGGAATGTCAGATGGACATGTTTTGGTTTTACGTAATTGTTATTTTGTACCCAATGCAACTTGTAATATCATTTCTGCATCTTTAATATCTAAAGAAGGTTATGAATTTGCATTTCTAAGTAATGTTGTAAACAGTAACCTTAATCAAGTTCTGATTGGGTCAGGTACATTAAGCAATGGTATATACGTATTAAACCAACCACAGATTTTCAATGTCCAGAATACTGTTAGTTATATGTATGCCCTAGAGGCCATTACTGTACATTGGATGTATATTGTAGTGGATGCTGGGACATATATAGGGAGGACTTTCTTGCTCGACATGATAGTATGCTATCTGGTTGCTCTTTACCTTAACGTGTATACTGGATGTCTCTCTGTTACATGTTGGTAAAGCCCTTAGGATGTGTACTTGACTACCTGGACTATGATGCGGATCATACTAGTGGGGACATGGTAGTCCATAAGTACATCCTTCAAAGTCCCTAGTCGTGGGTGTATCGAGACGGGGCATCGATATACCAGAGTAGACTAGCGTATACCTTCTCGACCCATACAGATGGGCGATGGATGATCCCATATCCATTGGTGTTTGACATCAGAGATGATATACGGGTGCTCAGTAGAGACTGGATACACTGGACGGACTCGCCGAGAACTCCCAGATGGTATTATACCTTACGTCAGATGGCAGTTCTCTGGTGACACTGGTACAGAGTAGTCTGTTGACCAGAGATCGTCATAGAGTCTTGTGTGGTTCCCACTGTGCTTAGATTTCCACCTTACCATGTCCAAGAGGGCGAGCAAAACGGTGGCTTTTGGGCACAGTCCCGAATCACATGGAGGCAATGAGTGATAGGAGGGGATTCGTCTCTCCCGGTATTGGGAGTTGATGTTGCGCTGTGTTCGATTGGCTATAACCGGAAATCCCTGGCCAGGGTTGCTGAGATTTACAGGTAAGTGTTACCAGTAGTTTCTCGAACTGTTATAGACTTCATATCTACACGACTTATCGAGCTATTGGGGTCTGACGTTAACCACCCCTAGGCAAGATATGCGACATATCAGACGACAAGACAGGACTGTACGGTAGTGTTACTGGTTGGATTCACTGGAGTGTGAGCGGGCTTGCTCATCGATCTTCTGATCGCTCAAAACCCGGGTGGCCGTTATGTTTAGCAGACCGCTTGCGGATTTTGGGTGTTTGATATGATCATCACCTGCTGCCGGCGTATTGACGAGTCTTTAGAGTCCTACACAGAGGTTTCCTGGCTCAAGCGAAACGAAATAGGAGCGCATATGAGATATCCGCGGGACCGAGAATGATTCGAGTATGTGACACCGTATTCTATTCTCGCGATGAATGTATCGAATGGTTGTATGCGATATAACCTAGTTATCGAATCAAGGATTGATTCGATAAGCCGATACATTGAATATTAGTCGGTTATATGCGATATGACCGGATCGTTAAATCAAGTGTTGATTTAATGATTTAATGCATAATTATATATTTGATATATTACTTTGCATTAACTAGTGTTGGTTCACTTTAAATGGATTTTCTCACTTAGATTGTGCAATTTGTATATGTGATATACTTCTGTGCACATGATTGTATCATGTTTGATGATGCATGCTTTTTGGTTAAGTGTAAAGATTAAACCATGGTTATTTAAATGGTTAGGGTTTTGTTTTTCATATCTATTTATTTATTCTTTATTCTCTTTGGAAAATTATTAGCATAAAGAATAAATGGTGGCTTTCTTTGGATGGATTATGAAGCTTCATGAAGCTTTGACTTAGTGACCATTTTGTCTCATGCTTAACCCTAACCATTCCTCTTAACCCTAGTCTATTCTCTACACTTGACCATGGTTGGATTATGATAAGTTTTGATTTTCTTTTCTATTTTAAATTAACTTATCATAACTTATCATCTTCTTCTTCTTCTTCTTCAAGATGAAGAAGCTAGACTTCATCAATGGTGACTTGATGAAATGAGTGAGAAATCCAATTGTAAAGTCTACCCACTTCCTATTTCTTCATCCTCTACCTCTTGCCAAGTAGTAGAGTGTGTTTTCTTCATAAGTTTCATGACTTTGTGAAGTGATAGCTTGATCTTGTGATGCCTCGACGTAGATCATCTTCGGCACGAAGCCGACGACCTTGCTTGCCCATTTCTCCGATGAAGCCGACGCAAGGGCCCGGATTTCGATTTGGAAAGCGAGGAGACTTCATTGCGGAGCTATGGAGGTGGAGGACCGGATCTACAAAGGTTGTATTTCCGCTCTTTTAGTTTAGTTGTAAACTAGTTTCATGTTTCGCCTAGAATTCTAGCCAACGATCCGTAGTCTAGAGTTTCTCGGCACCGTAATTTTTGAAATTAGCATCGTTGTTTCCTTGTGAGACCTCTTGAGAGTGCCTAGGAACCCTACAGTGGTATCAGAGCCTATCTAGAGCCTTAGGCGAAGTCTAGACGGAGTTTGAAGTCCGTTCGAACCAAAACCCTAACCCGAAACATGCTCTCTGGACTTTTTCTAAAAACTCGGATTTTTCCATATTAAAAATGCTTAAAAAATTCAGCAGGGAATTATAAGAATTACGGTGCAAAATTTGACTCATGAACAGTATAAAGAGCGGCGGAACAACGGCAGAAGCATGCCTTCTGTGGCGGTTCCGCGGCTAAAGGATGACGTCATCATCCCCTGTTTGCACAGTAACTCCAATTTTATTATGCTGGATTTTCTGCGAATTTTTAATATTTATTCAAGAGTTGAATTTTCTGGGGTTGTTTCGGGGATTCGGTGTTTCGATCGAAGTATCAGATTTTGTCTATGTGGCTTTCCGGATAAATTTTAGAATATGTTAAAAAGTTCGACCGGATATAAATACCCAATTTTTCCCCTGTCGGGAAATTTCCAAGTGTTGGATTTTTCCGTGGTTTAAAGACGTTCTAAGTAGTGCAAGTAACGCAATGGACCCTCTAGAAGACAACAAACCTTAACTCGATTATGTGACCATCTTGAACTGCCCTTTGAACCTTCGGGTTTGGGGCAGTACGGCGTGCCACATGTGAGGCGTTGGCTTGACCCTTTTACGGCTGGACCGTTGGTACTGAGGCACGAACTGAATGTTTTTTTACTTGTTTCATGTGTTGATCTGTATCGGGAAAACTTGGGTGTTTGACTGTTCGATCGGAAAGTTTAACATTTTCTATTTATCCGGAATGTGATACAATAATTGGAATTCACAAGAAGTTATGAGATAACTGAATGAATGTTATAAACATAGCAGTTTAGTCTCACTTGATCGGTTGCCACGGAATTTTGATGTGATCAAAAGTCCGTCGCAATCACGTAGCGTACGCGGATACTCGCCGGGTAAACTTAATAGACAGCCTCACTCCATAGCCCGACCAAGTGACTGTAGGAGAACCCCGTCGCCGAAAGCATCCGTTCGGGTGCTCACGGCAGCGGTGTTCCGCCTTGGTGCACTTTGTCGACGGCGTCGGGGGTGTGGCCGTCTACTAAAGTTTGCGACGAGCATTCGATCAGGTTTTCAGGAATCTTGTTGAATTGCCCGACTTTATATTGAAAAGAGTTTTCGATAATTGAGACTAAAATGCGGGGTTTATAATTGTTAGGCATGTGCTGTCTAAGTAATTCATTTGATTAGGCATGCGATGTCTAAAGAGATTGCGGATTCCAACTGTTGTACTTTTACACTTTCTTTTCTGTGACCGTAAGTGTAATATGTGATATCGCCGGTTTCGTTGCTATATGTCAACGACAATTGGGATGCGCATATTTACTTACGTTGATGACATGTGATGTTATGTGTTGCTGGATATGTTATATTGGATCGTCGTGTTTGAATACCCGGGGGTTTTTATGTGAGATGAGTGTTTTTCATTTTCATTCATGTAAAAACTTGTATGTAATATTCTTTTATTGGGGCACTTCCAGGTTGCGGAAGTTGTCACCGTTGATGTATATTATTTACTTTTCCGCACTAGGATAGACCCAAGGAGGAGGGCACAAGTAACCGGGTTCTGGAGTCCAGTGGGAGACCAACTCGAGGAGTCGAGTCCGGGTCTCCTAACTCTAGAATTGGTAGGGTTGCTTGCCGCTCTCGTAGGGGTCTAGGGGTGTGGGTTTGGCTATTCATCGCGACCGTGGAATCCGTGTTTTATACTGGCTCGTATTGAAAACACGGACGTCCTAGTATATCCAATATTTCATATGTTTCTTCTGCTGCGATATCTGTGATGTGATCATGTGATGTTCTATGATAGATACAGTATATAGTATATATGATATATTATATAGGCGTTACTTATATTTTACACCCGCGCTAGCCCTGCCCCGCTCTGCCGTTAGTTACCTAACCTAACGGTGCACGAGGGGACATCGAGGCGAATGCGGATGGCATATGTGTACGTCGTATTTATCTGTGATGTTTAGGTACTTAAATGATGGGACTTCATTAATGTGATTAATGAAATAAAAGAAACCTAAGATATTGTAGAATCGAATTTCAAAATAAACAGGTAGCTACAGTTCTTGTTTTGCACAGCGGTATATGTGATATATCCTGCACCTTATTCGATAAGGAAAGCACCGAGATCCCTTCACCGGGAGTGACTCCTTTAGCAATAACTGGCAGATGCTGCAACCCTCGGTTTGTCTTTTGATTGCTTTTAAGAGTTCTGCTTTGCACAGTGATATATATGATATATCCCGCACCTCATTCGACGAGGAAAGGACCGACGATCCCTTCACCAGGAGTGACTCCTTTAGCAAAACTAGAAAAGCCTAAAAAACACTCCATTTCAAAATTCATTCGATCCTACAACGATATCAAATTCATTACGCAATAGGTTTTCAGAAAAACCTGTCGTAGCCCTCCGTCATTTCAGATAAGTCCTACTTAGTATTCGTGCTACGTTTGTTGACCTCCGTCAAGGCGTAGTGTGCGGTAGCTAACTAGTATTTATCTGCTTATGCATATGATGCAGATTGGATTAGGGTAGTCGTGCGGCCTTATTAGTAAAGAAAGGATATAATTTTGTATTGTTGGATAATGTTTTGAACATTTCCTATATCAAAAGTTGATCGGTTCAGGCACGTTATCTAAAAGCATTGATGTTCTAAATCAAACTACAGTTCTTAGTATATAGAACACACACAAGAGGAAGAGTTCAGAAATGAACGAATCCTTCTTCAGGTATTGTAGACTAGGTCATATCAATGCGACCCGACTAGCTGAAGTTACATCTAGATGCTTATTTAAATCAGTTTGAATTTACATCTTGTGAAACTTGCCAGTCATGTCACAAAGATAAAATGACCACAGCTCTGTTTATTGGAAACAGAGAAAGAGTTAGTGAACTCTTGGGATGATACATGTTGATGTATGTAAGGTCCCCTGTCTACACATGCCAGGAATGGTTCTTTATACTTCATTACGTTCTCTGATGATCTCTCAAGATTTAGACATATGTTCATGTTGAAACACAAGTCCGAATCTTTTGAGATATTCACAGAATATAAGTTAGAAGTAGAGAACCAAAATACGGGTATAAGTATTATGTCCTATGATGAGATCAGGGAGGAGAATACTTGTGCATGGAATTCCTGGACTATTCTAAAGGAGAATGAGATTCTCTCTCAGCATTACTCCTCCGTATACACCATAGCACGATGGTATATCGGGGCGGAGCAATCACACCCTATATGATAAGGTGTGCTCTATGATGAGTACTACTGAGTTACCTATTTCCTTTTGGGAGTTATGCGCTTGAGAAGCTGCATACCTATTGAATAGCGTCCCGATCAAATCAGTAGCCTACCACTTCATATGTGATATGGAAAGGGAAGAGCCCATCTCTTAAGTCAGTTAAGATTTGGGGTTGTCCGGCAAATGACTAAAAGCAAAATCCGGACAAGCTCGAGGCAACGTCTGTTATGTACAACTGGAAATATTCCAGCTATACAAACTGCAGCTGATGATTTGACAGAACCAAAGGATTCATTAGATTCCAACGAACCTCAGCCTCTCCGCCGATCTAGTAGGGTTCCTCACCCACCTGAGAGATACTTCTGTTTCTCTATGACAGTGGGAACGTGGATTGCATCATGAGATGATGACCTAACTAGTTTCGAGCTGGCCATCAGGAGTGAGACTCTGTAAGAATGGCTGGATGTTTATCGATCTAAGATGGAATCCTTATACACCAACAAAGTATGGACTTTGGTTGCTATATCTGAAGGGTTAAATCCCTATCAGGAGCAAGTATATCTTGAGAAGATTACTTGGTGTACATGGAAAGGTTGAGACTTTCAAAGCTAGACTTGTTAAAGGTTTTCGTCATCAACCAGGCGTGGATAATGATGAAACCTTTTTCCAATGGCTATGCTTAAGTCCATCCAGATCCTACTTGCCATGGCTACATACCATGACTACGATATCTGGCGGTTGGGTGCCATGACTCCTTTTCTAAATGATGTTTTAGAAGAGTGTGTCTATAAGTACACAGCCAGAGGGCCTCGTAGACAGTGCGAGCAGCGGAAACGTGAGCAAGATGCTTTATCTGATAAAGCAGGCATCGCAGAGTTGGAACATCTGTTTTGATGGATTAGTAAAAGAGTTTGACATCATCAAAATGGTAGATGAACCTTGTATAAACAAAAAGGTAGTAGGGAGTATGGTGACGATCCTCGTAGAGTACGTGGATGACATACTCAAGATAAGGAAGGAGTTCCCTATGCTACGCTCAGTCAATCTCCGCTTATCACAATGATTCTCCATATAGGATCAAAATGATACCTACTAAATCCTGGATTTCGGATCTATGAGATAGATCTAATTGGATGTTAGGATACTCACTAGCAGTAGTGAGATGGTATCAATCGATCCTGGGGAGAATCACTGGAAGTGTTCCAGGGTGATGAAGACGACTGAATGTCAGTCGCAGGCATTTTCTTTTCCCTCAATAAAGGGACGGTATGTTGGAAGAGTTCCAAGCTAGATACCGTGGCATACTAGACGATAAAGGCTGGATACATCGCTACTTAAGATGCTACCAAAGAGGCTGTTTGGATGTATATTAGTTCATGAGATGAACTTAGTTCCTACCATTGTGTGACAATGGAGTTGTGGCTTATGCCAGGAACCCCCGTCCCATCAGTGATCCAGACATATTCTAAGGCAGTATCACCTGATCATGGAGATGGTTGATCTCCAGGCTGATCGAGGTTAGGAGAGCAGACTCAGAGAACAATACGGTGGATCCACTCATAAAGGCCTATTCCAAGAGAGAGACTTTTATGGGATGGTTGAGTATGAGATACTTCAACCACTGCTGTACAGATGGCCCTAGTGCAAGTGGGAGATTGTTAGTTATATGTATGCCCTAGAGGCCATTACTGTATAGGGAGTACTTTCTTGCTCGACATGATAGTATGCTATCTGGTTGCTCTTTACCTTAACGTGTATACTGGATGTCTCTCTGTTACATGTTGGTAAAGCCCTTAGGATGTGTACTTGACTACCTGGACTATGATGCGGATCATACTAGTGGGGAAATGGTAGTCCATAAGTACATCCTTCAAAGTCCCTAGTCGTGGATGTATCGAGACGGGGCATCGATATACTAGAGTAGACTAGCGTATACCTTCTCGACCCATACAGATGGGCGATGGATGATCCCATATCCATTGGTGTTTGACATCAGAGATGATATACGGGTGCTCAGTAGAGACTGGGTACACTGGACGGACTCGCCGAGAATTCCCAGATGGTATTATACCTAACGTCAGATGGCAGTTCTCTGGTGACACTAGTACAGAGTAGTCTGTTGACCCGAGATCGTCATAGAGTCTTGTGTGGTTCCCACTGTGCTTTGATTTCCACCTTACCACGTCCAAGAGGGCGTGCAAAATGGTGGCTTTTGGGGACAGTCCCGAATCACTTGGAGGCAATGAGCGATAGGAGGGAATTCGTCTCTCCCGGTATAGGGAGTTGATGTTGCGCTGTGTTCGATTGGCTATAACCGGAAATCCCTGGCCAGGGTTGCTGTAACACCTTAGAATGTGTTTTGTAGCTAATTATATTTTAAAAAATGTGGTTTTCAATAAAAAGTTTACCAAATTAAGTTTTAAATATTTTATCCTAATTATTGTGTATTTTATTATAATTTTATTAGGCACACACACACTTGTGCATGATAACTAGGGTTGTTTTTGGGGTTAAACCATGATTAGCAACCATGGTTAACCAACCTTTTTCTCTAACCTAGTTTTATTACTTGTTTATTAGTCATGATAGTTTTTAATTTAAAAGGGGTTTTATTTTGTTTTGTGCTTGGTTGACTTTGTGGAGAGAGAGAGAGTGAGCATGGGCATCATGGCTTTGCCCATGCCTCATTATGAGAGAGAGAGTGAGAAGGGGTCTTTGGAGTGTGCTCTCATTTCTCCACCTCATTTTTCTATCTCTCATTCTCTCACTCTCTCACACACACACACACACACACTGCTGAGTGAGAGAGAGAGCAGCAGCATCAGCAGAGCAAGAGAGAGAGAGAGAGAGAAACAGCAGCAGCAGAAAGCCTTGGCAGCAGCAGCACCAGGCAGTGGCAGCAGCAGCTGCAGGGATCATCATCATCATCATCATCTTCGGCAGCAGCAACAGCAACAACAACATCAAACAACAACAACAACACAACAGCAACAACAATATCAGAAGCAGCAGCAATAGCAGAAACAGCAGCAGCAGCTAGCAAGGGCAGCAGCAACAGGAGCTTCAGCAGTTGTAGCAAGCTCTCACCTCCTCCACACACTTCTTCTCCTGTTTCTTAGGGTGTTACAGGGTAAATTCTGAAACCCTTTTCCCTAGTTGCTTAGCAATGTGTGGTTTTGTGTCGATTAGTGTTAATTAGTGCTAGTTTTGGTGGATTGTGAGTTGTGATGACAAATTGATGATTTTGTTAGCTAGCCTAGTATATTTAAGTGTTAACAAGGCCACTTCAACTGAGGGATAGCCAGATTACACTAAAATACCCTAAGGTTTCTTAATTGTGCAAATTGGTGTTTTTAAGCGATATATAGGATATCTGTGATCTGCTGGTGACCCGATGCCTACAGAACAAAATTGAGGAAACTGGAGCATGCTTGTTAGGTCTAGATGACACCACCAGAAGACGAACCCACCAGCCCCATTTGAGGCCGCCAATTTTAGCATTCTGGCCGCAATTTGCGGCCAGGAAGGGAGCTAGGGTGTTGGGGTTTGGGTGTAGGGATCCTTGCTGTGTTTTCTAGGTCTTTGACATGTCTAGTTTTGCAATATCATGCCTGTAGGAAAATCTGGGACTATATGTCGCTTTTGTGTTTCGTTGTGTTTGCGCGATACGCGCGATACGTGAGTGGGTTCTGTGATCCAGCGTATCGCGGCGTGTCGCGATGGTTTTTAGACGCGTACACACACGATTCAGCGTATCGTGCCACGCGCGTTTAGTTCGCGATGCGAGTTTCTCGTTTCGTTTCGATATCGCGTTTCGCGAGATATATTGGACTTATATGTGTTTTCATGTCGTATTTGCAGGTTTGCCGACGGACACAGCTACATGGGAAGCAAGTGATAGGATTCGTCCAGCGTGGAGTTTAGGTGAGTAGATATAACATCTACAGGGGAATCGCCCGCATGGCGTTATGCGTCTGGGCTAGGATTCAATTCCTGTCGCACATTCTACGTCATTGTAGAATTGCGCATTTACTGCATTTCCTAGATATAGCTATATACTGTGACTAGCAGCCGTAGGACACTGCACACATTATTGACGGTTCATGTTGCACGAGCACGGATTGCATGCTACACACACACCGTCAATAATTGCCATGTCACACACTACCCCTTATAGCTATCTTTGCTTACCACACTTGACATCTAGCTTATCGGTATACCTATAGTGTATCATACCTTCAGTGATAGGTATATTTTCACTTGCGATACAGCTACAAGTATACCTCCTACATATTTTACCTATACCGGGAGGGATTTCCTACATATGTTACTATACCCAGGGGGGTATACGACATCAGTTCCTATAGGTAGATACCTAGACTTAGCTGTACCTTATCATGATTTCGCATACATCTGGTTCAGCTATATACTTGTGTTTACCTGCTCGCATTCAGATATATCGCATACGTCTATTCCTGTATTTATGCATTGTTTATCTGGATTTCATATGATGTTTTCGGGATTTGGGAACCGTGGGAGTTCATGAAATTATGCATACATGTAACAACCCGGTTTCCTTGATACGATATTTCGAGCGTCCCCCATGAGTTTTATCAGTGCTGATTACCTGCTCCATACGAGGTGTGGTTGCCGTATGAGAGTACATGGCGGGGCCCGGTATGGTTCCCCTCGGCAAGAAGATCGATGGGTTTGCCGATTGAGCCTGGAGGCGGGCGAGTACCTACCGGTGATTGTTTGGACCTGGCAGTTGTCTGGAGGCTACTGGCCAGAGTAGAGAGATGGATGCGGGATGACCTGTACTGTCGAGGCCGAGGGCCGACACTCCAGACGGTCCCCGTGGGCTGTCCGGACTGACGGAGCCCCCTATACGAGGATTTCTGTGTCGATGCTTGGCACACGGTTTCATGATATTTCTTTAACCCCTTTTTGTATATATAACAGGGGACTTAGCCGTTGTTATATATACCCTTACACCAATATTAGTGGAATGGGACGCTAATATATGTGTATTGCCCCCATCATATTTATTTCTGCACATGTATATATATCTTTAGGATGTTAGATTCCTATTGAGATTGGACTTGGGATACTAGGTGATTCATTGGGATTTGGACATTGGATATACCTATGTGATTGGTGACTTGTACATTCGGGATATAGGAGATTACTCGACATTGTACATTGAGGAGATGCGAGACTTTTTTGATGTGAGTGCCCAATGTGGGGCCTAGTTTGAGGATTTGGGATTGGAGTATCTTAGTGGATTGTGATCCTGCCACGACGTCAGGTCTCCGTGGAAAGTGACATATTCCACCCTACACCTCACCATTACCTATTTTATGCACAGATTCATATATTGGTAGTACTTGTGGTGTACCCTTATGATAGTTGCATATTTGCTTTCTCATATCTCTATTGCACTGACAGTGCATACCACTATCATGCCATCATTGCTTCACTTATTGATCGTACCTGCTAGTGTATTCTCTTTATCTCAGCATTTCATGATATATTATTTTTGTAATCGCATATCTTAGATTCATGCTGTACGTACATTCCTGCGATTACCTGCATATGTTTTATACTATTCACGAGTTGGCAACTCACCCCCGTTGTGCCACAGGTGTTTCAGGTTATTCCCCAGAGTAGTCGAGGCAGGCTATTCCCCTATCCAGTTATCCAGCTACCATCTTTTGCTACAGATACCGCATCAGCTCACAGTACCATTTTGCATAGGTGGGTTAGACGGTTATCTGTATTATATTTTGTACCTTCGTTGTATTGTACTCTCCATCTACTGTTGTATTATTGACATAGAGACTTGGTGAGGACGTTAGATGTATCATGGTGGATTTGATGTCTTTATATATATACAGCTTTTCTCTACTGTCCTTATTCTTCTGTTGTATTCATATTGGCTAGTCTTTAAAAAGAAAAATGGGGTGTTGATTAAATTTTAAAGAAAGAAAGTGAGACTTTTGAAGAATTTGGGTTGCGATTTCAATTGTTTCTAAACTTGTATTATCTTTTCCGTTTTTTTTTCTTGGTTTAGATTTCTGGGTTTGGCTTTCTTTTACTACGTTGCGTCTTTAGGCGTTGCGTAGTATTAGGGCCGTCACGGGCCAGTTTTGGGTCGTGACAAAGTTGGTATCAGAGCGTGGTTTTACCTTTCGGAGTGTAGGATGACCTTAGTATGATGGAGTAGGTAGCTTAAGCAGAGTAACGTAGTGTGTGTATGTCTGCAGCATACTCACAGCGCGGTACCTTGCATTAAGTGACCTGAGTACAAAATTGCCTGACATTCCTTCCTTGATGATTCATATCCTTGAGATCCGATTTCCTCATTCTTATCGAATCTCATCTTATATCTATTTATAGCCTTGCCGCCGATGACTATGGGGACTCAGAGCGATGCAGCGAGGGCCGAGGTCAGGGTTAGCTCGGGTGAGACGAGTACTGACCAGGATGGCACTCTAGTTGCACAGGTGCAGACGGATCAGCCTACGATCTATACTATGGATAGACTTTTGGTAGAGATGCAGGAGTTCCGCCAGACGATGAGTTCCTTGGTTGATGTCGTTCGGGAGCTACGTCAGGAGGTTGTCACCCCTGTTACTCAGCTGTCCCTTACGATCAGCATGCAGCAGTCCGTCACCTATATAGCACCAGTGGTTGCAGCCCCAGTTGACGAGGCACATATTCCAGAGGCTCAGAGAGTTCCAGGACAGTGGAGGACTCGTACCAGCGTACCAGCCCAGAGACAGAGGCTCGGTCGTCGAGACAGATTTCGTGGCCACTACGGGAGTAGCCGAGGCTTGGGACGAGGACAGTCGTTCAGCTCTCATCCCCAAGATGGTCAGCAGTCAGCACGTGGATGTTTTCGATGCGGAAGCCTTCAGCACTTCGTCAGGGATTGTTCCTCAGCACGGCGTCAGGATCGTATTCAGAGAGGCCGTGGACGTGGAAGCTTTGCTCAGAGGGCTCAGGCTACCAGAGGAGTTCATCCAGCTGCGAGTAGAGGGCAGACACAGGAGTTTGCTTCTACTCATCGGGACGCACAGACGTCCAATGTGGAGTTTTCAGGTACCCTTGAGTTATATTTTATTTTCTCTTGGTGTATTTGTTGTTTCATGCTTGTACTGTGGTTGGGTAGATTAGTCGTAGTTGTGCTAATTTCTGTCAGCGATCCTTTTGTTGCGCGACACGTATTTCAGTTTGGTGCCAATCGGATAGGAGGTAGAGTTCGTCCGTCGTTTTGATCCTTCTAGAGATGTTGGATTTGACGTTCTCCTGGGCACGGACTGGTTAACTACGTGTTAGGCGTCTGTGGACTACCGTGTGGAAGCAAGTTAGGTTTTGTTTTCCCCGGCAAGTCAGTTCTTGTTGTGCAGGTGGATAGTCGTGCCGCCTCTCACAGCTTGAATTCAGCCTGTTTAGCTAGTCGGCTACTGAGGAGATATCGTGGATTCTTGACGTTCATTCGTAATACCGGAGCCACCGTGGGATTGTTGGACCGGGTTCTTTTCGTGCGAGAGTTTCCGACGTTGTTCCTGATGAGCCGGCGAAGCTGAGGGAGCTTAAGGATCAGCTGCAGAGTTTTGGTTTGGGGAGTTTTGTGCGTCTGAGTGTTTCGCTTTTGGAAACTCCTATATCTGTTCGTCGAGGAGAAAGACGGCAGTTTGAGGTTGTGTATCGACGGATCGTCAATTGAACCGGCTTACGGTGCGGATAGGTATCCTTCATCTTGCCGTGGCGATTTCTTCGATCAGCTCCAGAGTACGAGACATTTTTCTAAGTTTGCTTGGGATCAGGTCATCATTATTGTGGATTAGGAGTGACGGCATTCCGAAGACTGCCTTGTGCGTGCTACGGGCCTTGTGTGTTTTGTGAGTCGTTGGATTCACGGTCGCCCTAGCAGCACTCGTAGATATGATGAGCCAGATTTCTGCAGGCCGTTTCTTGACCAGTTTTTGTTGTGTTATTTACGACACTCTGGTCTACTTAATGTGTTTTGAGGGACAGGAGTAGCACTTGAGGATTGTTATGCAGATACTGGGAGAGTACCAGCAGTTGCTAAATTCTCGGAGTGTTTCTTCAGGCTTGTTTGTGTTGACTCCTAGGTCTTGTAGTCACGGGAGACGGTTCCGTATGGTTCCGAGGGAGATCGTGGCCGTACAGCTTAGGCCCAGACTTGTGTGCAGGACGGAGATCCGCAGATTCTTGGGCTTAGCAGGGTTTTTACCGCCGTTTCGTGCAGGATTGCCAGAGTAGTGCTGCACCGTCGACTGAATTGACCAAAAAGGAGGTTTCTTTTCTTTGAACTGAGACATGTGTACGAAGTCTTCAGCAGTTGAAGATTCAGTTAACAGCTGCATCAGTTCTTCCCTTGCTTTTGGTTCGGGCGACCTTGTCGTTTAACTGTAATGTTTCGTGAGTGGGCTCGAGGGTGTACTGAGGTGACACCATAGAGATATCGCTTTTGCTTTCTCCACACTTGGGGAAAGTACGAGGAGGATATTCCACTCATGATCTGGAGATGGCCGCGGTGGTTTTGCGTCGGAGATTTGGAGACACTACTTGCTTAGGAGTCGTGTCAGAATTTCCACGAACCACTAGAGCTTAAGGTACATCTTCCTGCAGCGGATTTGGATTGTTGTGATGGTCTTCTGCAGATTTACAGTTCTTGTGTGATCGTTGAGTATAGCTTAGTTCGTCTCTACGGAGGGGACAGCTTGCTCATGTCCGCGCCCGACCACTTTCCTTAAATCGTTTTCGCGAGACACTGCCCGTCGAAGCTCGTACGTCAGAGATACTTGAGCATATTCGGCTGGGTAATGATTCGGAGACCTTGATTGTGACAATGATGTGCTAAGTTAGGGACACGTTTGTGTACCTGGTTTCATCGGGTAGAGACGTGAAATCCTAGAGCATGCACGTCTGTCAACTCTCTTTATGCATTCAAGTTCCACCAGTTTTGGCGTGACTTGTGAGATAGTTACGAGTGGGCAGGGATGTAAAGAGAAGTTCCAGGTTTCGTTTCAAGTGTCTGTCTTGCTGTGTGCTTTGGGTCGAGCATCTGAGGCCGGTTGGAGAATTGCAATCTTTTTACCGTTCCGAAGCAGGAATGGGAGCAGATCTCCACGAAATTCGCTATGGTTTCCACCTAATTTTGGTTAGGATGTGACTCCATTCGGATTCTTGTCGTCCGGTTATACTCAGTGCTCAGTTGTTTTGTTAAGTTGCATGTTTGTTTGTTTGTTTGTTGACAGCAGTTGGGGATCGTCACTCGCCATCGTTAGGGTTCTCTTTCGATAGCTATTATCGGGAGACGCTCTAATTGGCCACCCTTAGGCTTAGGGGTTAGGTCATGTCGATCGCCAGCCTGTTGTCTTCTGACTCCGCGAATGTAGGATTTTGGACCCCAGCTATGTCTGGAGAATTCGGAGATAGTCCAGTTGTGTTCAGGTCAGGATGAGAACTGTCCATTGCAAACAGATGTTTTATGCGACTGTGTTGGTCGTAGGCTTGAGTGCGCAGTGGCAAATCATGGATTCCTATGGACTTTCCGATGAATGACGTGTTGGATTTTGGGAAGCTTATTCCAGGATTTAGGTCCTTCTGAGATCCTATAAGCGAGTTAGTTTTGTTGCCTTCAATTTGGCACTTCCGCCCAGATTTCTGGACTTTCACCCCGTATTCCTTGTGAAGATACTTTACAAATTCCTTCATGACCTTCTCACATGTTTTGGCACCAGACCATTTAGCTTGACGCGATCTTTCGTTCACCCGCAGCCATGTGTGTTAATGGCTCGACAGTTGGAGAAACATCGGTCAAGAGTCTTGCCATCTGTGAAGGGTTTCCTTGGACGTAGCCGTATAGTGAGTTAGTCACTTGGGAGGCTGCGAACGAGATTTGAGGATTTTAATCTTCTCTTTGAAGGTACATGTAAAGGTATAATTTTTAAATTCGGGGACGAATTTCTTTTAAGGGGGGGAGATTGTAACACCTTAGAATGTGTTTTGTAGCTAATTATATTTTAAAAAATGTGGTTTTCAATAAAAAGTTTACCAAATTAAGTTTTAAATATTTTATCCTAATTATTGTGTATTTTATTATAATTTTATTAGGCACACACACACTTGTGCATGATAACTAGGGTTGTTTTTGGGGTTAAACCATGATTAGCAACCATGGTTAACCAACCTTTTTCTCTAACCTAGTTTTATTACTTGTTTATTAGTCATGATAGTTTTTAATTTAAAAGGGGTTTTATTTTGTTTTGTGCTTGGTTGACTTTGTGGAGAGAGAGAGAGTGAGCATGGGCATCATGGCTTTGCCCATGCCTCATTATGAGAGAGAGAGTGAGAAGGGGTCTTTGGAGTGTGCTCTCATTTCTCCACCTCATTTTTCTATCTCTCATTCTCTCACTCTCTCACACACACACACACACACACTGCTGAGTGAGAGAGAGAGCAGCAGCATCAGCAGAGCAAGAGAGAGAGAGAGAGAGAAACAGCAGCAGCAGAAAGCCTTGGCAGCAGCAGCACCAGGCAGTGGCAGCAGCAGCTGCAGGGATCATCATCATCATCATCATCTTCGGCAGCAACAGCAACAACAACATCAAACAACAACAACAACACAACAGCAACAACAATATCAGAAGCAGCAGCAATAGCAGAAACAGCAGCAGCAGCTAGCAAGGGCAGCAGCAACAGGAGCTTCAGCAGTTGTAGCAAGCTCTCACCTCCTCCACACACTTCTTCTCCTGTTTCTTAGGGTGTTACAGGGTAAATTCTGAAACCCTTTTCCCTAGTTGCTTAGCAATGTGTGGTTTTGTGTCGATTAGTGTTAATTAGTGCTAGTTTTGGTGGATTGTGAGTTGTGATGACAAATTGATGATTTTGTTAGCTAGCCTAGTATATTTAAGTGTTAACAAGGCCACTTCAACTGAGGGATAGCCAGATTACACTAAAATACCCTAAGGTTTCTTAATTGTGCAAATTGGTGTTTTTAAGCGATATATAGGATATCTGTGATCTGCTGGTGACCCGATGCCTACAGAACAAAATTGAGGAAACTGGAGCATGCTTGTTAGGTCTAGATGACACCACCAGAAGACGAACCCACCAGCCCCATTTGAGGCCGCCAATTTTAGCATTCTGGCCGCAATTTGCGGCCAGGAAGGGAGCTAGGGTGTTGGGGTTTGGGTGTAGGGATCCTTGCTGTGTTTTCTAGGTCTTTGACATGTCTAGTTTTGCAATATCATGCCTGTAGGAAAATCTGGGACTATATGTCGCTTTTATGTTTCGTTGTGTTTGCGCGATACGCGCGATACGTGAGTGGGTTCTGTGATCCAGCGTATCGCGGCGTGTCGCGATGGTTTTTAGACGCGTACACACACGATTCAGCGTATCGTGCCACGCGCGTTTAGTTCGCGACGCGAGTTTCTCGTTTCGTTTCGATATCGCGTTTCGCGAGATATATTGGACTTATATGTGTTTTCATGTCGTATTTGCAGGTTTGCCGACGGACACAGCTACATGGGAAGCAAGTGATAGGATTCGTCCAGCGTGGAGTTTAGGTGAGTAGATATAACATCTACAGGGGAATCGCCCGCATGGCGTTATGCGTCTGGGCTAGGATTCAATTCCTGTCGCACATTCTACGTCATTGTAGAATTGCGCATTTACTGCATTTCCTAGATATAGCTATATACTGTGACTAGCAGCCGTAGGACACTGCACACATTATTGACGGTTCATGTTGCACGAGCACGGATTGCATGCTACACACACACCGTCAATAATTGCCAGGTCACACACTACCCCTTATAGCTACCTTTGCTTACCACACTTGACATCTAGCTTATCGGTATACCTATAGTGTATCATACCTTCAGTGATAGGTATATTTTCACTTGCGATACAGCTACAAGTATACCTCCTACATATTTTACCTATACCGGGAGGGATTTCCTACATATGTTACTATACCCAGGGGGGTATACGACATCAGTTCCTATAGGTAGATACCTAGACTTAGCTGTACCTTATCATGATTTCGCATACATCTGGTTCAGCTATATACTTGTGTTTACCTGCTCGCATTCAGATATATCGCATACGTCTATTCCTGTATTTATGCATTGTTTATCTGGATTTCATATGATGTTTTCGGGATTTGGGAACCGTGGGAGTTCATGAAATTATGCATACATGTAACAACCCGGTTTCCTTGATATGATATTTCGAGCGTCCCCCATGAGTTTTATCGGTGCTGATTACCTGCTCCATACGAGGTGTGGTTGCCGTATGAGAGTACATGGCGGGGCCCGGTATGGTTCCCCTCGGCAAGAAGATCGATGGGTTTGCCGATTGAGCCTGGAGGCGGGCGAGTACCTACCGGTGATTGTTTGGACCTGGCAGTTGTCTGGAGGCTACTGGCCAGAGTAGAGAGATGGATGCGGGATGACCTGTACTGTCGAGGCCGAGGGCCGACACTGCAGACGGACCCCGTGGGCTGTCCGGACTGACGGAGCCCCCTATACGAGGATTTCTGTGTCGATGCTTGGCACACGGTTTCATGATATTTCTTTAACCCCTTTTTGTATATATAACAGGGGACTTAGCCGTTGTTATATATACCCTTACACCAATATTAGTGGAATGGGACGCTAATATATGTGTATTGCCCCCATCATATTTATTTCTGCACATGTATATATATCTTTAGGATGTTAGATTCCTATTGAGATTGGACTTGGGATACTAGGTGATTCATTGGGATTTGGACATTGGATATACCTATGTGATTGGTGACTTGTACATTCGGGATATAGGAGATTACTCGACATTGTACATTGAGGAGATGCGAGACTTTTTTGATGTGATTGCCCAATGTGGGGCCTAGTTTGAGGATTTGGGATTGGAGTATCTTAGTGGATTGTGATCCTGACACGACGTCAGGTCTCCGTGGAAAGTGACATATTCCACCCTACACCTCACCATTACCTATTTTATGCACAGATTCATATATTGGTAGTACTTGTGGTGTACCCTTATGATAGTTGCATATTTGCTTTCTCATATCTCTATTGCACTGACAGTGCATACCACTATCATGCCATCATTGCTTCACTTATTGATCGTACCTGCTAGTGTATTCTCTTTATCTCAGCATTTCATGATATATTATTTTTGTAATCGCATATCTTAGATTCATGCTGTACGTACATTCCTGCGATTACCTGCATATGTTTTATACTATTCACGAGTTGGCAACTCACCCCCGTTGTGCCACAGGTGTTTCAGGTTATTCCCCAGAGTAGTCGAGGCAGGCTATTCCCCTATCCAGTTATCCAGCTACCATCTTTTGCTACAGATACCGCATCAGCTCACAGTACCATTTTGCATAGGTGGGTTAGACGGTTATCTGTATTATATTTTGTACCTTCGTTGTATTGTACTCTCCATCTACTGTTGTATTATTGACATAGAGACTTGGTGAGGACGTTAGATGTATCATGGTGGATTTGATGTCTTTATATATATACAGCTTTTCTCTACTGTCCTTATTCTTCTGTTGTATTCATATTGGCTAGTCTTTAAAAAGAAAAATGGGGTGTTGATTAAATTTTAAAGAAAGAAAGTGAGACTTTTGAAGAATTTGGGTTGCGATTTCAATTGTTTCTAAACTTGTATTATCTTTTCCGTTTTTTTTTTCTTGGTTTAGATTTCTGGGTTTGGCTTTCTTTTACTACGTTGCGTCTTTAGGCGTTGCGTAGTATTAGGGCCGTCACGGGCCAGTTTTGGGTCGTGACAGTTGCTGAGATTTACAGGTAAGTGTTACCAGTAGTTTCTCGAACTGTTATATACCTCATATCGACACAACTTATCGAGCTATTGGGGTCTGACGTTAACCACCCCTAGGCAAGATATGCGACATATCAGACGACGAGACCGGACTGTACGGTAGTGTTACTGGTTGGATTCACTGGAGTGTGAGCGGGCTTGCTCGTCGATCGCCTGATCGCTCAATACCCGGGTGGCCGTTATGTTTAGCAGACCGCTTGCGGCTTGTGGGTGTTTGATATGATCATCACCTGCTGCCGGCGTATTGACGAGTCTTTAGAGTCCTACACAGAGGTTTCCTGGCTCATGCGAAACGAAATAGGAGCGCATATGAGATATGCGCGGGACCGAGAATGATTCGAGTATGTGATACCATATTCTATTCTCGCGATGAATGTATCGAATGGTTGTATGCGATATAACCTAGTTATCGAATCAAGGATTGATTCGATAAGCCGATACATTGAATATTAGTCGTTTATATGCGATATGACCGGATCGTTAAATCAAGTGTTGATTTAATGATTTAATGCATAATTATATATTTGATATATTACTTTGCATTAACTAGTGTTGGTTCACTTTAAATGGATTTTCTCACTTGGATTGTGCAAGTTGTATATGTGATATACTTTTGTGCACATGATTGTATCATGTTTGATGATGCATGCTTTTTGGTTAAGTGTAAAGATTAAACCATGGTTATTTAAATGGTTAGGGTTTTGTTTTTCATATCTATTTATTTATTCTTTATTCTTTTTGGAAAATTATTAGCATAAAGAAGAAATGGTGGCTTTCTTTGGATGGATTATGAAGCTTCATGAAGCTTTGACTTAGTGACCATTTTGTCTCATGCTTAACCCTAACCATTCCACTTAACCCTAGTCTATTCTCTACACTTGACCATGGTTGGATTATGATAAGTTTTGATTTTCTTTTCTATTTTAAATTAACTTATCATAACTTATCATCTTCTTCTTCTTCTTCAACATGAAGAAGCTAGACTTCATCAATGGTGATTTGATGAAATGAGTGAGAAATCCAATTCTAAAGTCTACCCACTTCCTATTTCTTCATCCTCTACCTCTTGCCAAGTAGTAGAGTGTGTTTTCTTCACAAGTTTCATGACTTTGTGAAGTGAGAGCTTGATCTTGTGATGCCTCGACGTAGATCATCTTCGACACGAAGCCGACGACCTTGCCCGCCCATTTCTCCGATGAAGCCGATGCAAGAGCCCGGATTTCGATTTAGACAGCGAGGAGACTTCATTGCGGAGCTATGGAGGTGGAGGACCGGATCTACAAAGGTTGTATTTCTGCTCTTTTAGTTTAGTTGTAAACTAGTTTCATGTTTCGCCTAGAATTCTAGCCAACGATCCATAGTCTAGGGTTTCTCGGCACCGTAATTTTTGAAATTGGCATGGTTGATGCCTTGTGAGACCTCTTGAGAGTGCCTAAGAACCCTACAAATACACACAAAAGAAAGTCTCCGGAAACAAATCAGGCTTTCTTATTGCATTGTAGACTGGGACACATCAATCAGAGAAGATTGACGAAGTTACATACAGAAGGATATTTGGATCCGTTCGAATATCAATCATATGCAACTTGTCAATCATGTCTCAAAGGAAAGATGACAAAGACTTCGTTCACTGGACACGGAGTAAGAGCGAGCGAGCTATTGAGACTCGTACACAGCGACGTGTGCGGTCCAATGTCTACGCATGCCCAAAACGGTTATTCTTACTTCATTACTTTCACGGATGAACTTTCACGAATGAAACATAAATCCGAAGCCTTTGGAAAATTCCAGGAATATAAGAATGAAGTAGAAAAACAAACATGCAAAAGTATCAAGTCACTGAGATCTGATCGTGGTGGTGAATACTTTAGTGCCGAGTTCCTGGATTACCTAAAAGAGAATGGAATTCTCTCTCAGCTTACTCCTCCATACACTCTGCAACATAACGGTGTATCGGAGAGACGGAACCGAACCCTATTGGATATGGTACGGTCGATGATGAGTAATGTTGAGTTACTGCGATCATTCTGGGGATATGCACTAGAATCAGCTGCATACCTTTTGAACCGAGTTCCAACTAAGACTGTGCCTACTAGACCATATTAGATGTGGTGTGGGAAGAAACCCTATCTTAATCACATTAAGACATGGGGATGTCCAGCTTTTGTCAAAAAGCAGCATGCGGACAAACTCGAGGCACGCTCAGTACAGTGCAAGTTTGTGGGATATCCAAAGAACTCGAAGGGATATTTCTTCTATTGCGAAGAGGAACAAAAGGTTTTTGTTTCTCGTCATGCCCACTTCTTGGAAACCGAGTTTTTGGAAAATCAGATAAGTGGGAGCGCAATAGAACTGGAAGAAATTCCAGAACCACGAGCTATTACTAAAAGCTTAGTAGAACCAGAGGGTTCGAAAGATCAGGACATTCCTGCGCAGCTCCGCAGGAGTAGTAGGCAGTCTCATCCGCCCGAGAGATACTACGGTTTTCTCATAGACGGGGATAGAGAGGATTGCATCATTGATAATGATGAGCCGACTAGCTTCCAGCAGGCCATTCAGAGCGTTGACTCGATAAAATGGCTGGATGCAATGCGGACCGAAATGGAGTCCATGTACACCAACAAAGTATGGACGTTGGACGTTTCTCCAGATGGGGTAAAACCCGTAGGATGCAAGTGGATCTTCAAAAGGAAGATTGGTGTAGATGGACAGGTTAAGACCTATAAGGCTAGACTTGTTGCAAAGGGTTTTCGTCAAAGTCCTGGTTTGGACTGTGACGAAACCTTTTCTCCAGTGGCTATGCTGAAATCCATTCGGATCCTACTTACCATTGCTGCCTTCCACGATTATGAGATTTGGAAGATGGACGTAAAGACCGCTTTTCTAAATGGAAATTTAGAGGAGTTTGTCTATATGGACCAGCCTGAGGGTTTCATTCAGAGTGGGAGCATCGGAAATGTGTGCAAGTTGCTTAAGTCCATCTATGGACTAAAGCAGGCATCGCGGAGTTGGAACATCTGTTTTGATGAGATGGTCAAAGAATTTGGCTTTATCAAAAATCCAGATGAACCATGCATCTATAGTAGATTTGTAGCAAGAACTGTAGTATTCCTTGTTTTATACGTGGATGACATTCTCTTGATAGGAAATGACATTCCTATGCTACAATCTGTCAAAGGGTTCTTATGACACAGTTTCTCCATGAAAGACCTGGGTGATGCCTCTTACATTCTGGGGATCCGGATCTATCGTGACAGATCCAAGAGGATATTAGGACTTTCACAGTCCAGGTACATCGACACCATACTGAAAAGATTCAGTATGGAAGATTCCAAGCACGGTAGTCTACCGGCTTGTCACGGGATCACCCTCTCCAAAGAGATGTCTCCCAAGTCTAATTTGGAAAGGGATAGCGTGTCTATTATACCCTACGCTTCTGCGGTAGGCTCTATAATGTATGTGATGTTGTGTACCAGACCGGATGTAGCTTATGCACTGAGTGTGGTTAGCCGGTATCAGTCAAACTCAGGGGAGAAACACTGGATAGTGGTATAGAACATTCTCAAGTACCTGAGAAGGACTAAAGAGATGTTCTTAGTGTATGGCGGAAAAGACCCCAGATCGAGGCCTTTGCTGACTCCAGCTTCCAAAGTGACAAGGATGATTCCAAGTCCATGTCGGGTTATGTCTTTACTCTCTATGGAGAGGCGGTGTGTTGGAAGAGTTCCAAACAGGAAACCGTTGCTGACTCGACGATGGAAGCGGAATATATCGCTGCTGCAGATGCCGCAAAAGAAACCGTCTGGATAAGGAAGTTCTTGACAGAACTTCAGGTGGTTCCGTCCATTGTTGATCCAATACCTCTGTATTGCGACAAGAACGGGGCTATAGCTTTAGCAAAGGAACCCAGGTCCCATCAGAAGTCCAGACACATCTTTAGGCGGTATCACCTGATCAGGGAGATTGTGGGTCGCCAGGAGATCGAGGTTCGGCGAGTTGCTACGGAAGATAACACTGCTGATCCATTCACGAAGGCCTTACCCCAGACTCTGTTCGAGCGGCTGATCGAGATGATAGGTCTTCGTTACGCCAGTACATGGCCTTAGTGCAAGTGGGAGATTGTTAGTGTATATGCCCTAGAGGCCAGTACTGTATCATACTAGTTTGTATATTACTTGATGGAAGCTTGGGATATTCACAGTTGTATAGACAATCTTGCTCAAAATAGTAGTATGCTACTTGGTTTGTTTCTACTTTAATGTGTGCATGTGTTTCTTATAGAATATCACCTTTACACATTAGTGGATCCCTTAGGATCTTTGCTTGATTACCAGCGTTGTGATGGCAGTCACATTTTTGGGGGCTGGGTAATCCACAAGCACATCCTTATGCAGGTCCCTAGTCATAGGACTATCGAGACAGGGCATCGATACTACGGAGTAGACTAGCGTATGCGCTTCTCATCCCAGTTTGGGAGACGGTCTGTCCCACAGCCGTCAGTACGTCGTACTTGAGATAGTATGCGGGTGCTCGTTAGGTTACGAGTACACTAGATAGGACTCGTCGGGAACTATTGGTTGGTATTATACATATCGTCCGTTATCAGTTCCCAGGTGACATGAGTACAGCTTAGTCCATTGACTTGACACTGTCACTTCGCCTCGAGTGTGTTCCCACTGTTCTTAGATTGCTACCCTACCACGGCTCAAAGGAGTCGTGCAAACAGGTAGCAGTTCGGTGCAGTCCCGAAGCACTTAGAGGCAGTGACGGTTAGATAGGATTCGTCTCTCCCGGTATTAGGGGTTGATATCGCGCTGTGTCTAGGAGAGCCATTACACAAACTCCCTGGCCAGGGCAAGTGACATATACTGTTAGGTTTCCAGTGTTATCTCAGGGTGTTCTGGGCTACACTCCGACTCGACTTGTACCGCTATTAGGGGACTACGTTTACCGCCCCCGTAGGCCCACCATGCGATACTCTTAGACGAACAGACCGGACTGTACGGAGACTGTCATATTCAGGCTTAGTAGGAGTTCAGATGGGTTTACCTCGTCAGTCTTCTTATCGGCATCTACCTGGGGACCGTTACGTACAGCTAGTGCCACTTGCGGTCTGTGGTTAAACCCACTGCCAGCGTAGTGTCGAGTCTTTAGAGTCCCACACAGAGGGTTATTCGCCTTTAGGCAAAACGAGTATAGGTCGCATGGTTTTGCGACGGGGTTCGTTCACATCCGCGCACTTGTGCACGTTTGGTGTCCGGACAGATTATAATAGCGGGCTTTGGTTTAAGCCAGATCCTAATATATGTTTCGGGATTGGTTATATCTCATTGTATTCGTGTTCCTCGGAACACGGATACGGGTGTGTATGCACAGTTGACTAAGGCAGAGGAAGAGGATTTTCTTTAGGGTTAATGTCCGTTGTCTTATTCTTAACCCTTATGCTTATGTGTGAAATATGATTATTAATATTTGTTAATTATAATTGTGTTATGGTTAGGGTTGTTGACCATTTGACTATGGTTGACTTGTTGACCTATGTTGACATATTGACCATCATCATTTCATATGAAAGATGCTCTTTGATTCTTGCAAAAGTAATTAATGTGAAATGATAATGGTCATTTCAAATTAACCATCACAATTATCTTTTGTTAATTTTTTAATTATCATAATTCACACATATATGTGAGAAGGTTGTCATTATCTTCTCATTCTATCATTCTCATTCTCTCCCATCCTCTTCCTCTCTCTTAAAGCTCTCCCTCTCATGAGTTGAGAACCATTAAGCTTTGAGATAAAACCTACAAAATTACTCTCTACTCTTTCTAAGGTTCTAGGTTTAGCACATCAAGCACCTTAGATACTTCTAGTTTGAGGTAGGAGCCAAAGGCAGAGACCCTCGGGTGGATCTTTTTTCGGCAAGAGAAGGCGACGAGGACGACCCGTTCATCCCACTCCAAGGAGCAAGAAGAGAAGGACTTCAAGACTTAGGTATAACCCTTTAACCGAGTAGCTTACTCTTATTAGCTTGGTTGTTAGTTTATGTTTAGCAAAGATCCTCCTTTAGTTAGTCCATGTTGTCTAGAGTTGTAAAAAACGAATTTTTATACCGTTTCCGCCTCCCCGTAAGCACCGGGGTGGGCAACGTAGACTTACACATCCAGCACCTTTTTCGATAAGGAAAGAGCCGAGATCCCTTCACCGGGAGTGACTGCTTTAGTGAAACTAGCAGATGCTACAAACTCGGTTTGTCTTTTAATTGTTTTTTTAGTTTCTTCTTTGCATAGTGATATTTGTGAAATATCCTGCACCTTATTCGATAAGGAAAGAGCCGTGATCTCTTCACCAGGAGTGACCTCTTTAGTGAAACTAGAAAAGCCTCAAAAACACTCCATTCAAAATCACTCGATTCTACAACGATATCAAGTTCATTACGCAAAGGGTTTTCTTAAAAACCTACCGTAACCCTCCGTCATTTCAGATAAGTACTAGTTAGTATTCGTGCTACGTTTGTTGACTATGTTAAGGCGTAGTGTGCGGTAGCAAATTAATGCTTATATGTAAAAGCATATGATGCGATTGGATTAGGGCAGTCGTGCGACTTTGTTGACTATGTTAAGGGTCGTGCGGGTGGATTTAATTCAATCGGGAAATGATGGGTTGAACTTGACTAGCACTTATGATTTGTTGACTATGTTAAGGTCATATACACTACTACAAATAAGGGTTGCCCCTACGGAGATCTGCGTAGGGGCAAAAAAGACCTCGTCGGTGCAAATGCCGCAGGTGCAAGTTGAAGCCCTGAACTTGCCCCTACGGGAAAAATCTTGCCCCTACGGATTTCTGTGTAGGTCCTGTTGCACCTACGGAGTAGGCCGTAGGGTAAAAAAAGGATATTATTTACGGTTTTTTTAAATATATTAATTGTACCTACGGACATAACCGTAGGGCCAAGTACTCCCCGCTACGGATACCTGAGTAGGTACCTATCCGTATGGGCAAATTATCAGAAATCCTGATATTTTGCCCCTACGGATAACGCCATAGGGGCGAAGCATTGGCCTCTACGGATATGTCCGTAGGGGCACTCCCAACCCCCTGGTACTGAGATCAGGGGGGAAATATCAGTTACTGCTGATATTTTGCCCCTACGGATATAGCCGTAGGGGCAACATGTATACCTGCGGATTAATCCGTAGGTACACATTATCTGTATTTTTTTTAAAAAAAAGGCTGCCTGATTTTTTCCCGCCCTGTGCACAATAATATATACATCAATCAAATATAAAATTAATCATCACACAACATATATCGCAGTTTTCATAATCGCATCTCACGCATATAATATACAAAAGAAACCCAAAAACTGAATATGATATAAATATAAACCAATATCAATATCGTTTCAAAATGTAGTACAATATGTATGATATAAATAAATACATGTTTCAAAAAATAAGAACCAAAAAGCTACCCTAGCTCGGTCCAGCTCCATCTCTGAATAACGATAGAATAACGCGCGCCTGCTCCTCGGTCAATAAACTCTGCAATTCGGCGCGAGCGGGAGTCTGAGCGGCCTGTGGAGCTGGCGATGTGGTCTGCGCAGCCGCCGTCGAGGTAGTCGCTTGCGGAGCCGCGGCTGCGGGAGTCTGAGCGGGCTGTGGAGCTATAGGAGCTGTCTACGGAACCGCGGCCGATGTAGTAGCTTGCAGAGCCGCAGCCGAAGGAGATGCATGTGGAGGCTCAGTCAATGTACCCTGTCGCGTATGGACCTAACGTGTGTAATAAGCATGTAAGAACTGTGTATTATTCGAATTCGTATCATTATCAAGTTATTTCGAAACCCCATTTGGATATCTAGTTTGGAAAACCTTAGTTTATTTTAATTAGATATGTGCGTATGATTAATCAAACCTAAGTCTACAACCAAATAAGCTCAGGCTACGTACTAATTATGGATATGTTGATATCTATAATATGACATGATATTTTACTATAAAGTATTATACATACCATCATCTCCTTCAACTCCTGAACGGTGGCCATCAAGCTCTCGAGTTCGTGATGGACACGTCGGTCACCGGAGATGGAGGAAGTAACCGCCGGTGTTGAGTCGAACCTCATTTGGGCCCTGCTAGGGCCCAGTCCTCGGCCTCTCTCCCAACCTCCGTGGTGCCCTCCGTGTGCGGTGTCCAGAACTGGGGTCAGCAGCTTCGGATCGCTCTGTCCGGTAAAATCGATCCCCGAGGCCTGGGCCTGCTCAACCACCCGCTCCTACACCCACATTAAGCAGTAAAGTATAAGTATAAAATTTAAACTTGAACCTTCCAAAACTAAATTTTCAAATTTGGGTAGAAAAAATATTAACACTTACGCAATACTCCTGGGTAGCGACGTCGGGATATCGAAGCTCGCCCGTGGCGGGATCTGTCGAGGTGCCGTGGACGGCAAGATATGCGGACAGCACGCTCGGTGTACCACCTGACACCACGGTCCGAGATGTGTGCAATATTATAAAGTAACTCTTAATATTTGAAATATTAGAAAATAACTCTTAATATTGCAGAATATCACGATGGTCGGTCTATTTTAATTTACCCATAACTCCATGGCTCGAGTAATGTTCCTCGAGCCACCTGTGAGGTAGGGCGACTCCTCTTCGCCGACTTCCTGTTCTCTGTATTCTGAGCGGACTGTTTCTGCACAACGCATTAACATTTAGTTTTCTAATTAAGGAACACAAAAAATAAATTATATCCTAAACAATGAATTACATTTAAAATACATACCTGTTTGCGCTGGGAGTCGAAATATTCGCACAATACAGGCCATGTCTCTACGTCGACTCTCGCAAACGCCGGAGTAGATAGGAGGGCCGCTCTCTCTGTCTCGGGGGTCGCCATCCACAGGGAGTAGCAGTCGGCCTTCAGCTCATTCCTGTTGTATCGGACCTTGGCCTGCATGTTCTTCATCAGGCCATTGTACAGAGCATGAAGGTCGAGCACCCTCCCCGGATGATCACGGTCGGCTACAGGCTGAAAATCGTAATCCAACTGAAAATACAAAAAAAAACATTGTTATTAGATTGCAAGTGTTAATAATAAATATGATAAGCGGATATATCAACTGAAAATATATATTAATACGTACCCGAGCCTGATCAAAGAAGAGGGCGAATGAGCGCTGGTGCGGCTCGTCCCACTCAACGTGAAGTGGATAGTTCTTCACGAACCTCTCGGCATGAGGACCGGTATAGCGATAGTCAAGGGTAAAAAAAAGGGGGAATGCTACCTCCCCCTAGCACTGTCAGGCCTCAGCCTATGGGACTGATTCGGGCCTCGAGTCCCCCTCTGGGGATGGGGGGGCCCTACGTCTGCACGAAATATCAAGACAATCAATATTAAGACAAAGTTGTATTAAGAAATAAAGGTTAAACGAAAATTCAAGTGTGATATATACCTCCGTTGACTATCGCACGAGCCTTTGCCTGGGCAGCAGCACGAGCGGGACGATAGTTCCTCCGGTGAGGAACAACCGGGGTCCCGGATGCGGAAGCATCCCCTCCAACTAGAAAATAAACATCGACGCTAAATTTCCATGAAGTTCATATTTATTCTATAGAGCATATGTAAAATTAATAAATATTTTAAATTTATTCATACTAACCTGCAGACGATGCGGATGGTATGGAAGCGGCAGGAGTGGCCCCTACGGAAGATGTGGACGCACCACCTATAATTAGACAATTAAAAATATATTATATAAGTAATTGCAAAAAGAATATGTAGATCAATAATATAACGTTCTAAATCAATATGCATGCACTATAGGATATATAAACATACCCGCAGGTGCTGTGGTGTCACCACCTACAGCTAGACAATAATAAAAATTGCTAAGTAAGAGCTAACGGCATGTGTGTATTTATGATATAGCATTCTAAATCAATATACATGCACTATATGATATATAAACATACCTGGTGGAGCGGGAGTGGCCTCTGTCCCAGATGTGGACGCATCACCAACAACTAGACAATCAAACATTGACAATATAAGTAATTTTGACATAAACAGGCATGAATATCTGTAATATTACATTCAAAATGGATATGCCTGCAGTATACCTGGATGTGTGGCAAAATCCACACGGAAGGAGGCATCCGAAGGGGTCTCCGATCTGGGTGCAAGACCGGCCCTCTGAAGCTCCCTACGGAGCTCTCCGGGGGGCAGAACCGCTCTGCCTCTGCCACGGCTGGAGCTCCTGCCGCCCCTCGCTGCTCCCGACATCGTCATCAGATCTAGATAAACGGTTCGTGGATGCATTAGACAATCATTAAAAGTATTGACTATATATATATATACAGCGTAAAATGTGAAGTAATAATATAACATTACTGATAACCTTTTTCGTTTCGTGGGCGCATCATACATATCTACTTGGATTTCATCGTCGATGTCATTTCTAACCCACGTAACTTCATGATCGGTCGAAGACAACCCGTCCTTCGAAACAGACGGTCGGAGCACTTTAAGCCTTCTTTCTTCTTCGTCCTCATCGCTGTCCTCGAATTCTGGGACATCGTAGACATCTCTGGGTTTCCATCGGCATACAACACTCCATCCCGGATGCTTCAAACACTGTGAGTAGTATACTTGGAACGCTTGGTTCGGAAAGATAAACGGATCTTCCTGACCGTAAAATCGAAGTGTGTTCACACTGGTCAATCCACATTCATCTTTCCAAGTCCCAAGATTGCTTCTCCACCTGTCCGTATCGGTTCGCGGATCGTACCAAGTACACTGGAATATATAAAAGGGTTCTGATCGTCCGGGATAGTGGATGCCGAGTATAGAATTTAAGTACCCATAGTAAATCACACCGTCCGATCCTACCGTCGCAATCCCACTATTCTGAGTGGTTCTAGATGTTTCTATGTCCTTAACTTCGAATTTGTATCCAAGGACACCAAATCCTTTGTAATATGCAACCTCCATACTAGGAAATTGAGCTAAACATCTTGAATCACTCTCAAATGATGCAGACATGTTCGGATCGTGGATCTAACAAAACAAATTTTACGACAAATACATAACGATATAAGTTTAGATTAAAACTGATAGCAATAAAATGTTATTCGAATAACTTACATGATCTGTGACCCAATCACAAAAATTATCCTGATGGTATTTTTCCAAACGTTCTTCGTTCCAATCAGGATGCCCCTCACGTACCTAGTTAAAATGAATTCTGTTTTCGACAAATAATTGTAACATTAATATTATATCATTTCATACACACACAAACACAGATATAACAATTAATCTAAAAGAACTTACTCTCTAATTTGTTCAAGACATGCGTAATTAAGCAAGATAAACCGGTATATCTTGTTGATAAACATAGTGTCTACCCTCTTATACTCGGCTTTACCGTATGGCCCATCTTGAGATCTTCATGGTCGGTTAAGCCTTGTCTCAATGTTCTCGTCCATATAGCGGGAACAAAATGTGGTTGCTTCATCAAGAAGATAACCATGCATGATAGAACCCTCTGGTCGATTTTTATTGCGTATATACTTCTTAAGAGTGTAGAGGTACCTAATGAGAATATGTTGAATAAATAAATACGGGCATACAGGACAACAATAAATTTATAAATTGCGCGAAACGAAAAATTACACGTACCTCTCGACGGGATACATCCATCGATATTGTACCGGTCCGGCTAACTTCGCCTCAGTTGCAAGATAAACCGTCAAGTGTATTATGATATCAAAGAATGACGGTGGGAAAATACGCAGAAACTTGCAAAGTATCAACGCAATAGAATTTTCTAGTTTATCCAGCGTCGCAACCTCTAGTGTTTTAGCACACAACTCCCTGAAAAAACAACATAGGTCGTTGATTACTACACCAACCGAGTCGGGGAGAGAAGTCCTGAGGGCTAATGGAAGAAGGTGCTCCACGATAACATGGTGATCATGACTTTTCAGCCCATCGATCTTGTCCTTCACAATTTTTATTTTCTTGCTGAATGATCCTGAGAAACCTGTAAGGACTTTCAAATCATGCAACACCTGCAGGAATCTTTTCTTCTCCGGCTGTGACATATGATAAGCGGCATTGGGAAGTACAAACTTGCCCGGTTTACCCGCTACCGGTCTACGGTGCGATTCACTTCTTATTCCCCACTCTTGTAGATCCATCCGAGCATTCATATTGTCTTTCGATTTCCCGTCTTTACAAAGAAGCAAGTTAAGTATGTGCTCTGATACTACCTTCTTTATATGCATGACGTCCAAACAATGACGTACTGAATTTGTAGACCAGTACGGAAGCTCGAAGAAAATGCTTAACTTGTTCCAATATTGTGGTTTGACCTGTTTCGTAGGATCCATCCCGAAGGTCACGTTATTGTAACCATCCCATTTAGCAGTCACGTCCTCTCCGGACAATGGGGATGGAGGTCCAAGAAGCTCCTGATGACCATTAAAGTGAACCGTGTCTAACCTATAGTGGTGTTCTGGAGGCAGGAAACGTCGATGGCCGCAATAACAAACCTTCCTGCTAAAATTCAAGAATTTTGATGTTGTGTGTTCATGGCAATGAGCACATGCTTTGTGACCATGTACGGACCAACCTGATAGCTTTCCATACGCAGGAAAGTCATTAATTGTCCACATTAAAGCCGCACGCAGTATGAAGGTTGTATTTGTGTTTGAATCATATGTCTCTACACCATTAATGAACAAAGATTTCAACTCCTCGATCAGAGGTCGGAGATAGATGTTGATATTGTTCCCCGGTGAGTTTGGACTGTCGATAAGAAGAGGAATCATAAAGTATGATTGGTCCATAGCCAACCAAGGCGACAGATTATAAATTATCATTACAATGGGCCATGTGCTGTGACTCCCAGCCATATAGTTGAATGGGCGGAAGCCATCAGTAGCCAGTCCGAGCCGGACATTGCGAGGATCGCTACTGAATATTGCGTGCCTCCTATCGAAATCCTTCCATGCCGGTGAATCTCTTGGATGGCTCATTTTTCCATCTTCGCTTGGAGGAGCACTGTGATGCCAAATCATTGCCTCGGCTGTTTTCTTGCACCTGAATAGGCTCTGTAGCCTCTGTGTTATGGGAAAGTATCGTGCTATCCTCACAGGTATATCAGGCTTCTTATCAGAATCTTTCGGCTTATACCTGGCCTCTCCGCATGTTGGGCACTCTTTCAAATCTGAATTCTCTTTCCGGTACAACACGCAATTTTTAGGACATGCTTGAATCTTCTCGCACTTTAGACCCAAATCAGACATCATCTCCTGGGCTTCGTACCAGCTGTCGGGCACATTATTTCCCGGAGGCATAGAATCTTTCAAGAACGAAAGAAGCATTGTGAATGATTGTTGCTCCATCCATTTAGGCACTTAATCTGGAAAAGTTGGACGAACCATGAGAGGGTGGAATACTTCGCATTCTCATAAATTGGTTTCCTAGCATATTCATGAAATTTTCATATTTATCCGCACGCGGTCCTTGACTGGAAGGAATTTCATCTTCGGTACGAATAGATTCACCTAGGGCAGCCTCTACCATATCGTCCATTTCTTCTGATGGAAATAAATTTCCGTCTCCTGCCGCATTACCAAATTCTTCTTCTTCTCCTGCCGCATTATCTTGTTCTCCTTCTTCTTCTGCCGCAGTACTGCATTCTTCTCCTTCCCCGTGATATTTCCAAGTTGTATAAAGTCTAATAAACCCATGTTTTACAATATGAAGCTCTTCCAATTCTACCTTCTGCCAGTACTTATTGCCACATCTATCGCACGGACAGAGAATCTTCTCTATTATGATCTTATTATGTGCGCGTGCAAATTCAAGGAAAGCAGCAACTCCTGCGACAAACTTAGGTTGCATAGGTTGTTTCCAATACACATACATCCAGTCCTTAACTCTGACGTACTCATTGTCCATGTTAGACTGTATAACATATAAATTATAGGTAATGCTGACTATATTGAGAAATATAAGAACGGGATAGTAACTGACAAAGGAGAAAATCCGTGTATATGCTTTGTGTATGCGTTTGTCGTTGAAAAGAATAAATTATCGCACGTATGTTAACCGATAGACAGGGACTAAGTGGCGCTTTTAGTTTCATATATGAGTATCGATGGGAATATGAAGGTTTTATATTATCATATATTGGTTTTAACCCGAACATCTCGAATCGCTCTCTAATTATGCGTTTGTTGTGTATTCTTGGTGTATGTGTGTGTTCCGGCTGTCGGGGGTAGGCTTCTATCCCATTAAGAATGTATAGAGCAAACACCCATCACTTGTGCTTTCAACCGTTTCGAGTAAATTTCGGCAGCACCTCCCCGCTGTTCTCCGAGTACACTGTAATAGAATAGATAATCATTTCAAAGCTGTGAAAGAACGTTGAAATGAACATCTAATCTATCTTTGTACACGGAGAACCAGCGGAAAGATACCGACGAAATATCTCGAAACGGATGAAAACACAAGTAAATGAAGGCGTTTGCTTTATACATTCTTAACTTGTCCACACGGGACAAATCTATGGGTTACCATACGATTGAATTTTCTCGTCGCGTAGACTATACGACGGTTGTTAGTATCGAGCTATACTGTCCCATATTTAACAACCTTCGTATAGTTCTAGGTCACGACGAGCATCGCACGTATGTTAACCGATAGACGAGGACTAAGTGGCGCTTTTAATTTCATATATGAGTTCGATAAGAATATGAAGGTTTCATATTATCATATATTGGTTTTAACCCGAACATCTCGAATCGCTCTCTAATGATGCGTTTGTTGTGTATTCTTGTTGTGTATGTGTGTTCCGGCTGTCGGGGGTAGGCTTCTATCGCATTAAGAATGTATAGAGCGAACACCCATCACTTGTGCTTTCAACCGTTTCGAGTAAATTTCGGCAGCACCTCCCCGCTGTTCTCCGTGTACACTGTAATAGAATAGATAATCATTTCAAAGCTGTGAAACAACGTTGAAATGAACATCTAATCTATCTTTGTACACGGATAACCAGCGGAAAGGTACCGACGAAATATCTCGAAACGGATTTAAACACAAGTGAATGAAGGCGTTTGCTTTATACATTCTTAACTTGTCCACACGGGACAAATCTATGGGTTACCATACGATTGAATTTTCTCGTCGTGTAGACTATACGACGGTTGTTAGTATCGAGCTATACTGTCCAATATTTAACAACCTTCGTATAGTTCTAGGTCACGACGAGCATCGCACGTATGTTAACCGATAGACGGGGACTAAGTGGCGCTTTTAGTTTCATATATGAGTATCGATGAGAATATGAAGGTTCATATTATCATATATTGGTTTTAACCCGAACATCTCGAATCACTCTCTAATGATGCGTTTGTTGTGTATTCTTGTTGTATGTGTGTGTTCCGGCTGTCGGGGGTAGGCTTCCATCCCATTAAGAATGTAAAGAGCGAACACCCATCACTTGTAAAGTTGTACGTTTATGTTATTATCGAGTATTCTACTGCAATGAACTATTGTATCCTACTAAATAAACTAGTGCACCATAAACCAAAATAACCCAAATTAACCTAATTAACCACAATTAACCATAATCGTTACCTTAACACAAATTATCTCTAATTAACCCAAACTTAACCCAATTTACCCAAATTAACCCTAATCAACCCAAACTTAACCAAATTAAACCTAATCAACAACATAACCCTTTCAAATTATCAATAATTAACCCAAATTAACCCTACCCTTTAATTAACCCAAATTAACCCTAGCCTCTAACACTAAACCCAAATTAACCCTAGCCTTTAATTAGAGTTGTTTTCAAGAAAAAACAACCCTAATCCCAACCCCAACCCCAATTCCTAACACTAACCCTAACGTCGAACTCTTTGACTACCACATCAAAACAGACGTTCCAACTCCGGGATGCCTGATTTATCACATAAAAACAACTTGCACACATTTCCGCTGCTCCCACTATCTACGAAGCCTTCTGGCTGTGTACTTATTGACGCTCTCTTCCAAATCATCATTCAGAAAAGCAGTCATGACATCCAACCGGCAGATATCGTAGTTATGGTATGTAGAAATGGCAAGTAGGATCTGGATGGACTTAAGCATAGCTTTGAAAGTCTTAACTTCTCCATGTACACCAAGTAATCTTCTCCAGATATACTTGTTCCTGATGGGGATTTATCCCTTCAGATAAAACAACCAAAGTCCATACTTTGTTGGTGTATAAGGATTCCATCTCAGATTGCTAAGCATTCAGCCATTCTCACAGAGTCCCCACTCCTGATGGCCTGCTCGAAACAAGTTGGGTCATCATCTCATGATGCAATCCTCGCTCCTACTGTCATAGAGAAACCGAAATATCTCTTAGGTGGATGAGAACCCTACTAGATCGGCGTAGAGGCTGAGGTTCATTAGAAACTATTGAATCCTCCGGTTCTACCAAATCATAAGCTGCAGTTTGTATAGCTGGAACTATTTCCAGTTCTACCTCATGACCACTAATTTCTTCACAAGAAATTCCCTTTCACAAAGGTGGCATGCTGAGAAACAAAAACACCTTTTGTTCCTCGGTTTGGTAGAAGATATTCCTTTGCGAATGCTTGGGATATCCAATAAACTTCCACAGAACTGACCTTTCCTCGAGCTTGTTTGGATTATGCTTTTAGACATAGGTCGGACAACCCCAAATCTTAACTTACTTAAGAGATGGGCACTTCCCATACCATATCACATCTGGAGTGGTAGGTACCTAATTTGATTGGAACCTTATTCAATAGGTATGCAGCTTCTCAAGTGCATAGCTCCCAAAAGGAAATAGGAAACTCAGTAGGATTCATCATAGAGCGCACCATATCTAATAGGGTGTGATTGCTTCTCCCCGATAGACCGACGTGCTGTGGTGTATACAGAGGAGTAATGCGGAGAGTGAATCTCATTCTCCTTTAGAATAGTCCAGGAATTCCATGCTCTAGTATTCCCCTCCTTGATCTCATCAAAGGACATAATACCTATACCCGTTTTTGGTTCTCTACTTCTAACTTATATTTATTGAATTTCTCAAAAAGCTCCAGACTTTTGTTTCAACAGGAACATATGTCCGGATCTTGAGAGATAATTAGTGAATGTAATGAAATACAAAGAACCGGTCCTGGCATGTATAGACAGGGGATCTTACATACGTCATCATGTATCAATCCCAAGAGTTTACTAACTCTTTCTCTGTTTTCAATAAACAGAGCTGTGGTCATCTTATCTTTATGACATGACCGGCAAGTTTCACAAGATGTAAATTCAAACTAATTTAAATATGCATCCAAATGTAACTTCAGCTAGTCGGGTCACATTGATATGACCTAGTCTATAATACCTCAAGAAAGATCCGTTCATTTCTGAACTCTTGCTCTTGTGTGTGTTCTGTACGTTAAGAACTGTAGTTTGATTTAGAACGTCTATGCTTTTAGATAACGTGCCTGAACCGATCAACTCTTGATGTAGGAAATGTTCAAAACATTATCCAACAATACAAAATTATATCCTTCTTTATTAAATAAATAGACTGATATGATGTTGTATATCAGGTTCAGTATCTAATAACATTCGTTCATAATCAATGTATTATGGTAATACAGGGTGATAACTGCCAACAGACATGGCTGCAACATGTTCATCACAGAATACTGCATTTTATACCGCCCATTCTTACGCTCGGTTGTTTATAGGTAGGTGCTTTTAATCCGTGTTTGTTATATATTTACAGGATACAGGTTCTCGGTTCTAAAACGGTGAAATTCATGGAAAATACGACAAAATCCGGGTTCCTGCCAACCACTGAGAAAACACGGTCTCCGCTCGTCATCCGTATGTTGCCAGATACCAGTTTAGGAAGACAAAATGTCAAATCAATGTCACCTTCATGCACAAGGCTCAATGGAAACAACAAGTTCCAAGAAATCTACGCGGAGCTCGAGGCAATCATGACAAATGCATCCACAAAAAGTCCACCTTTCCTCAACAGAAATTCTGGAAGAAATGTAAAAGTATTTTCAGAAAATATGTATACCAGAATAAAGGGGACAGAGAACCAGGGAGCCACAGAAAATACCACATCCCAACTCCCCAAGATGGCCGCGGAACCGCGGCCAATATGGGGTATTGGCCGCGGATCCGCGGCCAAGTGGGCCCCTCTCCCTGTAGTCTTTTGGGGGCTTTTTGGTAATCTTATTTGGGTGCAGATGGTTGCCCTAGGGTTTCATTTCCCTGCCTATAAATACAGCAGACTTGAGCTTAACCAAGTGAGCTTTTCTTTGTTCTTCATTTTTGTTGTTTTGTTCTTCTTCTTCCTCTTCTTCATTCTTTCTCCATGACATTGTAGTGAGAGCTTTTGAGTGGAAGATTAATGAAGATGAGGGCTTGTTATCTTTCTTGTTTGTTTGCTCCCCCTTGAGATTCTTGCTTTCTCTTGCTCATTCAACCTCTTCATTGAGCTTGAATGGGTAAGAGTTAGTTATTGATCTCAAGGGTCGTATTTTATCACGGGACTAGTTCTTCACTTTACATGCGTTCTCTACCCGTCCCTTGATCTTGCAAGTTCTTCATTGAGCTTGCAATTTTAAGGGTTGGCTATTGAGCACATGCTTGGCTTGGGTTCTACTTCCGTGTTCTTTTTATTTGCTTATTTATTACTTGCATTTTTCATTCTTGCTTTTATTACTTGCAATTTTATTCATGCACTTTCATTCTTGTAATCTTTTCTTTTCTTTGTTCTTTTCTTTTTGTTCTCTCTTTTTGGTTCTCTTTTGTGAATGTTGTATTTATTGTTGTTGTTAAGAATCCATATGATATTGTAAGTTAACATTTCTTTACCAATTCCTTTTCCCGTTATTTTCCATTTGAACTTCGCCCAAACCATACGCAAGCGCTCCGTTAGGCACCCTACCCTGACAAGGTAACGGTGATTCCTAACCGCGACCGGTTGCGTTCGGTTTGGCCGGAGGCGAAAGCAAGAGACAAGAACGGAAGGACAAGGGTAAATGAGCCAGATTCCACGAATACCGCGCTTAAACCCCCTAATCCACGTTGTTGCCGATTGCTCTACCTTCAATTGGTCAAGACTCGGCTCAAAGGTTTTGAGTACGGATTTCTTTAGCTTACAATCTCGTATTTTTCTTAACAATTTTATACTTGCAAATAAACACATAGGTTAGATCAAACAACATACAGATTCTTTATTGACTCGTCTAAGACAAGAAGGTAAGGTACCACCATCTCCCTGTGGACCGACCCGTGCTCAACCGGCTAGCTGCAAAGCGACACCGTCCTGATCGCGGTTACACTTTAATTCTTTGAACATCCGACACGCCAAAAAGCGTGCGATCAAATGGCACCGTTGCCGGGGAGACGGTAGCGTATTTTCTTTATTGTTATTCGGGTTAATATTCTTTTTGTATATATTTAAAAAAATATATATATAAAAATCTTTTTGTTTTTTTTTTGATAATTTTTGTGGGCAAGAGTGCAGATTTTTGCGTATTTGCAAACTGCAATTGTGGGGAGCAAAGTGCACATTCAAAGTTAAGGTGCTTACGAAGTACAGTGCCAAAGATCCGGGTAGTTTGACCCGCGCAAGCGAACCTTTCAAGCTTACCGGATTTGATTCAACGGGGGTTTCCTAACCCAAAACTTAACGGTACGTACTTTACTAACACCTTCTTCTCAAATCCGACGCATCCAATATACTATTCTTTGCAGGATTCTTTGCAAGTTCGCTAGCAAACGCTAAAAATTGACTAACCCGTATTTGTTGCAGCGCCGCGCTTAAACTAAAAAAAACGATTGTTTGATTCTTTAAAGAATTTTTGAATTGCGCATCGCATACATTAATACGGACTTAAGGGCAAGCGAACCCCACAACATACGGTAAAGGATTTCATCACCTTTTCCGTGGCCCACAAATCACAAACTTGAGCATAACGTTTACCCGCACAAATTTTAAAAGAAACTAGACTTTAAGCCTTAAGGACTTCGCGCTCACTAGGAGAAGTTAACTGTGTTTAGAACCTTGCTTAACGGTATATTGTTTACGGGGTGTCTAGGAAAGTGTTAACGGCGAAACCGCCAAAAGAGAAAGGGTTATTTAATTAAGGAACTTCGCGAAAACGTTGGAAAACCTCCCCTTATCTCTGCACTTACCTGGCCTCGTGATCAGTGTATCTTGAGCCTGTTTCTCGACACAGTTTTACTTCGACAATCAAGTTCTGGAGCAGGTCTAGTTGACCTAGGTTAACCTTAGAACGATTAGGTGTGTGGTATTTTTTGTGTCGTGATTATTTTTGTCCATATTCTTTTTGTGTATATTTCATTCTTTTGTCTATAAAAAAACTATATCACATTCTTTTTCCCCTCCTTTTCTCTGCCTTTCTTTCTCTCTCTTCATATCATGGGTACCCCACCTCGAAAAACTATTGCCGAACTTTGGTACCCACAACCAGACATTACATCTTACGGTTCTTGCTTTGGCCGAACTTCGAACGACCCCTCCATGCCCAAAATTTCGTTGAGAGATCGGATAGACGCGTCTAGGACAAACAATTTGACTCCGCAATCCACTTCGTATCAACCATTTCATACATTCTCCCCTTCTTACGTTGATACCCCTTCTTCGAGTCATGTTGCAATTCCAAGACCTATGTCTATTGCTGAACGTATTGAACAATCTTGTAGCCGATCTTTCACTCCATTCACCACTTCAAATTCTTGGGATCAACAATGCCATTCACCTTCATATCCTAATGTTGATCCTACTCCTGTCCAGCCATTCAACTCCTACCAATCCTACCCTACTTTTGCACCTTCCCTAGACATTGCATCAGAACAGCCATTTAGGAGTTTTCAGTATCCAAACAACTTTGAATCTTTTACTGAAACCCCTTCACAACCTATGTCTAGTCTAGAACAATCGTTGGAAGATTTTAAGGTAGCGTCAAGCCAACAGATGATGGATTTGAATGCGTCCATGGCCGCCCTCATGCAACCTAGTGACCCGGTAGCTAGTTTTCAACTAGCTCCAAATTTTCCAATGTATGATGAGGCGGTAGGACAAGCTGTGAATTTGAGTGGAGAGAGTGAGCTGTACCCCCTTCCAAATCAAACCTACCCGTCCCAAATTGAATCCCACAACACCTGTTTTGAAAGTCTATCGAGTATCCCACATGATTTATCAATTGAAGATAGAATGATGAATGAGTTGTGCGACTTCGTAGTGTTTGATTTGCCCGATTGTGAAGGGTATCTTCCAAGTTAAACCATACCTAACCCTTTTGACCTCTACACCTATATCTTAGAACCAGAATCGATTAATATCCATGCTTTTGATGAGGTGTCAGAGAATTTTTATTTTCACTTGATTGAGGATATTGACGCTGGGGATATTTTGGATGATGAACCCGTAGATTTGGCTGAGTTTGTCTCTTCAAATCATCATCCCGAGTCATTAAACGTTTTTCCCGAACCCCATATGCGTCTGGACTTTGAAATATGCATGGATGAGCTTAACTTTGAGGAGAATTTTGAGGATACTTTTGAGGATGAAACAGTTCTAGATGATGAGTCGGATTTTCCAATTCATCCTGTTCCTTTCACTGACTGTGTACACCCTCCAGAACCCTTAACCGATACCCTTCCTCAACCACTTCCCTCCATCCTTTCCATCGTTCCGACCTTGCAAGAACCCGTATCATTTTCATTTCATATGTCTGGTTTACCAAGTTCGGCGTACCCATGGTTTCTGACGAATCTTGAGGGATTTGACCCCATTTCTCGACGGGTAAATATATTAGCACAATCACTTTTTACACATCGCTCATCATAAATTGTGCTAATCTATTTACTCCATTTGCACCCTCAAGTTCGTATTCCACTTCTTTTTCCCTTCCGCCATTCTTCTTCCTCTCAAATACCGAGACCGTATCCCGCTTCTCTCCGCATACGGTCTCGCGTATTCTCCCTCTCTTTTCTCTACGCCTTCTTCCACCAACCTATACATTATAGCGATAAGATCTTTGAATGGTTGGTGCTCACCTTTGGCCTGTGTAAGGCCTTGTATAAATTGACACTGTTCTTTCTCCCCTAATCCTGAACTTCATCGCTTAACAGTGGAAACACTGTTTTACTTAAGTTTGGGGGGGACACTTTTTTTGTATATATATTTTTTTGTTTTCCTTTTTGTTTTGTATATAATTTGTTTTTAGGGAGCGCCGGCAATTTTGACCCTCTTGGTATAGCCTGACAGTGAGGGCACTGTCAAGTTTAAGTTTGGGGGTGTGCTCGGTAAGCTTTCTTCCTTCGCATTCATTTGTATATTTTGCATTTGCATACCTTATTTAAAAACCCATAAAAATTGAAAATTTTCCAAAATATAAAAACTTTGTCGTCAAGTTAGCTAATAAGGTAACTTAGATCTTTATTCCGAAAGTTTAGTTGATATGATAGAAATAACTAAATTCTAGGCTTAGGAATTGAAAACCCTAAAAATAACCCTCAATCTGTTTAAACTTGGTAAGTATACGTCCTTATAGTTTTTTTTAGAAATAGGTAATTTTGAGTTCAGTTTTTTTTGAGTTAAGTCAAGAAGAAGGGAAAGTATAGAAGCTTTACCGGAGGATAAGTCTGAAAAATAGTTTTTTTTTCTTAAGTTCAAATTTAGAGAGTATATACCCTACAAACTGCACTTACACGCACCTTGAAACTTGGAATAGTAGAGGATACCTAGAAATACTCTTGCCTGAAAGCCTAGTATGAAAGAAAAAACGGTATTTAAAGCTAAACACCAAAAGAGCATGTGAAAAATATATCCGGTCTTGAAAAAGAAAAAGAAAAAGAAAAAAGAAAAAAATAGAATAAAATCAAGACCTGGAACTGCTATTTACGCTTTAAGCTCACACATTCAGTAATCGGCTGTTAGTGCCTCAAGAAGCATTAATAGTCGCATAAATTGTGTGTGAGCAAATCCGTCCATCCTTAATGAAAAGAAGTAGTATTAGGTATTAGGGCAAGGGTATTATAGCTTGAATTGAATTCTTGAGTGTAGGGGTGCAAATATACACTCACGTAGGGATATACAATCGATGTTTGAATAAAAGATTGAAATGAAGAATAAGACTTATGTTTTCTGTAAAGTTGATAAAAATCCCTGATTTGAGGCCGCGCTTTAAAAGGAAAACTCAGGAGAACCAACATCTTTCTAAACTTTTTTGGAACGTATATAATCTAAGGTTAAATAGATAGGAGGTGTGAAGAATAAGGGTTGGATATTTCTAACTTAGGATGATAGAGTTTCTAACGTAAATACTAAACTGTAGGAGTAGAATCGACGTTAACTTATGACACTAGTTTGACGGGATTTTGTGGGTAGTATCCGCTGAAAACCCTCAGGAGACAACACTCCTCCTACTAGGGACACCTAGAGGTTTAACGGCTTGTTGCACGCGCTCAGTGCAATCGCGTTCCCTGCGAAAGTGCGGTTATCATTTTATTTTTGTGAATAATTGGTTTTGCTCGGGACGAGCAAAAGTTAAGTTTAGGGGTATTTGTTTATCACAGAATACTGCATTTTATACCGCCCATTCTTACGCTCGGTTGTTTATAGGTAGGTGCTTTTAATCCGTGTTTGTTATATATTTACAGGATACAGGTTCTCGGTTCTAAAACGGTGAAATTCATGGAAAACACGACAAAATCCGGGTTCCTGCCAACCACTGAGAAAACACGGTCTCCGCTCGTCATCCGTATGTTGCCAGATACCAGTTTAGGAAGACAAAATGTCAAATCAATGTTACCTTCATGCACAAGGCTCAAAGGCAACAACAAGTTCCAAGAAATCTGCGCGGAGCTCGAGGCAATCATGACAAATGCATCCACAAAAAGTCCACCTTTCCTCAACAGAAATTCTGGAAGAAATGTAAAAGTATTTTCAGAAAATATGTATACCAGAATAAAGGGGACAGAGAACCAGGGAGCCACAGAAAATACCACATCCCAACTCCCCAAGATGGCCGCGGAACCGCGGCCAATATGTGGTATTGGCCGCGGATCCGCGGCCAAGTGGGCCCCTCTCCCTGTTGTCTTTTGGGGGCTTTTTGGTAATCTTATTTGGGTGCAGATGGTTGCCCTAGGGTTTCATTTCCCTGCTTATAAATACAGCAGACTTGAGCTTAACCAAGTGAGCCTTTCTTTGTTCTTCATTTTTGTTGTTTTGTTCTTCTTCTTCCTCTTCTTCATTCTTTCTCCATGACTTTGTAGTGAGAGCTTTTGAGTGGAAGATTAATGAAGATGAGGGCTTGTTATCTTTCTTGTTAGTTTGCTCCCCCTTGAGATTCTTGCTTTCTCTTGCTCATTCAACCTCTTCATTGAGCTTGAATGGGTAAGAGTTAGTTATTGATCTCAAGGGTCGTATTTTCTCACGGGACTAGTTCTCCACTTCACATGCGTTCTCTATCCTTCCCTTGATCTTGCAAGTTCTTCATTGAGCTTGCAAGTTTAAGGGTTGGCTATTGAGCACATTCTTGGCTTGGGTTCTACTTCCGTGTTCTTTTTATTTGCTTATTTATTACTTGCATTTTTCATTCTTGTAATCTTTTCTTTTCTTTGTTCTTTTCTTTTTGTTCTCTCTTTTTGGTTCTCTTTTGTGAATGTTGTATTTATTGTTGTTGTTAAGAATCCATATGATCTTTTAAGTTAACATTTCTTTACCAATTCCTTTTCCCGTTATTTTCCATTTGAACTTCGCCCAAACCATACGCAAGCGCTCCTTTAGGCACCCTACCCTGACAAGGTAACGGTGATTCCTAACCGCGACCGGTTGCGTTCGGTTTGGCCGGAGGCGAAAGCAAGAGACAAGAACGGAAGGACAAGGGTAAATAAGCCGGATTCCACGAATACCGCGCTTAAACCCCCTAATCCACGTTGTTGCCGATTGCTCTAGCTTCAATTGGTCAAGACTCGGCTCAAAGGTTTTGAGTACGGATTTCTTTAGCTTACAATCTCGTATTTTTCTTAACAACTTTATACTTGCAAATAAACACATAGGTTAGATCAAACAACATACAGATTCTTTATTGACTCGTCTAAGACAAGAAGGTAAGGTACCACCATCTCCCTGTGGACCGACCCGTGCTCAACCGGCTAGCTGCAAAGCGACACCGTCCTGATCGCGGTTACACTTTAATTCTTTGAACATCGGACACGCCAAAAAGCATGCGATCACAACACTTGCATCATTTCCAACTCTTGAAACTTATCACTCGTTCTCAGTTCTCTACCTCTCTATAGCCCATGTAACAAATTACATTTGCGGGATCCTGATCCGGTATCATATACCCAGTATGTAAAGGTTACTGCGAAATAGTTCTCGGTAATGAACGTACCCGAAGATGATGCATCAGCATGCACTTTCTTCGTTTGGGCTGCACGGGAATTCTGGTAATCCCCTATTTCCTGCTCTATCTTATAATAATTATAAGTTGGAGCAGGACCAACGTTCCCTAGCGCAGTATAACAAGTGGGTTTGGTCAAATACATCCGTATTATTATCTTGATTAAGGCGTGACATAGTCGTAACCAGGAGAGAGAGAGAGAAAAGAAAACACTCAGCGTATGCTCTTGCAAGATTAGATTGGTTATTAATATATCTAATCAGGATGTCTCCCACTGTTTTTAGTCAAATCTTCCTTCAAACCGTAAAAGGAAAGACTAGCCGGGATTAATTACACTGTACAAGTTCGCAATCTTTCAGCCAGGCCAGTGCCGGTACTTTAAGGGAGGTTCCCCGTGCTTTCCCACGGACCTAATTAAAATAAACCTCGTTTTCCCAAGGGCATAACCCCGTTAACACGTTTCTAGAAACCTACTTGATCGGCTAATTGTAATGTGTAAAACTCTCCCAGGAGTAACTCTTACTCGCAGCGGGTATCGAGATCCAACTATCACATAGAAGGTATGCAATCTCATTGCAAATTTCAACACTTGAAATTCCCAATAATATTTTACCCCTAGCGGCTATATCACTACTACAATATGGGGTTTCCCCTATGGATAAAGGAATCCGTAGGGGCAACTATTTATTGCCCCTACGGATTGAACCGTAGGTCCATATACTTGGCCCTACGGTTCTCTACGTTTTAATATAAAAATATTTAATCGTAATTTGATGTTTGGCCCTACGGAGCCGTAAACAAAGGACCTACGGGTTAGTCCGTAGGGACATGTATATTGGTTAATTAATAAAAAAAATGGCACAGAAAATCCATCCGTTCCCAAAAATCTTTTTCATCTTCTCCCGCGCCTCGCGATCGATTTCCTCCCGCGCCTCGTCGACTTCTTCGTCGCCTCCTCCGTCATCTCCTCATAACATCCTCGTCGACTTCCTCCAGCGCCTCGATCACGAGCCTCGTCGACTTCCTCGTCGCCTCCTCCGTCGTCTCTTCCACCGCGAAAAAGGTTAGTAAATCTCTAATTTTTACTTCTAATATATTTCTTTTATTTCCCTCTTTTGATGATGTTAGGTTCAGGTCAGGGTTTGGGTGCGGGTGAGGGTGAGGGTTAGGCATCGGGTCAGTTTAGGGTTAGGGTTAGGAGTCGGTTGGGGTTGGGGTTGGGGTTAGGGTTCTGTTGCGGTTGGGGTTGGGTTTAGGGTTGGGGTTGGGGTTGGGGTTGGGGTTAGGGTTCGGAATTGGGGTTAGGGTTAGGGTTAGGAATTGGGGTTGGGGTTGGGATTAGGGTTAGGGTTCGGAATTGGGGTTAGGGTTTGGGTTAGGAATTGGGGTTGGGGTTGGGATTAGGGTTAGGGTTCGGAATTGGGGTTAGGGTTAGGGTTGTATATACAAAAAACTATTAGAGAGCGGTGGTGATCCTCGTAGAGTACGTGGATGACATACTCTTGATAGGGAAGGAGTTTCCTATGCTACGCTCGGTCAATCTCCTCTTATCACAAAGATTCTCCATATAGGATCAAGGTGATATATCCTAAATCCTGGGTTATGGATCTATGAGATAGATCTAATTGGATGTTAGAATTCTCACTAGTTGTAGTGAGATGGTATCAATCGATTGTTGGAGATAGTGCCCGAAGAATCAATTATTGGATCACAGGCACGTGATTGCAATGATTGAGGGAGGACCTATACCGGTAGGACAGTCTTACTCAAGATGATAGTATGCTATCTGGTTTATCTTTATCATCGTGTACTCCTTTAGGTGACCTTACAGGTCACTATTGCACGTTGATAGAGCCCCTAGGATTCTTGCTTGACTGCCAGCAGTATGAGGGCGATCATATACGTGGGAGCTGGGGTCTATAAGCACATCCTTAAAAGGTCCCTAGTCGTGGGAGTTTCGAGACAGGGCATCGATACTCCAGAGTAGACTAGTGTTTATAGTCGAGATCCCGACGAGGGGAGGTGTCCGGTCTCACAAGCCACTGGTGTCAGTTGGTTCACCTAAGATGTATACAGGTGCTCATTGGGTTATGAGTACACCAGACAGGACACGCCGGGAACATGCTAGTTGGTCTTATACCTGACGTCAGATAGCAGTTCCCTTGTGACATGTGTACAGGTTAGTTCATTGACCTGAGATCGTCATTTATCTCGTGTGAGTTCCCACTGTGCTTTGATTACTACCCTACCACGCTCAAAGGAGACGTGCAAACAGGTTTTAGTTGGGTACAGTCCCGAGCCACATGGAGGCAGTGAGCGGATCTTCAGGGGTTCGTCTCTCCCGATATTAGGGGTGATGTCGCGCTGTGTCTAGGAGAGCCATTACACAAAGCCCTCGGCCGAGGCAGGAGATTTACTGGTAAGTATTCCAGTAGTATCTCAGGGTGTTCTGGGGTACACTCCGACACGACTTGTACCGCTTTTAGGGGTCTGACTTTTACCAACCCCCTAGGCCCGCCATGCGAAGATCATAGACGAACGGACCGGACTGTACGGACATTGTCACTGAGAAGCTCAGTAGGGTGTCAGGATGAGTTCGCTCATCGACGTCCCTTTTGGTCTATACCTGGTAGCCCGTTACGTATTGGCTAATACCTCTGACGTGCTAGTGGTTAAATCCACAACCAAAGTATTGACGAGTCATTAGAGTCCCCCACAGACCGTTTCTCAAGTTTCGGGCGAAACACTGTAGAGGCCGTATGGAGATATGTCAGGGTTCGATCAGATACGTGCGGTATTGCACGGATCGTGATCGGACGGATAATACTAGCGGGCTTTAGTTTAAGCCGGATCCTAGTATTGTACAGTGTAGATTTTATCTCTTTGCATTTGTATTCAGTGGGAATACAATTGCAGGCATGTATATGCAGTCGCGGGTTTTTTTTCCAGTAATTTATTATGGGATCAGTTTTCTGAATTTGCCAGTTTGCATTCCGTTCCGGCCAGTTTTACTTTGTTCCTTCACAGCCGGACTTTATCGATGGAGGGGGTTGTTTGAAGTTGTGCAAATTAACATTTGTGGAGGTGTTATTTGTGATTTGTGGCTTCATGATAGATATTGAATCATGAGATTCTTTTTCCATCAATTCTCATGCATTAAATGAGAAAGGATTTGGAAAGGATGTGAGGTTGATATTGTTGTGATCTTTATTCATGTTTATCAATTCATTTTTCTCCACTTGCATTTTTCTCCACCATTTTTCTTAAGGGGCTGGTCACTTTAGGCAGAGAGAGAAAGATTCATTTTGTGAGTGGGGAAATTATCATCTCATTCTTTGATACACCAAAGTTCATCTCCATTTGTTCATTATTTCCCTCCATCCAAAGGCAACTTCAAACCCCCATGAGACATACTTCTCTACACATGCCTACAGCATTCCTTGGACACGTCGACTCGCCAACTTCATGCCCGAGTTGCCTCGGTCCAAAGGTGGGAGCCCGTAAAAGAACCCGGCGATGTGGTGCCCGTTCCGACGAGGAGATGAAGACCGGAGGTTCCGCGAGGAGATCGGGATGGAGGCCGAAGACCGAAGGACACAGATCACTCGGTATAGCTTCGTTCCCATCGTCTAGTTTGCATGAGTTAGGTTAATGGCCCGATCCGGGATTTTTGTGCGCGGTGGTGTCGGTTTCTAGTTTTTAGAAAAGTTTCGTTTCCGCATTCCGTCGTCGGATTGACGGCCGAGGCGCCGCCGTGCACTTACAGTGGTATCATAGCCAAGCCATTAACCCAGTCTAGCTTGTTCTAACGTGTTTAAAACTTCGATCGAACATTTATCCCAAAACCGCATTTTCATTGAATAGGTTTCTGTCGAAATTTGTTTTGGCTCTAAAATTTTTTCAGTACATTGCAGAACACCATGCAAGAAGTTTTAAGAATTCTGTGAAAAAATGGTAGCGTGATACTGTAGACCGACCACGGAACCATGGCCAAACCCCCCTTCTGGCCGCAGTACAGTGAGTTCACTGTACCATTTTTGTACAGAGCTCTTTAAACTTGGAAATGGGGTTTTTGGAATATTCTTTTTGGGCCCAGAATTTCTTTGAGTGCTACAGCAGGGCTTGGGGCCAACTTCGGTAAATTTGATCGATCGAAAATTTTAAACATGTTATTTCACGGTATTTACATTATATCTACGACCGTGAATGTCACTCGATCGGTAAATCCTGTTTAACTGCTATAGCCCTTTTAGACGGATTTGCGAACGTGACATTCACGTTGATGTTCTGTGTTGTGTTATGTTGTTGCGGATTGGTCGTGGGGGATAGCCTGGATGCAATGTTAGTACAGTTTGGGTTTTTAAGTACATTTGATTTTGCGGGGCGAGCGTCCGACATGTGGACTGCCGCTACTGTCGGTTTGTATATTATTTTATTGGGGCACGACCGGGCTAAGGTCGATGTACCCGTTGTATATTTTACTTTCTGTACTAGGATTGTCCCGCGGAGGGGTGCACGGGTAGCCGGGTTCTAGATAGCAACGAGCCCGCATCTCATTGATTTGAGACGGAGGGGGCTTTACTCTAGAATTAGCGGGCTATTCGCCGCACCCGTAGGGGGTACAGGTTGACCCAAGGAGGGGTGCCCAAGTTACCGGATTCCGTGAAGTGCCGGGTGGTCCATTCACGTTGCTGAAGGGGGATGCCTCGCTTCAGGTTTTGGCGGGTGACTTGCCGCGCCCGTAGGGGTCTAGGATTTCATTGCACAGGCTATCCACACGACCAGGGGAACGTCGGGTTTCAGTAGTGGCACTATGAAACCCGGGAATCCCAGATATCTGTATTGTTCTGTGATGCTTATTACATTTCTGTGATGTTGCATTTTATCACGCCTTGAGCGAATATTATATATTGATATATATATATATATATATACACTAGTAGATGTTGTATATGTTTTGTATCCGCGCTAGTCCAGTCCCCGCTCTGTCGTTAGTTAAGTAACCTAACGGGTGATGACGGGACCCAGAGGCGAATGCCGATGGCATATACGTACATCATTATTTTCGTTCTTTATTGGTGTGATCAATTGATGGTACTGCGTTGATTTGAATCAATGCAAGTTAAACAAACCTATTCTGATGTTGTTGGAACATTTTTCAAAAAGCTGTTATTGCAAGGACGTTCACTTTTGTTTTGCATCGTGTTATTAAGTTGGAATATCCTGCTCCTCAGTCGACGAGGCAAGGGCCGAGATCCCTTTACCGGGAGTAACCCCTTGGACAGAAGTTTGCGTCAGGGCAATAACTGTAAGTCGATGTACAACACCCCACAACTTGCGGGGAGGCGGAAAAATGAAAAACAATCTTGTTTAAAGCGTAAACATCGACTAACCGAGAATCTTTTCATAAACAATAACTAACAAGAAACCATAGAAGAGTTAACTACTATGATAAGTGATTATACCTAAAGAACCGAGTCCTTCGTCTTGTCGTTCTCCACGTCCTCTACGGCCTTCTCTATGTTGTAGAAGATCCACCCGAGAGCTTTACTACAAGCTTCACCTCAAACTTAAGGTAACTAGGTTTCTTAAATCGCTAATCTAAGTAACCTAGGTGATATAGAGAATGGTTAAGGATTAAGTAGTCTATTCTAATCCTTGGTCTCAACACATGAGAGGGAAGGATTAGGGTTTGAAGAGGGAGAGCTTGAGGAGAGAGAAAGTGAGCAAGAGAATGGAATGAGACAATAATCTCTCATAATATATATGAAGCTTAAACAATATCAAGATAAATCAAATAAATGATTTAACTACCATGCTCCATAAATATCTAATGGGTGATTCATCTCCATGAGTCATTAAGCATTTATGATGCATTAATGACATGGATGAATCACTCAAATGAGTCACTAATCTCATATAATGCATATGCCACCTTAACCCCCAAGTCACCATCTTCTAGAAGCTTCTCGCGCAATTACGAGAACGCCCCTCCTATCCGTGAAAACACGGAAAAACTTTAGAATGTATAAATCCAATAACCGGATACTAGAAACTGGCTTAAACCAAAGCTGACTAGTAAAAACTGTCCGGATGTCGTACGTGCGTAAACACACGTATGCGTCCGAACCCTTGTCGTAAAACCATACGACCTCTATATCGTTTCGCCTGGAGTAGGGAAACTCTCTGTGTGGGACTCTAGAGACTCGACTACTACGCTGGCAGTGGCAGTGGGCTTAACCACAGACCGCAAGCGGCACTAGCTGTACGTAACGGTCCCCGGGTAGATGTCGATAAGAAGGCCGAAGAGGAAACCCATCAGAACTCCTACTGAGTCTGATGCGACAATCTCCGTACAGTCTGGTCTGTTCGTCTAAGACTATCGCATATCGGGCCTAGGGGAGCGGCAAGCGTCAGTCCCCTAATAGCGGTATAAGTCGTGTCGGAGTGAAGCCCATTACACCCTGAGAAACTACTGGAACCTACCAGCAAATCTCGCTTGCCCTGGCCAGGGACTTTGCGTAATGGCTCTCTGACACAACGCGATATCAACCCCCAATACCGGGAGAGAGGAATCATGTCTAATCGCCACTGCCTCCAAGTGCTCGGGACTACACCCAACTGCTACCTGTTTGCACTATTCCTTTGAGCCGTGGTAGGGTAGAATTCTAAGAACAGTGGGACACACTCGAGGCGAAGTAGCAGTGTCAAGTCTGCGGACTATGCTGTACTCATGTCACCTGGGAACTGTTCACTGACGACTGGTATAAAACCAACCAACAGTTCCCTGTGAGTCCTGTCCGGTGTACCCGTAACCTAACGAGCACCTGCATACTATCTCCAGTACGACGTACTGACGGCTGTGGGACAGACCATCTCCCCAACTAGGATGAGAAGCGTACACACTAGTCTACTCCGGAGTATCGATGCCCTGTCTCGATAATCCTACGACTAGGGTCCTGAATAAGGATGTGCTTGTAGACTACCCAGCCCCCACTAGTGTGACTTCCATCACAACGCTGGTAGTCTAGCAAGATCCTAAGAGCTCTATCAATACGTATACTCACATATACCGTTATCCAGTGTACCGGACCAAATCAAACCTTGATTAAGGTGGATGTTGACAACATCACTTACAAACGTGAAATCATAACCTTTATTTGATAACAAGGAAACAGATATGATATTACACGTTAAGCTGGGTACACAAAAGCAGTTATGTAAAACCAAAATGTGTCCACTCGTCAATCCCAGGTGATAATCCCCTACGGACACAGCTCCCACGCTAGCTCCGTTAGCAACCATCAGGGTCATATCAACTTCCTTCAGCACTCTACGGTTTCTCAGTGACTGCAATGAATTGCAAATATGAGATCCTGATCCGGTATCCAATATCCAGGAAGTAGAGTTGATTGACAGACAATTCTCAATTACAAACACACCTAAAGTCAAATCCACAGCTTGCTTCGGTTCCTGGTTCTTGGCGTTCCATGCCTTGCAATCCTTTTTCCAGTGCCCTTTCCTGTGACAATGGAAGCACTCAACCTGGGCCACTACTGGTACCGTAAACTTTTTCTTTCCCTTCCGTCCCACCTTACTAACACCTCCTCTTGGTCTGTTGGTGGCTTTATTCTTCCTTCCTTTGGTTTTAGCCTTGGACCCGGAAGAAGAAGTACCCCGAACAAACATAGCTGGTGTTTCCCTTGCATTTTGCAAGGTGCCCTCTGCACTCCTCAACATGTTAAGGAGTTCTGAAAGTTCAACTTCTTTTCTTTGAATGTTGATGTTCAGAATAAACTGGGCTAGGTGGGAGGGAGGGACTGGAGAATATGGTCTGTATAGAGCTCATTATCCAAAGTCGTCCCAAGGTCTGCGAGCTCTTCTATATAGCCAATCATCTTTAGGACATGTTCTCCTACCGATGATCCGACAGCCAACCTCGCTTGAAACAGCTTCTTTGAGGTCTCGTATCTTGCTATACGAGATTTCTCCCCATACAGATCTTTTGTATGGAGAAATATGGATTCAAGATCCATATCCTCGTGCTTCCTCTGATGTTCATTGTTCATCGAGGCAAGCATGATGCACTTGGCCTTCGCGCAATCTATATCCCAGGTTTTGCGGATTTCCTTATCCGCATTACTAGATTTGGGACCTGAGACTTCTGGTGCCTTAGCGATCAGGACATACCCCAATTTGTCATAAGTCAAGGCCATTTTGACATTCCGCAGCCAATCTTTATAGTTTGGCCTTGTCAGTATATTTTTCTCTGAAAGTAACTTAAGTCCAGTCATTTTTAGGGTCGCTGCAATTAGGAGAGAGAGAAGAAAACTCTTTAGCATGATGCTCTTGCAAGTTTAGAATGGTTTTTAATTTATCTAAACTGGATGGCTCCCACTGTTTCTCGAATCCTTCCTCAAACCATAAACGAAGAACTAGCCAGGACTATTCTCACTGTACAATACTTGCTTAACCGTTCAGCCAGGCTGGTGTCGGTACTTCGAGGGAGGTTTTCCAACGCTTTCGCGAAGTTCCTTAATTAAATAACCTCTTTTCTCTGGGGGCGTAACCCCGCTGACACCTTTCTTGACACCTACTTGGTTTATAGCATTGATCGTTTAAGTGACGAATATCCTGATGAGTAGCATATACTCACAGTAGGATCGGGATCCAAATATCATCGTATGATAATGTTGAAGGAATCTTACCAACATTCATCAAAGTCCAAATGGTATGCAACTCTTTGCAAATTTCAGTTTCTTTAGAAATTCCCGATATTTATTTTTGTCCCATGCTTTTATGACCTTGGCGTTAGGTCAAAATGTCATAAGTCACATGTCAAGTTCTACCCATCATTATCTTGTTAATTTGAACCCATCGGTATATATCCTTGACGTTCGGTAAAATGATAATACGACTGTCCCAAACTAACTCATCTATTTATGCGACAAATGAATACCCAGCAGCTACCAAACACTATGCCTTGGCGTTAGGTCAAAATACATAGCTTGAATACTACTGAATACCCAAATGAAATGACGGATGGCTACGATTGGTTTTGGCGAAACCGTGAACGTAGTGAACTTGATATGACCGAAGGAACCTGATAGCTTTTAAAAGCAGTGGTTAAAGCTCCGCAATTTAAAAATATCATCTGTTTTAAAATAACCGAGTGGTTTCTTTTAAATTGTTCCAACGATTCAGCTTTTGGTTTATTTTCTTTGCATTATAAATAATGCGTCCCATCATTAACCTATCATTGCAGAAAACAACGAAAATACAACGTCCTCTTATGCCATCCGCATTCGCCACTGGGTCCCGTCATCACCCGTTAGGTTACATAACTAACGACAGAGCAGGGGCTGGGCTAGCGCGGGTGTAAAACATAAGTGACGTCAAAATAACTATCATATATAGATATTGTACATTCGTCAGACGCAATAATAGGCATTCCAGATCTCATATGAACTTTATTGGATTTGCAAGCAATCCACGTTTGTTTAGAGTCTGCAACAAAAGACGGATTACACAGTTGTGATAAATAGCCATTACCCCACCCTAGACCCCTACGGGTATGGCAAACTACCCGTCAAATACCCGAAGTGAAGTGGTCTCCCTCAACAAAGTGAGTAGGCCACTAAACACTTCAAAGTACCCGGTAGTTTGTGCACCCCATCTTGGGTCTATCCTAGGAGCAAAAACAGTAAAATGAAATAATACAACGGTGGCTACAACCGCAACCTGGATGTGCCCCGTAAAATAATATTACAACATATTACAGTTACATCGAATGAATGAATATAACAACCCATCTCAAACCCTGGCTAATCATCACAACAGTCCAATACAGTTCACAACCACAAACAGAAAAAAACATTACGGAAATGTGCAACCCCCTGCCAACCGACATACTAGCAGTTAGGGGAGGTTTACGAACACATTATACAAACACAGATACAATCATATTAGCAAACATCGTAAAATTTCGATCGAGCAAAACATTTTAGATTCTACTCCAAAACTTCTCTGTACACCTGAGATCTTAGCAGAAAATAAAATATCCCAGAAACATCATTATTAACATCTAGGAGTTACTGAAGAAATTGGGGCTGACTTGGCCCCAACTCGGCCGCGGATCGTATGGATCCGCCGCGGTTCCGCGGTGAGTTAGCCGAGTCACAGGTCCAAATTTCTGCCGTTCCCTAGTTTTTCCTGCTGGTTATTCTGAAGCTCCCTGAAAAATTTTTAGAGCCAGTTTTAAATTCGACAGAAACTGTGATAATTCGATGATGTTTCCGGTTCTTTTTGCGTTTGAAATTCTTACGACTTTGCTAATGAGTTAATTATTGTTTTGCGAGGCTCTGATACAACTGTAAGTCGATGTACAACACCCTACGACTTGCGGGGATGCGGAAAAATGAAAAACAATCTTGTTTAAAGCGTAAACATCGACTAACCGAGAATCTTTGCATAAACAATAACTAACAAGAAACCATAGAAGAGTTAACTACTATGATAATGTAAGTCCACGTTGCCCACTCCGGTGCTTGCGGGGAGGCGGAAACGGTATAAAAATTGGATTTTTAACACACTAGGCAACATGGACTAGCAAAAGGAGGATCTTTGCTAAACAAAATCTAAATAAACAAAGCTAAAGGAGTTAGCTACTCGGTTAAGGGGTTATACCTAGGTCTTCAAGTCCTTCTCTTCTTGCTCCTTGGAGTGAAAGAAAGGGATCTCTTTGTCGCCTTCTCTTGTCGAAGAAAGATCCACCCGATGGCCTCAACCTTTGGCTTCAACTTCAAACTAGAAGTAAATAAGATGCTTGGAGTGCTAATCCTAGAACCTTAGAAAGAGTAGAGAGTATCTTAGAAGGATTTATCTCAAGCTCAAGGGATTCTCAACTCATGAGAGGGGAGAGCTAGAGAAGGAGGTAGAGGAGAAGAGAGAATCAAATTGATAGAATGAGAAGAAATAAACCATTCTTCTCACATATATATGAATTATGGAAATTAGATAATTAGCTAAGATAATTGTCAAGGTTGATCAAGAATTGACCATTATCATTTCACATTAAATGCCTTTTGCAAGGATCAAAGAGCATCTTTCATATGAAATGATGATGGTCAACTTGTCAACCTAGGTCGACAAGTCAAGTATAGTCAAATGGTCAACAACCCTAACCATGCACAATTATAATTAACTAATATCAATTAATCGCAATTCAAACATAAGCATTAGGGTTAAGAAAATGGCAATGGTCATCAACCCTAATCAAAGTCCTCTACCTCTGTCTCAGTCAACTGTGCATACACACCTGTATCCGTGTTCCGAGGAACACGAATACAATGAGATAAAACCAATCCAAAATCATATACTAGGATCCGGCTTAAACCAAAGCTCGCTGGTATATGCTGTCCGGACAGCAAACGTGCACAAGTGCGCGGATGTGAACGAACCCTGTCGCAAAACCATGCGACCTCTACTCATTTTTCCTAAAGGTGAATAACCCTCTGTGTGGGACTCTAAAGACTCGACACTACGCTGGCAATAGGTTTAACCACAGACTGCAAGCGACACTAGCTGTACGTAACGGTCCCCAGGTAGATGCCAATAAGAAGACCGACGAGGTGAACCCATCTGAACTCCTACTGAGCCTGAATGTGACAGTCTCCGTACAGTCCGGTCTGTTCGTCTGATACATCGCATGGCGGGTCTAGGGGGGTGGTAAATGTCAGTCCCCTAATAGCAGTACAAGTCGTTTCGGAGTGTAGCCCAGAACACCCTGAGATATCACTGGAAACCTACCAGTATACCTGGCTTTCCCTGACCAGGGACTACTTGTGTAATGGCTCTCCTGGACACAGCGCGATGTCAACCCCCAATACCGGGAGAGACGAATCCTATCTAACCGTCACTGCCTCCAACTGCTTCGGGACTGCACCCAAAAACTACCTGTTTGCACGACTCCTTTGAGCCGTGGTAGGGTAGTAATCAAAGTGCAGTGGGAACACACTCGAGGCGAAGTGGCAGTGTCAAGTCAGCGGACTAAGCTGTACTCATGTCACCTGGAAACTGATAACCGACGATAGGTATAATACCAACCAATAGTTCCCGACGAGTCCTGTCCAGTGTACTCGTAACCTAACGAGCACCCGCATACTCTCTCAAGTACGACGTACGGACGGTTATGGGACAGACCGTCTCCCGTGCTGGGATGAGAAGCGCATACACTAGTCTACTCTGGAGTATCGATGCCCTGTCTCGATAATCCCACGACCAGGGACGTGTATATATAAGGATGTGCTTATAGATTACCCAGCCCCCACGAGTGTGACTGCCATCACAACGCTGGTAATCAAGCAAAGATCCTAAGGGCTCCACTAATGCGTATAGGTGATACAATAAAGAAACACATGTATACATTAAAGCAGAGACAAACCAAGTAGAATACTACCATTTCGAGCAAGATTGTCTTTAGAACTGTGAATATCCCAAGCTTCCATCATGTAATATACATACTAGTATGATACAGTAATGGCCTCTAGGGCATATACACTAACAGATAAGTGATTATACCTAAAGAACCGAGTCCTTCGTCTTATCGTTCTCCACGTCCTCTACGTCCTTCTCTATGTAGTAGAAGATCCATCCGAGAGCTTTACGACAAGCTTCACCTATAACTTGAGGTAACAAGGTTTCTTAAATCTCTAATCTAAGTAACCTAGGTGATATAGAGAATGGTTAAGGATTAAGTAGTCTATTCTAATCCTTGGTCTCAAAACATGAGAGGGGAGGATTAGGGTTTGAAGAGGGAGAGCTTGAGGAGAGAGAAAGTGAGCAAGAGAATGGAATGAGATAATGATCTCTTATAATATATATGAAGCATAAACAATATCAAGATAAATCAAATAAATGATTTAACAACCATGATCCATAAATATCTAATGGGTGATTCATCTCCATGAGTCATTATGCATTTAAGATGCATTAATGACATGGATGAATCACTCAAATGAGTCACTAATCTCATTTAATGCATATGCCACCTTAACCCCCAAGTCACCATCTTCTAGAAGCTTCTCGCGCAATTACGAGAATGCCCCTCCTATCCGTGAAAACACGGAAAAACTTTAGACTGTATAAATCCAATAAACGGATACTAGAAACTGGCTTAAACCAAAGACGACTAGTAAAAACTGTCCGGATGTCGTACGTGCGTAAACACACATATGCGTCAGAACCCTTGTCGTAAAACCATACGACCTCTATATCGTTTCGCCTGGAGTAGGGAAACTCTCTGTGTGGGGCTATAGAGACTCGACTACTACGCTGGCAGTGGGTTTAACCACAGACCGCAAGCGGCACTAGCTGTACGTAACGGTCCCCAGGTAGATGTCGATAAGAAGTCCGATGAGGAAACCTATCCGAACTCCTACTGAGTCTGATGTTACAATCTCCGTACAGTCCGGTCTGTTCTTCTAAGACTATCGCATATCGGGCCTAGGGGGCGGCAAGCGTCAGTCCCCTAATAGCGGTATAAGTCGTGTCGGAGTGAAGCCCATTACACCCTGAGAAACTACTGGAACCTACCAGCAAATCTCGCTTGCCCTGGCCAGGGACTTTGCGTAATGGCTCTCTGACACAGCGCGATATCAACCCCCAATACCGGGAGAGACGAATCCTGTCTAACCGCCATTGCCTCCAAGTGCTCGGGACTGCACCCAACTGCTACCTGTTTGCACAACTCTTTTGAGCCGTGGTAGGGTAGCAATCTAAGAACAGTGGGACACACTCGAGGCGAAGTAGCAGTGTCAAGTCTGCGGACTATGCTGTACTCATGTCACCTGGGAACTGTTCACTGACGACTGGTATAAAACCAACCAACAGTTCCCTGTAAGTCCTGTCCGGTGTACCTGTAACCTAACGAGCACCTGCATACTATCTCCAGTACGACGTATTGACGGCTGTGGGACAGACCATCTCCCTAACTGGGATGAGAAGCCTACACACTAGTCTACTCCGGAGTATCGATGCCCTGTCTCGATAACCATACGACTAGGGACCTGAATAAGGATGTGCTTGTAGACTACCCAGCCCCCACTAGTGTGACTGCCATCACAACGCTGGTAGTCAAGCAAGATCCTAAGAGCTCTATCAATACGTATACTCACATATTAATATAGATAAACCAAATAGCATACTACCATGTTTAGCAAGACTGTTATATACATGTGAATATCCCAAGCTTCCATTAAGTAATATACAAACTAGTATGATACAATAATGACCCCTAGAGCATATACACTAACAATAACTTCACTATAGTCCTTTACTTTTTGCTTTGCATTGTGGTATTCAGTAGGAATATCCTGCACCTCATTCTACTGGGAAAGAGCCGAGATCCCTTCACCGGGAGTGACCTCTTTAGCAAAGGTTTTTGTCACTATATTTTTAAAAAGCTATCCGGTTCCTTCAACGATATCAAGTTCATTACGTTAAAGGTTTTCCCCAGAAACCATTCGTAGCCCTCCGTCGTTTCATATGGATAGTCAATAAGTATTCAAGCTGTGTTTCTTGGCCAAAGTCAAGGCACACTGATTGGTAGCTATTGGGTATTCATATGCAGCATAGATAGATGCGTTGGTTTGGGACAGTCGTATAGCCTTGTTAGCCAAAGTCAAGTGCTTGTACGGGTGGGTTCAAATTAACCTGGAGAATGACGGGTAGAACTTGACATGTGACTTATGATTTGTTGGCCAAAGTCAAGGTCATAAGAGCATGTGGTAAAAATCACATCGGGGGTTTCTAAAGAAACTGAAACTTGCCAGATATACGCATACCTTCTGGAGTGTGATAATGTGAGCGGATTCCGTCACGTTATCATGCGATGATAGTTGGATCCCGATTCCCACTGATGAGTTGGTTTACTCCTCGGGTGATCCCGACTAATTCTTCTTTCAGGTTTGGAGGAGAATTTGACGGTACAGTGGGAGGTTTCCTGATTAGATAAATTGATAACCATTCTTATATAGGTTCGAGTGCACGCTGAGTGTTTCTTTTCTTTCGCTCTCTTTGGCAGCGACCATAACCCGACCCTCGATTATGAATCTGTGACCAAGTTGACCGAACCTTCTTAAACACTAGCTTTTGGATTGTCAGAGTTGCATACCTCATTGCCACTCCTACTTTTACCATTTTCTCCAGGACACCCCATATTACTACGAACGTCCATTTCCATTGGACAAAACCATCGTATGGTTATATACGAAGTCAAAGGAATTTATTCGAGGATGGTTTCCAGTTCTGGAGAAAACGAATAGGACTATTCAGTTGTCTTTTCCTTTCACCTTCTCTCAGGTTGCGAGTACTCCTTGGTTTAGGAGATAGTACACCTATTACGCAAATTGGATAATCTTCTTCCAAACGATAGGCAGGTGCCGACCGGTAGGGAATGAAGAAAACCAATTAGCATAACGATGGTGTACAGAAGGCATTAAGTAAAGACATATCAAGAGATTAGTAAGAGGGAAAAGTAAATTGCGACTGCTATTCACGACCAAACCAAATATTTCTTCGCCAATCCTACATCACCTTTGAATTTCTCCAGAACACTCCGCATCACTACGAAAATCCACAGTTTATTTGGATACTCCATCATATGGTTATATACAAACTAGAAAGGAACTTGTTCCAGTGCAGGGATGGATTCTGGTTCAGGAGAAATAGGAATAAGGTTTATTCGGTTGTCTTTTATCTTCACCATCTCTCGCATTGCGAATGCTCCTGGGATTAGGACAGTACACCCATTATGCTTATTGGATAGTCTTCTTTCTAACCATAGGCTGGTGCCGAACGGTAGGGAAGAAAGAAAACCATTTAGCCTAAGAGGGTGTACAGAAGGTAATGACCAAAGACATATAAAGGGATTTGGAGAGATGGCAAAGAATTATACGGTTACAGTTGTGAATCTGATAATGGAAGAGGCATTACTAAGAATACCCGGATACCCCTACGAAACATTTCAATGTTTCAGCTTCACCGTGTACTGTTAAAAGAAAACTGATTTCCCAATTAGACACTTACTCCACGGTATGTATGTAGCAGGTATTATTCTCACATCTGTATGGTTTTACAGCTGATGAGTGGGAGTAAGTTATTGGGAATTAGGTGATCATCCTCATTATATCGGAATTCGTTGTAATTGGTGATATTTTAGGAAAATTCCTGGACTGTTTGCCGGACGGCAAATATTTGGTTTTGAATATCCATTGTTATGCACCAATTTCTAATTGATATATCTGTGCGTCTATTTTTATAGAGTGAGATATACCTTTTTGAAATTATGTCTATGACATTTACCTATATCAGTGGATGGTTAGGTAAGGAGCATTGAACAGCGGTGTAATTCTTCTTAACCATAAGTACAGTTTTCAACCTATGACACACAGTGAATGAGTCACTAGACTCAGGGGACTTATACAGAGTATTGTATATTGTCCAGTGTCCATTAGGACAGAGGGGTTGTGTAAGTGCACGGCGGCGCCCCGGCCGTCAATACGACGGCCAAATGCGGAAGCGGTGATAAACTTTAATTTTGCGAACTTAGCAAACCGGCACCACCGCACACTAAACACCCGGTTCGAACCATTAACTAGTCTAAGCTAACAAGAGGATGGGTTAGAGATATACCGAGTGATCCGAGTCCTCCGGTTTTCTCGTCGTCATCCTGATCCTCCGCGGAAACTCCGGTCGTCGCCTCCTCGCCGGAAGGGCACCACATCGCCTACATCTTTTACGGGCTCCCGCCTCAATACCGAGGCAACTCGGGCGCGAAGTAGGCTAGTCGACGCGTCCAAGATTTGCTGTAGAATGTGTAGGGTTGAAGCTATGTCTCATTTGGGTTTGTTGCCATTTGATGATGATGGAGGAAACAAGATAAGAAAAATGGTGCTTGCATTTTTCTTAACATGAAAGGAGATCAAGAATGAAACTCTCACGAATGAAAACCCTCATCTTTTTCTTTCTCTCAACCATGGCCAGCCTCTTCCATCAAGTGAGAAGAATATGGTGGAGGAATGAATATGAAGCATGAAGGGAGGTGATGGTAGGAGAAAGCAAGAGGTGACCACAACCAAACATCATGATAACAAATCCACAAATCAATCCTAAACCTTTCTCATCTCATTAAAGCAAAGGAAAAGACTAAGAAAGAATCAAATGATGGTTGAAAAGAAAAGATGCCATCATAATCAATACACTTGCAAGAAACCCCTCCACAATGTGTTATTTGCAAACTTGCAAATAACCCCCTCCATCGGAAAAGTCCGGCCGGGAAAGAACAAAGGAAAATCGGCCGGAACGGAATACAAACTGGCAACTCCAGAAAACTGGTCCCGTAGTAAATTACAGGAAAACCCCGATACTGTGCATACACACCCGCATCTGTATTCCGTCCGGATACAAATGCAATGAGACAAAATCTACACTGTACTATACTAGGATCCGGCTTAAACCAAAGCCGGCTAGTAATAACCGTCCGATCACGATCCGTGCAATACCGCATGTATCTGACCGAACCCTGCCATATATTTATACGGCCTCTAGTACAAACTTTCCGATCCTGATCCGTGCAATACCGCACGTATCTGATCGGACCCTGCCATATCTCCATACGGCCTCTACAGCGTTTCGCCCGAAAGCTTGAGTAACTGAGTGTGGTGGACTCTAAAGACTCGTCAATACTATGGCTGTGGATTTAACCACTAGCACGTCAGAGGTATAAGCCAATACGTATCGGGCCACCAGCTATTGACTAAAAGGGACGTCAATGAGCGAACTCATCCTGACACCCTACTGAGACTGTCAGTGACAATATCCGTACAGTCCGGTCCGTTCCTCTATGAGCATCGCATGTCGGGCCTAGGGGGTTGGTAAAAGTCAGACCCCCAAAAGCGGTACAAGTCGTGCCAGAGTGTAGCCCAGAACACCCTGAGATACTACTGGAATAACTACCAGTAAATCTCCTGCCTTGGCCAAGGACTTCGTGTAATGGCTCTCCTAGACACAGCGCGACCTCGCCACCAATACCGGGAGAGACGAACCCCTGAAGATCCGCTCACTGCCTCCATGTGGCTCGGGACTGTACCCAACTAAAACCTGTTTGCACGACTCCTTTGAGCCGTGGTAGGGTAGTAATCAAAGCACAGTGGGAACTCACACGAGACAAATGACGATCCCCAGGTCGATGAACTAACCTGTACACATGTCACCTGGGAACTGCCATCTGACGTCAGGTATAAGACCAACTAGCATGTTCCCGGCGAGTCCTGTTAGGTGTACTCATAACCCAATGAGCACCTGTATACATCTTAGGTGAACCAACTGACACCAGTGGCTTGTGAGACCGGCCACCGCCCCTCGTCGGGGTCTCGACTGTATACACTAGTCTACTCTGGAGAATCGATGCCCTGTCTCGAAACTCCCACGACTAGGGACCTTTTAAGGATGTGCTTATAGACTCCAGCTCTCACTTATATGATCGCCCTCATACTACTGGCAGTCAAGCAAGAATCCTAGGGGCTCTATCAACGTGTAATAGCGACCTGTCAGGTCACCTAAAGCAGTACACGATGATAAAGGTAAACCAGATAGCATACTATCATCTCGAGTAAGACTGTCCTACCGGGATAGGTCCTCCCTCAATCATTGCAATCACGTGCTTGTGATCCAATAATTGACTCTGAGGGCACTATCTCCAACAATCTCCCACTTGCACTCAAGGCTAATTATTGCGATGTCGCATACTCACAGCCTGTGTGATACCGAACACCCAACTCCCCTACTAGTCAGTCTCACAAAATCCGTTTGCGAAACTATTGCGTTCGAGGAATAGCCTCAGTGAGTGGATTCGCCTAGATGTTTCTTTCTATGTCTCTCTATATCTCAAGTTCGCGGAGAAAGCCATCTCCCGAAATGAGCAATACCTGTCTTAGAATGTCTGGATGTCTGATGGGACCTACCTCATAAATGAACTCCAAATCCAAACTTCTTTGTCTATATCGTCAACTGAACTTAATCAGTATCCTACGCCATGCCACCCTCAGTATTACCTTGGATCACCTGTCCAAAATACTGCCCCTCGTCAGAAGGAAAAATATAACTCTGACAACCTCCTTGTCCTTCATGTCACCTTGGAAGCCTGGAATGATAATCGTCTCCTAAAGGAGGCAGCCGTTATCATATCCCTAGAACATCCACTTATGTTCTAAAACTGCTTCCGACTGTTTCTCCAGGATTGGATCAATGTCAACTTATTGCATCTAGTGCAAGAACAACATCTGGTGTGGTACTTGACATCTCATGATTGACTCAATTGCCTAAGCAAGTGATCTGCCAATCATGCACATCCCTCTCTACTTTAGTCTATAAGACACCTTTAGAGAGGGTGACTCCTTCACCTGCAGGTACACTACCGTGCCAGGAGTCGTCCATTCTAAATACTCTTAGAATGCTGTCTAAGTACCCAGATTGGGAAACCACCCAAATCCATATCTAAAACCATAGATCTAGTAACCAGTATGTCTGATATAATGTCCAAGTCCCATGTGGAGAAACCACTGTGTGACGACCAAAGTATAACCGATCGTAGTATAGGAATATCACTTCCTACTTTGTGTATGTCATTAAATACTAGGACATCACACCCTACTACCTTCTCAACAGATCCATCCCCTATTCTGATGAAGTCAAACCTATGACTGTCATATCAGAAATAGATGATCTATCTCCGCTACATCTGCTTTAGTCTATAAATAGACATAAGCCTGATGTCCACCAATGCTTCTGCTGCTCCCACTGACTACGACAACCCTCTGGCAGAGTCATATACACGTACACTTCTAAAGCTAGTTCAGAACGACGCTATACTCATCCTCCTGCCGGGTCTCGCAGCCTGGAACAACAACAATGGCAAGTGTGGATAAACGAGAACTTCCCTGTCACCGTCCTTGAGGCTACCGGACTACCTCTCGGGTGCTTGAAGTTACCCACCTTATCTGCGGAGTGGCCAATGGAATGTCAAATCAGATTGAATCTTTAGGTTCCTTATCAAATCTTCAGTAATCGTTTGCGGTTCTGGAATCACTTCCAGTTCTACCATACTCCCACTTCTGTTCTTGAAAAAATCCATTTTTAATAAAACCGTGGCGAGTCTAGAACAATATTTCTATTGATCTTCCAGATGGTAGAAAGTCAACCCTCGTCATAGCCTGGGTCAACCCACAAACAGCCATTACAGAAACGTGCCTTTGAGTTATCCAGAGTCTGGTTTTAAGCATAAGCCGGACAACTCCCCGTACCTTAACATCGTTAAGATATGAACTGTTCTATATCCAATATAGGACCAGAGGCACTGATTTAATTGAACCAGATTCAAATCATGCAGCTGTCTCCAGTGCATGTTAACTAAATGGAAGGAGGCTGATCAGCGTTACTCAACTTAGGAATGCTTCCAATTATGAGTAACCTGAAAGAGAAGCAATTTCTCTTTTTCATTACTATCAACTGAATACCATACACAAGTATCTACATCTTCGATCACTTTGAAGAATCCCGATACTTGCTACACCTGGTTCTCTACTCTATCAAATACCTATAACTCCTCAAAACTTAGACCCTGTGTTTCTACGAAACACATGTCTAAGAACTAGAGATGTTAAAAGTAAACAGAATATAGTATGAGGACCAACCCCTCTGTCCTAATGGACACTGGACAACATACAATACTCTGTATAAGTCCGCTGAGTCTTACAACTCTTTCACTGTGTGTCGTAGGTTGAAAACTGTACTTATGGTTAAGAAGAATTACACCGCTGTTTAATGCTCCTTACCTAACCATCCACTGATATAGGTAAATGTCATCGACATAATATCAAAAGGTATATCTCACTCTATGAAAATAGACGTACAGATATATCAATTTGAAATTGGTGCACAACAGCGGATATTCAAAACCAAATATTTGCCGACCGGCAAACAGCCCAGATGATCTCCTCAAATATCACCGATTACAACGAATCCCGATATAATGAGGATGATTACCCTATTCCTAATAACTTACTCCCACTCACCATCTGTAAAACCATACAGATGTGAGAATCAAACCTGGTAAATACATACCCTGGAGCAAGTGTCCAATCGGGAAATCAGTTTTCTTTTAACAGTACACAGTGAACCTGAAACATTGAAATGTTTCGTTGGGGTATCCTGGTATTCCTAGCAATGCCTCTACCATTATCCAGATTCACAACTATAACCGTATAATTCTTTGCCACCTCTCCAAATCCCTTTATATGTCTTTAATCATTACCTTCTGCACACCCCTTAGGCCAAATGGTTTTCTTCCTTCCCTACCGTTCGGCACCAGCCTATGGTTTGGAAGAAGACTATCCAATAAGCATAATGGGTGTACTGTCCTAGTCCTAGGAGCACTCGCAATGCGAGAGAAGGTGAAGATAAAGGACAGCCGAATAAATCTTATTCCTATTTCTCCTGGACCAGAATCCATCCCCGAACTGGAACAAGTTCCTTTCGAGTTCGTATATAACCATACGATGAAGTATCCAATAAACTGTGGATCTTCGTAGTGATACGGAGTGTCCTGGAGAAATACAAAGGTGATTTAGGATTGGCGAAGAAATACTTGGTTTGGTCGTGAATATCAGTCGCAATTTACTTTGCCCTCTTACTAATCCCTTGCTTTGTCTTAATCTTAATACCTTCTGCACACCATCGTTATGCTAATTGGTTTTCTTCATTCCCTACCGGTCGGCACCAGCCTATGGTTTGGAAGAAGACTATCCAATTTGCGTAATAGGTGTACTACTCCTAAACCAAGGAGTACTCGCAACCTGAGAGAAGGTGAAAAGAAAAGACAACTGAATAGTCCTATCCGTTTTCTCCAGAACCAGAAACCATCCTCAAAGTCCTTCGAGTTCGTATATAACCATACGATGGTTTTGTCCAATGGAAGTGGACGTTCGTAGTAATACGGGGTGTCCCGGAGAAAAGGGTAAAAGTAGGAGTGGCAAAGAGGTTTGCAACTCTGACAATCCAAAAGCCAGTGTTAAGTAGGTTCGGTCAACTTGGTCACTGAGTCATAGTCTAGGGTCGGGTCAATGGTCGCTGCCAAAGAGATAGAGAAAAGAAACACTCAGCGTGCACTCTATCCTAGATCAGAATGGTTACCAATTTATCTAATTTGGAAACCTCCCACTGTACCTCAAATTCTCCTCCAAACCTGAAAGAAGAATTAGTCGGGGTCACCCGAGGAGTAAACTAACTCATCAGTGGGAATCGGGATCCAACTCTCATTGCATGATAACTTGACGGAATCCGCTCACGTCATCACACTCCAGAAGGTATGCGCATATCTGGCAAGTTTCAGTTCTTTTGAAACTCCCGATGTGGATTTTTACCCCATACTCTTATGACCTTGACTAAGGCCAACAAATCATTAGTCACATGTCAAGTTGTACCCGTCATTGTCCAGGTTGATTTGAACCCACCCGTACAAGCCCTTGACTAAGGCCAACAAGGCTATACGACTGTCCCAAACCAACGCATCTATCTATGCAGCATATGAATACCCAATAGCTACCAAACACTGTGCCTTGACTAAGGCCAACAAACACAGCTTGAATACTATTGACTACCCATATGAAACGACGGAGGGCTACGAATGGTTTCTGGCGAAAACCTTTAACGTAGTGAAGTTGATATCGTTGAAGGAACTGATAGCTTTTTAGAAATTATAGTGACGAAAACCTTTACTAAAGAGGTCACTCCCGGTGAAGGGATCTCGGCTCTTTCCCCGTAGAATGGGGTGCAGGATATTCCAAATGAATACCACGATGCAAAGCAAAAGTAATCGGCTATAGTGAAGTTAATGCCCTGACGCAAACTTCTGTCCAAGGGGTCACTCCCGGTGAAGGGATCTCGGCCCTTGCCTCGTCGACTGAGGAGTAGGATATTCCAAATGAATACCACGATGCAAAACAAAAGTGAACGTCCTTGCAATAACAGCTTTTTGAAAAGTGTTCCAACAACATTAGATTAGGTTTGTTTTATCTTGCATTGATCTGAATCAACGCAGTCCCATCAATTGATCACACCACAAAGAACGAAAATATACTGATGTACGTATATGCCATCCGCATTCGCCACTGGGTCCCGTCATCACCCGTTAGGTTAGCTAACTAACGGCAGAGCGGGGACTGGACTAGCGCAGATGAAAAGCATATACAACATCTACTAATATATATATACCAATATATTATATTCGCTCAAGGCGTGATAAAATGCAACATCACAGAAATGTACAGCATCACAGAACAATACAGATATCTGGAAGCCCCGGGTTTCACAGAGCCGCTGCTGAAACCTGACGTTCCCCTGGTCGTGTGGAAAGCCTATGCAATGAAATCCTAGACCCCTACGGGCGCGGCAAGTCACCCGCCAAAACCTGAAGCGAGGCAGCCCCCTTCAGCACCGTGAATGGACCACCCAGCACTTCACGGAATCCGGTAACTTGGGCACCCCTCCTGGGTCAACCTGTACCCTCTACGAGTGCGGCGAATAGCCCGCCAATCCTAGAGTGAAGCCCCCTCCGTATCAATGCCAAGAGATGCGGGCTTGTTGCCTTCCAGAACCCGGCTATCCGTGCACCCCCTCCTCGGGGTAATCCTAGTACAGAAAGTAAAATATACATACAACGGGTACATCGACCGCAACCAGGTCGTGCCACAAAAGAATAATACAAACTGGCAGTGACGGCAGTCCACATGTCGGACGCTCGCCCCGCAATAACAAATGTAGATAATACAACCACAACTGTACTAGCATTGCATCCAGGCTATCCCCCACGACCGATCCGCAACTTCACAGCAAAAACATAACATCAACGTGAAAGTCACGTTCACAAATCCGTCTAACCGGGCTGTAGCAGTTAGACCGGATTTACCGATCAAGTGACATTCACGGTCGCAGATATAATGTAAATACTGTGAAAAAATGTGTTTAAAATATCCGATCGATCAAAAATTAACAAGTGGGCCCCCAAGTAATACTGTAGCACTCAAAGAAAATCTGGGCCCAATATTAATATTCCAAAACCCCTAAAATAAGCCTAGAAGCCCACTGGAAAAGAATGATAGAGTGAAGACACCAATGTGCGGCGGAACCGCGGCCGAAGGGGGGTTTGGCCGCGGTTCCGCGCTTCATTGGTCGACTGACTGTGTCGAATTTTTCCAGTAGTCTTAGAATTTCCAGTACATTAGTTTTCTACAACCTGAAAAAAAATTTCGAGCAAGAAAAAATTCAACAGAAAACTGATGTGAGGAAAAATGTGGTTTTTTGGAATTTTGGTCGATCGGAAATGCAAACACATCAAACAAAGCTAGACGAAGTTAATTGCGAGGCTTTGATACCACTGTAAGTGCACGGCGGCGCCCCGGCCGTCAATCCGACGGCCAAATGCGGAAGCGGTGATAAACTTTAATTTTGCGAACTTAGCAAACCGGCACCACCGCGCACTAAACACCCGGATCGAACCATTAACTAGTCTAAGCTAACAAGAGGATGGGTTAGAGATATACCGAGTGATCCGAATCCTCCGGTCTTCTCGTCATCATCCTGATCCTCCGCGGAAACTCCGGTCGTCGCCTCCTCGCCGGAAAGGCACCACATCGCCTGCATCTTTTACGGGCTCCCACCTCAATACCGAGGCAACTCTGGCGCGAAGTAGGCTAGTCGACGCGTCCAAGATTTGCTGTAGAATGTGTAGGGTTGAAGCTATGTCTCATTTGGGTTTGTTGCCATTTGAAGATGATGGAGGAAACAAGATAAGAAAAATGGTGCTTGCATTTTTCTTAACATGAAAGGAGATCAAGAATGAAACTCTCAAGAATGAAAACCCTCATCTTTTTCTTTCTCTCAACCATGGCCAGCCTCTTCCATCAAGTGAGAAGAATATGGTGGAGGAATGAATATGAAGCATGAAGGGAGGTGATGGTAGGAGAAAGCAAGAGGTGACCACAACCAAACATCATGATAACAAATCCACAAATCAATCCTAATCCTTTCTCATCTCATTAAAGCAAAGGAAAAGACTAAGAAAGAATCAAATGATGGTTGAAAAGAAAATATGCCATCATAATCAATACACTTGCAAGAAACCCCACCACAATGTGTTATTTGCAAACTTGCAAATAACCCCCTCCATCGGAAAAGTCCGGCCGGGAAAAAACAAAGGAAAACCGGCCGGAACGGAATGCAAACTGGCAACTCCAGAAAACTGGTCCCGTAATAAATTACAGGAAAACCCCGATACTGTGCATACACACCCGCATCTGTATTCCGTCCGGATACAAATGTAATGAGACAAAATCTACACTGTACTATACTAGGTTCCGGCTTAAACCAAAGCCGGCTAGTAAAAACCGTCCGATCACGATTCGTGCAATACCGCACGTATCTGACCGAACCCTTCCATATATCTATACGGCCTCTATTACAAACTGTCCGATCCTGATCCGTGCAATACCGCACGTATCTGATCGGACCCTGCCATATCTCCATACGGCCTCTACAGCGTTTCGCCCGAAAGCTTGAGTAACTGAGTGTGGTGGACTCTAAAGACTCGTCAATACTATGGCTGTGGATTTAACCACTAGCAAGTCAGAGGTATAAGCCAATACGTAACGGGCCACCAGCTATTGACTAAAAGGTACGTCGATGAGCGAACTCATCCTGACACCCTACTGAGCCTGTCAGTGACAATATCCGTACAGTCCGGTCCGTTCGTCTATGAGCATCGCATGTCGGGCCTAGGGGGTTGGTAAAAGTCAGACCCCCAAAAGCGTTACAAGTCGTGCCGGAGTGTAGCCCAGAACACCCTGAGATACTACTGGAATACCTACCTGTAAATCTCCTGCCTTGGCCATGGACTTCGTGTAACGGCTCTCCTAGACACAGGGCGACCTCGCCCCCAATACCGGGAGAGACGAACCCCTGAAGTTCCGCTCACTACCTCCATGTGGCTCGGGACTGTACCCAACTAAAACCTGTTTGCACGACTCCTTTGAGCCGTGGTAGGGTAGTAATCAAAGCACAGTGGGAACTCACACGAGACAAATGACGATCCCCAGGTCGATGAACTAACCTGTACACATGTCACCTGGGAACTTCCATCTGACGTCAGGTATAAGACCAACTAGCATGTTCTCGGCGAGTCCTGTCCGGTGTACTCATAACCCAATGAGCACCTGTATACATCTTAGGTGAACCAACTGACACCAGTGGCTTGTTAGACCGGCCACCGCCCCTCGTCGGGGTCTCGACTGTATACACTAGTCTACTCTGGAGAATCGATGCCCTGTCTCGAAACTCCCACGACTAGGGACCTTTTAAGGATGTGCTTATAGACTCCAGCTCTCACTTATATGATCGCCCTCATACTGCTGGCAGTCAAGCAAGAATCCTAGGGGCTCTATCAACGTGTAATAGCGACCTTTCAGGTCACCTAAAGCAGTACACGATGATAAAGGTAAACCAGATAGCGTACTATCATCTCGAGTAAGACTGTCCTACCGGGATAGGTCCTCCCTCAATCATTGCAATCACGTGCCTGTGATCCAATAATTGACTCTGAGGGCACTATCTCCAATAGGTTGGTACTCGTACTATATTCTGTTTACTTGTGACTTCTCTAGTTCTTAGACATGTGTTTCGTAGAAGCACAGGGTCGAAGTTTTGAGAAGTTATAGGTATATGAATAAAGTAGAGCACAAGGTATTGCAAGTATCGGGATTCTTCAAGATGATCGAAGATGTAGATACTTGTGAATGGTATTCATTTGATAGTAATGATTAAGAGAACTTGCTTCTCTTTTCGGTTACTCATAATTGGAAGTACTCCTAAGTTGAGTAATGCTGATCGGCCTCTCTCCATTTAGTTGACATGCACTGGAGACAACTGCATGATATGAATTTGGTTCAATTAAATCTGTGCCTCTGTTTCTGTATTGGATATAGAATAGTTCATATATTGACATTGTTAGGATACGGGGAGTTGTCCAGCTTTTTCTTAAAACCAGACTCTGGATGACTCAAGGCATGTTTCTGTAATGGTTGTTTGTGGGTTGACCCAGGCTATGACGAGGGTTGATTTTCTACCATCTGGAAGATCAATAGTGATATTGTTCTAGACTCGCCACAGATTTAAAAATGGATTTTTTCAGAAAACAGTAGTGGGAGTATTGTAGAACTGGAAGTGATTCCAGAACCACAAACGATTACTGAAAATTTGATAAGAACCTCAAGATTCAATCTGGTTTGACATTCCATTGGCCACTCCGCAAATGTGGTGGGTAACCTCAGGCACCCGAGAGGTACTCCGGTAGCCTCAAGGACGGTGACAGGGAGGTTCTTGTTTACCCAGACTTGCCATTGTTGTTGTTCCAGACTGTGAGACCCGACAGGAGGATGATTATAGCGTCGTTCTAAACTAGCTTTAGAAGTGCACGTGTATATGACTCTACCAGAGGGTTGTCGTAGTCAGTGGGAGCAGCGGAAGCATAGTGGACAAGTGGCTTATGTCTATTTATAGACTAAAGCAGATATAGCGGAGATAGATTATCTATTTCTGATGTGACAGTCATAGGTTTGACTTCATCAGAATAGGGGATGGATCTGTTAAGAAGGTAGTAGGGTGTGATGTCCTGGTATTTGGATGACATACAAAGAGTAGGAAGTGAAATTCCTATACTATGATCGGTTATACTTTGGTTGTCAAACAGTGGTTTCTCCACATAGAAATTGGATATTATATCAAACATTCTGGTTACTGGATTTATGGTTTTAGATCTAGATTTGGGAAGTGTCCTAATCTGGGTACTTAGACGGCATTCTAAAGGTGTTTTAGAATGGACGACTCATGGCACGGTAGTGGACCAGCAGGTAATGGAGTCACCCTCTCTAAAGGTGTCTTACAGACTAAAGGGGAGAGGGATGTGCATGATTGGCAGATCACTTGCTTAGGAAATTGAGTCAATCATGAGATGTCAAGTACTACACCAGATGATATTTTTGCACGAGATGTAGTAAGATGATATTAATCCAATCCTGGAGAAACATTCGGAAGCAGTTTTAGAACATAAGTGAATGTTCTAGGGAAATGATAACGGCAGTCTCCATTAGGAAACAGTTATCATTCCAGGTTTCCAAGCTGACCTGGATGACAGAGTGGCTGTCAGAGTTATAGTTCTCCCTCTGAAGAGGGGCGGTATTATGGACAGGTGGTCCAGGAGGATACTGAGGGAGGCATGGCGCAGGATACTGATTAAGTTCAGTTGACGATACAGTCTAAGAAGTTTGGATTTGGAGTTCATTTATGAGCTATGTCCCATCAGACATCCAGACATATTCTAAGACAGGTATTGCTCATTTCGGGAAATGGGTTTCTCCGTGAACTTGAGATAAAGAGAGATATAGAAAGAAACATCACAGCGGATCCACTCACTGAGGCTATTCCTCGAACGCAATAGTTTCGCAAACGAGCTTTGTGAGACTGACTAGTAGAGGAGTTGGGTGTTCGGTATCACACGGGCTGTGAGTATGCGACATCGCAATAATTAGCCTTGAGTGCAAGTGGGAGATTGTTGGAGATAGTGCCCTCAGGATAAATTATTGGATCACAGGCACGTGATTGCAATGATTGAGGGAGGACCTATACCGGTAGGACAGTCTTACTCAAGATGATAGTATGCTATCTGGTTTATCTTTATCATCGTGTACTGCTTTAGGTGACCTTACAGGTCACTATTGCACGTTGATAGAGCCCCTAGGATTCTTGCTTGACTGCCAGGAGTATGAGGGTGATCATATACGTGAGAGCTGGGGTCTATAAGCACATCCTTAAAAGGACCCTGGTCGTGGGAGTTTCGAGACAAGGCATCGATACTCCAGAGTAGACCAGTGTATACAGTCAAGACCCCGACGAGGGGCGGTGGCCGGTCTCACAAGCCACTGGTGTCAGTTGGTTCACCAAATATGTAAACAGGTGCTCATTGGGTTATGTGTAAACCGTACAGGACTCGCCGGGAACATGCTAGTTGGTCTTATACCAGACGTCAGATAGAAGTTCCCTGGTGACATGTGTACAGGTTAGTTCATCGACCTGAGATCGTCATTTGTCTCGTGTGAGTTCCCACTGTGCTTTGATTACTACCCTACCACGCTCAAAGGAGACATGCAAAAAGTTTAAGTTGGGTACAGTCCCGAGCCACATGGAGGCAGTGAGCGGATCTGCAGGGGTTCGTCTCTCCCGGTATTGGGGGTGAGGTCGCGCTGTGTCTAGGAGAGCCATTACACAAAGCCCTCGGCCGAGGCAGGAGATTTACTGGTAGGTATTCCAATAGTATCTCAGGGTGTTCTGGGGTACACTCCGACACGACTTGTACCGCTTTTGGAGGTCTGACTTTTACCAACTCCCTAGACCCGCTATGCGATGCTCATAGACGAAAGCACCAGACTGTACGGATATTGTCACTGACAGGCTCAGTAGGGTGTCAGGATGAGTTCGCTAATCGACGTCCCTTTTGGTCAATACATGGTTGCCCGTTACGTATTTGCTAATACCTCTGACGTGCTAGTGGTTAAATCCACAACCAAAGTATTGACGAGTCTTTAGAGTCCCCCACAGACCGTTTCTCAAGTTTCGGGCGAAACGCTGTAGAGGACGTATGGAGATATGGCAGGTTTCGATCAGATACGTGCGGTATTGCACGGATCGTGATCGGACGGGTAATACTAGCGGGCTTTGGTTTAAGCCGGATCCTAGTATTGTACAGTGTAGATTTTGTCTCTTTGCATTTGTATTCAGTGGGAATACAATTGCTGGCATGTATATGCGGTCGCGGGGTTTTTTCTGTAATTTACTACGGGATCGGTTTTCTTAAGTTGCCAGTTTGCATTCCGTTCCGGCCAGTTTTACTTTGTTCCTTCACGGCCGGACTTTATCGATGGAGGGGGTTGTTTTCAGTTGTGCAAATTACCATTTGTGGAGGTGTTATTTGTCATTTGTGGCTTCATGATAGATATTGAATCATGTGATTCTTTTTCCATCAATTCTCATGCATTAAATGAGAAAGGATTTGGAAAGGATGTGAGGTTGATATTGTTGTGATCTTTATTCATGTTTATCAATTCATTTTTCTCCACTTGCATTTTGCTCCACCATTTTTCTTAAGGGGCCGGCCACTTTAGAGAGAGAGAGAGATTCATTTTGTGAGTGGGGAAATTATCATCTCATTCTTTGATACAACAAAGTTCATCTCCATTTGTTCATTATTTCCCTCCATCCAAAGGAAACTTCAAACCCCCATGAGACATACTTCTCTACACTTGCCTACAGCATTCCTTGGACACGTCGACTCGCCAACTTCGTGCCCGAGTTGCATTGGTCCAGAGGTGGGTGCCCGTAAAAGAACCCGGCGATGTGGTGCCCGATCCGACGAGGAGATGAAGACCGGAGGTTCCGCGAGGAGATCGGGACGGTGGCCGAAGACCGGAGGTTCCGAAGGACATGGATCACTCGGTATAGCTTCTTTCCCATAGTCTTGTTTGCTAGAGTTTGGTTAATGGCTCGATCCGGGATTTTTGTGCGCGGTGGTGCCGATTTCTAGTTTTTAGAAAAGTTTCGTTTCCGCATTCCGGCGTCGGATTGACGGCAGGGGCGTCGCCGTGCACTTACATCGATCCTGGGGAGAATCACTGGAAAGGTTCCAGTGTGATAAGGACGACTAAATGTCAGTCGCAGGCATTGTCTTTACCCTTAGTGGAGGGACGGTATGTTGGAAAAGTTCCAAGCTAGATACCGTAACTTACTAGACGATTAAAGGAAAGATACATCGTTACCAAGGATGCTACCAAAGAGGATGTCTAGATATATTTTAGTTCATGAGTTGAACTTCGTTCGTGCTACTGTGTGACAATGGAGTTGTGGCTTATGCCAAGGAACCCCCGTCCCATCAGAGATCCAGACATATTCTTAGGCAGTATCGCCTGATCATGGAGATAGTAGATCTCCAGGGAGATCGAGGTTAGGAGAGTAATCACAGAGGACAACAGCGTGAATCCACTCACAAAGGCTTATTTCCCAGTAGAGACTTTTATGCGATGGTTGGGTATGAGATACTTCCACCACAGCTGATTGTTGGGTATGCGATACCACAACAGATGGCCCTAGTGCAAGTGGGAGATTGTTAGTTATGTGTATGCTCTATAGGCATTTACTGTACATGCGTTGTATATTGTAGTGGATGCTGGGACATATATAGGGAGGACTTTCTTGCTCGACATGATAGTATGCTATCTGGTTACTCTTTATCTTAACATGTACTCTGATTGTCTCTATGTAACATGTTGATAAAGCCCTTAGGATGAGTACTTGACTACCAGGACTATGATGCGGTTCATACTAGTGGGGACAGTGTAGTCGCCAAGTACATCCTTTAAATGTTCCTAGTCGTAGGTGTATCGAGACAGGGCATCGATATATTAGAGTAGACTAGAGTATGCGCTTCTTGACCCATATGATGGGCGATGGATGATCTCATATCCATTGGTGTTTGACATTATAGAAGGTATACGGGTGCTCAGTGGAGACTGGGTACACTGGACGGACTCGCCGAGAACTCCCAGAAGGTATTATACCTCATGTCAAATGGCAGTTCTCTGGTGACACTGGTACATGTTAGTATGTTGACCCGAGATCGTCAAAGAGTCTTATGTGATTCCCACTGTGCTTTGATTTCTATCATACCATGTCTATGTGGGCGTGCAAAAAGATGGCTTTTGGGTACAGTCCCGAATCACATAGAGGCAACGAACAATAGTTGGGGTTTCGTCTCTCCCGGTATAGGGAGTTCATGTTGCGCTGTCTTCGATTGGCTATAACTGGAAATCGCTGGCCAGGGTTGCTGAGATTTACTGGTAAGTGTTATCAGTAGTTTCTCGAACTGTTATGGACGTCATATCGACACGACTTATCAATGTTGGACATAGTGCCCTCAGAGTCAATTATTGGATCACAAGCACGTGATTGCAATGATTGAGGGAGGACCTATACCGGTCGGACAGTCTTATTCAAGATGATAGTATGCTATCTGGTTTATCTTTATCATCATGTACTGCTTTAGGTGACATTACAGATCACTATTGCACGTTGGTAGAGCCCTTAGGATTCTTTCTTGACGGCCAGCAGTATGATGGCGATCATATACGTGGGAGCTGGGGTCTATAAGCACATCCTTAAAGTGGTCCGTAGTCGTGGGAGTTTTCGAGACAGGGCATCGATACTCCGGAGTAGACTACTGTATACAGTCGAGACCCCGACGAGGGGTGGAGGCCGGTCTCACAAGCCATTGGTACCAGTTGGTTCACCTAAGATGTATACATGTGCTCATTGGGTTATGAGTACACCGGACAAGACTCGCCGGGAACATGCTAGTTGGTATTATACCTGACATCAGATAGCAGTTCCCTGGTGACATGTGTACAGGTTAGTTCATCGACCTGAGGTCGTCATTTGTCTCGTGTGAGTTCCCACTGTGCTTTGATTACTACCCTACCATTGCTCAAAGGAGTCGTGCAAACAGGTTTTAGTTGGGTACAGTCCCGAGCCACATGGAGGCAGTGAGCGGATCTGCAGGGGTTTCGTCTCTCCTGGTTTTGGGGGTGAGATCGCGCTGTGTCTAGGAAGGCCATTACACAAAGTCCTCGGCCGAGGCAGGAGATTTACTGGTAGGTATTCCAGTTGTAACTCAGGGTGTTCTGGGCTACACTCCGATACGACTTGTACCGCTTTTGGGGGTCTGACTTTTACCAACCTCCTTGGCCCGCCATGCGATGCTCATAAACGAACGGACCGGACTGTACGGATATTGTCATTGACAGGATCAGTGGGCTGTCAGGATGAGTTCGCTCATCGACCTCTCTTTTGGTCAATACCTGGTGGCCCGTTACATACAGCTAGTACCTATGACGGGCTAGTGGTTAAATCCACAGCCAAAGTAATGAGGAGTCTTTAGAGTTCCCCACAGACAGTTTCTCAAGTTTCGGGCGAAACTTTGTAGAGGCCGTATGATATATGGCAGGGTTTGATCTTATACGTGCGGTATTGCACGGATAATGATCCGACGGATCATACTAGTGGGCATTAGTTTAAGCCGGATCCTAGTATTAGATTTGTTGGATTATTTTAGTCTCATCGCATTTGTCACGTCCCGAAAAGATGGAACATGACCGGCACTTAAACTACGAAACGTCTCGTGGCGTACATAATCTAAGTAAGCCGAAAACCCAGAAATCCAAACCAAGAAAAGTAGTAGAGTGAAGGAAAACCAATTTAAAACAAGTAGTTTTAATAGCATAAGCCGAATTATGCGGTTTTAAAAAAAACATCAAATATTTCCCGAAAATTTCGGCAAAGTCTCCTTTGTAAATACAGGCCCCCAAACGGGATACAACATGAATAGTATACGAAATCAATAAAAAGGCATCACCAAGCGGGAGCTAGCTCTTCTTCAATCGACGGTCACAACCACACAAGCAATATAATATACAACGCCAACGGCGAGGATCAAAATTCAAAAGGAAACTCAAAACCACAAGAAAACCACAGAAATAAAACGCGCGACTCTAAGGTCGAAGGAATAACCTCACTGGTCTCTATCTCAAAAATAAATACATGTTTGGTTGATGGAACTTCTAGGTACAACAGAATAATGATATACAAGATCTATAATGGGGGTATGATACAAGTAAACCCACCTACTAGCAAAACACCCGAAGGAAACTATGCCCGCAAAGCAGTAATGAAACCTGTACGGCAATCCTGCAAGAAACTGGGGCACAACGGGGGTGAGTTGCCAACTCGTGAATAGAAAAACATCTACGAAAAGAAATCGCATAAATAACGCAACCTAGGTCAAAGATCAAATATATCCTCAATTATATATATAACATGCAACCTATAACAAGGCTAGGGTAAATATCTAACCCGAGTGTAATCTCATGTGCCCGTGCCAGTGCCTCAGGTAGCAATATATCATATGAATGAGGTATGAATGCATGGAAACAGAATGCAAGTAAATGATGAACTGTTTTCATAATTTAGTGAGATTTCCTTTGTATTTTTGAAATGAGGTATCATAATGAAATCAGCATAAAACAGTGCCTAGCATCGGCACAAAACGTAATCCCAATATCTCGATATCTCTGTATCACAGTCTTTGTACCTCAATATCTCGAAATCTCAATGTCTCAATCACAATATCTAGGGCGCCGTCAGTCCAGACCGGACCCTACCATCCATCTCAAGACCACGATGGTATCCTCCGGATATCCGACGCGTCGGGTAAAATCACCGGTAGGTAGTGCTCCCCTGCCAGGCTCACATCGTCATCATCACGCACTTCTTGCCCCGGGGTACCTTACCGGTTCCACCATGTACCCGAAACGGTTCATCCGTCTCCTCGAATCGGGTCTCGAAATCCATCAGCAAACTCATGGTGGACGACACATACATCATGGGAAAACCGCACTTTTTATTTTAAAAGAGAGAAATGGTTTATTTATGTTTTTGCGGTTTTCCTCCAAATCCAGAAAATCTCATGGAAATCCGAATCCAAAATCTCAATAACACGTAAAATAGTGAATATATGCATGAGAATCCATGAATGCGGCATAACAATGAATAACAGTATGCATGAAGTAGCAAGTAATAACTACAATGTCTAAACCAACATATGAGGCAAGTACACTAATATCATGTCTAAGCTATTAGCTAACAGGCTATGTCAAGCAATAATATTTTCTAAGGTGTACGTGACATGGCAATTACCGATGAAGATGTGTGTGAGCCGGCAAGTAAGTGTACGTGGTACATACGCATCATCGGTAAAGGTGCCGGTTCCTAACATCATGATATCAATAATGGAGTATGAAACATAATATAAGCATGCGATGCGAAGCGAACGACAATAATGAGCGGGAGCTAAATACTAGACGCAACTATAACTAATCTGCATTAATCTAATATCAGTCCTACAAATGGTGCCTTTTGAAATAACACGAATCATGGGGTTTTGAAAATAGGGACTACGGTGTTTTTATGAAAAGATACGTCTTTTGAAATATCCGTAGGATCCTTTGGGCTGTCTTTTAAAATACCCACGATTCGTTATTTTTGGAAATAGGTAAGAATCGAATCTAATCTAACAACTAAACTAAACTAAAGAGCTAAGCTAACAAGCTGGACTACAGGTAAGGATCCCGCCTAACATCTGAGTCGATCCATATACATACCTGTATATATATTAGTCGGTGATCCCGCCTCAATAATATCATATCCGATACCATATCTATAATCAGACATCCCAAGTCAAGAGTGCGGATCAATCATCAAGATATAGCTCGTACGTAAATCCGTCGTACGGCATCCCCAAATCTGGGTACGGGTCAATATCATATTCCTCACACTATTCCTCTGGTATCCTCTTTATCCAAGATCATAGTCTAGGGTACTGACCTATGTCTAGTACAATACTAATATCCTCAATATACTCATGATCTGACTACTGATCGACAATCTCGTACAAACCGATATCGTCAGCACATATCATCATCAAGGGGTATACATCGCCCGATACGGCCTAATATCAATATCCTAGCATATCATGCCTCATATCACGATCACATGTCGACCATTTTATTTATAACACTATTCACCCGTATCGCCGCCCCAAGATCCGCTATAACACCCGGACGTACCTCAAGTACGAATCCTGCCATATCACCGATATCACAACCACAAAACAAATCTCATCGACTCAGCTCAATCCCAAGTATCATCCTCAAATCCGTATGTGAACACATAGTCCCATACCCATGTGAACACAAAACTATAAAGAATCCTATGAGTACATATAAATAGGAATGTATGCAAGTATGTATGTGTGTATGTGTAGTGCAACACTACCCTAGGGTTCGCAACACTAAAATAATCCAACACATCAATATCCATCCTAAACAACGTTATTAATCCCAAATAACTTATAATAATTGTTGGTGTGTATACGCATCCGTATACACCACCACGGACTGCAGGAGTGCTATACGCCATCCACCTGACTTCTCCCCGTAGATATAAATCTACTCACTGTCACAACCGGAGAATTCGACTCGTGACCGGCACTTAACCACGCAACGTCTACAGGCGCAACGCGGCTAAGTAAGCCGAACCCAGAAATCAAAACCAATAAATATAGAGTGATTTAAAACATTTTGTAAAAGCAATAGTAAATGTCTGAAAAACTTCCATTTATTTAGTAGAAACCCCTTTTTAAGTTCAAAAGTTATGAGTTTTATAATTTTGGTAACATTTCCTTTTTAAAACATTAGCCCCGAAAGTCGGGTAAAAGTAAGGTGTAGCGGAAATAACAAGTGACATGAATAAAGCATCACAATATGATATACGACGCCGTAGCGAAGAATACACAATAAAACAAGGACAATATCATAAAGATGAGACTGCATAAAGTAACATCGGCTCACATGCGAGCTCGACACCAGAATATAAAATCATACATATCGTCCTCACAACTGTCTCTAAGTCAATACAGAAGGTAGATGGAGAGTACTAGATACATCAATATACAACTGAAATGATAACAGATACCGTACGAAACCCACCTAAACAGCAAAAGGGCTATCTCTGCTCAAAAGGGGTATCTGTGCCAAAAAATGCGGTAACAGCCAGCCGTGACTACTCCCAAGGGCAACCTGCAAACACTGTGGCACAACGGGGGTGAGTTGCCAACTCGTGAATAGAGATAACATATAAAGGTGATCGCAAGCATGCACATATAGCGTGGCTCTACCAATGCCAGCAGATGATATCAATGCATGTCAACAGTGGATACAATAGTAATGCATGTACTCTAATCGGTAAATGCCACAGGATGAGATGTATAGTAATCAATACTGAGTATGGGATAAATAATATCTACATGGACCATGTCAACATGGAAAACAATGATCAGTGCCTCAAACTGCACCCAAATCCCATATATACTCAGGCGCCGGCACACCCATCGGCCCTCAAATCCTGTATATCTCGGAGGAATCACGAGTGCCCAACATCGGCACCCAAAACATCATGAAATACCCGTGTCCAGCATTGACACGTAAATCCTCGAACATCGGGCGCCGTCAGTCCGGACCGGCCCCACGGGGTCTGTCTGCGGTATCGGCCCTCGGCCCCGGCAGCACGGATCATCCCGCATCCATCACTCGACTCTGGTCAGTATCCTCCGGACAACTGCCAGGTCCAACCAATCATCGGTAGGTACTCGCCTGCCTCCAGGCTCAATCGGCAAATCCCATCGATCATCTGGCCGAGGGGAACCATACCGGGCCCACCACGAACCCGCAAACGGAACATCCACTCCTCGAATCGGGTTTCAAGCACACGTCTCAGAACCGAGAAAAACGCGTGGTGGACACACCAAAATATCATATCACGAGGTACCGGGTTTTCAAAATAATGCATCTTTTCTTAAATATTTCCACGGTCCTCAAAACCAGAAATCACATGAAAATCCATCATCAATAAGTCAATCCAATACGAGGTACAATATACATCAATCCATGGTATGGGTATAAGGGGAAAACCACTTTTTAAAGTAGTTTCATTTCCGGTTTTAAAAGATGTCATGCGGATCCCAATATACATGAAGGTCATATCAAATCATATATGAGGCGAACTATAGCAATATAATCATGGCAGCTCTATAGTGAGTGTGGCATGGCAATTACTAACGGTGTGTGTGTAGCATGTAAATAGTGCCCGTGCAACATAAACCGTTAGTAATAGTGCGGTGTTCTATCAGTTCTAAGCAATATATATATCAACACAGCAGAGAATGCAATATGCGATGACAGTCTATGGGGTGCATGCAACATATAGTAAATAAGTCCTATCAGCCCTGACGCATAACGCCATGCGGGCGATATCCCCGTAGATGTGAAATCTACTCACCGTGTCTCGCGCTAAGTGTATCCAACCACTTGCTTGCCCTTCTTTGCAGCGTCCGTCTCACTGGCCTGCGAACCTAAAATCACATAACATATGCCACACATAAGCTTAATTCACAAAACGCGACATTATAATCCAACAAGAAACCCGTGTCGCAAACCAATCGCGCGTGTGCGCGATACGCTATAACGTGTGATCACGCGCCACGAAACTTCCACGACGCGCTGCGATACGCAGAAACCCAAACCTACTCACGTATCACGCGTGTCGCGAAGGTTTAGAAAAATGGCAAAACAGGTAACTGGTCCCAGATTTTGCTACATAACTAATCTTAAAAATATATATATACCAAAATACCCTACACACCAGCAGACACCTACAGAACCCAAAAATACCCAAAACACTTCCTGTCTGGCCGCAATTTGCGGCCAGAATGACGGTTTTGGCGGCCGGAGTGGGGAGTCAGGGGGTCGGGTTTCACCTATGGTATCAGCTCCTCTCCACCATTCTACAGTATCCTCAATTTCATTCAGGTCTCATCGGGTCAATAGCAGATCCAGAAAAGCTCATTTTTGCACAAATACGACATTTTGCATCAAATAGGAAAACTGGTGGTATTTTAGTGTAATAGGGGTTCGACTAAGTTAACATGGTCTCAACAAACCTCAAGCATCCTACTGAAACCAATCTACACCTCAATAGCACAAAGTTCTCACTAAACACCCCATATCGCACTAAAACACACTAAAATCCATTAACCGATGCAAATTTACACTAACTAAGCTAACTAGGGAAGCAAGATAGGAAGTATACCTCATACTAAACCCTAGGGAGCTGGAGAAGAAGAAGAAGTGGAGGGGAGGGGCTGCACTAGGAGCTGGGGCTGCTGCGGCTCACTGTGCTGCTGTTGCTGTTGTGTTTGCTGCTGCTACTGCTGTGAAGCTTGCTGCTGCTGCTGCCACTTCCCTCTGCTGCTGCTGCTGCTTCTAGCTCCTGCTGCTGCTGCTTCTGCTGAGGTAAGTGTGTGTGTGTGAGTGTGGGAGAGTTTGAGTGACTTGAGAGAAAACAAAGGAATGAGAGAAACAACCAACACTCAAGGGTCAACCCCTCTCTCTCTCTCTTCATTAATGGCAAGCATGGGCTAAGCCATGATGCACTCTCTCTCTCTCACAAGTCAACACTAAATCTTAAATTCAAATTAAAGCAACTTCTTAACTAATTAATTAAACTTACTTAAACCCCAAAAGAATTAATCCTACAATTAACCCACCATGGTTAATAATTATTGTATTTACTTAATTTAAAAACCCTAGTTTACATGCACATATGTGTGCAAGCCTAGGAAAATTTTGGAAAAATATTTATTAGATTAGGAAAAATATTTAAAACACAATTTGGTAAACTTTTTATTAAAAACCATTATTTAATTATAATTATTCACTAACCCTTATCCTAAGGTGTTACAATCTCTCCCCCTTAAAGAAATTCGTCCCCGAATTTCAAAAATCTAACTAAGGTTACCTTCAAAAGGATGGGGATACGTCTTCATCATCTCGCTTTCAGTCTCCCAAGTGACCTCTTCACGGTTCTGGCCACGCCAAAGTACTTTAACTGATGGAATGTCCTTCGATCTCAGTTTCTTCACTTGTCGATCCAAGATCATCACCGGCTGCTCTGCATAGGAAAGATCACGCTCAAGCTGGATCGTCGGATGCTGAATCGCATGTGAAGGATCATGTAGATATCTGCGGAGCATCGAGACATGGAATACGGGGTGCACGTCTGGAAAGCTGGGCGGAAGGGCTAACCGGTAAGCTACTGCACCGACAAGCTCGAGGATCTTGAAGGGGCCCACATACCTGGGGCTAAGCTTCCCCTTCTTCCCAAACCTCATCACACCTTTCATTGGGGAGACCCTCAAGAAAACATGATCACCAACAGAAAACTCAAGTCTGCGCCGTCGACGGTCTGCATAAGCTCTCTGCCTACTCTGCGCTGCTCTCATCCTATCGCGAATCAACTGGATCTTCGCGGTCGTCTCCTCAACGATCTGTGGCCCTAAGATACTGCTCTCACTGAGCTCTGTCCAACAAGTAGGCGACCTACATTTCCTCCCATAAAGAGCCTCAAATGGTGCCATCTGAATAGTCTCCTGGTAGCTGTTATTGTAGGAGAACTCTACTAAGGGCAAATGATGATCCCAGCTACCTCCGAAATCTAGTACACAAGCTCTGAGCATGTCCTCGAGAGTCTGGATGGTCCGCTCTGACTGTCCGTCGGTCAGCGGATGGAATGCCGTGCTGAAAATCAAGCGAGTGCCCAAAGCCTCCTGAAGCCTCTGCCATAGCCAACTGGTAAACTGGGTGCCTCTGTCGGACATAATGCACGTCGGAACTCCGTGTAGTCGCACTATCTCGTCAATATAGATCTGGGCATACTGGGTAAATCCGAAAGTCGTCTTCACCGGTAGGAAGTGAGCCGCTTTCGTCAAACGATCCACGATCACCCAGATGGAGTCATACCCCCGACTAGTCCTGGGTAGACCCACCACGAAATCCATCGAAATCTGTTCCCATTTCCACTCCGGAATGGGTAATGGCTGTAGCTCTCCCGCGGGCCTCTGGTGCTCAGCCTTGACTTGCTGACAAGTCAGGCATCTCGATACAAAATCTGCAATGTCCCTCTTCATTCCGTCCCACCAGTAACCATCTCTCATATCATGATACATCTTGGTGGAACCGGGATGGACGCTATATACCGATCGATGTGCCTCCTCAAGAATCTCACGCCTCAGTCCCTCAGCATCAGGTACGCACAGTCTGACTCCAAACCGTAGTATCCCCTGATCATCGATCACGAACTCGGAAAATCTGTCCTGTCCCATCTGTGCCATGATCTCTGAACATCGGTCATCACTGAGCTGTGCCTCACGTATACGATCAATCAACTGTGGGCGTGCACGGACATGCGCTATCTGTCCTCCAATCGATGTGAACTCGAACTATACTCGACTGTCGCATAATATCTGCCAATCTGCGGATGGCTGCTCCTGTACTGCGCTCAAACAAGATAAACTACTCCCGGGCCTCCTGCTCAAAGCATCCGCCACCACATTTGCCTTGCCCGGGTGATATAAGATCTCGCAGTCATAATCCTTCACTAACTCCATCCATCGACGCTGTCGAAGGTTCAGGTCCCGCTGCTGGAATATGTATTTCAGACTCTTGTGATCCGTAAATATCTGGCACGACTCGCCGTATAGGTAGTGTCGCCAGATCTTAAGTGCGAAGAACACGGCTGCCATCTCCAAATCATGAGTGGGGTAGTTCTGCTCGTGCTTCTTCAATTGTCGCGAGGCATACGCGATCACCCTATCATGCTGCATCAGAACGCATCCCAATCCCACTCGAGAAGCATCACAAAAGACCACAAATCCGCCCGGTCCGGAAGGTAAAGATAACACCGGTGCCGTCGTCAGCTGAGTCCGTAACTGCTGAAAACTGTGCTCGCACTCCTCCGTCCAATCGAAGGGAACTCCCTTCCGGGTCAACCCGGTCAACGGTGTAGCAATACGTGAGAAGTCCTGCACAAAACGCCCGTAGTAACCGGCCAATCCCAAAAAGCTGCGAATCTCCGTCACTGATGTGGGTCTGGGCCAACGCTGAACGACCTCGATCTTCCTCGGGTCAACACATATACCGTCTCATGAAATCACGTGACCCAAGAAGTCCACGCTGTCTAGCCAAAAAGCACACTTGGAGAATTTCGCATAAAGCTGGTGCTCCCTCAATGTCTGCAATGTAACCCGCAGGTGCTGCTCGTGCTCCTCACTACTCCGGGAATACACCAAGATATCGTCAATGAAGACTATAATGAACAGATCCAAGTAAGGCCGGAAAATACGGTTCATCAATCCATGAAGGCTGCTGGCGCATTGGTGAGTCCGAACGACATCACCAAGAACTCGTAATGGCCGTAGCGCGTACGGAAAGCTGTCCGGGGAATGTCCTCCTGTCGAACCCGCAGCTGATGATAGCCCGATCGCAAATCGATCCTCGAAAAGTACCCTGCCCCCTGAAGCTGGTCGAACAAATCGTCGATACGTGGCAAAGGATACCTGTTCCGCACTGTCACCCTGTTCAGCTGGCGGTAGTCGATACAAAGACGCAAACTGCCATCCTTCTTCTTGACGAACAGGACTGGAGCACCCCAAGGAGAAACACTGGGTCGAATAAGTCCCTTGTCCAGCAAATCCTGTAACTGCTCCTTCAACTCTCGAAGTTCCGCCGGGGCCATCCGATAGGGCGGTATAGAAATAGGCCCCGAACCAGGAACCAAATCAATACAGAAAGAAATGTCGCGCTCGGGTGGCAACCCAGGAAGCTCGTCTGGGAACACATCAGGAAACACGCTAACAACCGGAACCTGATCCAATGGAACCTCTGTAGCGCGAGCATCGCGAACATAAGCGAGAAATCCCTGACATCCCTTCCCCAAAAGCTGTCCAGCGCGAAAAGAAGAAATCACACTGTGAGGGGCGGCACTACGGTCCCCCAACATAACAAAAACCGACTCATCGGGAAAGCAGAATCTAACTGTCTTCTTACGGCAGTCCACAGAAGCATAGCACGTGGCTAACCAATCCATGCCCAAAAGAACGTCGAAGTCCAACATCTCTAGAAGGATCAAGTCGACAGGCAACTCTCTCTCGCCAATACAGACGATACAGGATCGGAACACGTGCCTAGCAACAAACGACTCTCCCACAGGAGTAGTCACCACAAGCGGCTGATCAAGTAAGCCGGACTCTCTACCCAAACTCGGCACGAAGTGTGTGGATACGTACGAGTGTGTGGATCCGGGATCGAACAGTACATGTGCATCAACCGAACATACAGGGAGGATACCTGAAACCACTGCATTGGACGCCTGCGCGTCCTGATGTGTCAAAGCAAAGACCCTCGCCTGTCCACCACCTGTAACTGACTGACCTCTGCCTCGGTCATCACGTCCTCTCTGAGCAACTCCTCCACGCCCACGACCTCTCTGAGCATAAGTCTGGCGCGGAGCAACGGTAGGCGCAACGGGCAACGCCCTCTGGGGTGGTGAAGGTGGTAAGGTAACATGCGGTGCTGCCGCCTCCCTCCGGTGTGTCTCTGGACAATCTCGAACGAGGTGAAGTAGGCTGCCACATCTGTAGCAACCCCGCGGCGACTGCTGACCGTCCTGGGGATACGAACTAAACATCCGACCCCGTCCCGAATCTCTGCTACCCCTCGTACCGGAACGATACCTGTCGCGGCGTCTGAATGACTGCCTCCGTGCGGAAATACTGGTACGAACTCTCTTCGGCTCTGGAAATACTGAATTCTCAACAAGGTACTCCTCGACCACTAGGGCTGCGTCTACAGCTGCTGCATAGGTCTCGTAGTGCTGCGCGCTGATCGCGAGGAACACTGGTGAAAGTAAGCCTCGAACAAATCTCCGGACTCGCAGCTCCTCGGTGGCCACTAGATGTGGGGCATAGACTACTAGCTCTGTAAACAGTACGTCATACTCTGCCACTGTCATCCCTGGCGTCTGGCGCAAGGACTCAAACCAGCGTGCTCGGGCATCTCTAACACTCCGGGGAAGGAAACGGGCTAGAAATATGGTCACGAACTCCGTCCAGGTCATAGGAGGAAGACCTGCTGCTCTGCCCTTCTCCACTGAATCACACCATTTCTGCGCAAGACCTTCCAGGCGAAAGCTCGCGAACTCGACCCATCTCGCATCTGCGCATCTGAGGGAACGGCATATCCTGGCCATCCTGTCTATGAAAGACTGTGGGTCCTCGGCTGTATCGGTGCCTGTGAAAACCGGAGGCTTCAGCCTCATGAACTCTGATAGCGATACTGTAACCACCTCCGTGGCTGCAGGGGCAACTGGCTGTGCGGTAGGCACCATCGCGGTCTCTAGAACCGGTGGAGTTACCTCTGGTCGCTGCGCTCGAAGCGTCTCAACTAGCGATCCTATCATCTGGCGCATCTCCTGCATACCAGCCCCTAACGAGGCGATCTGCTCTGTCACGGCAGGAACAGCCTTCTCGGGTACAACCGGCGTACTGCCCGGATCAGTCCTCGTCTCGGACGAGTCAACACGAATCTCGGCCCTCGCGGCCGCTCTCTGTGCCCTCGTAGTCTTAGGCGGCATAATGGCTGAAAGAAAATTTGGATTCGATAAGAACACGGAAATCGAATCACAAGAATATAAGGAGGAATCAAATCAATAAGTCCTAAGGTCGCGTAAGCGGAGTACCGTGTCGTGAGTATGCCGCGGAACATACGCACGCTACGCTACCCTGCTGCAGCTACCTACTCCATCATACCAGGGTCATCCTACACTCCGAAGGTAAAACCTACGCTCTGATACCAACTTTGACATGACCCGAGAATTCGACTCGTGACCGGCACTTAACCACGCAACGTCTACAGGCGCAACGCGGCTAAGTAAGCCGAACCCAGAAATCAAAACCAATAAATATAGAGTGATTTAAAACATTTTGTAAAAGCAATAGTAAATGTCTGAAAAACTTCCATTTATTTAGTAGAAACCCCTTTTTAAGTTCAAAAGTTATGAGTTTTATAATTTTGGTAACATTTCCTTTTTAAAACATTAGCCCCGAAAGTCGGGTAAAAGTAAGGTGTAGCGGAAATAACAAGTGACATGAATAAAGCATCACAATATGATATACGACGCCGTAGCGAAGAATACACAATAAAACAAGGACAATATCATAAAAGATGAGACTGCATAAAGTAACATCGGCTCACATGCGAGCTCGACACTAGAATATAAAATCATACATATCGTCCTCACAACTGTCTCTAAGTCAATACAGAAGGTAGATGGAGAGTACTAGATACATCAATATACAACTGAAATGATAACAGATACCGTACGAAACCCACCTAAACAGTAAAAGGGCTATCTCTGCTCAAAAGGGGTATCTGTGCCAAAAAATGCGGTAACAGCCAGCCGTGACTACTCCCAAGGGCAACCTGCAAACACTGTGGCACAACGGGGGTGAGTTGCCAACTCGTGAATAGAGATAACATATAAAGGTGATCGTACTGCTGCTGCTGCTGCTGCTTCTGCTGAGGTAAATGTGTGTGTGTGAGTGTGGGAGAGTTTGAGTGACTTGAGAGAAAACAAAGGAATGAGAGAAACAACCAACACTCAAGGGTCAACCCCTCTCTCTCTCTCTTCATTAATGGCAAGCATGGGCTAAGCCATGATGCACTCTCTCTCTCTCTCTCACAAGTCAACACTAAATCTTAAATTCAAATTAAAGCAACTTCTTAACTAATTAATTAAACTTACTTAAACCCCAAAAGAATTAATCCTACAATTAACCCACCATGGTTAATAATTATTGTATTTACTTAATTTAAAAACCCTAGTTTACATGCACATATGTGTGCAAGCCTAGGAAAATTTTGGAAAAATATTTATTAGATTAGGAAAAATATTTAAAACACAATTTGGTAAACTTTTTATTAAAAACCATTATTTAATTATAATTATTCACTAACCCTTATCCTAAGGTGTTACACTCACCTGGTCCTCGCTCGCCGGTGCCGACGTCGCCACGAGCTTGCTTTTCGTCTCGAAGACCACATGGGGGTACCTACATATCATAACGCACCGCATCGCATTAAAATCCGACTCATGACCAAAACGACACACGAATCCCACATAGGTCAAAACCTATGGTTGCTTCCACAAATCGACCCAAAAACCCTCGACATCGGCGTACAAACGCCAGACCATCGAGAAAAACCCAAATACACTCATTTGCACATTCACGAACACTAATTTTAATATAAAATAGGTTAAAACTCACAAAAACCCCAAATTCACTTTAAAAGCCGTTTTTCCGAAAAACTAGCAAGCAAAATTTTCCGTTTTAGTACAAAACTCGACGTTTAAACAATTCTAGCGGCCATAATACTTATTAAATAACTTAAATAAGTCATATAACCCATAACCACAATTTAATCTCATCAAACTATATACGTTAAAAAAACTACTTTGCAATTTTACCCAAATTTCAACCATTTTAGCAAAAAATGCATAAACAACAATTTAGTTCGGATTTGCAAGATCTAAAATATTAAACTACAATTTAAAATGTTAATAATACCATGGATACCTTAATTAAATTTTTATCCCAATTGATTAATTAAATTCCCAAAACCGAGTTAACCGAATTAGTGTAATTATCACAATTTTTAAACTAACAATTAACAACTAGCTACTAACTGTTCCCCTCCGAAAGACGGCGCGCAAGGCTGCGATGTCTTGGCACTGAGATTCGGGGCAGATGCTAATTGGTGCTATCCGTTCACCTCTCCGAAGATGCCAAGTTGGTTTATGGCACCATGTATCGAAGGTTTAAGCGGATGCGACCGATGTAGCAGACTTCGTCAGATTCCCCCTCGTTGAGGGGTTTTTGATTGTGGGGACGCTCTTCCCTGCAGGCGCAAGCCCCTGCAGTTAATTACGCTACCGCATTACGGTAACAACTTTCTCCTTCTCCAGATGGTCACTTCGTATCGTGTGTGTTTGTTTTATGTTTTATTGCCCGTGGATTGTTTACGGAGACTGAGTTATGTCGTCGCCCGTAGGGCGTAAACTAGTCCAAATCCGAGTTATCTTAGATTTGGGTTTGGGGGTTTGGTTTGAGGATACGTTAACCATGCTTGAGGCTAAGATCAACTCAAACGTTTGTTAAGGATACGTTAGTCCGATTTGAGACTAAGATCAACTTAACAAGATCGTTCGGATCCGACAAAAGAGCGTTTGGGCTCCATTGTTCCAGTTTTAGGAACATAGTGGTCCATCGTATGTGTATGGCCGTCGGGACCCATTACCTCTCTGACGACGTTGAAGGATTACAACGACGGGTGTCAGAGGGATTCAGAGATGTACCCTCGAGCCAGAGTTAATTGGGGGGATTCGTAGTCCAGTCTGCTTGAAGGTTTAAGGATTCGTTAGCCATATTTGAGGCTAAGATCAACTTAAACGGGACCGTTTAGATCCGACAAAAGAGCATATGGGGCTCTATTGTTCTAGTTTAAGGACATTGCGGTCCATGGGTAGTTTAAGGACATTGCGGTCCATGGGTAGTTTAAGGACATTGCGGTCCATGGGTAGTTTAAAGAAATTGCGGTCCATTGTTAGTTTTAAGACATCTCGGTCAAGGTTAAGGACGTCATAGTCCATGGGTTTAAGGACTCCACGGTCCGGTATGTGCTCTGGATGCTTCACACGGGTTCACTGCCATGCTTAGCGAGGACCAGGCTCCGCTCTGGGCGTTTTCCGTGGGGTCAAAGAGTGACGTTATCCACGTTCCACGTGACCAGGAATTTTGCACTAGATGCTTCACACGGGTTCACTGCCGTGCTCGGCGAGGACTAGGCTCCGCTCTGGACGTTTTCTACGGGGTCAAAGAGTGACGTTATCCGCGTTCCACGTAACCAGGAATTTTGCATTAGACATGGGTTTAAGGACCCCACAGTCCATATCAATGTGTGGTCGTCGGGACCCGTCACCTCTTTGAAGACATTGAGGGATTACAATGCCAAGTATCAAAGGAGTGAAGAGATGTACCCCAGAACCGAAGTTGCTTAAATAGTCCTTGGCCCAATTTGGGGTCAAGACGAATTAATTATGTTATGAGTCCATTGGCCCAATTAATCACAAATTGAGGACTTATGGCCATCTTGGGCTAAGTCCAATCAGGAGAGGCTTTGCCTCTATCCATTTAAGTCAATTGGGTCAAAGCCTAGTGTTAAAGACTACAGAACAGTCAGTGTTGAACACTGGGAATAAGATTGACAAGTTAGTGTTTAACACTAAGAGATAATTGGTGTTAAACACCAACAACAAGGCTTTTAGTGTTAAACACTAAAACAGCTCAGTGTTGAACACTGCAAATAAGGCTTTTTAATCAGTGTTGAATGCTAAGGCCCAACAGTGTTTTAACACTGGGTTTGAGAGTTTTAATTTAGTGTTAAACACTAAGGCAAGAGGGGTCACGTGGCAGCACGTGAGAGCGCCCTCCATTCGTTTGTTCTGATGAAATTATCGCGTCTTTCAGAGTATCACGTGCCATCACGTGATGGGCATTCAAATGCCTATGTATTAGAACTTCTATCAAGGGTCACGTGGATCACGTGGGGTGCTGCCTCAAAGGGACTTTCTGTAGATCTCTTTGGGGGGTCACGTGGTAACACGCGACCCTGCCTCTATGTATGTTTTTAGAGGATCTGTTAATCTTTTTCAGGAATTACATTCCTCGAGCTGCAAATTTCCGAGGAATTAAATTCCTACTTCCTTTCGAAGACTTGTATTCTGGAATAGAGTTTAACTCTGAATTTTCTGTGGGAATTAAATTCCTCATATATGTGAAGATCCAAATAGGGTTAAACCCTAACAAAAGCTTTTAAGGAATTAAACTCCCATTTCAGGGAATTATGATTAAAGGAATTAAATTCCCGCTGTTTCAACAGTACTATGTTCTTAATTAGGGTTCAACCCTGTTTCTTTTGTTTTGAAGGAATTAAATTCCCATGATACAGGGTCGAGCCCTAATTTTATTTTAAAGGAATTAAATTCCTATAGTTCTGTGAGAGTTAAATTCTCATGCTTGCATTCCTTCTCTATGTTTTGGATCTGCATGGCAGGATCTCGACCCATTGAGAATTAAATTCTCAACCTTAAGGGGAGATGTGCACTTTGCAGATCCTCTATCAAAGAGAGAAGAAATATGCTCTTCTGTTTTATGTATCAGAGTTAAACTCTGTTGAGAATTAAATTCTCTTTCTATCAAAAGGCCTTCCCTTTCTTACCTAGGGCTTTTGTAGAAGATCCGAGTCTTTTCAAAGTATCAAAGCTCTCCTCCTTTTTTCTTTCTTTTCTTCTCTGCGCATGTATCTCTCCCTTGTGTCTCCAGGCTCCTATTTATAGGAGAAGCAGCCGAATCAATTAGTTTTTGACGAATCTTCATGAGATATTTGATTTGCATCCTTCATTCGTTCTGGACCTTTGGATTATTAGGTGAATTTTATTCACCATTGGATTTTAAATCCAGAGATTCTCCCTTGTTATTTTGGTTAGATTTAAGGGGGAAATCATTCCAAACCCGAGATTTTCCATAGATAGATGATATTTAATCATCTCTGAATCTTTAATTTGATTGGTCCCAGATGATCAATTTCCTTTGGAAAGATTCAAATTTCCTTCAGAATTTAATTCTGTCGTCAAAAATGGGCTTTGAAAGCCGGTCACGTGTGACCACGTGACCCATGGTCACGTGTAGACACGTGACCCTCTTTGGAATGAAGAATCCTCTTTCTTTCTGCGTTGTCTTCTGGTTGCTGTTTTAGCCATCACGTGTCAACACGTGACCATTGGTCACGTGTGAACACGTGTCCCCTGTTAGGAGCCTCCTTCTTTTTTATTCGACTGAGGGACCGGTCTGCTGCTTCAAGCGTCACGTGCTAACACGTGACCTCTTCTGAAGCCTTTTTTCTTGACTTGATCAGTGGACCTTTTCCTTGAATTGATCAGGGAACCCATGAGCCTTTTCCGCTGTTTTCATATGTCACGTGTCAACACGTGACTGCTGGTCACGTATGAGCACGTGGCCCCTCTTTCTGAAGCTTTTCTCATAAGCTTTTCTGATTTTAAATCAGGAAACAAATCCCCCCACAGCGTTGTTCTCACGTGTCTGCACGTGAGTGCAACGCTGTGACCGTTGGATTCATTTAGGGATTGGGAGATGAAACGTTTCCATTGTCTTCTTTAAATACCGCTGTCTCTTCATAGGAGCCTTCACTTTGCTTATCTTCTTCTATGAGAACTTCCTCTTTGAGAATTTAATTCTCGCTTCCAGAGCTTAGTTCTCTGTCTTGAAACAATCTCCAGAGTTTAACTCTGTTCGAAAAGAACCCTCCTTCTCGGGTAATGTTCTTTGACAACGATGGGCCTTCACATTTCCCTGGATTTTAAATCCAAAACGAGGGTTTTCACCCCTTTTTCTTCATATTTTCCATAAGAACATGAAACCGCTCAACCTTCAAACTGTAGATCTCTTAGGGTTTAGATGATCTTTGGGGAAATGATGATGGCGTTTCAACTCCATGGAATTTAATTCCATCCAAGATGTTTCTGGAAATTTAATTCCCTTTTTCTTAATAAGGAATTTAATTCCTATGAAGAACTTAGTTTCTTCGCATGGAGGCTTCCTGAGGTCTCTTGGCCCTAGGCGGTTCATCCTGTCACTAATGCAACGGGGGTTTTGTAATGATTCTCGTGACTTTTATTTCAGGTATCATGGACGCCCATCTGTATCGTCTTGACGAGATCATTTCGTATGGGAACATTCGTGCGCTGGGACGCAGTCAGAACCAGGAGTTCACCAATGCTCAGTGTGCTGAGATCATGAGCCGCTTTGATGAGTACAACCATCAGCTACTTCCCCATCACTCTTCTCTTCTGAGGCTGATCGTGCTGGCGATCCGGGAGGCTCTTTCTCTCTTTTGTGCCGGCATACCACTCGGGGCCTTGGACACTGCCGAGGACAAGGCGCATTCGGTGTACCTTATGGGCTTGATCTCAAAGAGAAGGCGGGATAATCTCATTGATCTCCTTCATCAGATTTTTCAGCAATCAGCCATACTGGGCGCCTACCGGAGGGTAGAGGACATCCGCGGGGACCCCGATGCTTGTGACCGTGAGAGAAAGCATACTCGGGAGGTTCGAAATGCTTGGAAGATCTTGAATAAAGTTAATTTCTAGTTTCCCAACCCATGCCCCGCGTCTGAAGCCTTACCATTGTAAAAGTTTTTTTATTTATTTTGTATCCCCTTCTTGAAGTCTGGATGATAAGTTTTGTTGTGTCCTTGTATGTTTGCACGCCTTTTCTCTGAGATTTTATTATTTTGCTACTATTGTTGTTTGTGCTTTTTAACATGCAGGGTGCCACTCCATATTTTCCTTTTAAATGCACATCAGGTTTAGGCCTCACGTGTTTTACACGTGGGATCCTTTGATGTGGCTGTTCACAAGATTTTCCTCATGCCATATTTTCAGTGCACAATGTTAGGTGCCGAAAAAAGGGCCTTGGAAATAGTTCCATCTCCTTGATTTTCGGTGCCTTTTCCTTTTTAGGCCTTGGGAATAATTTCACCATGCAAGATTTTCCGCGCGCAGCACTTAATGCACTTCATTATATATGAGGCTATAGCCTTCTTCTCCTTTCACAGAGAGATTCATATCATATATATATATATATATATATATATATATATATATATATATTTTTAAGAGAGAAACGAGTGCCATGGCTTGTAATCGCCCTCATGCTCGTCGACAGCCGTGGGAAGTTCCTCTTGAGGAGATGATCCCCCGCTTTGCTGCTCGGTTGGTGGACCCCCTCCTTTCTGACAACGAATGTGACTCGGCCATGCACGAGCTCTCGATCCGTAGAGGGTCTCCCCTCCCGATGGGTTCTCTCTGGCTCCGGATGATTCTCACGGCCATGCTTGCCGACATTCCTCCTCACCCGGCGGAGATGACCCTGGCGATGCTCGACGCGGCAGAAGAAAAGCTCGAGGGCTTTCATGAAGCGTGCCTGATTACTCAGGCTTTGAAGGATTGCTCGATTCATCTGCTGGGCCAGATTAAGGCCCGGCGAGCTATTATGTTTGCTTTTGCGGACGAACACGGCACCAATCGATGGGGAGCGACTCCTCGTGAGAACCGTCGCTTTGATGTGCTGGAGAAAGCAGAGAGAGAGATGGAGAATTTTGTCCTTTGCTTCGTTAACCCCTGTGCCGTTGATCCCATGTTTGGTCACCTTTTTCGTTAGCGTAGAACATTTTTTTTTTAATTAGTTTCTCCTTTTTTACGCTTCATGCAGAACTTCGATGTAGGCTTGGTACTAGTATGTATGTTTCCGCTTGCATAAATAAACTTTGGATTCTTCTCATGAGAACTTTCTTTAATTACAAATGCCATCATCACTTTCCTGCACATTAGACCCCCTTTTTTTTGCATTATGAATGTTCATGCAATTGCAAATGCTATTACTACATTTTTTTTGAACACTCATATGATTGCGAACGTATGCTTGAGACATGTCGGAAATCCTTCTTGTTGCCTTTCACGTCAGGTGATGTGAGCGCGTCTTAGATCGATTATTCTCGTCGGCTGGAAGCCCATTTATACGGTTTTGTAGATGTCTTGTTTCTGGGGCCGTGGTCACGAACGCGGGCTTTCGCGGCCACGTAGCGAACATTTCGTTATGCGAGAAAAGGGCTCGGCCGTAAATTTTCGGAGAGGGAGCTAGCTTCCAAGGTGCTGAGCGAGCTTCGAGCTAATCTCACAGCCAGGGCCAATAAAGCGTATGAACTGTGGCGGGTGCTTCAGGAATCCATCAAAGAGGTGGTGGCTCTCGATAAAGCCGCCACGTTCACTCGTGAGAGGGTCGAGGCTCATAAGGCCACCGAGAAAGAGCTCGAAACTCGGCTTGCTTCGTATCAGGCTCAGCAAGCTCAGGCGGAGGCTCGTCTTTTGGAGGTCTTGCGTCATGAAGCCGTGGCTCAGCAACAGAATGATGAGCTGGTAAAATTATTGCATCGCCCGCCGGCTTGAGGACTTGTATCTTTTCTTTTTTTTGTACATACTCATGAGAGTATCTTTCTTTTTGTTTCTTTGAATCGCGCTTTGTATCCATTTTGGCTTATGAATAAAAGATACAATTTTCCTTTCAATGGTGTGTCCCCTTTCTATTGAATGCATTCTGCGGATATTCTATCTTGATCTCCTTGCAGGACAACGATGGCTCAGGATTCAGGGTTGAGATCTGCTTCCTAAGACTTCTGCATTTTACGAGCCACGAGGGTCTCATATAGAGTTTTTCTCCCTACAGGTCGAGAGGATCCCATAGGTGTAAGTTCTCCTTAAGAGTCGTGAAGATTCTTAAGCGGGTTTCCCTTGAGAGTCGTAAGGATCTTATAAGAGAGTTTTTTCTTCCTTACGGGTCGTGAGGACTTGTAAGTGCTGGATGTGGTCACCCTTGTCCGTGTTTTACGGAGTCAGGGGTTTCTCCGCGTATCGTAGTTTAAAGACGTCGTGGTCAAGGTTAAGGACCTCATAGTCCGCGGATTTAAGGACTCCACAGTCCGCTGTTAGTTTTAAGACATCACGGTCAAGGTTAAGGACCTCATAGTCCGTGGATTTAAGGACTCCACAGTCCGCTGTTAGTTTTAAGACATCACGGTCAAGGTTAAGGACCTCATAGTCCGTGGATTTAGGGACTCCACAGTCCGATGTTTGGTTGCAGGGACCCGTCACCTCTTTGATGACGTTGAGGAATTACAACGCCAGGCATCAAAGGAGTGAAGAGATGTACCCTTAAACCGAGGCAAAAATCTGTAAGGAATAGAGGTGGTTGATCGTTAGTTTTAAGACATCGCGGTCGAGGTTAAGGACGTCATAGTCCGTGGATTTTAAGGACTCCACAGTCCGGTATTTGCTCTGGACGCTTCACACGGGTTCACTGCCGTGCTTGGCGAGGACCAGGCTCCGCTCTGGATGTTTTCCACGGGGTCAAAGAGTGACATTATCCGCGTTCCACGTAACCAGGAATTTTGCGCTAGATGCTTCACACAGGTTCACTGCCGCGTTAGGCGAGGACTAGGCTCCGCTCTGGATGCTTCACACGGGTTCACTGCCGTGCTCTGCGAGGACCAGGATCCGCTCTGGACGTTTTCCACGAGGTCAAAGAGTGACATTATCCGCGCTCCACGTAACCAGGAATTTTGCGCTAGATGCTTCACACGGGTTCACTGCCGTGCTCGGCGAGGACTAGGCTCCGCTCTGGACGTTTTCCACGGGGTCAAAGAGTGACATTATCCGCGTTCCACGTGACCAGGAATTTTGCACTAGATGCTTCACACGGGTTCATTACCATGCTCGGCGAGGACTAGGCTCCGCTCTGGACGTTTTCCATGGGGTCAAAGAGTGACATTATCCGTATTCCACGTGACCAGGAATTTTGCACTAGATGCTTCACATGGGTTCACTACCATGCTCGGCGGGGACTAGGCTCCGCTCTGGACGTTTTCCACGGAGTCAAAGAGTGACATTATCCGCGTTCCACGTGACCAGGAATTTTGCACTAGATGTTTCACACGGGTTCACTGCCGTGCTCGGCGAGGACTAGGCTCCGCTCTGGACGTTTTCCACGGGGTCAAAGAGTGACATTATCCGCGTTCCACGTAACCAGGAATTTTGCGCTAGATGCTTCACACGGGTTCACTGCCGCGTTAGGCGAGGACTAGGCTCCGCTCTGGATGCTTCACACAGGTTCACTGCCGTGCTCTGTGAGGACCAGGATCCGCTCTGGACGTTTTCCACGGGGTCAAAGAGTGACATTATCCGCGTTCCACGTGACCAGGAATTTTGCGCTAGATGCTTCACACGGGTTCACTGCCGCGTTAGGCGAGGACTAGGCTCCGCTCTGGATGCTTGACACAGATTCACTGCCGTGCTCTGCGAGGACCAGGATCCGCTCTGGACGTTTTCCACGGGGACAAAGAGTGACATTATCCGCGTTCCACGTGACCAGGAATTTTGTTGATTGTATCCGCATTTCACGGGATGGAGGTTCGACTCTTGGTGATATGTATCGCCGAGCCTTGGTGATATGTATCTCCCCATGGCACCGATTTCGGCATCAGCACCGCTACAACTGGAATGTTGCCAGGATCGAATCATCATTTGCCTTTGTCGATGATGAACAAAGGTGGCTCAGCAAACAGGGTTAAGGGTCCTGTCGACCAAGGCTTTTGACTTTATGAGCCGTAAGGGTCTCACGAAGGTATTTCTCCCTACAAGTCGTGAGGATCTTGCAGGTGTATTTTCTCCTTAGGGATCGTGAGGATTCGTAAGTGTGTGTTCCTCTGTAAGTCGTAAGGATCTTACAAAAGGGTTTTCTCCTTATGGATCGAGAGGACCTACAAGGGTTGGACTTTGTTGGGGAAATGTTTATTCGTGCCCGTGGATTGAATACAAGGGTCAGTATGAGCCGCTTGTAGGGCAATATCGAGGGTTGTGGGGGATCTGCTTAAGAACAGGTTTAGGTTTCTGTAACTTAAGACTTTCAAGTCTTATGAGCCGTGAGGGCCCCACAAGAGAGTTCTCCTTACTAGTCGTGAGGATCTCGTAAGTGTATTTTCTCCTTAGGAATCGTGAGGATCCCTAAGTGTGTTGCTCCTTTGTGAGTCGTAAGGATCTCACGCGGGTGGTTTCTCCTTACAAGGTCGAGGGGACCCTATAAGTGTCTTTTAACGAGGTTGCGCCATTTCGGGTTTTCACAAACACTCGCCGGTAGTCCTGCTGTTTTTACTCACGGAGCCCTGTCAGGTTTTCATCCGTGCCCATTTTGCTTATGGACAAACCGTTTTTTTTTATTCTTTTTCATATATATATATATATATATATTTTCTCGCCAGCCTAAGGATTCTGCGGTAGTAGTTTTAGGGACGTTTCGGTCCGTCGTTAGTTTAAGGACGTTTCGGTCCGTGTTTAGTTTAAGGACGTTTCGGTCCGTCGTTAGTTTAAGGACGTTTCGGTCCGTTGTTAGTTTAAGGACGTTTCGGTCCGTCGTTAGTTTAAGGACGTTTCGGTCCGTCGTTATGGGAAGGCCGGCTGCTGCTTGTAAAGTCTGAGCCTAGGAAGATAGCGAGCGGACATAGTCGTCGTCATCTATCATTGACCCAGGCTATGGCTCATTAAGCATAGTATTTCTTTAAGAAGCGGCCGTTTATTGGCCTGAAAGGTCTTTCACCGTGCATGTCCATGAGTAGATAGGCTCCACCCTGGTAGACCTTGTCTTTGATGTAAGGGCCTTAGTAGTTTGGCTCAAAATTTCCCCGCTTGGCACGATTGGGGATCATAGGTCTCTTGACCACTAGCACGAGTTCGTCTTGGCGGAATGTCCTCGGCCTGGTCAATCTTTCGTACGAGCGCGTCATCTTTGCTTTATAGGCTTCTAGATGTTGTTGCGCTATGAGTCGGGTTTCGTCGAGGGCATCAAGCTCCTCAAGCCGAAGGTGGGCATTTTCTTCGTCCGTCAGCTCATGGTGGACTGCCACTCGCAGAGAGGGTAACTCTATCTCGAGGGGGAGCACTGCTTCCGTCCCAAATACCAATGCGTACGGCGTTGTGTTCGTGGCCGTCTTGAATGTAGTTCGATAAGCCCAAAGGGCCTCTTGCAGCCTCTCGTGCCAGTCTCTCTTATTCCGGGAAACGGTCTTTTTTATGATCTTCGTCAAGGTCTTATTGAAGGCCTCGGCCAGACCGTTAGCTCGTGGGTTGTAAAATGAAGAATATCTCCAGTCTATATTGTGCTGCTGCGCGAAGCGGCTAATCTTATGGCTTCTGTAGGCTGGCCCGTTATCGGAGATAATCCGCCGTTGGGTTCCGAACCGATAGATGACGTGCATCTTGAAGAAATGGAGGATATTCTCCGTCTTCACTTCCTTCAGTGGTATTGCTTCTGCCCATTTGGAGAAGTAATCAGTTGTCGCCAGGATAAAACGATGTCCCCGAGATGATGCTGGCTCAATGGGGCCGACTATGTCAGTCCCCCACATCTCGAAGGGCCAGCTGGCCACCGTTGGGTGTAGTGGATTTGGATGTTGGTGGATAAAGTCTCCATGAATCTGGCACGAGTGGCATTGCTTCGCATACTCAAGGCAGTCCTGGATCATTGTGGGCCAGTAGTAACCCATCCGTTTTATCTTCTACTTCATCTTAGGGCCTGCTTGGTGGGAACCGCAGAGTCCGTCGTGAACTTCTTGTACGACCCTTCTCGCTTCGTCAGGTCCTAGGCATCTCAGCCACAGAGAATCGAATGACCTCTTGTATAGAGCATCGTTGACGAAGGCGAAAGATAGAGCTCGTTTCATGAGTTGATGTCTTGAGGATGTATCTTTGGGCATTAGGTGGGACTAAAGTAGTCTATGAAGACTTCCCTCCAGTCCTCGGCCTTCTCATGGTCTTTTATTTGTAGGGTCGTCTGCTCAGTCGCTCCCTTCTCCTTATATAATTCCGGAGGTATTTCTGCCGGGGCAAGCACTCGACGGCTTTGTACCACGATCCTTACATCATCGAGGTTTTCGTCCGCCAGTTCTTTAGCAAGTTTGGCTAACGCGTCTGCTTTACTGTTTTCCGCGCGCGGTATGTTCTCTAAAATATAGGAGGGAATTTGGGCCAACAGTTGTTGCACCTTTTCGCCGTATTTTACCAACTCCGGCTTGCACGTTTGGTAGTCACCATTTACTTGACTAACGACTAGCTGGGAATCCCCGTATATAAGGAGGTCTTCAATTTCCATGTCGAGGGCGATTTCGAGGCCTGCTATCAGAGCTTCATATTCAGCCTCATTGTTTGTCCTTGGCTCTGTTAAGGAGAAGGCGAAGCGCATTATACCTCCTTGTGGAGTTGCAAAGATGAGGCCTATCCCCGATTTGATCATTGGGATACCTTGTTTCTGTTTCTTTACGGAGGACGCTCCATCGAAATAGAGTTCCCATCGGGTGCTTCCGCCGCTAATCGCATCAAATGCATGCTCGTCCGGCAAAGCACAGTTCAGAGGAGAATCGGCCGGTATCGGGTGCTCGGCGAGGAAATCGGCAATGGCCTGGCCTTTCACCGCCTTGAGAGGTTGGTACGTTACGGAGAACTCTATCAAGAGTAGGGCCCATTTAGCGAGTCGTCCTGCCAATATGGCTTTTGACATCAAGTATTTAAGGGGGTCCACTTTTGAAATAAGACGGACTTCATGCGCCAACGCATAGTGTCTGAGCTTTGTTATCGCGAAGATTAATGCCAAGCAATGTTTTTCAATGGGAGAGTAGTTTCTTTCTGCCCCCAGCAGAACTCGACTTAAGTAGTAGAGTGCTCTCTATTTTCCCTGATTGTTCTCTTGCGCCCATAATGCGCCCAAGGAACCTTCGAGGGCGGTTGTATAAAGAATAAGGGGTTTTCCCTTGACCGGCGCAGCCAACACCGGAGGGTTCTGCAGGTACTGCTTGATCTCGTCTAGTGCACTTTGGCATTTGTGATCCCAAATGAACGGAGTCCCCATTTTCATCAGGTGGCTGTAAGGACGGCATTTGCCTGAAAGATTGGCGATAAACCGCCGGATGTATGCGAGCTTCCCTTGCAGAGACCGCAACTGTTTGAGGGTTCTTGGCGGAGGCATTTCCATGATCGCTTTAATCTTTGACGGATCTATTTCAATACCTCGGTGTCTCTGTCTATTAAGTTTACCCGGCGAGTATCCGCGTACTCTACGTGATTGCGACGGACTTTTGATCACATCAAAATTCCGTGGCAATCGATCAAGTAAGACTAAAGTGCTATGTTTATAACATTCATTCAGTTATCTCATAACTACTTGTGAATTCCAATTATTGTATCCCATTTCGGATAGATAGAAAATGTCAAAATTTCCGATCGAACAATCGAACACCCAAGTTTTCCCGACACAGATCAACACATGCAACAAGTCTAAAAACATTCAGTTCGTGCCTCAGTACCAACGGTCCAGCCGTAGAAGGGTCAAGCCAACGCCTCACATGTGGCACGCCGTACTGACCCAAACCTGAAGGTTCAAAGGGCAGTTCAAGACGGTCACATATTCGAGTTAAGGTTTGTTGTCTTCTAGAGGGTCCATCGAGTTACTTGCACTACTTAGAACGTCTTTAAACTACGGAAAAATCCAACACTTGAAAATTTCCCGACAGGGGAAAAATTGGGTATTTATATCCGGTAGAACTTTTTAACATATTCTAAAATTTATCCGGAAATACACAAAGACAAAACTTGATAATCCGATCGAATCAGCGATTCCGATACAACCCCAAAATACTCAACTGTTTAATAAAATATTAAAATTATCCAGAAAACAAAGGAGTCAAATATAACAATTACTGTGCAAACAAAAGTCAAAGATTCAACATAACGGCCGCGGAACCGCCGCGCCACGTGGGGTAACGCCGCGGTTCCGCGGTGGGTTGACGGAGTTAGGGCTCTGTTTTGCACAGTAACTCATAAAAAACCCTTCTTGATTTTCTGCATATTTTTAATATGGAAAAATCCAGATTTTTAAAAATTGGACAGAGAGCATTTTGGAAAATGGGTTTCGGGTTCATTCGGATTTCAAACATCGTCTAGACTTCGCCTAAGGCTCTGATACCACTGTAGGGTTCCTAGGCACTCTCAAGAGGTCTCACAAGGCATCAACCATGCCAATTTCAAAAAATACGGTGCCGAGAAACCGTAGACTAGATCGTTGGCTAGAACTTTAGGCGATAAAGAGAGCTAGTTTACAACTAAACTATAAGATAACGGAAATACAACCTTTGTAGATCCGGTGCTCCACCTCCATAGCTCCGCAGTGAAGTCTCCTCGCTGTCCAAGTCGAACCCCCGGCTCTAGCGTCGGCTTCATCGGAGAATGGATGGGCTAGGTCGTCGACGACGTGCCGAAGATGATCTACGTCGAGGCATCACTAGATCAAGCTCCACCTTCACCAAGCCATGAAAACTTGTGAAGGAAACACCCTATACTACTTGGCAAGAGGTAGAGGATGAAGAAATAGGAAGTGGGTTCACTTTAGAATTGGATTTCTCACTCTTTTTCATCAATCACCATTGATGAAGTGAAGGTTTCTTCATTGAAGAAGATGAAGAAGAAGATGATGATCATATCATAAGTTATTTGTTATGATAAGAATAGAATATAAAAATCAATTCTTATCATAATCTAACTATGGTCATGTGTAGAGAGTTAACTAGAGTTAGGTGAATGGTTAGGGTTTGAGAAGAAGACAAGAATGGTTGCTTTGGTCAAAGTTGCATGAAGCTTCTAAGAAAGCAACCATTTGTTTTCTTTTCTAATTCTTTTCATCCAAAAATAAATAGATAAATGAATGAATAAATGAATAAATAAAACCCTAACCATTTACTTAACCTAGGTTTAATTCTTTACACAAACCCTAGCAATCTTGCATCATCAAACATGATACAAACTATTGTACAAAAGTATATCACATATACAATGTGCATAATCCAAGTGAGAAAATCCATTTAAAGTGAACCAATACTAGTTAATGCAAAGTAATATATCAAATATATAATTATACATTAAATCATTAAATCAACACTTGATTTAACGATCCGGTCATATCGCATATAACCGACTAGTATCCAATGCATCGGCTTATCGAATCAATCTTCGATTCGATAACTAGGTTATATCGCATACAACCAATCGATACATTCATCACGAGAATAGAATACGGTATCACATACACGCATTATTCTCGGTCCCGCACATATCTCATATGCGCTCCTATTTCGTTTCGCTTAAGCCAGGAAACCTCTGTGTAGGACTCTAAAGACTCGTCAATACGCCGGCAGCAGATGATGATCATATCAAACACCCTCACGCCGCAAGCGGTCTGCTAAACGTAACGGCCACCCGAGTATTGAGCGATGAGAAGATCGACGAGCAAGCCCGCTCACCCTCCTGTGAATCCAACCTGTAACACTACCGTACAGTCCGGTCTGATCGTCTGATATGTCACATATCTTGCCTGGGGGTGGTAAACGTCAGACCCCAATAGCTCGATAAGTCGTGTCGATATGAGGACTATAACAATTCGAGAAACTACTGGTAACACTTACCAGTAAATCTCAGCAACCCTGGCCAGGGATTTCCTGTTATAGCCAATCGAACACAGCGCAACATCAACCCCCTATACCGGGAGAGACGAATCCCCTCCTATCGCTCATTGCCTCCATGTGACTCGGGAATGTACCCGAAAACCACCGTTTTGCACGCCCTATTGGACGTGGTAAGATGGAAATCAAAGCACAGTGGGAACCACACAAGACTCTATGACGATCTCGGGTCAACAGACTACTCTGTACCAGTCTCACCAGAGAACTGCCATCTGACATAAGGTATAATACCATCTGGGAGTTCTCGGCGAGTCCGTCCAGTGTACCCAGTCTCTACTGAGCACCCGTATATCATCTCTGATGTCAAACACCGATGGATATGGGATCATCCATCGCCCATCTGTATGGGTCGAGAAGGTACACGCTAGTCTACTCTGGTATATCGATACCCCGTCTCGATACACCCACGACTAGGGACTTTGAAGGATGTACTTATGGACTACTATGTCCCCACTAGTATGATCCGCATCATAGTCCAGGTAGTCAAGTACACATCCTAAGGGCTTTACCAACATGTAACAGAGAGACAATCAGTGTACACGTTAAGGTAAAGATCAACCAGATAGCATACTATCATGTCCAGCAAGAAAGTCCTCCCTATATATGTCCAAGCATCCACTACAATATACATCCTATGTACAGTAATGGCCTCTAGGGCATACATATAACTAACAGTATCGAGCAGGTCATCGAGAGTAGGGACTCTGTAAGAATGGCTGGATGCTTAGCGATCTGAGATGGAATCCATATGCACCAACAAAGTATGGACTTTGGTTGCGATATCTGAAGGGTTAAATCCCCATCAGGAGCAAGTATATCTTGAGAAGATTACTTGGTGTAGATGGAAAAGTTGAGACTTTCAAAGCTAGACTTGTTAAAGGTTTTCGTCATCGACCAAGCTTGGATAATGATGAAACCTTTTCCAGTAGCTGTGCTTAAGTCCATCCAAATCCTACTTGCCACTGCTACATACCATAACTGCGATATCTGGTGGTTGGGTGCCATGACTACTTTTCTAAATAATGATTTAGAAGAGAACGTCTATAAGAACACAGCCAGAGGGCTTCGTAAATAGTGGGAGCAGCGGAAACGTATGAAAGTTGCTTTACATAATAAAGCAGGCATCGCGGAGTTGGAACGTCTGTTTTGATCTGATAGTCAAAGTGTTTGACTTCATCAAAATGGTAGACGAACCTTGTATATAAAAAAAGGTAGTAGAGAGTAAGGTGTTCATCCTCGTATTGTACGTGGACGCCATACTCTTGATAGGAAAAGAGTTTCCTATACTACGATCGGTCAATCTCCACTTATCACAAAGATTCTCCATGCAGGATCAAATTGATACCTCCTAAATCCTAGGATTTGGATCTATGAGATAGATCTAAATGGATGTTCGGATTCTCACTAACTATAGTGAGATAGTATCAGTTGATCCTGGGGAGAATCACTGGAAAGGTTCCAAGGTGATAAAGACGACTGAATGCCAGTCGCAGGCATTGTCTTTACCCTCAGTAAAGGGACGGTATGTTGGAAGAGTTCCAAGCTAGATACCTTGGCAAACTAGACGATAAAGGCTGGTAATATCGCTATTAAAGATAATACCAAAGAGGCAGTTTGGGTGTATATTGGTTCATAAGATGAACTAGGTTCCTACCATTGTGTGACAATGGAAATGAGGCTTTGGCCCGGGAACCCTGGTCCCATCAGTGACCCAGACATATTCTGAGGCAGCATCACCTGATATTGGAGATAGTTGATCTCCAGGGTGATCAAGGTTAGTAGAGTAGACTTAGAGGACAACATGGCGGATCCACTCACAAAGGCCTTTTCCCAAAGAGAGACTTTTATGGAATGGTTGAGTATTACATACTGCAACCACTGCTACAGATGGCCCTAGTGCAAGTGGGAGATTGTTAGTTATATGTATGCCCTAGAGGCCATTACTGTACATTGGATGTATATAGTAGTGGATGCTGGGACATATACAGGTAGGACTTTCTTGCTCGACATGATAGTATGCTTGTTAGTTGTATGTATGCCCTAGAGGCCAGTATTGTACAGATGATGTATATTATATTGGATGCTTGGACATATATAGAGATGACTTTCTTGTTCGATATGATTGTATGCTATCTTAACATGTACACTAGTCTCTTTAAACTGTCTTATGGTTACATGTTGGTAAAGCCCTTAGGATGTGTACTTGACTGCCTGGACTATGATGCAGATCATACTAGTGGGGACATGGTAGTCCATAAGTACATCCTTCAAGGTCCCTAGTCGTGTGTGTATCGAGACGGGGCATCGATATACCAGAGTAGACTAGCGTATACGCTTCTCGACCCATGAGATGGGTGATGGATGATCCCATATCCATTGGTGTTTGACATCAGAGATGGTATACGGGTGCTCAGTGGAGACTGGGTACACTGGACGGACTCGCCGAGAACTCCCAGATGGTATTGTACCTCACGTCAGATGGCAGTTCTCAGGTGACACTTGTGCAGGTTAGTCTGTACACCCGAGATCGTCATAGAGTCTTGTATGATTCCCACTGTGCTTTGATCTCCACCTTACCACGTCTATGAGGATGTGCAAAACGGTGGTCTTTGGGTACAGTCCCGAGTCACATGGAGGCAATGAGCGATAGGAGGGGTTTCGTCTCTCCCGGTATTGGGGGTTGATGTTGCGCAGTGCTCGATTGGCCGTAACAGGGAAGTCCCTGGCCAGGGCTGATCAGAGATTTGCTGGTAAGTGTTACCAGTAATTTCTCTACCCGTTATGAGCCTCACATCGCCACGACTTATCGGTTATTGGGGTCTGACATTTACAACCCCTTGACTTGATATGCGACATATCAGACGAACAGACCGGACTGTACGGTAAGTGTTACTGGTTGGATTCACAGGAGTGTGAGCGGGCTAGCTCGTCGATCTTCTGATCGCTCAATACCCGGATGGCCGTTACGTTTAGCAGACCGCTTGCGGCTTGTGGATGCTTGATATGATCATCATCTGCTACCGGCGTATTGACGAGTCTTTAGAGTCCTACACAGAGGTTTCCTGGCTCAAGCGAAACGAAATAGGAGCGCATATGAGATATCTGCAGGGCCGAGAATAATGAGTGTATGTGATACCGTATTCTATTCTCGTGATGGATGTATCGATTGGTTATATTCGATATAACCTAGATATCGAATCAAGGATTGATTCGATAAGCCGATACATAGGATACTAGTCGGTTATATGAGATATGACCGGATCGTTAAATCAAGTGTTGATTTAATGATTTAATGTATAATTATATATTTGATATATTACTTTGCATTAACTAGTATTGGTTCATTTTAAATGGATTTTCTCACTTGTTGTGCAAATTGTATATATGATATACTTTTGTGCACATGTTTGTATCATGTTTGATGATACATGCTCATTTGGTTAAGTGAAAAGAATTAAACCATTGTTAATAGATGATTAGGGTTTTGCTTTTTCATTTATTTATTTGGAAAAGATTTAGATAAGAATGGTGGCTATGTTTGTTTCTAGTTGAAGCTTCATGAAGCTTTGACTTCTTAACCATTCTTGTCTTCATGCTTAACCCTAACCCATCCAAGTAACCATGGTCTATTCTCTACACTCTACCCTAGTTAGTTTATGATAAGTATTCATTTATTATTCATTTTAACTTAATACTTATCATAATTCTAGCTTCTTCTCCTTCTTCTTCTTCAAGAAAAACCTTGACTTCATCAATGGTAACTTGAGCAAACATGTGAGAAATCCAATTCTAAAGTGAACCCACCTCCTATTTCTTCACCCTCTACCTCTTGCCAAGTTGTTTTGGGTGTTTTCTTCACATGTTTCACAACTTGGTGAAGTTGGAGCTTGAACTTGTGATGCCTCGACGTAGATCATCTTCGGCACGAAGCCGACGACCTAGTCCGCCCATTTTCCCGATAAAGGCGACGATTGAGTTCGGGATTCAAGATGGACAGTGAAAGGACGCCTACGTGGAGCTAAGGAAGTGGATATCCGGATCTACAAAGGTTGTAGCTTCTGATCTTTAGTTAAGTTGTTAACTAGATTCGTATTTCGCCTAAACTTCTAGTCAACTATTCGTGTTAGGGTTTCTCGGCACCCATAAAATTTGAAATTGGCATGGTTGATGCCTTGTGAGACCTCTTGAGAGTGCCTAGGAACCCTACATTGGTATCAGAGCCTAGCTAGAGCCTTAGGCGAAGTCTAGACGACGTTTGAAACCCGAACGAACCCGAAACCCTAAAACCCAAGTGCTCTCTGGACGTTTTCTAAAAACTGGGATTTTTCCAGATTAAAAATGCTTAAAAAATTCATCAGGGAATTATAAGAATTACGATGCAAATTTTTTCTAATGAACAGTATAGTGTGCGGCGGAACCGCGGCAGAAGCATGGCATCTGCGGCGGTTCCGCGGCCTAATGATGACGTCAGCCCTACTACTTTGCACAGTAATTCATTATTTCAGCAGCTGAGTTTTATGGGTATTTTTAATATTTATTCAAGAGTTGAATTTTCTTGGGTGTTTTAGTGCTTCGATGTTTCGACCGGATTATCAAATTTCGTCTTTTTGTTTTTTCGGATGACTTTAGGATATGTTAAAAAGTTCGACCGGATATAAATACCCAACTTTTCCCCTGCCGAAAAAATATCCAAGTGTTGGATTTTTGTGTGGTTTAAGGACGTTCTGAGTAGTGCAAGTAACGCGATGGTCCCTCTAGAAGACAACAAACCTTAACTCGATTATGTGACCGTCTTGAACTGCCCTTTGAACCTTCGGGTTTGGGGCAGTACGGCGTGCCACATGTGAGGCGTTGGCTTGACCCTTCTACGGCTGCACCGTTGGTACTGAGGCATGAATGAATGTCTTTGAACCTATTTCATGTGTTTAACGGTTTCGAGAAAACTTGGGTGTTCGAATGTTCGATCGGAAAGTTTAATATATTCTATTTATTCGGAATGAGATACAATAATTGGAATTCACAAACAGTTATGAGATAACTGAATGAATGTTATAAATCTAGCGGTTTAGTTTCACTTGACATTGAAAAGAGTTTTCGATAATGAGACTAAAATGCGGGGTTTATAACTGTTAGGCATGTGATGTCTAAGTATTTCATTTGATTAGGCATGTGATGTCTAAAAGGGTTGCGGATTCCAACTGTTGTAGTTTTACACTTTCTTTTCTGTGACCGTAAGTGTAATATGTGTTATCGCCGGTTTCGTTGCTATATGTCAACGACAATTGGGATACGCATATTTACTTACGTTGATGACATGTGATGTTATGTGTTGCTGGATATGTTATATTGGATAGTCGTGTTCGAATAGCCGGGGGTTTTATGTGAGATGAGTGTTTTTCATTTTCATTCATGTAAAAACTTGTTTGTAATATTCTTTTATTTGGGACACTTCCAGGTTGCGGAAGATGTCACCCTTTGTATATTATTTACTTTTACGCATTAGGATAGACCCAAGGAGGGGAGCACAAGTAACCGGGTTCTGGGGTTCAGTGGGAGACCAACTCGAGGAGTCGAGTCCGGGTCTTCTAACCCTAGAATTGGTAGTGTTGCTTGCCGCTCTCGTAGGGGTCTAGGGGTGTGGGATTGGATATTCATCAAGACCGTGGAATCCGTGTTTTATACTGGCTCGTATTGAAAACACGGACGTCCTAGTATATCTAATATTTCATATGTTTCTTCTGCTGCTCTATCTGTGATGTGATCATGTGATGTTCTGTGATAGATACAGTATATAGTATATATAATATATTATATAGGCGTTACTTATGTTTTACACCCGCGCTAGCCTTGCCCTGCTCTGTCGTTAGTTACCTAACCTAACGTGCATGAGGGGACATCGAGGCGAATGCGGATGGCATAAGTGTACGTCGTATTTATCTGTGATGTTTAGGTACTTAAATGATGGGACTTCATTAATGTGATTAATGAAAGAAAAGAAACCTAAGATGTTGTGGAATCAAATTTTAAATAAAAAGGGTAGCTACAGTTCTTGCTTTGCACAACGATATATATGATTTATCCCGCACCTTATTCGATGAGGAAAGGACCGAGATCCCTTCACCGGGAGTGACTCCTTTAGCAATAACTGGCAGATGCTACAAACTCGGTTTGTTTTTGATTGCTTTTAAGTGTTTTTGCTTTGCATAGCGATATATATGATATATCCCGCACCTCACTCGACGAGGAAAGGGCCGACGATCCCTTCACCGGGAGTGACCCCTTTAGCAAAACTAGAAAAGCCTCAAAATCACTCCATTTCAAAACATCATTTGATTCTACAACGATATCAAGTTCATTACGCAATAGGTTTTCAGAAAAACCTGTCGTAACCCTCCGTCATTTCAGATAAGTTACATATAGTATTCGTGCTATATTTGTTGGCTTTCGTCAAGGTGTAGTGTGCGGTAGCTATGTGCTGTTTATCTGCTGCATATGATGCGACTGGATTAGGGTAGTCGTACGACTTTGTTGGCTTTCGTCAAGGGTCGTGCGGGTGGGTTTAATTCAGTCAAGAAATGTACGGGTTGAACTTGACTTGCGGGCTGTGGTTTGTTGGCTTTCGTCAAGGTCATAGCACGCTAGGGGCAAAAGCATTATCGGGAATTTCAAGTGTTGAAATTTGCAATGAGATTGCATACCTTCTATGAGATAGTTGGATCCCGATACCCGCTGCGAGTAAGAGTTACTCCTGGGAGAGTTTTACACACTACAATTAAGCCGATCAAGTAGGTGTCTAGAAAGGTGTTAACGAGGTTACGCCTCTGGGAAAATGAGGTTTACATTAATTAGGTTCGTACGAAAGCACGGGGGACCTCCCTCAAAGTACCGAAACTGGCCTGGCTGAAAGATCGACGAAGTTGTAGGGTGTAATTAATCCCGGCTAGTCTTTCCTTTTAGGGTTTGAAGGAAGATTTGATAAAAAGCAGTGGGAGCCATCCTGATTAGATAAGATAATAACCAATCTGATCTTGCACGAGCATACGCTAAAGTGTTTTCTTCTCTCTCTCTCTCCAGGTAGCGACCATTTCATGCCTTAATCAAGATAATAATATGGATGTATTGACCGAACCCGCATGTTATACTGTGCTGGGGAACGTTGGTTCCGTTTTTTCTTATAAGAGTTATAGGAATGAACAGGACATAGGGGAATACCAGGATTCCCATGCCACCCGAATGAAGAAAGTACATGATGATGCATTTTCTTCGGGTGTGTTCGTTACTGAGAACTGTTTCTCCATTTGCTCTACGTCCTGGGTATTAGATACCGGGTCAGGATCCCATATATGTAATCAGTTACATGGGCTTAGGAAAGGTAGAGAACTTGGAGAAGGTGATAAAGACATTAGAGTTGGAAATGGTGCAATTGTTGCAGCTAAGACTGTCGGAGAATATCACCTTGCATTACCAACTGGTAATACATTGGTTCTGAACGAATGCTATTACATGCCGAACCTGATATGCAACATTATATCGGTTTCTTTATTGAGTAAAGAGGGATATAATTTTGTATTACAGGATAATGTTATGAACATTTTCCGTAACCAAAAGTTGGTTGGATCAGGCACGTTGTGCAATGGAATTTATGTTCTAAATCAATCAACAGTTCTGAGTATAACAAACACACACAAGAGGAAGAGTTCAGAACTGAACGAATCCTTCTTGTGGCATTGTAGACTGGGTCACATCAATGCGACACGACTGGCCAAGTTGCATAAGGATGGATATTTGGAACCATTCGAATTTTCATCTTATGACACTTGCCAGTCATGTCTCAAAGGCAAGATGACCAAAACTCCGTTTACGGGACACGGGGAAAGAGTTACGGAACTCTTGGGACTTGTACATAGTGATGTATGCGGTCCAATGTCTACACATGCCAGGGATGGTTCTTCGTACTTCATTACATTCACTGACGATCTCTCAAGATACGAACATGTGTACTTAATAAGACACAAGTCTGAAGCTTTTGAGAAATTTAAAGAATATAAACAAGAAGTCGAGAACCAAACCGGAAAAAGTATTAAAATCCTTCGATCTGATCGAGGAGGTGAATACTTGAGCAATGAATTCCTGGACTTCCTAAAAGAGAATTGGATTCTCTCTCAGCTGACTCCTCCATATACACCACATCACAACGGTGTATCAGAACAGAGGAACCGCACTCTATTAGATATGGTGCGCTCTATGATGAGCACAGCTGAGTTACCTATTTCCTTCTGGGGGTATACGCTTGAAACAGCCATACATCTATTGAATATGGTCCCAACCAAATCTGTGCCTACCACTCCATATGAGATATGGAAAGGAAAGAGACCAAGTCTTAACTATGTTAAGATATGGGGTTGTCCAGCCTATGTCAAACGAAAAAATCCGGACAAACTCGAGGCACGGTCTGTTCTATGCAAATTTATAGGATATCCCAAGAATTCTCAAGGGTATATCTTCTACCACCCTGAGGAACAAAGAGTGTTTGTTTCTCGGCATGCCACCTTTTTAGAAAAGGAATTTCATGAAAAAAGAGATTAGTGGTCATGAGGTAGAACTGGAAGAGGTTCCAGCTGTAGAAGCTACAACAGAAGATCTGGTGGAACCAGAGGATTCCGTAGTTCCCGATGAACCCCAGCCACTCCGCCGATCTAGTAGGGTTCCTTGCCAACCTGAGAGATACTACGGTTTTCTCATGGATGGAGGGAGCGAGGATTGCATCATGGAGGATGATGACCCAACTAGCTTCGAGCAGGCCATCACGAGTAGGGACTCAGTGAAATGGCTGGATGCTATGCGGTCCGAGATGGAATCCATGTACACCAACAAAGTATGGACTTTGGAAGTTGCTCCTGAAGGGGTAAAACCCATTGGGAGCAAGTAGATCTTCAAGAAGAAACTTGGTGTAGATGGGAAAGTGGAGACTTTTAAAGCTAGACTTGTTGCAAAAGGTTTTCGCCAAAGACCAGGTATGGACTATGACGAAAACTTTTCTCCTGTGGCTATGCTTAAATCCATCCGGATCATGCTTGCCATCGCTGCATATCATGATTACGAAATCTGGCAAATGGATGTTAAGACCGCCTTTCTAAATGGTGATTTAGAAGAGTGCGTGTGCATGACTCAGCCAGAGGGCTTCGTAGACAGTGGGAGTAGCGGGAAGGTGTGCAAGCTGCTTAAATCCATTTATGGATTAAAGCAAGCATCGCGGAGTTGGAACATTTGCTTTGACGTCGTTATCAAAGAGTTTGATTTCGTCCAAAATCCAGATGAACCTTGTATTTACAAGAAGGTGGCAGAGAGTAAGGTTGTCTTCCTCGTATTATACGTGGACGACATACTCTTGATAGGAAATGATATTCCTATGCTGCAATCGGTCAAGCTCTTCTTATCACAAAGATTCTCAATGAAAGATCTTGGTGATGCCTCCTGCATATTGGGAATTAGGATCTATAGAGATAGATCCAAACGGATATTGGGATTGTCCCAATCCAGGTACATTGACACCATACTAAAGAGGTTTAGTATGGAAGAATCCAAACGTGGAAACCAACCCACGATCTCTGGACTCACTCTCTCCAAAGAGATGTCTCCTAAGACTGATTTGGAGAGAGCTCGCATACAAGGGATACCCTATCTTCGGCTGTAGGCTCTATCATGTATGCGATGCTATGTACCAGACCCGATGTGGCATACTCACTAAGTATAGTGAGCAGGTATCAAGCTGATCCTGGAGAGAGTCACTGGACAGCTGTGAAGAGCATTCTCAAGTACTTACGAAGGACTAAAGAGATGCTCTTGGTGTATGGTAACGGAGAACTCCAAGTGGAGTCCTTTACCGATTCGAGCTTCCATAGTGATAAGGACGACTCTAAGTCGCAGTCGGGATTTGTCTTTACCCTTTATGGAGGGGCGGTTAGCAGGAAGAGTTCCAAGCAGGAAACCGTGGCAGACTCGACGACGGAGGTTGAATACATCGCTGCCAACGATGCTGCCAAAGAGGCTGTCTGGATCAAGAAGTTCATTACTGAACTTGGAGTGGTTTCATCCATTGAGCATCCAATACCTTTGTATTGAGATAACAATGGAGCGGTGGCTTTGGCCAAGGAACCCAAGTCCCATCAGCGATCCAGGCATATTCTGAGGCGGTATCACCTGATCCGGGAGATAGATGATCGCCGGGAGATCGAGGTCAGGAGGGTTGACACGAAGAATAGCACGGCGGATCCACTCACGAAGGCCATTCCCCAGATACAGTTTGAGAGACTCTTCGGGATGCTCGGTATGCGATACTACAGCAGCTGGCCCTAGTGCAAGTGGGAGATTGTTAGTTGTATGTATGCCCTAGAGACCAGTATTGTACAGATGATGTATATTATATTGGATGCTTGGACATATATAGAGATGACTTTCTTGCTCGATATGATAGTATGCTATCTGGTTACTCTTTATCTTAACATGTACACTAGTCTCTTTAAACTGTCTTATGGTTACATGTTGGTAAAGCCCTTAGGATGTGTACTTGACTGCCTGGACTATGATGCAGATCATACTAGTGGGGACATGGTAGTCCATAAGTACATCCTTCAAGGTCCCTAGTCGTGTGTGTATCGAGACGGGGCATCGATATACCAGAGTAGACTAGCGTATACGCTTCTCGACCCATGAGATGGGCGATGGATGATCCCATATCCATTGGTGTTTAACATCAGAGATGGTATACGGGTGCTCAGTGGAGACTGGGTACACTGGACGGACTCACCGAGAACTCCCATATGGTATTGTACCTCACGTCAGATGGCAGTTCTCAGGTGACACTTGTGCAGGTTAGTCTGTAGACCCGAGATCGTCATAGAGTCTTGTGTGATTCCCACTGTGCTTTGATCTCCACCTTACCACATCCATGAGGGCGTGCAAAACGGTAGTCTTTGGGTACAGTCCTGAGTCACATGGAGGCAATGAGCGATAGGAGGGGTTTCGTCTCTCCCGGTATTGGGGGTTGATGTTGCGCAGTGCTCGATTGGCCGTAACAGGGAAGTCCCTGGCCAGGGCTGATCAGAGATTTGCTGGTAAGTGTTACCAGTAATTTCTCGACCCGTTATGATCCTCACATCGGCACGACTTATCGGTTATTAGGGTCTGACGTTTACCAACCCTAGACTTGATATGCGACATATCAGACGAACAGACCGGACTGTACGGTAAGTGTTACTGGTTGGATTCACAGGAGTGTGAGCGGGCTAGCTCGTCGATCTTCTGATCGCTCAATACCCGGATGGCCGTTACGTTTAGTAGACCGCTTGCGGCTTGTGGATGCTTGATATGATCATCATCTGCTACCGGCGTATTGACGAGTCTTTAGAGTCCTACACAGAGGTTTCCTGGCTCAAGCGAAACGAAATAGGAGCGCATATGAGATATCTGCAGGGCCGAGAATAATGCGTGTATGTGATACCGTATTCTATTCTCGCGATGGATGTATCGATTGGTTATATTCGATATAACCTAGATATCGAATCAAGGATTGATTCGATAAGCCGATACATAGGATACTAGTCGGTTATATGAGATATGACCGGATCGTTAAATCAAGTGTTGATTTAATGATTTAATGTATAATTATATATTTGATATATTACTTTGCATTAACTAGTATTGGTTCATTTTAAATGTATTTTCTCACTTGTTGTGCAAATTGTATATATGATATACTTTTGTGCACATGTTTGTATCATGTTTGATGATACTTGCTCATTTGGTTAGGTGTAAAGAATTAAACCATGGTTAAGAGATGATTAGGGTTTTGCTTTTTCATTTATTTATTTTTTTATTTATTTGGAAAAGATTTAGATAAGAATGGTGGCTATGTTTGTTTCTAGTTGAAGCTTCATGAAGCTTTGACTTCTTAACCATTCTTGTCTTCATGCTTAACCCTAACCCATCCAAGTAACCATGGTCTATTCTCTACACTCTACCCTAGTTAGTTTATGATAAGTATTCATTTATTATTCATTTTAACTTAATACTTATCATAATTCTAGCTTCTTCTCCTTCTTCTTCTTCAAGAAAAACCTTGACTTCATCAATGGTAACTTGAGCAAAAATGTGAGAAATCCAATTCTAAAGTGAACCCACCTCCTATTTCTTCACCCTCTACATCTTGCTAAGTTGTTTTGGGTATTTTCTTCACAAGTTTCACAACTTGGTGAAGTTGGAGCTTGAACTTGTGATGCCTCGACGTAGATCATCTTCGGCATGAAGCCGACGACCTAGTCCGCCCATTTTCCCGATAAAGCCGACGATTGAGTTCGGGATTCAAGATGGATAGCGAGAGGACGCCTACGTGGAGCTAAGGAAGTGGATATCCGGATCTACAAAGGTTGTAGCTTCTGATCTTTAGTTAAGTTGTTAGCTAGATTCGTATTTCGCCTAAACTTCTAGTCAACGATCCGTGTTAGGGTTTCTCGACACCCATAAAATTTGAAATTGGCATGGTTGATGCCTTGTGAGACCTCTTGAGAGTGCCTAGGAACCCTACAATGCTATCTGGTTGCTCTTTATCTTAACATGTATACTTTCTGTCTCTCTGATTACATGTTAATAAAGCCCTTAGGATGTGTACTCGACTTCCAGGACTATGATGAAGATCATACTAATGGGGCCTGGGTAGTCGATGAGTACATCCTTCATTGTTCCTAGTCGTGGGAATATCGAGACGGGGCATCGATATTCCAGAGTAGACTAGCGTATATCTTCTCGACCCATGCGATGGGCGATGGATGATCCCATATCCATTGGTGTTTGACATCAGAGATGGTATGCGGGTGCTCAGTGGAGACTGAGTACACTGAACGGACTCGCCGAGAACTCCCAGATGGTATTATACCTCACGTCAGATGGCAGTTCTCTGGTGACACTGGTACAGCTTAGTCTGTTGACCCGAGATCGTCATAGAGTCTTGTGTGTCTCCCACTGTGCTTTGATTTCCACCCTACCACGACTCTACTGAGTCATGCAAATAGGTGGTTTTTGGGTACAGTCCCGATTCACATGGAGACAATGAGCGATAGGAGGGGATTCGTCTCTCCCGGTATTGGGGGTGGATGTTGCGCTATGCTCGACTGGCCATAATAGGAAATCCCTGGCCAGGGTTGCAGTGATATACTGGTAAGAGTTATCAGTAGTTTCACGAATGTTATGGACCTCATGTCGGCATGACTTATCGAGCTATTAGGGTCTGACGTTTACCACCCATAGGAGAGATATGCGACATATCAGACGAACAGACCGGACTATACGGTAAGTGTTACTGGTTGGATTCACTGGAGTTTGAGCGGGCTTGCTCGTCGATCTTCTGATCGCTCAATACCCGGGTGGCCGTTACGTTTAGCAGACCGTTTGCGGCTTGTGGGTGTTTGATATGATCATCACCTACTGCCGGCGTATTGACGAGTCTTTAGAGTCCTACACAGAGGTTTCCTGGCTCAAGCGAAACGAAATAGGAGCGCATATGAGATATGTGCGGGACCGAGAATAATGCGTGTATGTGATACCGTATTCTATTCTCGCGAAGAATGTATCGATTGGTTGTATGCGATATAACCTAGTTATCGAATCGAGGATTGATTCGATAAGCCGATACATTGGATATTAGTCGGTCACATGCGATATGACCGGATCATTAAATAAAGTGTTGATTTAAAGATTTAATGTATAATTATCTATTTGATATATTACTTTACATTAACTAGTATTTGTTCACTTAAAATGGATTTTCTCACTTGATGTGCACATTGTATATGTGATATATTTTTGTGCACAAGATTGTATCATGTTTGATGATACATGAATGTTTGGGTGTATGTTTAGTTTAAACCATGGTTATGTTAATGGTTAGGGTTTTGATTTACTTATCTATTCATTTATTTATTTATTCAATTTTTGAAAGATAAAATAAAATGGTGGCTTAGTTTGTTTTTTGTTGAAGCTTCATGAAGCTTTGACTAAGTAACCATTTTGTTTTCATGCTTAACCCTAACCATTCAACCTAACCTTAGTTTATTATCTACACCTAACTATAGTTGCTATATGATAAGTATTCATTTTTTTTTTCTATTTTGAAAAATACCTATCATATTCTTTCTTCTTCTTCTTCTTCATCTTCAACAATGAAGAAAGCTTGCCTCCATCAATGGCAACTTGAGAAAAAGAGTGAGAAATCCAATTCTAAAGAGAACCCGCCTCCTATTTCTTCATCCTCTACCTCTTGCCAAGTAGTATAGGGTGTTTTCTTCACAAGTTCCATGACTTGGTGAAGTTGGAGCTTGATCTTGAGTTGCCTCGACGTAGATCATCTTCGGCATCGAAGTCGGCGACCTAGCCCGATCTTTTCTCCGATGAAACCACCGCAAGAGTCTAGGATTCCGATTGGTACAGCGGAGGGACGTCATCACGGAGCCAAGGAGGTGGAGGACCGGATCTACGAAGGTTGTAGCCCCTTCCCTTCAGCTATAAATTCGTTTATTTGCATTGCATCGCCTATACATCTAGTTAACGATCCGTATTAGGGTTTCTCGGCACTTGTAAAATTTTAATTGGCCATGTTTGATCACTTGTGAGACCTCATTAGTGTGCCTAGGAACCCTACACATGACACACGAAGTGTGGAGTGGAAATAGGAAAAGATCCCACCGGGCGTGCCAGAATCTGTTCCCCTCCGAATCACGGAGACGCGGCCTCGCAGGTCCGTCTTGCCTGAAATTCGGGGCAGATGCTAATTGGTGCTATCCGTCCACCTCTCGAAGATGCCGAGTTGATTTATGGCACCATGTATCGAAGGATTAAACGGATGCGGCCGATGTAGCAGACTTCGTCAGATTCCCCCTCGTTTGAGGTGTTTTTGATTGTGGGGACGCTCTTCCCTGTAGGTGCAAGCCCCTACAGTTAATTACGCTTCCGCATCGCGGTAACAACTTTCTCCTTCTCCAGATGGCCACTTCGTGTCGTGGGTGTTTGTTTTGTTTGGGGTTGCCCGTGGATTGTATTCAGAGACTAATTTATGTTGTCGCCCGTAGGGTGTGGATTAGTCCAAATCCGTATCTTCTTAGATTTGGGTTTGGGGGATTGGTTTAAGGATACGTTAGCCTCATTTAGACTAAGATCAACTTAAACGTTTGTTAAGGATACGTTAGTCTAATTTCTAGACTAAGATCTACTTAACAGGATCATTTAGATCCAACAAAAGAGCATTTGGACTCTATTGTTTAGTTTAGGGACATTGCGGTCGATTACCAGTTTAAGGACATGGTGGACCATTTCCAGTTTAGGGACATGGTGGTCCAAGGTTAAGGACATCATAGTCCGTGAGTTTAAAGACCTGACAGTCAAGGTTAAGGACATCATAGTCCATGAGTTTAAAGACCGCACAGTCAAGGTTAAGGAAATCATAGTCCTTGAGTTTAAAGAACCCACAGTCAAGGTTAAGGACATCATAGTCCATGAGTTTAAGGACCGTACAGTCCAGTTTAAAGACTTCATAGTCTATTAAATGTATGGCCGTCGGGACCCGTCACCTCTCTGAAGATGTTGAAGGATTACAACGACAAATATCAGAGGAGTTCAGAGATGTACCGTTGAACCAATTTTGGTTGGGAGATCTATAGTCCAATTTGGGACTAAAGTCTGTTAAAAGGTTTATGAGCATATGGGCTCAGTTGATATGAGTTGAGGACTTACGGCCAATCTTGGGTTAAGTCCAATAAATGTTCAACATTTTTACTCTTTCTCTGTCTATTAAGCCTTTATTTGGGCTCGGCCCTTTTAATAATGCTAAGTATAGGGCTCTGACATTTTTGTTTTATATCAGAAACAAAGTTTGTTCTGACAGTGCGCCACGTGGCGCGCCAGGCGCGTTGCGCCAGTCAAAGAGCGCATTGCGCTTCTGTCGGGTAGCGCACACGAAGAGGACACGTGTCGCGCTTAGCGCTAAGCGCTAGTTTGTTAGCGCATTGCGGTTTTAATTTATGAGTGCGTTGCGCTAGTCTGTTGGCGCGCCAGTGAGTGACACGTGGCGCACTTGGCGCTGAGCGCCAGCCCATAAGCGCAATGCTCTGTTTTAGAAGCGCAAAGCGCAGATTGTGTCTCTGGTTGACACGTGGCAGGTTTTTGCGCTGAGCGCCGGTCCAATGAGCGCAAGGGCGCAATTCATGAGTGCAAGGCACTTTTTAATAGCGCAAAGTGCATTTAATCAATTTTAAGATCAAAGAACAAATTTATGTTCTTCAAAGGAGGCTTTTTCCTCAAGATCCAAGAACAAAAGTTCTTGTTTTTTATAAAAGGCTCTGCCTTTATAGATCAAAAGATCTGTGAATGAAGTAAAATACTTCTTTTAGTCTTTTTATGATTAGATCTTTTTAATCTTTTCTTTTTTATTAAAGACCTTGGTCTTTTTCTTAGATCTCTGATCTTTTTAGAAGATGGTTCTTCTTTTTACGAGATGGTTTCATCTCTATTATTCAAGAACATAGTTCTTTTTACCTTGAAGATGAAGAAAAATCTTCTTTTTTCTAAGAGTTTTCTCTTATTTTGCAGAGTGTTTTTCTCTCTCTTTTTTTGTATATGAGACTTGAAGTCTAGGAGCCTTTATATAGAGCCAAATGATTTGTTGAATCGGTTTAAGAGATCTTTCTCTGATTGATTTGGGAATATTTCCCACCGTTGGATCTTTGATCCTAAGGCTTCTGTTTTACAGAAGATAATCTTCTTGTTTCAATAAGATTGAAAAATCTTTCCATAACAGAAGTTTAGTTCTGATTAATTGATAATTTATTATTATTAGATCTTTTGATCTGACGGTAGGGGAATTTTTAATTCCAGCGCTGGCGCACCTTGCGCCAGCGCACCTACGTTCGATACGTGGCACGCAGCGCAACTACACTAGCGCACCCGTGTTTGACACGTGGCGCTCAGCGCGCAGAACGCTGAATCTGAAGCGTTGCTTCAATTTAAATTTTGAAACAGAGCTTTGCTCTGATTGGGGGAAACAATAGCTACGCCCCATAGCCCTGACCAAGTGACTGTAGGAGAACCCCGTCGCCAGAAGCATCCGTTCGGGTGCTCGCGGCAGCGGTGTTCTGCCTTAGTGCACTTCGTCGACGGCATCCGGGGGTGCGGCCGTCTACTAAAGTTTACGACGAGCATTCGATCAGGTTTTCGGGAATCTTTTTGAATTGCCCGACTATATATTGAAAAGTGTTTTCGATAATGAGACTAAAATGCGGAGTTTATAATTGTTAGGCATTCGATGTCTAAGGAATTCATTTGGTTAGGCATGCGATGTCTAAGGAGGTTGCGGATTCCAATTGTTGTAGTTTTACACTTTCCTTTCTGCGACCGTAATTGTAATATGTGGTTTAACGTCGGTTTCGTTGCTATACATCAACAATAATTGGGATACGCATATTTACTTACGTTGATGATATGTGATATTATGTGTTGCTGTTATATGTTATATTGGATCGTCGTGTTTTGAATTGCCGGGGGTTTTATGTGAGATGAGAGATTTTCTTTTTCATTCATGTAAAATTCATTTGTATGTAATATTCTTTTATTGGGGCACTTCCGGGCTGAGGATGATGTAAACATTGTATATTATTTACTTTTCCGCATTAGATAGACCCAAGGCGGGGAGCACAAGTAACCGGGTTCTAGGGTCCAGTGGGAGACCATCTCGAGGAGTCGAGACCGGGTCTCCTAACTCCAGAATTGGCAGTGTTGCTTGCCGCTCTCGTAAGGGTCTAGGGATGTGGGTTTGGCTATTCATCGCGACCGTGGAATTCGTGCTTTATACAGGCTCGTATTAAAACACGGACCTCCTAGTATATCCAATATTTCATATATGTTCTTCTGCTGCAATGTTCTGTGATGTGATCATATTAATGCCTGAGACGAATGTTTATATTATATATATATGATATATATGTTATATTGTAGATTTCGTTTCAAATGTGATGTTTGTGAAGCATAATTAAAATGGGACTTCATTAATGAGATTAATGAAATAAAAGAAACCTAAAGCTGTTGTAGAAACATGTTTAAAAACTGGTAGCTCTAGTTCTTGCTTTTCATAGCGGTGTTCCTTGTAGAACATCCAGCACCTTATTCGATAAGGAAAGAGCCGAGATCCCTTCACCGGGAGTCACCTCTTTAGCGAAACTAGCAGATGCTACAAACTCGGTTTGTCTTTTAATTGTTTTTTTAGTTTCTGCTTTGCATAGTGATATTTGTGAAATATCCTGCACCTTATTCGATAAGGAAAGATCCGTGATCTCTTCACCAGGAGTGACCTTTTTAGTGAAACTAGAAATGCCTCAAAAACACTCCATTCAAAATCACTCGATTCTACAACGATATCAAGTTCATTACGCAAAGGGTTTTCTTAAAACCCTGCCAAGGCCCTCCGTCATTTCAGATAAGTACTAGTTAGTATTCGTGCTACGTTTGTTGACTATGTTAAGGCGTAGTGTGCAGTAGCTGATTAGTTCGTATCTGTATAAGCATATGATGCGATTGGATTAGGGTAGTCGTGCGACTTTGTTGACTATGTTAAGGGTCGTGCGGGTGAATTTAATTAAATCGGGAAATGATGGGTTGAACTTGACTAGAACTTATGATTTGTTGACTATGTTAAGGTCATATAGCTGCTAGGGGTAAAATATTATTGGGAATTTCAAGTGTTGAAATTTTCAATGAGATTGCATACCTTCTATGAGATAGTTGGATCCCGATACCCGCTGCGAGTAAGAGTTACTCCTGGGAGAGTTTTACACATTACAATTAGCCGATCAAGTAGGTGTCTAGAAACGTGTAAACGGGGTTATGCCCCGGGGAAAACGAGGTTTATTTTAATTAGGTCTGTGCGAAAGCACGGGGAACCTCCCTCAAAGTACCGGCACTGGCCTGGCTGAAAGATTGGCGAACTTGTAGAGTGTAATTAATCCCGGGTAATCTTTCCATTTAGGGTTTGAAGGAAGATTTGACTAAAAACAGTGGGAGACATCCTGATTAGATATATTAATAACCAATCTAATCTTGCAAGAGCATACGCTGAGTGTTTTCTTCTCTTTCTCTCTCTCCTGGTTACGACTATGTCACGCCTTAATCAAGATAATAATACGGATGTATTTGACCGAACCCACTTGTTATACTGCGCTAGGGAACGTTGGCCCTGCTCCAACTTATAATTGTTATAAGATAGAGCAGGAAATAGGGGATTACCAGAATTCCCATGCAGCCCAAATGAAGAAAGTGCTTGCTGATGCATCATCTTTGGGTATGTTCATTACCGAGAACTGTTTCTCAGTAATCTTTACGTCCTGGGTATATGATACCGGATCAGGATCCCGCAAATGTAAATTGTTACATGGGCTACAGAGAGGTAGAGAACTGAGAACGGGTAATATGTTTCAAGAGTTGGAAATGATGCAAGTGTTGCAGCCAAGTCTGTTGGCAGTTATCACCCTGTATTTCCAGATATACATTGATTATGAACGAATGTTATTAGATACCGAACCTTATATACAACATCATATCAGTCTCTTTATTTAATAAAGAAGGATATAATTTTGTATTGTTGGATAATGTTTTGAACATTTCCTATATCAAGAGTTGATCGGTTCAGGCGCGTTATCCAAAAGCTTAGACGTTCTAAATCAAACTACAGTTCTTAACGTACAGAACACACACAAGAGCAAGAGTTCAGAAATGAACGGATCTTTCTTGAGGTATTATAGACTAGGTCATATCAATGTGACCCGACTAGCTGAAGTTACATTTGGATGCATATTTAAATTAGTTTGAATTTACATCTTGTGAAACTTGCCGGTCATGTCACAAAGATAAGATGACAACAGCTCTGTTTATTGGAAACAGAGAAAGAGTTAGTAAACTCTTGGGATTGATACATGATGATATATGTAAGGTCCCCTGTCTATACATGCCAGGACCGGTTCTTTGTACTTCATTACATTCACTGATTATCTCTCAAGATCCGGACATATGTTCCTGTTGAAATACAAGTCTGGAACTTCTTGAGAAATGCAATGAATATAAGTTAGAAGTAGAGAATCAAAAACGGGTATAAGTATTATATCCTTTGATGAGATCAAGGAGGGGAATCCTAGAGCACAGAATTCCTGGACTATTCTAAAGGAGAATGAGATTCTCTCTCCGCATTACTCCTCCGTATACACCACAGCACGTCGGTCTATCGGGGCGAAGCAATCACACCCTATTAAATATTGCGCGCTCTATGATGAATACTACTGAGTTTCCTATTTCCTTTTAGGAGCTATGCACTTGAGAAGCTGCATACCTATTGAATAGGGATCCAATCAAATCTGGTACCTACCACTCCAGATGTGATATGGTATGGGAAGAGCCCATCTCTTAAGTAAGTTAAGAATTGGGGTTGTCCGGCCTATGTTTAAAAGCATAATCCAAACAAGCTCGAGGCAAGGTCAGTTCTGTGGAAGTTTATTGGTTATCCCAAGCATTCGCAAAGGAATATCTTCTACCAAACCGAGGAACAAAAGGTGTTTTTGTTTCTCAGCATGCCACCTTTGTGAAAGGGAATTTCTTGTGAAGAAATTAGTGGTCATGAGGTAGAACTGGAAATAGTTCCAGCTATACAAACTGCAGCTGATGATTTGGTAGAACCGGAGGATTCAATAGTTTCTAACGAACCTCAGCCTCTCCGCCGATCTAGTAGGGTTCTCATCCACCTAAGAGATATTTCGGTTTCTCTATGATGGTGGGAGAGAGGATTGCATCATGAGATGATGACCTAACTTGTTTCGAGCAGGCCATCAGGAGTGGGGACTCTGTGAGAATGGCTGGATGGTTAGCAATATGAGATGGAATCCTTATACACCGACAAAGTATGGACTTTGGTTGCTTTATCTGAAGGGATTAATCCCCATCAGGAGCAAGTATATCTGGAGAAGATTACTTGGTGTACATGGAAAAGTTAAGGCTTTCAAAGCTATTCATAAGTCCATCCAGATCCTACTTGCCATTTCTACATACCATAACTACGATATCTGGCGGTTGGGTGTCATGACTGCTTTTCTGAATGATGATTTGGAAGAGAGCGTCTATAAGTACACAGCCAGAAGGCTTCGTAGATAGTGGGAGCAGCGGAAACGTGTGCAGGTTGTTTTTATGTGATAAATCAGGCATCGCGGAGTTGGAACGTCTGTTTTGATATGGTAGTCGAAAAGTTTGACTTCATCAAAATGGTATATGAACCCTGTATATACAAAAAGGTAGTAGAGAGTATGGTGGTGATCCTCGTAGAGTACGTGGATGACATACTCTTGATAGGGAAGGAGTTTCCTATGCTACGGTCAATCTCCTCTTTTCACAAAGATTCTCCATATAGGATCAAGGTGATACCTCCTAAATCCTGGGTTATGGATCTATGAGATAGATCTAATTGGATGTTAGAATTCTCACTAGTTGTAGTGAGATGGTATCAATCGATCCAGGGGAGAATCACTGGAAAGGTTCCAGTGTGATAAGGACGACTGAATGTCAGTCGCAGGCATTGTCTTTACCCTCAGTGGAGGGACGGTATGTTGGAAAAGTTCCAAGCTAGATACCGTGACTTACTAGACGATTAAAGGCAAGATACATCGTTACCAAGGATGCTACCAAAGAGGATGTCTGGATATATTTTAGTTCATGAGATGAACTTCGTTCCTGCCATTGTGTGACAATGGAGTTGTGGCTTATGCTAAGGAACCCCCGTCCCTTCAGAGATCCAGACGTATTCTTAGGCAGTATCGCCTGATTATAGAGATGGTTGATCTCCAGGGAGATCGTGGTTAGGAGAGTAGACACAGAGGACAACAGCGCGAATCCACTCACAAAGGCATATTTCCGAGTAGAGACTTTTATGGGATGGTTGGATATGAGATACTTCAACCACAGCTGATTGTTGGGTATGCGATACCACAACAAATGGCCCTGGTGCAAGTGGGAGATTGTTAGTTATATGTATGCCCTAGAGGCCATTACTGTACATGAGTTGTATATTGTAGTGGATGCTGGGACATATATAGGGAGGACTTTCTTGCTCGACATGATAGTATGCTATCTGGTTACTCTTTATCTTAACATGTACTCTGATTGTCTCTATGTAACATGTTGATAAAACCCTTAGGATGAGTACTTGACTACCAGGACTATGATGTGGTTCATAATAGTGGGGACAATGTAGTCGCCAAGTACATCATTCAAATGTTCCTAGTCGTAGGTGTATCGAGACAAGGCATCGATATACCAGAGTAGACTAGAGTATGCGATTCTTGACCCATATGATAGGCGATGGATGATCCCATATCCATTGGTGTTTGACATCAGAGAAGGTATACGGGTGCTTAGTGGAGACTGGGTACACTGGAAGGACTCGCCGAGAACTCCCAGATGGTATTATACCTCACGTCAAATGGCAGTTCTCTGGTGACACTGGTACAGGTTAGTATATAGACCCGAGATCGTCAAAGAGTCTTGTGTAATTCCCACCGTGCTTTGATTTCCATCATACCACGTCCAAGTGGGCGTGCAAAAAGGTTGCTTTTGGGTACAGTCCCGAATCACATAGAGGCAACGAACGATAGTTGGGGTTTCGTCTGTCCCGGTATAGGGAATTGATGTTGCGCTGTGTTCGATTGGCTATAACTGGAAATCGCTGGCCAGGGTTGCTGAGATTTACTGGTAAGTGTTATCAGTAGTTTCTCGAACTGTTATGGACGTCATATCGACATGACTTATCAATGTTGGACATAGTGCACTCAGAGTCAATTATTGGATCACAAGCACGTGATTGCAATGATTGAGGGAGGACCTATACCGGTTGGACAGTCTTACTCAAGATGATAGTATGCTATCTGGTTTATCTTTGTCAACATGTACTGCTTTAGGTGACATTATAGATCACTATTGCACATTGGTAGAGCCCTTAGGATTCTTGCTTGACGGCCAGCAATATGATGGCGATCATATACGTGGGAGCTGGGGTCTATAAGCACATCAGTAAAGTGGTCCCTAGTCGTAGGAGTTTTCGAGACAGGGCATCGATATTCCGGAGTAGACTAGTGTATACAGTTGAGACCCCGACGAGGGGCGGTGGCCGGTCTCACAAGCCATTGGTGTCAGTTAGTTCACCTAAGATGTATACAGGTTATCATTGGGTTATGAGTACACCGGACATGACTCGCCGGGCACATGCTAGTTGGTATTATACCTGACGTCAGATAGCAGTTCCCTGGTGACATGTGTACAGGTTAGTTCATCGACCTGAGATCGTCATTTGTCTCCTGTGAGTTCCCACTGTGCTTTGATTACTATCCTACCATTGCTCAAAGGAGTCGTGCAAACAGGTTTTAGTTGGGTACAGTCCGAGCCACATGGAGGCAGTGAGCGGATCTGCAGGCGTTTCGTCTCTCCCGTTTTTAGGGGTGAGATCGCGCTGTGTCTAGGAGAGCCATTACACAAAGCCCTCGGCCGAGGCAGGAGATTTACTGGTAGGTATTCCAGTAGTATCTCAGGGTGTTCTGGGCTACACTCCGACACGACTTGTACCGCTTTTGGGGGTTTGACTTTTACCAACCTCCTAAGCCCTCCATGCGATGCTCATAGACGAACGGACCGGACTGTATGGATATTGTCACTGACAGGATCTGTAGGGTGTCAGGAAGAGTTCACTCATCGAACTCTCTTTTGGTCAATACCTGGTGGCCCGTTACGTACAGCTAGTACCTCTGACGGGCTAGTGGTTAAATACACAGCCAAAGTATTGACGAGTCTTTAGAGTCCCCCACAGACAGTTTCTCAAGTTTCGGGCGAAACTTTGTATAGGCCGTATGATATATGGCAGGGTTCGATCTTATACGTGCGGTATTGTACGGATCATGATCGGACGGATCATACTAGTGGGCTTTGGTTTAAGCCGGATCCTAGTATTAGATTTGTTGGATTATTTTAGTCTCATCGCATTCGCATTCAATCGGAATGCGGATGCAGGTATGTATATACAGGTGAGGGGTATCCTTATGATCCGTCACGAGTTTAGTTTAGATGTTGCCAGATCTTTTTGTTGTTGAAAACATTTGGATTAATGTTTGCTAATGGAAATAATGAGCTAGAATTTCATCATGACATGGATTAATGTGACATGGACTTGTATCATGACTCATAGTCTCTTTTTTTGTGAAAATATGTTACATTTATGTTTGTTTATTGGGTTGAAATGATTAGAGGAGAGAGAGAGGGGCAGCCAAGGGAGTGGTGGAGCTCATGTATTTTCTTTTTATTGCTCTCTCTCATCACATTATTCCAACACAAGAAAGGAAAAGGAAAAAGAAACCTCTTCTTCTTCCTCCTCCTCTAGCTCTTTATCTCCTCCAATGGCAACACCTTTAACCTCCATCCAAAGCAATGGATGAAAGAGGCAAAGTGATCATAAACATTCTCTACAACACCTTGGACATGTCGGCTAGCACACTTCATGGCCGAGTTGCTTCGGATGAAGCAGGAGCCCGTAAAAAGAATCGATGAAGTGGTGCCCTTTCCGACGAGGAGATCGAGACTGGAGATGCCGCGAGGAGCTTGGGATGGTGGCCAAAGACCGAAGGACACGGATCGATCAGTATAGCTTTCCAACCCTCTCTCTCCTAGATAGTAGTAGGTTAATGGTTACTGTAGGGTTCCTAGGCACACTAATGAGGTCTCACAAGTGATCAAACATCGCCAATTAAAATTTTACAAGTGCCAAGAAACCCTAATACGGATCGTTAACTAGATGTATAGGCGATGCAATGGAAATAAACGAATTTATAGCTAAAGGGAAGGGGCTACAACCATTGTAGATCCGGTCCTCCACCTCCATGGCTCCATGATGAAGTCCCCTCGCTGTCCATATCGGATCTCGGACTCTAGCATCGGCTTCATCGGAGAAATGGGCGGGCTAGGTTGTCGGCTTCGATGCCGAAGATGATCTACGTCGAGGCAACACAAGATCAAGCTCCAACATCACCAAGCCATGAAACTTGTGAAGAAAACACCCTATACTACTTGGCAAGAGGTAGAGGATGAAGAAATAGAAAGTGGGTTCACTTTAGAATTGGATTTCTCACTCTTTTTCTCAAGTTGCCATTGATGGTTGCAAGGTTTCTTCATTGTTGAAGATGAAGAAGAAGAAAGAATATGATAAGTATTTTTTCAAAAAGGAAAATAATATGAATACTTATCATATACCAACCATGGTTAGGTGTAGAGAATAGACTATGGTTAGTTTGATTGGTTAGGGTAAAGCATGAAAACAAAATGTTCAGTAAGTCAAAGCTTCATGTAGCTTCAACAACAAACAAAGAAATCCACCATTTTCTCTTTATCTTTTACAAAATAAATAAATAAATAAATAAGTAAGTAAATAAACAAAACCCTACCCATTCTTATAACCATGGTTTAATTTTTTACACAAACCGAAGTTTGCATGTATCATCAAACATGATACAAACAAGTGCACAAAAAATATATCACATATACAACTTGTGCAATTCAAGTGAGAAAATCCTTTTAAAGTGAACAAATAATAGTTAATGCAAAGTAATATATCAAATATATAATTATGCATTAAATCATTAAATCAACACTTGATTTAACGATCCGGTCATATCGCATATGACCGACTAATATTCAATGTATCGGCTTATCGAATCATTCCTTGATTCGATAACTAGGTTATATCGCATACAACCAATCGATACATTCATCGCGAGAATAGAATACGGTATCACATACACGTATTATTCTCGGTCCCGCACATATCTCATATGCGCTCCTATTTCGTTTCGCTTGAGCCAGGAAACCTCTGTGTAGGACTCTAAAGACTCGTCAATACGCTGGCAGCAGGTGATGATCATATCAAACACCCACAAGCCGCAAGCGGTCTGCTAAACGTAACGGCCACCCGGGTATTGAGCGATCAGAAGATCGACGAGCAAGCCCGCTCACACTCCTGTGAATCCAATCAGTAACACTTACCGTACAGTCTGGTCTATTCGTCTGATATGTCGCATATCTCGCCTAGGGGTGGTAAACGTCAGACCCCAGTAGCTTGATAAGTCATGCCGACGTTAGGTCCATAACATTCGTGAAACTACTGATAACTCTTACCAGTATATCACTGCAACCCAGGCCAGGGATTTCCTGTTATGGCCAGTCGAGCATAGCGCAACATCCACCCCCAATACCGGGAGAGACGAATCCCTTCCTATCGCTCATTGCCTCCATGTGAATCGGGAATGCACCCAAAAACCACTTGTATGCACAACTCAGTAGAGCTGTGGTAGGGTGGAAATCAATGCACAGTGGGAGACACACAAGACTCTATGACGATCTCGGGTCAACAGACTAAGCTGTACCAGTGTCACCAGAGAACTGCCATCTGAAGTGAGGTATAATACCATCTGGGAGTTCTCGGCGAGTCCGTTTAGTGTACCCAGTCTCCACTGAGCACCCGCATACCATCTCTGATGTCAAACACCAATGGATATGGGATCATCCATCGCCCATCACATGGGTCGAGAATATATACGCTAGTCTACTCTGGAATATCGATGCCCCGTCTCGATATTCCCACGACTAGGAACAATGAAGGATGTACTCATTGACTACCCAGGCCCCACTAGTATGATCTTCATCATAGTCCTGGAAGTCGAGTACACATCCTAAGGGCTTTATCAATATGTAATCAGAGGGACAGAAAGTATACATGTTAAGATAAAGAGCAACCAGATAGCGTACTATCATGTCGAGCAAGAAAGTCCTACCTATATATGTCCCAGCGTCCACTACAATATACATCCAATGTACAGTAATGGCCTCTAGGGCATACATATAACTAACAATCTCCCACTTGCACTAGGGCCATCTGTAGCCGTGGGTGCAGTATCACATACTCAACCATCCCTTAAAAGTCTCTCTTTGGGAAAAGGCCTTCGTGAGTGGATCCGCCGTGTTGTCCTCTGAGTCTACTCTCCTAACCTCGATCACCCGGGAGATCAACTATCTCCATGATCAGGTGATACTGCCTCAGAATATGTCTGGGTCACTAATGGGACCAGGGTTCCAGGGCCAAAACCAAACTTCCATTGTCATACAATGGCAGGAACCTAGTTCATCTTATGAACCAATATACACCCAAACTGCCTCTTTGGTAGTATCTTTAATAGCGATGTTACCAGCCTTTATCGTCTAGTTTGCCACGGTATCTAGCTTGGAACTCTTCCAACATACCATCCTTTTACTGAGGGTAAAGACAATGCCTGTGACTGACATTCAGTCGTCCTTATCACCATGGAACCTTTCCAGTGATTCTCCCCAGGATCAACTGATACCATCTTACTATAACTAGTGAGAATACTAACATCCATTTAGATCTATCTCATAGATCCAAAACCTAAGATTTAGTAGGTATCACTTTGATCCTATATGGAGAATCTATGTGATAAGAGGAGATCGACCGATCGTAGCATAGGAAACTCCTTTCCTATCAAGAGTATGTCATCCACGTACTCTACGAGGATCATTACCATACTCCATACTACCCTTTTGTACATACAAGGTTCATCTACCATTTTGATGAAGTCAAACTCTTTGACTACCACATCAAAACAGATGTTCCAACTCCGCGATGCCTGCTTTATCCTGTAAAGCAACTTGCACACGTTTCCGCTGCTCCCACTGTTTACGAAGCCCTCTAGCTGTGTTCTTATAGACGTTCTCTTCTAAATCAGTATTTTAGAAAAGCAGTCAGGGCACCCAACCACCAGATATCGTAGTCATGGTATTTAGCAATGTTAAGTAGGATCCGGATGGACTTAAGCATAGTCACTTGGAAAAGGTTTCATGATTATCCACGCCTGGTCAATGACGAAAAAACCTTCAACAAGTCTAGCTTTGAAAGTCTTAACTTTTCCATCAACACCAAGTAATCTTCTCAAGATATACTTGCTCCTGATGGGGATTTAACCCTTCAGATATAGCAATCAAAGTCCATACTTTGTTGGTGTACATGGATTCCATCTCAGATCGCTAAGCATCCAGCCATTCTTACAGAGTCCCTACTCTTGATGGCCTGCTCGAAACTAGTTGGGTCTTCATCTCATGATGCATTCCTTGCTCCCACTGTCATCGAGAAACCGAGGTATCTCTCAGGCAGGTGAGGAACCCTACCAGATTGGCGGAGAGGCTGAGGTTCGTCGGGGACTATAGAATCCTTTAGTTCTGTCAAATCATCAACTGCAGTTTTGTATAGCTGGAACCTTTCCAGTTCTACAGAACTGACCTTGCCTCGATCTTGTCCGGATTTTGCTTTAGACATAGGCCGGACAATCCCAAATCTTAACTTACTTAAGAGATAGGCTCTTCCCATACCATATCTCATATGGAATGGTAGGCAGTGATCTGATTCGAACCTAATTCAATAGGTATGCAGCTTCTCAAGCACATAACTCCCAAAAGGAAATAGGAAACTCAGTAGTACTCATCATAGAGCACACCATATCTAATATTGTGCGATTGCTCCACCCCGATACACCGTTGTGCTGTGGTGTATTCAGAGGAGTAACACTGAGAGAGAATCTCATTCTCATTTAGAATAGTCCAGGAATTCTATGCACAAGTATTCTCTTCCCTGATCTCATCATAGGACATAATACTTATACCCTGTTATTGGTTCTCTACTTCTAACTTATATTCTGTGAATACCTCAAAAGCTTTGGACTTATGTTTCAACAGAAACATATGACTGAATCTTGAGAGATTATCAGAGAATATAATGAAGTATAAAGAACCAGTTCTGGCATATGTAGACAGGAGACCTTACATACATCATCATGTATCAGTCCCAAGAGTTCATTAACTCTTTCTCTGTTTCCAATAAACAGGGCTATGGTCATCTAATCTTTGTGACATGACTGGCAAGTTTCACAAGATGTAAATTCAAACTGATTTAAATATTCATCTAAAATGTAACTTCATCCAGTCGGGTCGCATTGATATGACCTAGTCTACAATGCCTCAAGAAGGATTCGTTCATTTCTGAACTCATCCTCTTGTGTGTGTTCTGTATACTAGGAACTGTAGTTTGATTTAGAACGTCAATGCTTTTAGATAACGTGCCTGAACCGATCAACTTTTGATATAGCAAATGTTCAAAACATTATCCAGCAATACAAAATTTTATCATTACTTTAATAAATAAAGAGATTGATATGATTTTGTATATCAGGCTCGGTATCTAATAGCTTTTGTTCAGAATCAATGTATTGGTAATACAGGGTGACAGTGACCAACAGACTTGGCTGCAACACTTGCCCCGTTTTCTGTCTCATGAAACTTATCACCCGTTCTCAGTTTTCCTACCTTTTTGTAGCCCTATGTAACAGATTACATATCTGGGATCCTGATCCGGTATCAAATACCCAGGATGCGGTGGATACTGAGAAACAGTTCTTTGTAATGAACACACCCGAAGGAGATGCATCATATGCACTTTCTTCGTTTGGGCGGCATAGGAATTATGGTATTCCCCTATTTCCTTCTCTGTCTTATAACTATTATAAGTTGGAGCGGGACCAACGTTCCCAGCTCAGTATAAAAAGCGGGTTCGGTCAATACATCCATATTATTATCTTGATTAAGGCGTGATATGGTCGCTACCTGGAGAGAGAGAGAAGAAAACACTCTGCGTGCACTCTTGCAAGATCAGATTGGTTATTTATTTTATCTAATCAGGATGGCTCCCACTGTTTTTTATCAAATCTTCCTTCAAACCCTAAAAGGAAAGACTAGCCGGGATTAATTACACTCTACAAGTTCGCCAATCTTTCAGCCAGGCCAGTGTCGGTACTTTGAGGGAGGTTCCCCGTGCTTTCGCACTGACCTAATTAATGTAAACCTCGTTTTTGCAGAGACGTAACCCCGTTGACACCTTTCTAGACACCTACTTGATCGGCTAATTGTAAAGTGCAAAACTCTCCCAGGAGTAACAATTACTCGCAGTGGGTATCGGGATCCAACTATCACATAGAAGGTATGCAATCTCATTGCAAATTTCAACACTTGAAACTCCCGATAATGGTTTTTACCCCTAGCACCTATGACCTTAACTATGGTCAACAAATCATAAGTACTAGTCAAGTTCTACCCGTCATTTCGTGACTAATTAGACCCACCCACATGACCCTTAACTAAGTCAACAAAGTCACGCGACTGTCCTAACTAATCGCATCATATGCGGTGTAGGAAGACATCACTTAGCTACCGTACACTGTGCCTTGACTATGGTCAACAAACACAGCACGAATACTAAGTACTCTACTTCCTAAAATGACGGAGGGTTGCAGCTGGTTTTTTTATGAAAACCTTTAACGCTTTGAACTTGATCTCTTTGCGGAATCAAAGGGTTTTAAATGGAATGTTTTTGAAGCTTTTCTAGTTTTGCTAAAGGGGTCACTCCCGGTGAAGGGATCGTCGGCCCTTTCCTCGTCGAATGAGGTGCGGGATATATCATATATATCACTGTGCAAAGCAGAAACTATAGAAGCAATCAAAAGACAAACCAAGTGTTGTAGCATCTTTCAGTTATTGCTAAAGGAGTCACTCCCGGTGAAGGGATCTCGGTCCTTTCCTTATCGAATAAGGTGCAGGATGTTCTACAAGGAACACCGATGCAAAGCAAGAACTGTAGCTACATGTTTTTATTTTGAAATTCGATTCCACAACATCCATTAGGTTTATTTTCATTCATTAATCTCATTAATGAATATCCCATCATTTAAGTCCACCTAATCATCACAGATAAATATAACGTACGCTTATGCCATCCGCATTCGCCTCGATGTCCCGTCTGCACCGTTAGGTTAGGTAACTAACGGCAGAGCGGGGCAGGGCTAGCGCGGGTGTAAAACATAAGCAACGTCTATATAATATATCATATATACTATATACTATCTATCTGAACAAATCACATGATCACATCACAGATAACGCAGCAGAAAATATCATATGAAATATTGGATATACTAGGACGTCCGTATTTTTAATACGAGCCAGTATAAAACACGGATTCCACGGTCGTGATGAATAGCCAATCCCACACCCCTAGACCCCTACGAGAGCGGCAAGCAACCCTACCAATTCTAGGGTTAGGAGACCCGGACTCGACTCCTCGAGTTGGTCTCCCACTGGACCCCAGAACCCGGTTACTTGTGCTCCCCTCCTTGGGTCTATCCTAATGCGGAAAAGTAAATAATATACAAATGGTGACAACATCCACAACCTGGAAGTGCCCCAATAAAAGAATATTACATACTAGTTTTTACATGAATGAAAATGAAAAACACTCATCTCACGTAAAAAAAAACCCCGGCTATTCAACCACGACGATCCAATATAACATATCCAGCAACACATAACATCACATGTCATCAACGTAAGTAAATATGCCTATCCCAATTGTCATTGACATATAGCAACGAAACCGGCGATATCACATATTACACTTACGGTCACAGAAAAGAAAGTGTAAAACTACATCAGTTGGAATCCGCAACCTCTTTAGACATCGCATGCCTAATCAAATTAAATACTTAGACATCGCATGCCCAACAATTATAAACCCCGCATTTTAGTCTCATTATCGAAAACACTTTTCAATATCATGTCGGGCAATTCAACAGGATTCCCGACATTCTGATCGAATGCTCGTGCAAACTTTAGTAGGCGGCTGCACCCCCGATACCGTCGACGAAGTGCACCAAGGCGGAACACCGCTACCGCGAGCACCCAAACGGATTCTTTCGGCGACGGGGTTCTCCTACAGTCACTTAGTCGGGGCTATGGGGTGAGGCTGTCTATTAAGTTTACCCGGCGAGTATCCGCGTACGCTACGTGATTGCGACGGACTTTTGATCTCATCAAAATTCCGTGGCAACCGATCAAGTGAGACTAAACTGCTATGTTTATAACATTCATTCAGTTATCTCATAACTATTTGTGAATTCCAAGTATTGTATCACATTCCGGATAAATAGAAAATGTTAAACTTTCCGATCGAACAATCGAACACCCAAGTTTTCCCGATACAGCTCAACACATGAAATAGGTCTAAAAACATTCAGTTCGTGCCTCAGTACCAACGGTCCAGCCGTAGAAGGGTCAAGCCAACGCCTCACATGTGGCACGCCGTAGTGCCCCAAACCCTAAGGTTCAAAGGGCAGTTCAAGACGGTCACATAATCGAGTTAAGGTTTGTTGTCTTCTAGAGAGACCATCGCGTTACTTGCACTACCTAGAACGTCGTTAAACTACGGAAAAATCCAACAATTGGAAATTTCCCGGCAGGGGAAAAAGTGGGTATTTATATCCGGTCGAAATTTTTAACATATTCTAAAATTACCCGGAAAAACACACAGACAAAATTAGACAATCCGATCGAAACACCGAGTCCCCAATACAACCAAGAAAACTCAACTCTTGAGTTCAGATTAAAAATTCCCAGGAAAACCAACACTGCAAAATAGGAATTACTGTGTAAAATTGAATAACATAGGAGACTAGATGGCCGCGGAACCGCCGCATTAGGCATGCTAATGTCGCGGTTCCGCCGCGCTTTTATGGATTCAGGAGTACCGGCTTCTCAGTAATTCTTAGAATCTTCTGCTGGTTTTTCTGCATATTTTTAATTCTCAAAATTCCCCGTTTTCAAAAAATGTACAGAGCGCAACTTTGAATTAGGGTTTCGGTTCGATCGGACTTCTAACTCCATGTACGCATCGCCTAAGGCTCTAGCTAGGCTCTGCTACCACTGTAGGGTTCCTAGGCACACTAATGAAGTCTCACAAGTGATCAAACATGGCCAATTAAAATTTTACAAGTGCCAAGAAACCCTAATACGGATCGTTAACTAGATGTATAGGCGATGCAATGCAAATAAACGAATTTATAGGTAAAGGGAAGGGGCTACAACCTTTGTAGATCCGGTCCTCCAGCTCCATGGCTCCGTGATGATGTCCCCTCGCTCTCTATATCGGATCCCGGACTCTAGCATCGGCTTCATCGGAGAAATGGGCGGGCTAGGTCGTCGGCTTCGATGCCGAAGATGATCTACGTCGAGGCAACACAAGATCATGCTCCAACTTCACCAAGCCATGAAACTTGTGAAGAAAACATTCTATACTACTTGGCAAGAGGTAGAGGATGAAGAAGTAGGAAGTGGGTTCACTTTAGAATTGGATTTCTCACTCTTTTTCTTAAGTTGCCATTGATGGTTGCAAGGTTTCTTCATTGTTGAAGATGAAGAAGAAAAAAGAATATGATAAGTATTTTTTCAAAAAGGAAAATAATATGATACTTATCATATACCAAACATGGTTAGGTGTAGAGAATAGACTATGGTTATATTGATTGGTTAGGGTTAAGCATGAAGACAAAATGGTCACTTAGTCAAAGCTTCATGAAGCTTCAACAACAAACAAAGAAAGCCACCATTTTCTCTTTATCTTTTCCAAAATAAATAAATAAATAAATAATTAAGTAAATAAACAAAACCCTAACCATTCATATAACCATGGTTTAATTCTTTACACAAACCCAAGTTTGCATGTATCATCAAACATGATACAAACAAGTGCACAAAAAATATATCACATATACAACTTGTGCAATTCAAGTGAGAAAATCTATTTAAAGTGAACAAATACTAGTTAATGCAAAGTAATATATCAAATATATATTTATGCATTAAATCATTAAATAAACACTTGATTTAACGATCCGGTCATATCGCATATGACCGACTAATATTCAATGTATCGGCTTATCGAATCATTCCTTGATTCGATAACTAGGTTATATCGCATACAACCAATCGATACATTCATCGCGAGAATAGAATATGGTATCACATACACGCATTATTCTCGGTCCCGCACATATCTCATATGCGCTCCTATTTCGTTTCGCTTGAGCCAGGAAACCTCTGTGTAGGACTCTAAAGACTCGTCAATACGCCGGCAGCGGGTGATGATCATATCAAACACCCACGAGCCACAAGCGGTCTGCTAAACGTAACGGCCACCTGGGTATTGAGTGATCAGAAGATCGACGAGCAAGCCCGCTCACACTCCTGTGAATCCAACCAGTAACACTTACCGTACAGTCCGGTCTGTTTGTCTGATATGTCGCATATCTCGCCTAGGGGTGGTAAACGTCAGACCCCAGTAGCTTGATAAGTCATGCCGACGTTAGGTCCATAACATTCGTGAAACTACTGATAACTCTTACCAGTATATAACTGCAACCCTGGCCAGGGATTTCCTGTTATGGCGAGTCGAGCATAGCGCAACATCCACCCCCAATACCGGGAGAGACGAATCCCCTCCTATCGCTCATTGCCTCCATGTGAATCGGGACTGTACCCAAAAACCACCTGTTTCCACAACTCAGTAGAGCTGTGGTAGGGTGGAAATCAAAGCACAGTGGGAGACACACAAGACTCTATGACGATCTCGGGTCAACAGACTAAGCTGTAGCAGTGTCACCAGAGAACTGCCATCTGACGTGAGGTATAATACCATCTGGGAGTTCTCGGTGAGTCCGTTCAGTGTACCCAGTCTCCACTGAGCACCCGCATACCATCTCTGATGTCAAACACCAATGGATATGGGATCATCCATCGCCCATCACATGGGTCGAGAAGATATACGCTAGTCGACTCTGGAATATCGATGCCCCGTCTCGATATTCCCACGACTTGGAACAATGAAGGATGTACTCATTGACTACCCAGGCCCCACTAGTATGATCTTCATCATAGTCCTGGAAGTCGAGTACACATCCTAAGGGCTTTATCAACATGTAATCAGAGAGACAGAAAGTATACATGTTAAGATAAAGAGCAACCAGATAGCGTACTATCATGTCGAGCAAGAAAATCCTACCTATATATGTCCCAGCATCCACTACAATATACATCCAATGTACAGTAATGGCCTCTAGGGCATACATATAACTAACAGTTACGATCCGGGATTTAAGCATACGATAGCGCGATTTTCAAGTTAAGAAAAAAGTTTTGTTTCCATATTTTGGCCTCGAAAAGACGGCCGGGGCGCTACCGTAGACTTACATGGTATCAGAGCCACTCCATTAACTTAGTCTAGCTTGCTGTAACGTGTTTAGAAGTTCGATCGAACAAATTTTCCAAAAAACACAGTTTCAAATATGCACTTTATGTTTTATTTTATTTATTCTCGAAAAATTATTTTGTACATTGCAGAAATATGTGCAGGCTTTTCTAAGAAAACTGAGAAACTTTGGTGGGCTGATTTTACTGTAGCGCGGCGGATCCGTGGCCAAAACCAAATTTTGGCCGCGGATCCACGGCCGTACTGTAGCCACAGTGCACCAAATTTCTACAGTGGGTCTCTGACTTGAAATTGGGGTTTTTGGTATATTCTTTTTGGGTCCAGATTTTTTTGAGTACTGGGTATTGTGCTTGGGGCCCACTTCGGGAAATTTAGTCGATCGAAAATTTTAAACATGTTAGTTCACAGTATTTACATTATATCTGCGACCGTGAATGTCATTTTATCGGTAAATTATGTCTAACTGCTATAGCCCTTTTAGACGGATTTGCGAACATGACATTCACGTTGATGTTCTGTGTTGTGCTGTGATGTTGCAGATTTGTCGTGGTGGATAGCCTGGATGCAATAGTAGTACAGTTTGGTTGTATATGTATATTTGATATTGCGGGGCGAGCGTCCGACTTGTGGACTGCCGACACTGCCTGTTTGTATATTATTCTTTTGGGTTACGACCGGGCTGAGGTCGATGTACCCGTTGTATGTATATTTTATTTTCTGTACTAGGATTACCACACTGTGGGGTGCACGGGTAGCCGAGTTCTAGAGGGCAACGGGCCCGCATCTCATGGCGTTAAGACGGAGGGAGCTTCACTCTTGAATTGGTGGGCTATTCGCCGCTCTCGTAGGGGTACAGGTTGACCTAAGGAGAGATGCTCAAGTTACTGGATTCCGTGAAGTGCTGGGTGATCCATTCACGTTGTTGAAGGGGGCAGCCTCGCTTCAGATTTTGGCGGGTAACTTGCCCGCCCGTAGGGGTCTAGGATTTCATTGCACAGGCTATCCACACGACCAGGGGAACGTCGGGTTTCAGTAGCGGCTCTATGAAACCCGGGGATCCCAGATATCTGTATTGTTCTGTGATGCTTATTACATTTCTGTGATGTTGCATTTTATCACGCCTTGAGCGATTATTATATATTGATATATATACTAGTAGATGTTGTATATGTTTTGCATCCACGCTAGTCCAGTCCCCGCTCTGTCGTTAGTTAAGTAACCTAACGGGTGATGACGGGACCCAGTGGCGAATGCGGATGGCATATACGTAAATCGTATTTTCGTTCTTTTGTGGACTGATCAATTGATGGGACTGCATTTATTTGGATCAATGCAAGCTAAACAAACCTATTCTGATGTTGTTGGAACATTTTTCAAAAAAAGCTATTATTGCAAAGACGTTCTCTTTTGTTTTGCACAGTGGTATTCGGTTATGAATATCCAGCACCGCAGTCGACGAGGCAAGGGCCGAGATCCCTTCACCGGGAGTGACCCCTTGGACAGAAGTTTGCGTCAGGGTAATAACTTCACTATAGCCGATTTCCTTTTTCTTTGCATCGTGGTATTCAGTTGGAATATCCTGCACCTCATTCTACGGGGAAAGAGCCGAGATCCCTTCACCGGGAGTGACCTCTTTAGCAAAGGTTTTCGCCACTATATTTTTATAAAAAGCTATCCGGTTCCTTCAACGATATCAAGTTCATTACGTTAAAGGTTTTTCGCCAAAAACCATTCGTAGCCCTCCGTCATTTCAGAAAGGTATCACTTAGTATTCATGCTATGTATGTTGGCCTTCGTCAAGGCATAGTGTATGGTAGCTATTTGTTACTTTTCTGCAGCATAGATAGATGCGTTGGTTTGGGACAGCCGTACTACTATTTTTTCCTTCGTCAAGGGTATGTACGGGTGGGTTCAAATTAACCTGGATAATGACGGGTTGAACTTGACATGCGACTTATGATATGTTGGCCTTCGTCAAGGTCATAAGAGCATGGGGTAAAAATCACATCGGGAGTTTCTAAAGAAACAGAAACTTGCCAGATATGCGCATACCTTCTGGAGTGTGATAACGTGAGTGGGTTCCATCACGTTATCATGCAATGATAGTTGGATCCCGATTCCCACTGATGAGTTGGTTACTCCTCGGGTGATCCCGACTAATTCTTCTTTCAGGTTTAGAGGAGAATTTGACGTTACAGTGGGAGGTTTCCTGATTGGACAAAGTGATAACTATTCTGATCTAGGTTAGAGTGAACGCTGAGTGTTTCTTTTCTCTCTCTCTTTGGCAGCGACCATGGCCCGACCCTTGACTATGACTTAGTGACTAAAATTAAGCGAACCTTCTTAAACACTGGCTTTTGGATTGTCAGAGTTGCATACCTCATTGCCACTCCTACTTTTACCCTTTTTCTCCAGGACACCCTGTATTATTACGAACGTCCACTTCCATTGGATAAAACTATCGTATGGTTATATACGAACTCGCAGGAATTATTTGAGGATGGTTTCCGGTTCTGGAGAAAACAGATATGACTATTCAGTTGTCTTTTCCTTTTACCTTCTCTCTGGTTGCGAGTGCTCCTTGGATTAAGACGGTACACCTATTACGCTAATTGGATAGTCTTCTTCCAAACCATAGGCATGTGCCGAACGGTGGTGAATGAAGAAAACCAATTGGCCTAACAATGGTGTGCAGAAGATAATAAGTTAAGAAAAATAAGGGGATTAGTAAGAGGGTAAAGTAAATTGCGACTGTTATTCATGACCAAACCAAGTATTTCTTCGCCAATCTTATATCACCTTTGTATTTCTCCAGAACACTCCGTATCACTTCGAAGATCCACAGTTATTTGGATACTCCATCGTATGGTTATATACGAACTCGAAGGGACTTGTTCCAGTTTGGGGATGGATTCTGGTTTAGGAGAAATAGGAATAAGGTTTTATTCAGTTGTCTTTTATCTTCACCTTCTCTCGCATTTCGAGTGCTCCTACGACTAGGACAGTACACCCATTATGCTTGTTGAATAGTCTTCTTCCAAACCATAGGCTGGTGCCGAACGGTAGGGATGGAAGAAAACCATTTGGCCTAAAGGGTGTATAGAAGGTAATGGCTAAAGACATATAAAGGGATTTGTAGAGATGGCAAAGAAATATACGGTTACAGTTGTGAATCTGATAATGGAATAAACATTACTTGGAATACCCGGATACCCTTTCGAAACATTTACATGTTTCAGTTTCACTGTGTATTGTTAAAAGGAAACTGATTTCCCGATTAGCCCTTGCTCCAGGGTATGTATTTACCAGGTTTGATTCTCACATATGTAAGGTTTTACGGATGAAGAGTGGGAGTAACTTATTGGGAATTGGGTGATCATCCTCATTATATCGGGATTCGTTGTAATTGGTGATATTTGAGGAAATCGCCTGGGTTGTTTGCCGGACGGCAAATATTTGCTGTTGAATATCCGTTGTTATGCTCCAATTTCAAATTGATATATCTGTACGTCTATTTTTATAGAGTGAGATATGACTTTTTGAAATTATGTCCATGACATTTACCTTTATCAGTGGATGGTTAGGTAAGGAGCATTAAACAGCGGTGTAATTCTTCTTAAGCATAAGTACAGTTTTAAACTTACGACACACAGGGAATGAGTTATTAGACACATGGAACTTATACAGAGTATTGTATGTTGTCCAGTGTCCATGAGGACAAAGGGGTTTGTACTCGTACTATATTCTGTTTACTTGTGACTTCTCTAGTTCTTAGACATGTGTTTCGTAGAAATGCGAGGTCTATGTTTTGAGAAGTTATTGGTATAAGAGTAAAGTAGAGAACCAGATGTTGCAGGTATCAGGATTCTTCAAGGTGATCGAAGATGTAGATACTTGTATATAGTATTCAGTTATTAGTAATGGTTTTTGAGAAACTTGTTTCTCTTTCAGGTTACTCATATTTGGATGCGTTCCTAAGTTGAGTAACGCTGATCGTCCTCCTTCCATTTAATTTACATGCACTGGAGACAGCTGCATGATTTGAATCTGGTTCCAATTAAATCAGTGTCTCTGTTTCAATAATGGATATAAAATAGTTCATATCTTAACTGTAACGTTTTGAAAATCGTTTCGGTGAAATTTCGGAAAATCGGTAAAATAAGGGGGTTTTCTGTAAAAAGTAAAAATACAAATATCTTTATTTTAAAATTAAATATACATATTCTATCTATGTAATTGCTAGTATTTGGTGTTTTTTATGCCACGGGTGAAATTTCAAATTTTCTGAAAAAATTTCCGAAATTAATTATTTTAATATTATTTTAAGCCGTTACTAATACATTTAATTAGGGAAAATTACAAATTGGAATGAGCTGAAACAATTTTTGTGCATTATAACACATTAAACAAAATTTTAACATGTCGTTTTTTAAATGAAATGAAGTAGTTAAATGGTGTTAGAAAATATCGAAGAAAAAGGCTTAAATAGTGAATTTAGTGTAAATGGATGTTTGGGGTATAATATTTATCAATTTCCCCCACCCCACACACACACCTACACTCACACACCCCCACATGCCATCTTGGTCGAGCCTTGCTGCCCCAAACCCCTTTTGGCCCACTTCATTTCTCACAAAACAAAGAAATAGAAAGAATTGAAGTGTAGATTATAATATAGTAATTGAGGTATGGGTTTATATACTTAATGTATGGGTTCTTGACTTGGTCAAACTCCCCACACCCTCTCTCTCCTCTCCCCACCTGCATTTTTCCGAGCCCCCCATTTAGAACAGCCCCTTCACTTCTTCATCTCACATTCACTTCAAAAAAAACCACAAAAATGCTTAAAAATCCACAAAATTTCAAAGCAAACTCAAAATCCAAGCCCTACCCATTTTACCTTAGCCTATCTACTATGGATCTTGGGGAAAAGTTGGGATTTTGGAGGCTTAATTCCATGTTGATATCATGGTTTGAAGGTATAATCTCAACCTTTTGTTAAATTGTTGTTTGGTTGCTTTAATCAAAACTTATTTAGTAAATATCATGGTTCCAATTTCAAGTTAAGAAATTCAAGTGAGGGTTTTGTGTTGGAGTTAGGGTTGTGATCAATTGTGCATGGTTATGTGATGTGGGATAGCATCTTGTAGACTTGTTAAAACTAATCTAGTTGCTAATTACAAGTTGTTACTTGAAAATGTCCAAATTTAAGCTTTTTAACAAACTAGGTTTTTGTAAACTATGAATTTGATTAAGAGAAAAATGTGATTATGTTTTTCATGACTTTATTAACATTTTTAATTATAGCATGCAAATCCAAGCTAGATTGTAGTTTGTTCATTTTTGCTATAAAATTGTTAAAATTGGCTATGTAAGCAAACTAGATTTTTTGAGATTGATATTAAGAGTTAAGTTTAAAATCTAATTAACATTGGTATGACTTAATTAAGATGTTTAGTGAGCTTTATGGCCATTAGTTTTGTTCAAACGTCAAGTTTTGTACCAAAACGGGTAATTTTTGCTTGCTAGATTTTCGGAAAAATGGCTTTTAAAGTGAGTTTAGGGTTTTTGTGAATTTTAACATATTTTATATTATAATTAGTGTTCGTGAATGCGGAAATGTGTGTGTTTGGGGTTTTCTCGATGGTTTGACGTTTGTACATCGACATCGGGGGTAGGTTTGGCTATTCTTGTATGCGTAGGCGATAGGTTTTGACCTATGTGTGATACGCGTGCCGATTTGGTTTTCGTATGCCGTTTCGATTTCGAATTTGGTTTTAATGTGATACGGTGCGTTATGATATGTAGGTACCCTATGTGGACTTCGAGACGACAAGCAAGCGCGTGGCGACGTCGGCACCGGCGAGCGAGGACCAGGTGAGTAGATTTATATCTACGGGGAGAAGTCGGGTGGATGGCGTATAGCACCCCCGCAGTTCGTGGTGATGTATACGAATAAGAATACACACATATATTGATTATATATTGTTTAAGATTATTAATGTTAAAGATGGATATGTGGTGTGTTGGATAGGTTTAGTGTTGCGAGACCCTAGAGTAGAGGTTGCACCACACATACACACACACCCATACTTGCATACCTTCGTCTTTCATTGTGCTTATACGGGAATATGTATTTATGTGTTCACATGGGTATGGGACTATGTGTTTACATACTGGATTTGAGGATAGTATTTGGGGATTTGAGGTGAGTCGTTGAAATTGATTTGAGACCGTGAGATCGGTGATATGACAGGGTTCGTATTTGATATACGACATGATGTTTTAGCGGGTCCTTTGACGTAGTTTTCACACACGTGCATGCATACTTAGCTAGTATCAGTATTGTACTAGACAGAGATCAGTACCCGGATTAGGATCTTTGATAAAGAAGATACCAGATGAATAATGTGATGAACATGATATTGACCCGTACCCAGATTTGGGGATGCCGTACGACGGATTTACGTACGAGCTATATATTGATGATAGATCCGCACTCTTGACTTGGGAATATCTGATTATAGATATGGTATCGGATGTGATATTATCGAGGCAGGATCACCGACTAATATATATGTTTATATATATATATATATATATCGACTCAGATGTTAGGCGGTTTCCTTACCCTTAATTCAGCTTGTTAGTTCAGCCGTATAGTTTAGTGTAGTTGTCAGACTAGATTAGATTCCTACCTATTTCAAAAACTAACGGATCACGAGTATTTTTAAAGAAAGGTCAAAGGATTCTATGGATATTTAAAAGGACTTATTTTTTCTTAAAAACACCGTAGACCTTATTTTCAAAACACCGCGATTCGGGTTATATTCAAATGGAACCACCGTAGAACTCATATTTAAATTAAAATATAGATTTGTTATCTTGTGTCTAGTATTTATCTCCCGCTCATTATTGTTTTTCGCTCCGCACCGCATACTTATGTTGTGATTCCTATTTGCATTGTTGATATCATGCTGTTAGGACACCAGCACCATTACCGATGATGCATATGTACCACCTACACTTACTTGCCGGCTCACACACATCTTCATCGGTAATTGCCATGCCACATACACTTTAGAAATACTGTTGCATTGACATAGGTTGTTAGCTAATAATTTAGACATGATATTAGTGTACTTGCCTTATATGCTAGATTAGACATTGTAGTTATTACTTGTTACTTCATGCATGTTATTATTCATTGTTATGCCGCATTCATGGATTTTTATGCATATATTCACTGTTTACATGCTATTGAGGATTTGGATTCAGATTTCCATGAGATTTTCTGGATTTGGGGGAAAACCGCAAAACTTATATAAACTTCTTTTCTCTCTTTAAAATAAAAAGTGCGGTTTTCCCATGATGTATGAGTCGTCCACCATGAGTTTGCTGATGGATTTCGAGACCCGAGTTCAAGGAGTGGAGGAACCGTTTCGGGTACATGGTGGACCCGGTGTGGTACCCCAGGAAAAGGGGATCGCAGATGATGGGGTTGAGCCTGGCAGGGGAGCACTACCGACCGGTGATATTACCCGACGCGTCGGATATCCGGAAGATACCGTCGTGGTCTTGAGATTAATGGTACGGGCCGGTCTGGACCGACGGCGCCCTAGATATTGAGATTGAGACATTGAGATTTTGAGATATTGAGGTACTGAGATTTGATGATACTGGCCAGTCTGGATAGTCGAAGCCTGAGATTTTGAGACATTGAGATTTATGTTTTGTGTCGATGCTAGACACTGTTTATGCTGATTTCATTATGATACCTCATTTTAAAAATACAAAGGAAATCTCACTAAATTATGAAAGCAGTTTCTTTAGTACATGTATTCTGTTTTCATGCATTCATACACCATCCATATGATATATGGTTACCTGAGTCACTGACACGGGCACATGGGAGTACACTTGGGTAAGATATTTACCCTAGCCATTGTTATAGGCTGTTGGTTATATATTTGAGGATATATTATGATCGTTGACCGATGATTGCATTTTTCATGCGATTTCTGTTCGTAGATGTTTTTCTACTCACGAGTTGGCAACTCACCCCTGTTGTGCCACAGTTTCTTGTAGGTTTTGCCGTACAGGTTTTTTACGGCTTTGTTAGCACTGCTTCTTTCGGGTGACTTGCTAGTTGGTGGGTTTATTTGTATCGTACCCATCATTATACATTGTATATTATTATTCAGTTGTAAACCCACCGTGGCCGGTCCCAAGTCCGGAAGAGAAAGGGTGAGGGTTGTGGTAGGCTTGTGACAGCCAACGGAAAACTTTGTCACATTCTATGACATGAACCATTACAAGAATATCGTTGGGGCGTCCCCTACTCAGCGACGCGCTACATCGGATCCCGGGTGTAGTGTTAAATATGCAAGGGCTTAGTCGTCGTCCAGATACGGCGCGCTACATCGGACCCCGGGTGTAGTGACAAATAAGCAAGGGTCGTCGTCTACAGACGGCGCGCTACATCGGACCCCGGGTGTAGTGACAAATAAGCAAGGGTCGTCGTCTACAGACGGCGCGCTACATCGGACCCCAGGTGTAGTGACAAATAAGCAAGGGTCGTCGTCCAGAGACGGCGCGCTACATCGGACCCCGGGTGTAGTGACAAATAAGCAAGGGTTTCATAGGATCCGTCTAGCTTCCTGGAACATAGGTTCCCTTACGGGTAGACTAATAGAATTAGTGGAGGTGATGATTAGGAGGAGAGTTGGTATTATGTGTTTGGAAGAAACTAAGTGGGTAGGTGAAAAGAGTAGAGTCATAGAGCCTTGGGGTTATAAGCTTTGGTATACGGGTAGAGATAAAAATCGAAATGGGGTAGGTATAATCATAGATAGACGGTTGCTTGAGGATGTAGTTGAGATTAGGAGAAAAGGTGATAGAATTTTACTGGTTAAGCTTATTCTAGGTGGAGAGATCTTTAATGTTATTAGTGCTTATGCACCACAGATAGGTCTTGATGACGCTAGTAAGCGTCTATTCTGGGAGGATTTAGACGAGGTGGTGCAAAGTATACCTAGTGGAGAGAAGTTATTTATTGGTGGTGATCTTAATGGACATGTAGGTACTAGTCGTAGTGGGTTTGATACTATCCATGGAGGTTTTGGTTTCGGACAAAGGAATGAAGTAGGTGACTCGATTCTAGATTTCGCTTTATCTTATGACTTGATCTTAGCAAACACCTGGTTTAGGAAAAGAGAGTCCCACCTTATCACTTTTAGGAGCGGATCAAATGCTAGTCAAATAGACTTTTTTCTGACGAGAAGAATAGATAGAGGTTGTTGTATCGACTGTAAGGTAGTGTCAGGTGAGAGTGTAACTACCCAACATAGACTTTTAGTTCTAGATTTTCGATTTAGAAGAGAACCTAGGAAGATTAGACGTAAGGTAGAGCCTAAAATTAAATGGTGGCGATTGAAAGAAGGTAATCAAAAGGCTTTTATAGATCGTGTAGTACAAGAAGCAGATTGGCAGTCGGAAGATGATCCAGACAAAACATGGAACAAAATGGCTAGTTGTATCAAGAAAGTAGCTAGAGATCTACTTGGTGAGTCGAGAGGTGGTGCTCCACCATCTAAGGACATATCATGGTGGAATGAAGATGTAAAGGCTGCTATTAAAATTAAAAGGGATTCTTATAAAGATTTGAAGAAAAGTAGAGATGTGGAGAGATTTGAGAAGTAAAAAATGGCTAAAAAGGAAGTTAAGAAAGCTGTTCGGGAAGCTAAATCTATGGTCTACAAGGAGGTGTACGAGAAATTAGACACTAAAGAGGCTGCAAATGATATATACCGGTTTGCTCGAATGCGGGAAAGGAAGACCAGAGACTTATGTGCGGTGAAGTGTGTCAAAAATGAAAATCAGAATGTTTTAGTTCGAGATGAGGATATCAAGGAAAGATGGGCAGATTATTTTGACAAATTGTTCAATGAGAGCTTTACTAAGAATTTGGATGGACTTGTCATTCAATCTCAAGATATAAATCGTGATTTCATGCGTAAAATAAGACTTACTGAGGTTAAAGAAGCTTTGAACAGAATGGGTTTAAGAAAAGTGGTTGGTCCTGACGGGATTCCTATCGAGATTTGGAGATGCTTAGGCGAAATAGGCGTTAAATGGCTGACAGATCTGTTTAATAAGATTTGGCAGACAAAAAAGATGCCAAATGAATGGAGGAAAAGTATCCTTGTACCTATCTACAAGAATAAGGGTGACATTCAAAGTTGCTCAAACTACCGTGGAATAAAACTAATGTGTCACACCATGAAACTTTGGGAGAGGGTGATTGAACACAGGCTAAGGAAGGATATTAAGATAACAGAGAACCAATTTGGGTTCATGCCTGGACGATCGACGACAGAGGCGATTCATTTGCTTCGTCAACTTGTCGAGCGCTTTCGAGAGAGGAGAAGAGATTTGCATATGATATTTATTGATTTAGAAAAAGCGTACGACAAGGTACCTAGAGAGGTATTATGGGGGACAATGATGAAAAAGGGGGTCCCCGTCAAGTATATTGACATAATCAAGGATATGTACGACGGAGTAGTGGCAAATGTCAGAACTTGCGGTGGCTTAACAAGTGATTTTCCGATTACTATTGGTTTACATCAAGGATCTGCATTAAGTCCTTTCCTGTTTACCATCGTGATGGATTGGCTTACTAGAACTATCCAAGATGAAGTCCCTTGGTGCATGCTATTCGCTGATGATATTGTGCTAGTAAATGAGACGAAAGCAGGGGTTAATGCCAAATTGGAATTATGGAGACAAACATTGGAATCTCGGGGATTCAGATTGTGCAGGTCCAAGACAGCATATATGCACTGCAAATTTTGTAGCCAGAGAATTCAAAACCATATTGGTATAACATTGGAAGGGCAAGAGATATCACCGAGCGACCAGTTTAGATATCTAGGTTCCATCATCCAAAGGAATGGGGAGATCGATAGTGATGTTAATCAAAGGATCCAAGCTGGTTGGTTGAAATGGAGGAGTGCAACAGGGATTTTGTGTGATCGTAACTTTCCGTTAAAATTGAAAGGGAAGTTTTATCGGAGCGCTATTCGGCCTGCATTATTATATGGTACAGAATGCTGGGCTCCTAAGAAGCATCATACACAGAAGATGCACGTAGCGGAGATGCGCATGCTTCGTTGGATGTGCGGTAACACTAGAAAAGACAAGGTACGAAATGAGGATATCCGTGCAAAAGTTGGTGTAGCACCCGTGGAGGAGAAGATGCCGGAAAACCGGCTTAGATGGTTTGGTCATGTGCGACGCAGACCTATGGAAGCACCGGTTCGACGAATAGATACTCTCGATATGGGTAATGGCAAAAGGGCAAAAGGGAGACCGAAGAAAACATGGATGGAGGTGATACGAAATGATATGGTTGCCAAAGGACTCAATGAAAGTATATTGTTCGATAGAAGTGAGTGGAGACAGAGGATTCATGTGTTGGACCCGGCATGATTCTCATGTTGGTTCATGTAGCCTACCCCTTATGCTTGGGATAAAAGGCTCAGTTGTTGTTGTTGTTGTTGTATTATTATTCAGTTGTATCTAGAAGTTCCATCAACCAAACATGTATTTATTTCAGAGATAGAGACCAGTGATGTTTATTCTTTCGACCTTAGAGTCACGCGTTGTATTTCTATGGATTTCGTGCTGTTTTGAGTTTCCTTTTGAGGTTTGATCCTCACCCTTGGCGTTGTATATTATATTGCTTGTGTGGTTGTGACCGTCGATTGACGAAGAGCTAGCTCCCGCTTGGGGATGCCTTTTTATTGATTTCTTATACTATTCATGTTATATCCCGTTTGGGGCCGGTATTTACAAAGGAGACTCTGCCGAAATTTTCATAAAATACTTGAGGTTTTAAAAATACATACGTCGGCCAATGTTATTAAAACTACTTGCTTTTAAATGGTTTTTCCATCACTGTACTGCCCTTTTTTTTGTTTTGATTTCTGGGTTTTGGCTTACTTAGATTACGTACGCCTCGAGACGTTCGTAATTTAAGTGCCGGTCATGTTCCGTACTTTTCGGGTCGTGACATTAACGATGTTAAGGTACGGGGAGTTGTCCGGCTTATGCTTAAAAGCATACTCTGAATAACTCTAGAAACGTTTCTGTAATGGCTGTTTGTGGGTTGACCCGGGCTATGACGAGGGTTGACTTTCTACCATCTAGAAGTTCAATAGTGATATTGTTCTTGACTCGCCACAGTTTTAGTAAAATAGATTTTTTCAGAAAACAGTAGTGGGAGTATGGTAGATCTGGAAGTGATTCCAGAACAACAAACGATTACTGAAAATTTGATAAGAACCTAAAGATTCAATCTGGTTTGACATTCCATTGGCCACTCAGCAGATATGGTGGGTAACCTCAGGCACTTGAGGGGTACTTCGGTATGCTCAAAGACGGTGACAAGGAGGTTCTGGTTCACCCAGACTTCGTGTGTCCCGAGACCCCTCCTATCGCTCATCGCCTTCGTGTGTCTCGGGACTGTACCCAAGGGCCACCTATTTGCACGACTCAGTAGAGCCGTGGTGGGGTGGTAATCAAAGTACGGTGGGAGAGCACACAAGACTCTATGACGATCTTGGGTCTACAGACGATCCTGTGCCAGTGTCACCTGAGAACTGCTATCCAACGATAGATATAATTTCATATAGGAGTTCTCGGTGAGTCCGTCCAGTGTACTCAGTCACCACTGAGCACCCGTATATGATCTTGATGTCAAACATCGATGAATGTGGGAGCATTCATCGCCCATCGTATGGGTCTAGTATCATATACGCTAGTATACTCTGGTATATCAATGCCCCGTCTCGATATACCTACGACTAGGGACATTCCAGGATATGCTCATAAACTAGTGATGTCCCACTAGTATGATCTCCATCATAATCACAGTAGTCAAGCCGATATCCTCAGGGCTTCATCAGCATGTATGAATGAATAAAAGAATGATCAAATCAATATGTCAGATAAAGAAGAACCAGAAAGCATACTATCATGTCGAGCAAGAATGTACACCGAATATATTTATATATACATGTATAAATACATCCACTATCATATAATGGCCTCTAGGGCATACATATATCCAACAAAGCAATCTCCCTCAACAAAGTGAGTAGGCCACTAAACACTTCAAAGTACCTGGTAGTCTGTGTACCCCGCCTTGGGTCTATCCTAGGAGCAAAAACAGTAAAAAGAAATAATACAACGGTGGTTACAACCGCAACCAGGATGTGCCCCGCAAAAGAATATTACATCATATTACATTTACATCGAATGAATGAATAATAAACCCATCTCAAACCCCTGCTAATCATCACAACATTCCAATCAAGTCCATATACACAAACAGTAAACATAACAGAAATGTGCAACCCCCTGCCAACCGACATACTAGCAGTTAGGGGAGGTTTACGAACACATTAAACATTACAGATAAAAACCCAATTAGAAAATATCTTAGAACATCGATCGAATACCAAAATCCATTTCTACCCCAAAAGCAAACCTGTACTGAAGTAACCTGGGTAGAAACAGAACATACAGGAAGACAAAAACCCAAAAATTATGAATTACTGTGAAACTGCGAGTCAACTCGGCGTTGACTCGGCGGCGGATCCGCGGCAGAAGCACTCTATTGCCGCGGATCCACGGCCGTTTTGCCGAGTCACTGGCTCCTATTTTCACAGTATTCATTAATTTCCTTGCTGTGAATTTTAAGGTATGTCAAAAAGTTTTTTAGACATTTTTAAAATTAACAGAAACTAAGGGTTTCGAATTTTTGTTTTCGTGTTTTTTCTGTCGATCAAACTTCTAATCAATTGCTAACAAGCTAGTAATGGTTTAGTTGGCTCTGATACCACTGTAAGTCCATGTCACGCACCCCACGAACTCGCGGGGAGGCGGAATATATGAAAAACGATTATCAAAGCTTCGTAACACGGACTTGAGTGCATGAATCTTATCTAAACCATTGCTAACAAACTACTAGAGGTTTAACTACTCGGATTCGAAGTTATACCCCACGTTACTTGTCCTTCGGGTCTACATCGCTGTCCTCCACTCCTCGTAGGCTCCTTGGAACATCGGCACCTCAACGGCCTCCTCGAATCAAAGACGATCCACCTGAAAGCTCCTACGCCAAGATTAATCTCAAACTTGAGATAACTAAGTTGCTTAAAGTGCTAATCTAAGCTACCTAGGGGATATAGAGTGAGGTTATGGATGTATTAGTCTAGCTAACCCTTGATCTCAACACATGAGAGGTTAGGGTTAGGGTTTGAAGAGAGAGTGAGCTTGAGGAGAGAGATTGTGAAAATCATAATGAGAGTGAATAATGAACTCATATGAATATAACAACCATAACAATTAATCAAATAAATAATATAAATGATTAATCATCATGGTTGATGCATTCACCTTTGTGTGATTCATCATATGACTCATTAACTCAATAATGAATCATTTAATGCTAAGGATGAATCATACAAATGAGTCATTAAGCATTTAATGCTCATGCCACCTTAACCCCTTAGTCACCACTCTTCTTGAAGCTTCCCGACAAATTACGAGAACGCCCCTCCAATCCGTGAAAACACGGAAAAACTTTAGACTGTATAAATCCAATAACCCGATACTAGAATCTGGCTTAAACCAAAGCCGGATAGTAAAAACTGTCGGAAAAGTCGTACGTGCGTAAACACACGTACGCATCCGAACCCTTGCCGTAAAACCATACGACCTCTATATCATTTCGCCTGGAGCAGGGAAACTCTCTGCGTGGGACTCTAAAGACTCGACACTACGCTGGCAGTGGGTTTAACCATAGACCGCAAGCGGCACTAGCAGTACGTAACGGTCCCCAGGTAGATGTCGATAAGAAGGACGATGAAGAAAACCATCTGAACCCCTACTGAGCCTGATGTGACAATCTCCGTACAGTCCGGTCTGTTCGTCTAAGACTATCGCATATCAAGCCTAGGGGCGGCAAGCGTCAGTCCCCTAATAGCTGTATAAGTCGTGTTGGAGCGAAGCCCATTACACCCTGAGAAGCTACTGGAACCTACCAGTATATCTCGCTTGCCCTGGCCAGGGACTTTGCGTAATGGCTCTCTGACACAGTGCTATATCAACTACCAATACCGGGAGAGACGAATCCTATCTAACCGCCACTGGCTCCAAGTGATCGGGACTGCACCCAGCTGCTATCTGTTTGCATGACTCCTTTGAGCCGTGGTAGGGTAGGAATCTAAGAACAGTGGGACACACTCGAGGCGAAGTAGCAGTGTCAACTTTGCGGACTATGCTGTACTCATGTCACCTGGAAACTGTTAACCGACGATGGGTATAATACCAACCAATCAGTTCCCTGCGAGTCCTGTCCGGTGTACCCGTAACCTAACGAGCACCTGTATACTATCTCCAGTACAACGTACTGATGGCTGTGGGACAGACCATCTCCCCAACTGTGATGAGAAGCGTATACACTTAGTCTACTACAGAATAACGATGCCCTATATCGATAATCCAACGACCAGGGACCTGTATAGGATGTTTCTTACAGACTACCCAGCCCCCACTAGTGTGACTGCCATCACGACGCTGGTAATCAAGCAAAGATCCTATAGGCTCTACTAATATGTATAAGTTATACGTTACAAGAAACATATGCACATATTAAAGTAGACTCAAACCAAGTAGCATACTACGATGTTTAGGAAGACTGTTATATACAACTGTGAATATCCCAAGCTTCCATTAAGTAATATACAACCTAGTATGATACAATAATGGCCCCTAGGGCATATACACTAACAATCTCCCACTTGCACTAGGGCCATGAGCTGGCATATCGTAGACCTATCATCTCGAATAGCCTCTCGAACTGCGTCTGAGGAAGGGCCTTTGTGAATGGATCAGCAATGTTATTCTCCGTCTCTACCCTCTTCACCTTGATCTACCGGCGATCCACGATCTCCCTGATCAGGTGATACCGCCTTAAGATGTGTATGGACTTCTGATGGGTCCTGGGTTCCTTCGCTAAAGCTATAGCGTCGTTGTTGTCACAATACAGAGATATTGGATCAACACTGGTAGGAACCACCTGAAGTTCCGTGAGGAACTTCTTCATCTACACTGCTTCTTTCGCGGCATCGCAAGCAGCTATGTACTCCGCCTCCATTGTTGAGTCAGCAACGGTCTCCTGCTTGGAACTCTTCCAACAGACCGCCCCTCCATTGAGGGTAAAGACATAACCCGACCTGGATTTGGTGTCATCTTTGTCACTCTGGAAGTCGGAGTCGGCAATGGCCTCCATCTGGAGGTTTTGTCCGCCATACACCAAGAACATCTCCTTAGTCCTCCTCAGGTACTTGAGAATGTTCTTTACTGCTATCCAGTGCTTCCCCCCTGGGTTTGCCTGATACCGGCTTACAACGCTCAATGCGTATGCTACATATGGTCTAGTACATAACATCGCATACATTATAGAGCCTACCGCAGAAGCGTAGGGTATAATCGACATGCGATCCCTTTCCAAATCAGTCTTGGGAGACATCTCTTTGGAGAGGGTGATTCCGTGACAAGCCGGTAGGTTACCGCGCTTAGAATCATCCATACTGAATCTCTTCACTATGGTGTCTATGTACCTGGACTGCGAAAGTCCCAACATCCTTTTTGATCTATCATGATATATCCGGATCCCCAGAATGTAGGTGGCATCACCCAGGTCTTTCATGGAGAATTTATGTGACAAGAATCTTTTGACTGACTGTAACATAGAAATATCATTTCCTATTAGGAGAATGTCATCCACGTACAAGACGAGGAATACTACAGCTCTCCCTACAATCTTACTGTATTTGCAAGGTTCATCTGGATTTTTGATAAAGTCGAATTCTTTGACAGCATCATCAAAACAGATGTTCCAACTCCACGATGACTGCTTTAGTCCATAAATGGACTTAAGCAGCTTGCATACTTTACCGCTGCTCCTACTCTGAATGAATCCCTCTGGTTGATCCATATAGACATTCTCTTCTAAATTACCATTTAGAAAGACCGTCTTTACGTCCATATGCCAGATTTCATAATCGTGTTAGGCAGCAATAGTAAGAAGGACCCAAATAGATTTAAACATAGCCACTGGAGAAAAGGTTTCGTCATAGACCAAACCAAGTCTTTGACGGAAACCCTTTGCAACAAGTCTAGCCTTATAGGTTTTAACCTGTCTATCTACACCAATCTTCTTTTTGAAGATCCATTTGCATCCTACGAGTTTACCCCATCTGGAGCAATGTCCAAAGTCCATACTTTGTTAGTGTACATAGACTCCATTTCGGTCCGCATTGCATCCAGCTATTTACTGAGTCACCGCTCTGAATGGCTTGCTGGAAGCTAGTAGGCTCATCATAGTCAATAGTGCAATCCTCTCTATCCCCGTCTATGAGAAAACCGTAGTATCTCTCGGGCGGATGAGATTGCCTACTACTCCTGCGGAGTGGCGTCGGGATGTCCTGTTCTCCTGAACCTTCTTGTTCTACCAAGGTTTCAGTAATAGCTTGTGGTTCTGGAATTTCTTCCAGTTCTATTGCGTCCCCACTCTTATGATTTTCTAAAAACTCAGTTTCCAAGAAGCAAGCATGAAGAGAAACAAAGACCTTTTGTTCCTCCGCGTAATAGAAATAATATCCCTTGGAGTTCTTTGGATATCCCACAAATTTGCATTTTACTGAGCGTGCCTCGAGCTTGTCCGCATGCTGCTTCTTTATAAATGCTGGACATCCCCATGTCTTAAGATACTTAAGACAAGGTTTCTTCCCACTCCACATCTGATATGGGGTGGTAGGCGCAGTCTTGGTTGGGACTCGGTTCAAAAGATATGCGGCTGATTCTCGTGCATATCCCCAGAATGATCGCGGCAACTCAGCGTTACTCATCATGGAATGAACCATATACAATAGGGTTCGGTTCCGTCTCTCCGATACACCGTTATGTTGTGGTGTGTATGGAGGAGTAAGTTGAGAGAGAATTCCATTCTCTTTTAAGTAACCCAGGAACTCGACACTTAAGTATTCACCACCTCGATCAGATCTCAGTGTCTTGATACTTTTGCCGGTTTGGTTTTCCACTCATTCTTGTATTCTTGGAATTTCTCAAAGGCCTCGGATTTATGTTTCATTAAGAAGATATATCCGTAACCTGAAAAGTCATCCGTTAAAGTAATGAAGTAAGAATAACCGCTTCGCGCATGTGTAGACATTGGTCTGCACACATCACTGTGTACGAGCCCCAAGAGCTCGCTTGCTCTTACTCCGTGTCCAGTAAACAGAGTTTTTGTCATCTTTCCTATGAGACAAGATTCACAAATAGCATAAGATTGATATTCGAACGGATTCAAATATCCTTCTCTATGTAACTTAGTTAACCTTCTCTCATTGATGTGACCCAGTCTACAATGCCACAAGAAAACCTGATTTAATTCCGGAGACTTTCTTATAAGTGTGTTCTAGACGCTGAAAACCTGAGCTTGATTTAATACGTATATCCCGTTTTTTAATGTACCTGACCCAATCATCACTTGATTTAGGTGGATGTGAACCACATCGCTAATAAAAGTAAAATCATATCCTTCTTTAGAATGTAAGGATACAGATATGATATTACAAGTTGTACCTGGTACATAAAAACAGTTACGCAGAATCAATATCTGCCCAGTTGTCAGTCCAATATGATATTCCCCTACGGATTCAGCGTTCATGCTCATTCCGTTAGCAACCGTGAGGGTCATATCACCTATCCTGATAACCCTACGGTTTCTCAGATCCTATAACGAACTACAGATGTGAGATCCAGATCCGGTATCCAATATCCAGGAAGTTGGGTTAACTGACAAACAGTTCTCTATTACAAACACACTCGAAGTCGAAGCCACAACATGCTTCGATTCCTGGCTACTGGCTTTGCTAACCATGCAATCCTTCTACCAATGTTCATTCCTGTAACAATAGGAGCGTCCCTCTTTTACTACTTCCAGTCCCAAAACTTTTGCCCTTTTCTTTCCTTCTACTTCCCTGGTTTCCTTTAGGGTAGAAGGCAGAGACTGTAGAATCAGGTCAGTATCTGACCCGTTCTCCGACGTGGTCTTCAGGTCTGTGAGCTCATCATTATAGCTAGTCATTGTAAGGACGTTGTCCTCTACAGATGACCCGTCAGCTAACCTCGCTTGAAATAATTCGTTCGAGGTTTCATATCTTGTGATATGAGATAGCTCTCCATATAAATCTTTGTTATGGAGAAAGATGGAAACCAAGTCCATCTTCTCGTGTTGCTTCTGGTATACACCATCAACTGAAGCTAACACGAGGCAATTAGCTTTCGCTTTATACTTTTCCCTTGTCTGGCGGATATCCATATCCGTGACGGTGGAAACTGGACCTGGGACGGCGGGATCTTGAGTAGTAATAGGGTGGTCTAGCTTGTCATAGGCAATGGACATCTGGACAGACTTTTGCCACTCATATAAGTAAGATTCAGTCAAATTTTTATCTATATGTAACCTATGTGTGGTCACAAGGTCGCTGCAATTTAAAAGAGAGAAGAAAATACTATTAGCATGATGCTCTTGCAAGTTTTAGAGTGGTTTAATTTATCTAAACAGGATGGCTCCCACTGTTTCTCGAATCCCTCCTCAAATCATAAAAGAAGAATTAGCCAGGACTATTCTCACCGTACAATTCTTTCTTAACCGTTCATCCAGGTCAGTGTCGATACTTCGAGGGAGGTTTTCCAACGCTTTCGTGAAGTTGCTTAATTAAATAACCTCTTTTCTCTGGGGGCGTAACCCCGCTGACACCTTTCTAGGAACCTACTTTGTTTATAGCATTGATCGTTAAGTGACGAATCTCCTGATAAGTAGTATATACTCACAGTAGGATCGGGATCCAAAATATCATCGTATGATAATGTTGAAGGAATCCTACCAACATTCATCAAACTCCAAAATGGTTTGCATCTCTCTGCAAATTTCAGTTTCTTTAGAAATTCCTGATATGGATTTTTGCCCCTGCTCTTATGACCTTGACTTTGGCCAACAAATCATATGTCACATGTCAAGTTCTACCCGTCAATATCCAGGTTAATTTGAACCCATCCGTACATACCCCTGACTTTGGCCAACAAAGCAGTACGACTGTCCCAAACCAACGCATCTATCTATGCTGCATACGAATATTCAATAGCTACCAAACACTATGCCTTGACTTTGGCCAACAAACACAGCTTGAATACTATTGAATATCCATATGAAATGACGGAGGGCTATGACTGGTTTTGGCAAAACCGTGAGCGTAGTGAACTTGATATAATCGAAGGAACTTGATACTTTTTAAAAGGAGTGGTTAAAGCTCAGCAATTAAAAATTCTGATCTTTTTAAAATAACCGAGTGGTTTCTTTTAAATTTGTTCCAACAACTTAACTTTTAGTTTATTTTCTTTGCATTATAATAATGTGTCCCATCATTTATCTTATCATTGCAGAAAACAATGAAAATACCACGTCCTCTTATGCCATCCGCATTAGCCACGGGGTCCCGTCATCACCCGTTAGGTTACTTAACTAACGACAGAGCGGGGGCTGGGCTAGCGCGGGTGTGAAACATAAGTGATGTCTAATATCTATCATATAAAGATATTGTACATTCTTCAGACGCAATAATAAGCATTTCAGATCACAGATGAACTTTATTGGATATACTAGCAATCCGCATTTGCTTTGAGCCGCAATAAAAGACGGATTACACAGTTGTGATGAATAGCCATTACCCTACCCTAGACCCCTACGGGTACAGCAAACTACCCGTCAAGTAGCCGAAGTGAAGCATGTTAGGTTTACCTAGCACCCTATGAGAGGTTTGGAAGCATCACATGTCCCAAAGATTAAGTTTTTAGAGTGCTAAGTGAACACACAAAGAATCAATCCTAGAAAATTAGGGTTTCATAACTTTACAAGTAACAAAGACTAGGGTTTTGAAAGTACAACCTTTGTAGCTCCCTATTCTTGACTCCTTGGCCACTTGAGAGTTGGGAAACGGTTAGCTTGAGGTCTTCTAGCGTCCACGATGATCCACCCGAAGCTCCTTTGTCCAAGCTTGCAACTTCACTTTATCAAGAGAAAGAAATGAAGCTAACACTCTAAACAAGTGGGCAAGACTTGTGTAGAATGGTGTTGTGGTTCTCTTTCTTACTTCAAAATCCTATCTTGTTGAGCATTTTGCTCACTTCAAAGATCTAGAGAGGAAAAGGAGCAAGGTTGAAGAAGATGATGGCTTTTTAAGAAGAAGAGAAAAGATAATCTCATCAAAGAAAATAGAATAATATATGTATATATATTTTCCTCTTCTCATTTCAAACCATGGTTAAATGATAAAGATATTATTTAATTTGAGTTAAAACATAAAAGGAAAGTTTAATCCATGGTTAAAAGTAGGTGAGCATGGTTAGGTCAAAGAAGAGTGTAGAAACAAACCATGAATTATCCTTTCCTTTTTCATTTGGTTTTAAAACAAATAGAAATAATAATCCATATAAATAACCAAGGTGTGAGTCTTATATTGCCACCATTTTCTATGTATAAACAACCATGATAGAATGATGTATGTATGCATGTGTGCATGCACATCCATATGTGCATGAACAAGAATGAATGCATACATGCATGCATACATCCAAAAAGGACAAGAAAGGATTTCTAGTGTGAAGCTAATGGTTAAATGATAAATCAACACTTGATTTTTCAACCCGGTCATATCACATACGACCCGACCAAAAGCCAGCCGCCCGATTAATATACGGTAACTCATACGCGCATTTTAACCGGGTCCATGCGCATATCGCATACGCGCACCACAACGTTTCTCCTGGACTAGGTAACTCCTTTGTGGGACTCTAAGACTCGTCAATACGCCGGCAGTGAATGATGATCATATCAAGCACCCCCAAGCCGCAAGCGGTCAGCTAAACGTAACGGCCACCCGGGTATTGAGCGATCAGAAGAAAACAAGCGAACCTGCAACTCCCGTCGATCCAACCGGCAACACTACCGTACAGTCCGGTCTTTTCGTCAGATATGCTGCATATCGAGTCTAGGGATGGTAACGTCGACCCCAATAACTCAATAAGTCGTGCCGGTGAATGGTCTATAACAGATCGAGAAACTACTGATAACACTTATCAGTAAATCTCAGCAGCCCTGGCCAGGGACTTACTGATATAACCAGTCGAGCACAGCACAGCATCAACTCCCTATACCGGGAGAGACGAAACCCCTCCTATCGCTCATCGCCTTCTTGTGTCTTGGGACTGTAGCCAACGGCCACCTGTTTGCACGACTCAGTAGAGCCGTGGTAGGGTGGTAATCAAAGTACAGTGGGAGAGCACACAAGACTCTATGACGATCTTGGGTCTACAGACTAACCTGTACCAGTGTCACCTGAGAACTGCTATCCGACGATAGATATAATTTCATATAGGAGTTCTCGGTGAGTCCGTCCAGTGTACTCAGTCACCACTGAGCACCCGTATATGATCTTGATGTCAAACATCGATGAATGTGGGAGCATTCATCGCCCATTGTATGGGTCTAGTATCATATACGCTAGTCTACTCTGGTATATCAATGCCCCTTCTCGATATACCAACAACTAGGGACATTCCAGGATATGCTTATAAACTACAGATGTCCCACTAGTATGATCTCCATCATAATCACAGTAGTCAAGCCGATATCCTCAGGGCTTCATCAGCATGTATGAATGAATAAAAGCATGATCAAATCAACATGTCAGATAAAGAAGAACTAGATAGCATACTATCATGTCGAGCAAGAATGTACACTGAATATATATATACATGTATAAATACATCAACTATCATATAATGGCCTCTAGGGCATACATATATCCAACAAAGCGGTCTCCCTCAACAAAGTGAGTAGGCCACTAAACACATCAAAGTACCCGGTAGTCTGTGTACCCCGCCTTGGGTCTATCCTAGGAGCAAAAACAGTAAAAAGAAATAATACAACGGTGGCTACAACCGCAACCAGGATGTGCCCCGCAAAAGAATATTACATCATATTACATTTACATCGAATGAATGAGTAATAAACCCATATCAAACCCTGGCTAATCATCACAACATTCCAATCAAGTCCATATACACAAAATGTAAACATTACAGAAATGTGCAACCCCCTGCCAACCGACATACTAGCAGTTAGGGGAGGTTTACGAACACATTAAACATTACAGATAAAAACCCAATTAGAAAATATGTTAGAACATCGATCGAATACCAAATTCCGTGTCTACCCCAAAAGCAAACCTGTACTAAAGTAACCTGGGTAGAAACAGAACATACAGGAGGACAAAAACCCAAAAATTATGAATTACTGTGAAACTGCGAGTCAACTCGGCATTGACTCGGCGGCGGATCCGCGGCAGAATCACTCTAGTGCCGCGGATCCACGGCCGTTTTGCCGAGTCACTGGCTCGTATTTTCCCAGTGTTCATTAATTTCCCTGCTGTGAATTTTATGGTATGTCAAAAATTTTTTTAGACACTTTTAAAATTAACAGAAACTAAGGGTTTCGAATTTTTGTTTTCGTGTTTTTTCTGTCGATCAAACTTCTAATCAATTGCTAACAAGCTAGTAATGGTTTAGTTGGCTCTGATACCACTGTAAGTCCATGTCACGCACCCCACGAACTCGCGGGGAGGCGGAATATATGAAAAACGATTATCAAAGCTTCGTAACACGGACTTGAGTGCATGAATCTTATCTAAACCATTGCTAACAAACTACTGGAGGTTTAACTACTCGGATTCGAAGTTATACCCCACGTTACTTGTCCTTTGGGTCTTCATCGCTGTCCTCCACTCCTCGTAGGCTCCTTGGAACATCGGCACCTCAACGGCCTCCTCGAATCAAAGACGATCCACCTGAAAGCTCCTACGCCAAGCTTAATCTCAAACTTGAGATAACTAGGTTTCTTAAAAGGCTAATCTAAGCTACCTACGGGATATAGAGTGAGGTTATGGATGTATTAGTCTAGCTAACCATTGATCTCAGCACATGAGAGGTTAGGGTTAGGGTTTGAAGAGAGAGTGAGCTTGAGGAGAGAGAAGGTGAGAATCATAATGAGAATGAATAATGAACTCATATGAATATAACAACCATAACAATTAATCAAATAAATAATATAAATGATTAATCATCATGGTTGATGCATTCACCTTTGTGTGATTCATCAAATGACTCATTAACTTATTAATGAATCATTTAATGCTAAGGATGAATCACACAAATGAGTCATTAAGCATTTAATGCTCATGCCACCTTAACCCCTTAGTCACCACTCTTCTAGAAGCTTCCCGAAAAATTACGAGAACGCCCCTCCAATCCGCGAAAACACGGAAAAACTTTAGACTGTATAAATCCAATAACCCGATACTAGAATCTGGCTTAAACAAAAGCCGGGTAGTAAAAACTGTCCGAAAAGTCGTACGTGCGTAAACACACGTATGCATCTGATCCCTTGTCGTAAAACCATACGACCTCTATATCGTTTCGCCTGGAGCAGGGAAACTCTCTGTGTGGGACTCTAAAGACTCGACAGTACGCTGGCACTGGGTTTAACCACAGACCGCAAGCGGCACTAGCTGTACGTAACGGTCCCCAGGTAGATGTCGATAAGAAGGCCGATGAAAAAAACCATCTGAAGCCCTACTGAGCCTGATGTGACAATCTCCGTACAGTCCGGTCTGTTCGTCTAAGACTATCGCATATCAAGCCTAGGGGGCGGCAAGCGTCAGTCCCCTAATAGCTGTATAAGTCGTGTCGGAGCGAAGCCCATTACACCCTGAGAAGCTACTGGAACCTACCAGTATATCTCGCTTTCCCTGGCCAGGGACTTTGCGTAATGGCTCTCTGACACAGTGCGATATCAACTCGCAATACCGGGAGAGACGAATCCTATCTAACTGTCGCTGCCTCCAAGTGCTCGGGACAGCACCCAACTGCTACCTGTTTGCACGACTCCTTTGAGCCGTGGTAGGGTAGCAATCTAAGAACAGTGGGACACACTCGAGGCGAAGTAGCAGTGTCAAGTCTGCGGACTATGCTGTACTCATGTCACTTGGGAACGGTTCACTGACGATTGGTATAAAACCAACCTACAGTTCCCTGTGAGTCCTGTCCGGTGTACCCGTAACCTAACGAGCACCTGCATACTATCTTCAGTACGACGTACTGATGGCTGTGGGACAGACCATCTTCCCAACTAGGATGAGAAGCGTACACACTAGTCGACTCCGGAGTATCGATGCCCTGTATCGACAATCCAACGACCAGGGACCTGTATAGGATGTTGCTTACAGACTACCTAGCCCCCACTAGTGTGAATGCCATCACGACGCTGGTAATCAAGCAAAGATCCTATTGTCTCTACTAATATGTATAAGTGATACGTTACAAGAAATATATGCACATATTAAAGTAGACTCAAACCAAGTAGCATACTACCATGTTTAGCAAGACTGTTATTTACAACTGTGAATATCCCAAGCTTCCATTAAGTAATATACAACCTAGTATGATACAATAATGGCCCCTAGGGCATATACACTAACAGGTAGTAGGGTGTGATGTCCTGGTATATGGATGACATACACAGAGTAGGAAGTGAAGTTCCTACACTACGATCGGTTATGTTTTGGTTGTCACACAGTAGTTTCACCACATGGGATATGGATATTATATAAGACATTCTGGTTACTAGATATATGGTTTTAGATATAGATTTGGGTAGTTTCCCAATCAGGGTACTTAGACAGCATTCTAAAGGTATTTAGAATGGACGACTCCTGGCACTGTAGTGTACCTGCAGGTGATGGAGTCACCCTCTCTAAAGGTGTCTTACAGACTAAAGGGTAGAGGGATGCACATGATTGGAAGATCACTTTCTTAGGCAATTGAGTTGATCATGAGATGTCAAGTACCACACCAGATGTTGTTTTTTCACGAGATGCAATATGTTGATATTGATCCAATCCTTGAGAAACGTTCGGAAGCAGTTTTAGAACATAAGTGAATGTTATAGGGAAATGATAATGGCAGCCTCTTTCGAGAGACGGTTATCATTCCAGGCTTCCAAGGTGACCTGGATGACAGAGTGACTGTCAGAGTTATAGTTTTCCCTCTGACGAGGGGCAGTATTTTGGACAGGTGGTCCAAGGGGATACTGAGGAAGGCATGGCGTAGGATACTGATTAAGTTCAGTTGACGATACAGTCTATGAAGTTTGAATTTGGAGTTCATTTATGAACTAGTTCCCATCAGATATCCAGACATATTCTAAGACAGGTATTGCTCATTTCGGGAGATGGCTTTCTCCGCGAACTTGAGATAAAGAAAGAAATAGAAGGAAACATCAGGGCGGATCCACTCACTGAGGCTATTCCTCGAACGCAATAGTTACGCAAAAGGGCTTTGTGAGACTGATTAGTAGAGGAGTTTGGTGTTCGGTATCAGACGGGCTGTGAGTATGTGACATCGCAATAATTAGCCTTGAGTGCAAGTGGGAGATTGTTGGACATAGTGCCCTCAGAGTCAATTATTGGAACACAGGCACGTGATTGCAATGATTGAGGGAGGACCTATACCGATAGGACAGACTTACTCAAGATGATAGTATGCTATCTGGTTTATCTTTATCATCGTGTACTGCTTTAGGTGACATTACATATCACTATTGCACGTTGGTAGAGCCCTTAGGATTCTTGCTTGACGGCTAGCAGTATGATGGCGATCATATACGTGGGAGCTGGGGTCTATAAGCACATCCTTAAAGTGGTCCCTAGTCGTGGGAGTTTTCGAGACAGGGCATCGATACTCCGGAGTAGACTAGTGTATACAGTCGAGACCCCGACGAGGGGCGGTGGCCGGTCTCACAAGCCATTGGTGTCAGTTGGTTCACCTAAGATGTATACAGGTGCTCATTGGGTTATGAGTACACCGGACAGGACTCGCCGGGAACATGCTAGTTTGTATTATACCTGACGTCAGATAGCAATTCCCTGGTGACATGTGTACAGGTTAGTTCATCGACCTGAGATCGTCATTTGTCTTGTGTGAGTTCCCACTGTGCTTTGATTACTACCCTACCACGGCTCAAAGGAGTCGTGCAAACAGGTTTTAGTTGGGTACAGTCCCGAGCCACATGGAGGCAGTGAGCGGATTTGCAGGGGTTTCGTCTCTCCCGGTATTGGGGGTGAGATCGCGTTGTGTCTAGGAGAGCCATTACACAAAGCCCTCGGCCGAGGCAGGAGATTTACTTGTAGGTATTCCAGTAGTATGTCAGGGTGTTCTGGGCTACACTCTGATACGACTTGTACCGCTTCTGAGGGTCTGACTTTTACCAACCACCTAGGCCCGCCATGCGATGCTCATAGACGAACGGACCGGACTGTACGGATATTGTCACTGACAGGCTCATTAGGGTGTCAGGATGAGTTCGCTCATCGACCTCCCTTTTGGTCAATACCTGGTGGCCCGTTACGTACAGCTAGTACCTCTGACGTTCTAGTGGTTAAATCCATAGCCAAAGTATTGACGAGTCTTTAGAGTGCCCCACAGACAGTAACTCAAGTTTCGGGCGAAACGTTATAGAGGTCGTATGATATATGGCAAGGTTCGAGCTTATACGTGTGGTATTGCACAGATCATGATCGGACAGATCATACTAGTGGGCTTTGGTTTAAGCCGGATCCTATTATTAGATTTGTTGGATTACTTTAGTCTCATCGCATTCGCCTTCGGTCGGAATGCGGATGCAGGTATGTATATACAGGTGAGCGGTTTCCTTGTGATCCGTCACGAGTTTACTTTAGGTGTTGCCGGATCTTTTTATTGTTGCAAACATTTGGATTAATGTTTGCTAATGGAAATAATGAGCTAGAATTTCATCATGATATGCATTAATGTGACATGGACTTGTATCATGACTCATGGTCTCTTTTTTGTGAAAATATGTCACATTTATGTTTGTTCATTGGGTTGAAATGATAAGAGGAGAGAGGGGGCAGCCAAGGGAGTAGTGGAGCTTATGTATTTCTTTTTCTTGCTCTCTCCCATCTCATTATTCCAACACAAGAAAGGAAAAGGAAAAATAAACCACTTCTTCTTCCTCCTCTTCTAGCTCTTTATCTCCTCCAATGGCAACACCTTTAACCTCCATCCAATGCAATGGATGGAAGAGGTAAAGTGATCACAAACATTCTCTACAACACCTTGGGCACGTCAGCTAACATACTTCGTGCCCGAGTTGCTTCGGATGAAGCAGGTGTAAGTGCACGGCGGCGCCCCGGCCTCCATCCCGTGGCCAAAATGCGGAAGCGGTGATAAACTTTAATTTTGCGAACTTAGCAAACCGGCACCACCGCGCACTAAAACCCGGATCGAACCATTAACAAGTCCTAGCTAATTACAAGATAGGGAATAGAGATATACCGACTGATCCGAGTCCTCCGGTCTTCTCGTCATCGTCCCGATCTCCCGCGGAATGTCCTGTCTTCCCCTCGTCGTCGGAAGTGCACCACATCATCTGCATCTTTTACGGGCTCCCACCTCAATGCCGAGGCAACTCGGGCACGAAGCTGGCTAGTCGACGTGCCCAAGATTTGCTGTAGAATCTGTAGTGCTCAAGTCTCATTTGGGGTTGTAGGAATTGCCATTGGTGGAGGAAATGAACCATATATATCTTTGGATGAACAAAGGGATTTTTGGCATGGGAATGAGACACAATTTTCTTCTCTCAAATTTTGGACAGCCCACTATGGGGAGTGGCCGGACAAGCTTATTGTGAGGGGAGAGTGAGAAGAAGAATGAAAGAGGATAGCCACAACCATAATGCAAGGGAGAGAGAGAAAGGTCATGATATCAAGAGATGATTACTAACCCAAATCCACACTCCACCAACCTCATCATCTCAACAAAGTCAAGCCATCATGAAAACAAAGTCAAGGTATGATCCACCCATCATGAACCATCATGAAGTCAAGAATATGCAAAGACCCCCTCCACAAAAGCTTATTTGCACAAATGCAAATAAGCCCTCCTCCACCAATCTTCGGCCAATGAACGATACAAAGGAAATTGGCCGAAACGGAAAGCAAACTGGCAACTCCAGAAACTGGTCCTGTAATAAATTACAGGAAAACCCCGGTACGGTGCATACACACCCGCATTTGTATTCCGACCGAAATACAAATGCAATGAGACAAAATATACACTGTACTATACTAGGATCCGGCTTAAACCAAAGCCGGCTAGTAAAATCCGTTCGATCCTGATCCGTGCAATACTGCACGTATCTGATCGAACCCTACCATATATCCATACGGCCTATAGTACAAACTGTCCGATCCTGATCCGTGCAATACCGCACGTATCTGATCAGACCCTGCCATATCTCCATACGGCCTCTACAACTTTTTGCCCGAAAGCTGAGTAACTGAATGTGGGGGACTCTAAAGACCCGTCAATATGTTGGTTGTGGATTTAACCACTAGCACGTCAGAGGTATAAGCCAATACGTAACGGGCTACCAGGTATTGACTAAAAGGGACGTCTGTGAGCGAACTGAGCCTGACAACCCTACTGAGCCTGTCAGTGACAATATCCGTATAGTCCGGTCCGTTCGTCTATGAGCATCGCATGGCGGGCCTAGGGGGTTGGTAAAAGTCAGAACCCCAAAAGCGGTACAAGTCGTGTCGGAGTGTAGCCCAGAACACCCTGAGATACTACTGGAATACCTACCAGTAAATCTCCTGCCTCGGCCGAGGGCTTCGTGTAATGGCTCTCCTAGACACAGCGCGACCTCACCCCCAATACCGGGAGAGACGAACCCCTGAAGATCCGCTCACTGCCTCCATGTGGCTCGGGACTGTACCCAACTAAAACCTGTTTGCACGTCTCCTTTGAGTGTGGTAGGGTAGTAATCAAAGTACAGTGGGAACTCACACGAGACAAATGACGATCCCCAAGTCGATGAACTAACCTGTACACATGTCAACAGGGAACTGCTATCTGACGTCAGGTATAAGACCAACTAGCATGTTCCCGGCGAGTCATGTCCGTTGTACTCATAACCCAATGAGCACCTGTATACATCTTAGGTGAACCAACTGACACCAGTGGCTTGTGAGACCGTCCACTGCCCCTCGTCGGGGTCTCGAATGTACACACTAGTCTACTCTAGAGTATCGATGCCCAATCTCGAAACTCACACGACTAGACCATTTAAGGATGTTCTTATAGACTACCAGCTCCCACGTATATGATCGCCCTCATACTGCTGGTGGTCAAGCAAGAATCCTAGGGGCTCTATCAACGTGCAATAGTGACCTGTAAGGTCACCTAAAGCAGTACACGATGATAAAGGTAAACCAGATAGCATACTATCATCTAGAGTAAGACTGTTCTACTGGGACAGGTCCTCCCTCAATCATCGCAATCACGTGCCTGTGATCCAATAATTGACACTGAGGGCACTATCTCCAACAATCTCCCACTTGCACTTAAGGCTAATTAATGTGATGTCGCATACTCACAGCCCGTGTGATACCGAACACCCAACTCCTCTACTTGTCAGTCTCACAAAACTCGTTTGCGAAACTATTGCGTTCGAGGAATAGCCTCAGTGAGTGGATCCGCTTTGTTGTTTCTTTCTATGTCTCTCTATATCTCATGTTCGCGGAGAAAGCCATCTCCCAAAATGAGCAATACCTGTCTTAGAATGTGTCTGGATGTCTGATGGGACCTAGCTCATAAATGAACTCCAAATCTAAACTTCTTAGACTGTACCGTCAACTGAACTTAATCAGTATCCTGCGCCATGCCTCCCTCTGTATTGCCTTGGATCACCTATCCAAAATACTGCCCCTCGTCAGAGGGAAAACTATAACTCTGACAACCTCCTTGTCGTCCATGTCACCTTGGAAGCCTAGAATGATAACCGTCTCTCTAAAGAGGCTGTCGTTATCATATACTTAGAACATCCACTTATGTTCTAAAACTGCTTCCGACTGTTTCTCCGGGATTGGATCAATGTCAACTTATTGCATCTAGTGCAAGAACAACATCTGGTGTGGTACTTTGACATCTCATGATTGACTCAATTGCCTAAGCAAGTGATCTGTCAATCATGCACATCCCTCTTTACTTTAGTCTATAAGACACCTTTAGAGAGGGTGACTCCATCACCTGCAGGTATACTACCGTGCTAGGAGTCGTCCATTCTAAATACTCTTAGAATGCTGTCTAAGTACCCAGATTGGGAAACCACCCAAATCTAGAACTATAGATCTAGTAACCAGAATGTCTGATATAATGTCCAAGACCCATGTGGAGAAACTACTGTGTGACGACCAAAGTATAACCGATCGTAGTATAGGAGTTTCTTTTCCTATTCTGTGTATGTCATCCAAATACCATGACATCACACCCTACTTCCTTCTCAACAGATCCATCCCCTATTCTGACGAAGTCAAACCTATGACTGTCACATCAGAAATTGATGATCTATCTCCGCTATATCTGGTTTAGTCTATAAACAGACATAAGCTACCTGTCCACCAATGCTTCCGCTGCTCCCACTGATTACGACAACCCTCTGGCAGAGTCATATACACGTACACTTCTAAAACTAGTTTAGAACGACGCTATAATCATCCCCCCGCCAGGTCTCACAGTCTGGAACAACAGCAATGGCAATTGTGGGTAAACAAGAACCTCCCTGTCACCGTCCTTGAGGTTACCGGAGTACCTCTCGGGTGCCTGAGGTTACCCACCTTATCTGCGGAGTGGCCAATGGAATGTCAATCCAGATTGAATCTTTAGGTTCCTTATCAAATCTTCAGTAATCGTTTGCGGTTCTGGAATCACTTCCAGTTCTACCATACTCCCACTGCTGTTTTTCTGAAAAAATCCATTTTTAATAAGACTGTGGCGAGTCAAGAACAATATCACTATTGATCTTCCAGATGGTAGAAAATCAACCCTCGTCATAGCCTGGGTCAACCCACAAACAGCCATTACAAAAACGTGCCTTGAGTTATCCAGAGTCTGGTTTTAATCATAAGCCGGACAACTCCCCGTACCTTAACATCGTTAAGATATGAACTGTTCTATATCCAATATAGAACCAGAGGCACTGATTTAATTGAACCAGATTCAAATCATGCAGCTGTCTCCAGTGCATGTCAACTAAATGGAAAAAGGCCGATCAGTGTTACTCAACTTAGGAATGCTTCCAATTATGAATAACCTGAAAGAGAAGCATGATCTCTTAATCCTTACTATCATCTGAATACCATACTCAAGTATCTACATCTTCGATCACTTTGAAGAATCCCGATACTTGCAATATCTGGTTCTCTACTTTATTCAAATACCTACAACTTCTCAAAATTCAGACCCTGTGTTTCCACGAAACACTTGTCTAAAAACTAGAGAAGTCATAAGTAAACCGAATATAGTACGAGGACCAACCCCTCTGTCCTGATGGACCCTGGACAATATACAATACTCTGTATAAGTCCCTTGAGTCTGATAACTCATTCACTGTGTGTCGTAGGTTGAAAACGGTACTTATGGTTAAGAAGAATTACACCGCTGTTTAATGCTCCTTACCTAACCATCCACCGATATAGGTAAATGTCACAGACATAATTTCAAAAAGATAAATCTCACTCTATAAAAATAGACGTACAGATGTATCAATTTTAAATTGGTGCATAACTGCGGATATTCAAAACCAAATATTTGTCGTCCGGCAACCAACCCAGGTGACATCCTCAAATATCACCGATTACAACGAATCCCGATATAATGAGGATGATCACCCAATTCCCAATAACTTACTCTCACTCATCATCTGTAAAACCATACAGATGTGAGAATCATACCTGGTAAATACATACCCTGGAGCAAGTGTCTTCATTGGGAAATCGGTTTTCTTTTAACAGTACACAGTGAAACTGAAACAATGAAATGTTTCGGTGGGGCATCCCGGTATTCCTAGTAATGCCTCTTCCATTATCCAGATTCACAACTGTAACCGTATAATTCTTTGCCGCCTCTCCAAATCCCTTTATATGTCTTTAGTCATTACCTTCTATACACCCTTTAGGCTAAATGGTTTTCTTCCTTCCCTACCGTTCGGCACCAGCCTATGGTTTGGAAGAAGACTATACAATAAGCATAATGGGTGTACTGTCCTAATCCTAGGAACACTCGCAAAGCGAGAGAAGGTGAAGATAAAAGACAACCGATTAAACCTTATTCCTATTTCTCCTGAACCAGAATCCATCCCCGAACTGGAACAAGTTCCTTTCGAGTTCGTATATAACCATACGATGGAGTATCCAATAAACTGTGGATCTTCGTAGTGATACGGAGTGTTCTGGAGAAATACAAAGGTGATTTATGATTGGCGAAGAAATACTTGGTTTGGTCGTGAATAGCAGTCACAGTTTACTTTGCCCTCTTACTAATCCCTTTATTTTGTCTTAACTTAATACCTTCTGCACACCATCATTATGCTAATTGGTTTTCTTCATTCCCCACCGGTCGGCACCAGCCTAAGGTTTGGAAGAAGACTATCCAATTTGCGTAATAGGTGTACTACTCCTAAATCAAGGAGTACTCGCAACCTGAGAGAAGGCAAAAGGAAAAGACAACTGAATAGTCCTATCCGTTTTCTCCAGAACCGGAAACCATCCTCGAATAAATCCCTTCGAGTTCGTATATAACCATACGATGGTTTTGTCCAATGGAAGTGGACGTTCGTAGTAATACGGGGTGTCCTGGAGAAAAGGGTAAAAGTAGGAGTGGCAATGAGGTTCGCAACTTTGACGATCCAAAAGCCAGTGTTAAGAAGGTTCGGTCAACTTGGTCACTGAGTCATTGTCTTAGGGTCGGGTCAATGGTCGCTGCCAAAGAGAGAGAAAAAAGAAACACACAACGTGCACTCTAACCTAGATCAGAAAGGTTACCAATTTATCTAATCTGGATACCTCCCACTGTACCGTCAAATTCTCCTCCAAACCTGAAAGAAGAATTAGTCGGGGTCACCTGAGGAGTAAACTAACTCATCAGTGGGAATCGGGATCCAACTATCATCGCATGATAACGTGACGGAATCCGCTCACGGTGTCACACTCCAGAAGGTATGCGCATATCTGGCAAGTTTCAGTTCTTTTGAAACTCCCGATGTGATTTTTGCCCTATGCTCTTATGACCTTGACGAAGGCCAACAAATCATAAGTCAAATGTCAAGTTCTACCCGTCATTGTCCAGGTTAATTTGAACCCACCCGTACAAGCCCTTGACGAAAGCCAACAAGGCTATACGACTGTCCCAAACCAACGCATCTATCTATGCAGCAGAAAGGTAACAAGCAGCTACCATACACTATGCCTTGACGAAGGCCAACAAACATAGCATGAATACTACGTGCTACCCGTCTGAAATGACGGAGGGCTACGAATGGTTTCTGGCGAAAACCTTTAACGTAGTGAACTTGATATCGTTGAAGGAACGGATAGCTTTAAAAATATAGTGACGAAAAACCTTTGCTAAAGAGGTCACTCCCGGTGAAGGGATCTCGGCTCTTTCCCCGTAGAATGAGGTGCAGGATATTCCAACTGAATACCACGGTGCATAGCAAAAGTAATTGGCTATAGTGAAGTTAATGCCCTGACGCAAAATTCTGTCCAAGGTGTCACTCTCGGTGAAGGGATCTCGGCCCTTGCCTCGTCGACTGAGAAGCAGGATATTCCAACTGAATACCACGGTGCAAAGCAAAAGTGAACGTCCTTGCAATAACAGCTTTTTGAAAAGTGTTCCAACAACATCAGATTAGGTTTGTTTTTAACTTGCATTGATCTGAATCAACGCAGTCCCATCAATTGATCACAACACAAAGAACGAAAATATACTGATGTACGTATATGCCATCCGCATTCGCCACTGGGTCCCGTCATTACCCGTTAGGTTAGCTAACTAACGACAGAGCGGGGACTGGACTAGTGCAGATGCAAAACATATACAACATCTACTAATATATATACCAATATATTATATTTCGCTCAAGGCGTGATAAGAAATGCAACATCACAGAAATGTACAGCATCACAGAACAATACAGATATCTGGGATCCCCGGGTTTCACAGAGCCACTACTGAAACCCGACGTTCCCCTGGTCGTGTGGATAGCCTGTGCAATGAAATCCTAGACCCCTACGGGCGCGGCAAGTCATCCGCCAAAACCTGAAGCGAGGCAGCCCCCTTCAGTACCGTGAATGGACCACCCAGCACTTCACGGAATCCGGTAACTTGGGCACCCCTCCTGGGTCAACCTGTACCCCTAACGGGTGCGGCGAATAGCCCGCCAATTCCAGAGTGAAGCCCCCTCCGTCTCAATGCAATGAGTTGCGGGCCGTTTCCCTCTGGAACCCTGCTATCCGTGCACCCCACCTTGGGGTGATCCTAGTACAGAATGTAAAATATACATACAACGGGTACATTGACCGCAACCTGGTCGTGCCCCAAAATAATAATACAATCAGGCAGTGACGGCTGTCCACATGTCGGACGCTCGCCCCGCAATATCAAATGTACATAATACAACCACAACTGTACTAGCATTGCATCCAGGCTGTCCCCCACGACCAATCCGCAACATCACAGCATAACACAAAACATCAACGTGAAAGTCACGTTCGCAAATCCGTCTAACCGGACTATAGCAGTTAGACTGGATTTACCGATCAAGTGACATTCACGGTCGCAAATATAATGTAAATACTGTGAAATAATGTGTTTAAAATATTCCAATCGATCAAATTTTAACAAGTGGGCCCCCAAGCAATACTGTAGCACATCAAGAAATTCTGGGCCCAATGTTATTATTCCAAAACCCCTATTTTCAGCCCAAAAAGATACTGCAGAAATTTGATGCAGTGAACCCAAAATAGCGCGGCGGTACCGCGGCCCAAATGGGTGTTTGGCCGCGGTTCCGCGCTCCTGTAGTGGAGTTTGTGCATCGAATTTTCACAGAACTCTTATTTCTTCCAATACATCACTTTTCTGCAACCTGAATAAATTTTCGACTCCAAAAAATTTCAACAGAAAACTGATGTGAACAAAAATGCGGATTTTGGAATTTTGGTCGATCGGAAATGTAAACACCATAAACAAAGCTAGACTAAGTTAATGGCGAGTTTCTGATACCACTGTAAGTGCACGGCGGCGCCCCGACCTCCATCCCGAAGACAAAATGCGGAAGCGGTGATAAACATTAATTTTGCGAACTTAGCAAACCGGCACCACCGCGCACTAAAACCCGGATCGAACCATTAACTAGTCCTAGCTAACAACAAGATAGGGAATAGAGATATACCGACTGATCCGAGTCCTCCGGTCTTCTCGTCATCGTCCCGATCTCCCGCGGAATGTCCTGTCTCCACCTCGTCGCCGGAAGTGCACCACATCGTCTGCATCTTTTATGGGCTCCCACCTTAATGCCGAGGCAACTCGGGCACGAAGCTGGCTAGTCGACGTGGCCAAGATTTGCTGTAGAATCTGTAGTGCTCAAGTCTCATTTGGGGTTGTAGGAATTGCCATTGGTGGAGGAAATGAACCATATATATCTTTGGATGAACAAAGGGATTTTTGGCATGGGAATGAGACACAATTTTCTTCTCTCAAATTTTGGACAGCCCACTATGGGGAGTGGCCGGCCAAGCTTATTGTTAGGGGAGAGTGAGAAGAAGAATGAAAGAGGATAGCCACAACCATAATGCAAGGGAGAGAGAGAAAGGTCATGATATCAAGAGATGATTACTAACCCAAATCCACACTCCACCAACCTCATCATCTCAACAAAGTCAAGCCATCATGAAAACAAAGTCAAGGTATGGTCCACCCATCATGAACCATCATGAAGTCAAGAATATGCAAAGACCCCCTCCACAAAAGCTTATTTGCACAAATGCAAATAAGCCCTCCTCCACCAATCTTTGGCCAATGAACGATACAAAGGAAATTGGCCGAAACGGAAAGCAAACTGGCAACTCCAGAAAACTGGTCCCGTAATAAATTATAGGAAAACCCCGGTACTGTGCATACACACCCGCATTTGTATTCCGACCGAAATACAAATGCAATGAGACAAAATCTACACTGTACTATACTAGGATCCGGCTTAAACCAAAGTCGGCTAGTAATATCCGTTCGATCCTGATCCGTGCAATACCGCAAGTATCTGATCGAACCCTGCCATATATCCATACGGCCTATAGTACAAACTGTCCGATCCTGATCCGTGCAATACCGCACGTATCTGATCGGACCCTGCCATATCTCCATACGGCCTCTACAACTTTTTGCCCGAAAGCTGAGTAACTGAATGTGGGGGACTCTAAAGACCCGTCAACATCTTGGTTGTGGATTTAACCACTAGCACGTCAGAGGTATAAGCCAATACGTAACGGGCTACCAGGTATTGACTAAAAGGGACGTCTGTGAGCGAACTAAGCCTGACAACCTTACTGAGCCTGTCATTGACAATATCCGTACAGTCCGGTCCGTTCGTCTATGAGCATCGCATGGCGGGCCGAGGGGGTTGGTAAAAGTCAGACCCCCAAAAGCGGTACAAGTCGTGTCGGAGTGTAGCCCAGAACACCCTGAGATACTACTGGAATACCTACCAGTAAATCTCCTGCCTCGGCCGAGGGCTTCGTGTAATGGCACTCCTAGACACAGCGCGACCTCACCCCCAATACCGGGAGAGACGAACCCCTGAAGATCCGCTCACTGCCTCCATGTGGCTCGGGACTGTACCCAACTAAAATCTGTTTGCACGTCTCCTTTGAGTGTGGTAGAGTAGTAATCAAAGTACAGTGGGAACTCACACGAGACAAATAACGATCCCCAGGTCGATGAACTATCCTGTACACATGTCACCAGGGAACTGCTATCTAACGTCAGGTATAAGACCAACTAGCATGTTCCCGGCGAGTCCTGTCCGGTGTACTCATAACCCAATGAGCACCTGTATACATCTTAGGTGAACCAACTGACACCAGTGGCTTGTGAGACCGGCCACCGCCCCTCGTCGGGGTCTCGAATGTACACACTAGTCTACTCTGGAGTATCGATGCCCTATCTCGAAACTCACACGACTAGGGACCATTTAAGGATGTTCTTATAGACTACCAGCTCCCACGTATATGATCGCCCGCTTACTGCTGGTGGTCAAGCAAGAATCCTAGGGGCTCTATCAACGTGCAATAGTGACCTGTAAGGTCACCTAAAGCAGTACACGATGATAAAGGTAAACCAGATAGCATACTATCATCTCGAGTAAGACTGTTCTACTGGGACAGGTCCTCCCTCAATCATTGCAATCACGTGCCTGTGATCGAATAATTGACTCTGAGGGCACTATCTCCAACAGCAGGAGCCCGTAAAAAGAATCGATGATGTGGTGCCCTTTCAGACGAGGAGATCGAGACCGGAGATGCCGCGAGGAGCTTTGGATGGTGGCAAAAGACCGAAGGACACTGATCGATCGGTATAGCTTTCCAACCCTCTCTCTTCTAGCTAGTAGTAGGTTAATGGTTACGATCCGGGATTTAAGCATACAAAAACAACAACAACTGAGCCTTTTATCTCAAGCATATGGGATTTAAGCATACGATAGCGCCATTTTCAAGTTAAGAAAAAAGTTTTGTTTCCGCACTTTGGCCTCGGAAAGACGGCCGTGGCGCTACCGTAGACTTACAATCAAGCTACTAGGGTCTGACGTTTACCACCCCTAGGCGAGATATGCGACATATCAGACGAAGAGACCGGACTTTACGGGAGTGTTACTGATTGGATCCTCAGGAGAATGTACAGGCTTGCTTGTTGATCTTCAGATTTCTCAATACCTGGGTGGCTGTTACGTTTAGCTGACCGCTTGCAGCTTGTGGGTGTTTGATATGATCATCACCTGCTGCCGGCGTATTGATGATTCTTTAGAGTTCTACACAGAGGTTTCCTGGCTTAGGCAAAACGGAGTAGGAGCACAGATGTGATATGTGCGGGACCGAGAACAATACGTGTACAATACGTGTATGTGATACCGTATTAGATTCTCGCGATATGTGATATCGGCCGAGTATATATGATATAGCCGGGACATCGGATCAAGTGTTGATTCGATGAACTAATACAAATTGTATTAGTCAGTTATTTGTGAAATAGCCGGATTATCGGATCAAGTGTTGATTCGATAATTTAATGTATAATTATATATTTGATATATTAAATTACATTAACTAGTATAAGCTCACTTAATGATTCTTTTTCTCACTCGGGTAATACATTGATATATATGTGATATATGTTAATTGTATTATTTTATTTTGTTACAATAAATATTGTATATGTGATATATAATATTGTAACATGTTAGGGTTATAAATGCAACATGTTTTGTGGAGAATAAATGTGGTTAGGGTTTGGATTAGGGTTAAGCTTTCATGAAGCTTTCAAGAAGCTTCTTGAAGCTTTGACTTTGATCTTGATATTTTCCATAGATATTTCCTTAACCCAACCCAACCCTTTAACCATAGTTGTTTCTCTATATGGGTTAAGTCTTCATACTTAACCTGTCACGACCCGAAGTTGGCACGTGACGGCCCTAATACTACGCAACGCCTAAAGACGTAACGCAGCAAAAGAAAGCCAAAACCCAGAAATCTAAACCAAGAAAAATACGGAAAAGATAATAAAAGTATTTGAAACATTTGAAATCGCAACCCAAATTCTTTAAAAGTCCTACTTTCTTTCTTTAAAATTTTGGGAACACCCCTTTTGTAAAAACTAGCCTAAGATGAATACAACAAAAATATACGCCGTAGCGAAGAAATAAAGACAATAGAGAGAAAGCTATATATAAAAGACAACAAATCCAAAAATAATATACAATATCGTCCTCACCAAGTCTCTAAGTCAACAACATAATAGTATATGGAGAGTACAAGATACAACGAATGTACAATACAAAATACAGATAACCACCAAAACCCACCTAAGCAAAATAGTATACTGTGAGCCGATGCGGTATCTGTAGCAAAAGATGATAGATGAATAGCTGAATAGCCTGCCACGACTATTCTGGGGAACAACCTGCAACACCTGTGGCACAATGGGGGTGAGTTGCCAACTCGTGAATAGTAGATAACATATGCAGGTAATCGCAGGAATGTACGTACAGCATGAATCTATGATATGCGATTACAGTAATAACATGTCATGTGAAATGCAGAATAAAGGAAAGTACACTAGCAGGTACAATCCATATGTGAAGCAATAGTAACATGACAATAGTATGCACTAACCATGCAATAGGGATATGAGAATGTAGATATGCAGCAATCATAAATGTACACTAATAGGTACTACCAATATATGAAACTGTGCATAAATATATAAGTGTGAGGTATGGGGTGAAACATGTCATCCCACGGAATCCTGTCATCGTGGTAGGATCACAATCCATCAAGACACTCAAATTCCAATTCCTCAAGTCAGCCCCCAAATTGGGCTCTCACATCATATAAGTCTCACATCTCCCCAATGTACAATATCGAGTAATCTCCTATATCCCGAATGTACAGATCAGTAATCCCACATGTATGTCCAATATCCAATCTCAATGAATCACCTAATATCCCAAATCAAATCTCAAGTAGAATTGTAACATCCTAAAGGTATATATTTGCAGAAATAAAAATGATGGGGTCAATACACATATAATAGCGTCCCATTCCACTAATATTGGTGTAAGGGTATATATAACAACGGCTAAATCCCCTGTTATATATACAAAGGTGTTTAAAAGAAATATCCTAAAAACAATGTGCCAAGCATCGACATAGAAATCCTGATAGGTGCGTATCATATGCTATCCCGAAAGCACGAGTGCCTAGCTCTGACCCTCACCTTTCGACGTATGCATACGTGTATGACTCCCTACGGTATCTCCATGATCCCCGCCGAGTCATTAGTACTTTCACCAGTAGGTACTCGCCCGCCTCCAGTTTCAATCGGAAAAGTCCTTCGATCATCTTGCCGAGGGAACCATACCGGGCCCCACCATGTACCCTCATACGGCAACCACACCTCGTATGGAGTATATAATCAGAACCGATAAATCTCATGATGGCTGCGCAAATATCATATCAAGGAAACCGGGTTTTTCAATGTATGCATAATTTCATGAACTCCCGCGGTTCCCAAATCCAGAAAACATCATGTAAAATCCTAATAAACAATGCGCAAATCCGGGAATAAATATATGCGATATATCTAAAATGCGAGCATATAGATGAGAATGTGTAGCTGAAACCATATGTATGCGAAATCAATAAGGTACAGCTAAGTAACATCAGTAAAGATAAATATGTGACTGCAACTGAATATGTGTGTAACATACAGGTGTAGCAATGTATAGGTATCTACCCATAAGAACCGATGAAGTATACCCCCTACGGGTATGAGTGGAATATGTGAGTAAGGTATATCGGTAACTAAATGTCAAAACGTGATAAATAATGTGAATCGATGTCGTAAAGTCCCTAACTAAGCAATATAATGTCTATAATGGTTTGTGTGTGACATGGCAATTATTGACGATGTGTGTGTAGCATACAATCCGTGCTCGTGCAACATGAACCGTCAATAGTATATGCAGTGTCCTACGGCTGCTAGTCACAGTACAACTATATCAAGGAAATAAGGTAAAGGGGAAATTCAAACAATGATGTAGAATATGCGACAAGTAATAGAATTCTAGCCCAGACGCATAACGCCAAGCGGGCGATTCCCCTGTAGTTGTTAAATCTACTCACATATGCTCCACGCTAGGTGAATCCTACCATCTGCTCCCCCCTGTAGCAGTATCCGTAGTCCCCGCCTGCAAACCTGCAATTTAGACATGAAAATCATATATAAGCCAAATATTCCGCAAAACGTGATATCGAACCCAAACGAGAAACTCGCGTCGCGAACTAAACGCGCGTGTGCACGATAAGCTAAAACGTGTGTATACGCATCTAAAACTACCGCGACACGCCACGACACGATGGATCGCAGAACTCACTCACGTATCGCGCGTATCGCGCAAAAACAACGAACTAGAAATACGGTATTTGATCCCAGATTTTCCTACGGGTCAAATCTTACAAAACTAGACATGCCAAAACACTAGACAACAGTGCAGACAGCCCTAGCCAAGACCCTAACACCCTTGCCCCCTACTTGGCCGCAAATTGCGGCCAAACATAATAAATCTGCGGCCTGGGTAGGAAAATAGGGGCTCGTGTTCTGGTGGTGTTGTCTAAACCTAGTGAGTATGCTCCAGTATTCTCAAATTTATCCTGAAGAGTCCGGGCCAATAGCAGATCACAGAAAGCTAATATATCTCTTAAAAACGCTAATTTGTACAAAAAGCAAACCCTATGGTATTTTATTGAAACCTGGGGTTAAACTCAGTTAATGTGACCTTAATAACACTAAAATAGGTAGGGTTTACCAACACAATCATCAATTTGCCACAACATCTCACAAATCACCATGATTAGCACTAAACTCATAAATAAACACAAACCGACGCTAATTAACACATAAGCTAGGAAAAAGGGAAATTGGGTTAAGGAATTATACCCTAATGAACCCTAGAAAGCAGGGGAAGAAGTGTATGGAGGAGATGAGGGGTTGCAACTGTTGCTGGAGCTGCTTGCTACTGCTGATGCAAGTTGCTGCTGCTGCTGATGCCACTGCTGAAGCTGTTGTTGTCTGCTGCTGCTAGCTTCTGCAGCTGCTACTCTTTCTTCTGGTGCTGCTGCTCCTCTGCTGCTGCTGTTGTTTCTGTTGTTGTTGTTGTTATTGTTGTCGATGTTGAGGTTGTTGTTGCTGCCTCTGTTGCTGATGCTTCAGCCAAGTGTGTGTGTGTGTGTGTGTGTGTTTGAGAGAAATGAGAGAATTGAAAGAAATGAGAGAGAACACTCAAAACCCCTCCCCTCTCAATCTCTCTCAACAATTAATGAAGCATGGCTTGGCCATGTAGCACCATGCCTCCCTCTCTCTCTCAAGGTCAACATTCAACCCAAATAAAACCCTTTTAAATTCATTTTTTTCATTTTCTTTTTAAAAGAACAACCATACACTATTGAACCCAAAACACTTACTATAAATTATTAAACTAGATTAGGGAATGGTTAACCACCATATTGCTAATCAAGGTTTAACCCCAAATTAACACCCTAGTTAACATGCACAAGTGTGTGCAAGCCTAGGAAAAAGGTAATAAAATATTTATTAAATAAGATAAAATAGTTGAAAACCAATTTGGTAAACTTTTTATTAAAAACTATATATTAAAATATAATTAGCTACAAACACGTTCTAAGGTGTTACAATCTCCCCCCTTAAAAGAAATTCGTCCCCGAATTTAAAAAAATACTGCTACGCGTACCTTCGAAGAGAAGATTACAACTCTCAAATCTCGCTCGCAGCCTCCCAAGTGATTACCTCACTGTACGGCTATGCCCAAGAAAACCCATCACAGATGGCAAGACCCTTGACCGAGATTTCTCCACCTGCCGAGCCATTAACACAATTGGCTGCTGTCACGTCCAAGCTAATTGGTCTGGTGCCAAATCATGTGAGAAAGGTCATGATGGTAATTGTAAAGTATCAATATAAGTAAAACGGGATGAATACTCAATAATCTGGGTGGAAGTGCCAAATTAAAGGCAACGAAGCTAACCCTCTTATAGGATCTCAGAAGAACCTAAATACTGGAACAAGCTTCCCAAAATCCAACATGTCATTCATCGGAAAAATCCGCAGGAATACATGGTTTGCCACTGCTCACTTAAGCCTACGACCATCCCAAATGGCATAGGACCTCTATTTGCACTGGGCGACTGTCATCCTGACCTGAATCAACTGGATCATCTCCGAAGTCTATAGACTAGCTGGGGTCCAAAATCCTACTTACGCAGAGTCAGAAAATAACAGACTGGTGATAGACACGACCTAACCCCTAAACCTATAGGTTGCCAATTGGAGCGTCTCCTGATAACAGCTATCGAAGAAGAACCCTAACAATGGAGAATGACGATCCCCAACTGCTGACGACAATTAACACAAACCCACAACTTAACAAAGAACAACCGAGCGAACTAAGTATAACCGGATGACAAGAATCCGAATGGAGTCACACCTTGACTAACCCTGGGTAGACACCATAACGAAATTCATAGAGATCTGCTCCCACTCCTATTTCGAAACGGTAAAAGGTTTCAACTCTCCAGCCGGCCCCAGATGCTCAACCCAAGCACACAACAAGAAAAACACCTTGAAACGAACCATGAAACTTCTATTTACATCCCTGTCCACCCGTAACTATCTCACAAGTCACGTCAATGTTGGTAGAACTTGAATGAATACAGAGAGTTGACAGATGTGCCTGCTCTAGGATTTCAAGTATCTCTGACGAACGAGCATCGGAGGGCAGTGTCTCGCAAAACCGATTTAAGAAAAGTGGTCGGGCGCGGACATGAGCAAGTTGTCCCCTCCGTAGAGACGAACTTAAGCTGTACTCGACGATCACACAAGAACTTTAAATCTTCAGAAGACTATCACAACAATCAAATCCATTACAGGAAGATGTACATTAAGCTCTGGTGGTCCGTGAAAATCTGATACGACTCTTGAACAAGTAGTGTCTCCAAATCTCCAACGCAAAACCACCGCGGCCATCTCCAGATCATGAGTGGAATATCCTTCTCGTACTTCCTCTAAATGGAGGGAAGTAAAAGTGATAACTCTATAGTGTCATCCCAGTACCAACTCGAGCCCACTCAAGAAACTTTACAGTTAAACAATAAGGTCGCCCGAACCAGAAAGGAAAGAAAGAACTGATGCAGTTGTTAACTGAATCTTCAACTGCCAAAAACTCCGCACACATACCTGAGTCCAAAGAAAAGAAACCTCCCTTTCTGTCTATTCAGTCGACGGTGCAACACTACTCTAGCAATCCTGCACGAAACGGTGGTAAGAACCTACTAAGCCCAAAAATCTGCGGACCTCCATCCTGCACACAAGTCTGGACCTAAGCTGTACGGCCATGATCTCCCTCGGAACCATACAAAACCGTCTCCCGTGAAAACAAGACCTTGGAGTCAACACAAACAAGCCTGAAGAAACACTCCGAGGATCTAGTAAACCACTGGGACTCTCCCAGTATCTTCATAACAAATCCTCAAGTGCTACTCCTGTCCCTCAAGACACATTAAATAAACCAGAATGTCATAAACAGCACAACAATAACTGGTCGAGGAACGTCCTGAAGAAATCTGGTTCATCACATCTACGAATGCTGCTAGGGCATCAGTGAATCCAATGACTCAGTAATACACACAAAAGCCATAGCACGCATAAGGCAGTCTTCGGAATGCCATCACTCCGAACCGCAATATTGATGACCTGATCCCAAAAAAACTTGGAAAAATTTCTCGCACTGTAGAGCTGATCGAAGAAATCGTCAATGCGAGGTAAAGGATACCAAACCGCACCGTAAGCCGGTTCAATTAACGATCCGTCGATACACAATCTCAAACTTCCGTCCTTCTCCTTGACGAACAGAAATAGGAGCTTCCTAAAGCGAAACACTCAGACGCACAAAACTCCCCAATTACAACTCGGCAGCTGATTCTTTAGCTCCCTAAGCTTCGCCGGCTCATCTGGAACAACGTCGGAAAAACTCTCGCACGATAGAAAACCGGTCCAACAAACCCCTTGTGACTACGGTATCACGAATGAACGCCAAGAATCCACGACATCTCCTCAGTAGCCGACTAGCGAAAAAGGCTGAATTCAAGCTGTAAGAGGCGGCACAACTATCCACCTGCACAACAAGAACTGACCTGCCAGGGAAAACAAACCTGACAGTTTCCTCACGGTAGTCCACAGACGCATAGCACGTAGCTAACCAGTCCGTGCCCAGGAGAACGTCAAATCCAACATCTCTAGAAGGATCAAAACGACAGACGAATCTCTATCTCCTATCCGATTGGCACACCACTGAATACATGTCGCGCAACAAAAGAATTGCTGACAGAAGTTAACACAAACTACGACTAATCTACCCAACCACGGTACAAGTGTGAGAAGCAAACGAGTACATCAAAAGAACAAGCGAATTAAGGATACCTGAAGTATAACATTTCAAAATAAAAAAATATTATTTTAGGGAGTTTTTATAATTTAATATTATTTTAATGAATATTTTAATATTTCGGTATAATCAAATACAAATAAATGGGGAAAATTTTGGAAAAATTATGTAAAATTCCAAAATAGGGTATTTTATGGGATTATGCCATTTTTAAGTTTTTATGATCAGTTTGACACTAATTTAGTGCTAATCGCGATTAAAAATCGCTAATCGGATTTTTGGGTTTTTCGTGCAAAACATGCACATATCTTTTTCCTAAACTTGTGTTACATTTTATTACCATGGCTTTACTTTGGGTTTACTATTTGAGTGAGAAGGTTTGGGGAAAATAGAAAAGTAAAGAATATAATAGTGGTAGTAGGTATGGGTGAGAGAGAAAAGAGAGGGGTTAGTTTTGACTTGGCCATTCTTCATCAACTCCTTCTATCCTCTCCCTCCTTCTCCTTTCAGCTGCTGTTGCTTCCTCTTCACTCACTTCCTCCCATCTTCAAGCCCTTTAAACAACTCCAAAACCCTATCTTCATTTCACTAAAAAGGTGCACGAGCTCGAGACAAACACATCAGACTAAGAAAGCAAGGATTTTGGCCACTAGGGGCAACTCAAGAAAATTCTTGAGTTGCAAAATGAGTTAATTACTTAACCCTTAACTAAGTTTTAGCATTACTTATACCCCTATGTAAAAATTGAATCGATATCGGGTGATGTTGTGGACTTAAGGAAGACCAAGTTAGGGTTTGAGAGAATTCAGAGTTGTGTTGTGAAATTGAGATCAGTAGAGGCCACCCCAACACCATAGTGCTTGAATTATGACCCAAAACAGAGACTTGAAACCCAGAATACGGATTTAGAAACCACGACATCGGATAAATGTGTGATTTGTGAGGGTATTTTGGAATCTGGAGCAACCCGGGGCCACTAGAATTGATTTTGTGATTACTGGGAGTCGTGCAGGCACCTAGGAAGATACCACAGAGACCCTCCAACCCCAGGCCGCAGATATATTCATTCTGGACGCAATTTGCGGCCAGATCAGGGAAATTGGGTCCCAGGTTTGGTTCATGGCTCCTTTTGCACTAAAATAGACCCCTCCGATATACAGTTTTGGCTAATTGTCACCTGGGGAAAATCTGGGAGCATTTTGGTAAGTTTTAGGCGATGTTTTCTGTATTTTAAAATACACTTTCTTGATATTTGTATTTGTTGTTAGGTGTTCGTACATCGACAACAGGGATTGTTTGATTGATTTGCACGTTTAGGCCATAGGTTCCAACCTATGAGCATACTGTGCGCTGTATCGGTTTTCTGCCTCGATTTTAATACGTATTGCGACTGTTTATTATTGTAGGTACCCTCGCAAGGATTCCGAAGCGAAGAAGCACGGCGTCATCAATTTCGGCGAGCGAAGACCAGGTGAGTAGATTTATATCTACGGGGAGAAGTCGGGTGGATGGCGTATAGCACCCCCGCAGTCCGTGGTGATGTATACGAATACGTATACACACGTATATTTATTATGTGTGGTTTAAGATTATTGATGGTAATAATGGAAATTATTGATGACAAGGATATATTGGTTTAGTATAGTGCGAAACCCTAGAGTAGTGGTTGCACCCACACATACACGTACACATATACTTGCATAGATTCCTTCTTTTATCTGTGCGCACATGGAGGTGTGTATATCTGTAAGTCCACGTTGCCCACCCCGGAGCTTACGGGGAGGCGGAAACGTTATAAAAATTCGATTTTTACAACTCTAGGCAACATGGACTAACTAAAGCAGGATCTTCGCTAAACGTAAACTAACAACCAAACTAATAAGATTTAGCTACTCGGTTAAAGGGTTATTCCTAAGTATTGAAGTCCTTCTCTTCTTGCTCCTTGGAGTGGGATGAACGGGTCGTCCCCGTCGCCTTCTCTTGCCGAAGAAAGATCCACCCGAGGGTCTCTATCTTTGGCTCCTACCTCAAACTAGAAGTAACTAAGGTGCTTGATGTGATAAACCGAGAACCTTATAAAGTGTATAGAGTAATTTTGTAAGTTTTATCTCAAAGCTTAATGGTTCTCAACTCATGAGAGGGAGAGCTTTGAGAGAGAGGAAGAGGATGAGAGAGAATGAGAATGATAGAATGAGAAGATAATGACAACCTTCTCACATATATGTGGGAATTATGATAATTAAAAATTAACTAAAGATAATTGTGATGGTTAACTTGAAATGACCATTATCATTTCACATTAATTACTTTTGCAAGAATCAAAAAGCATCTTTCATATGAAATGATGATGGTCAATATGTCAACATAGGTCAACAAGTCAACCATAGTCAAATGGTCAACAACACTTACCAGAACACAATTATAATTAACTAATATTAATAATCATATTTCACACATAAACATTAGGGTTAAGAAAAAGACAACGGTCATTAACCCTAATGAAAATCCTCTGCCTCTGACTCAGTCAACTGTGCATACACACCCGTATCCGTGTTCCGAAGAACACGAATACAATGAGATAAAACCAATCCCGAAGCATATATTAGGATCTGGCTTAAACCAAAGCCCGCTAGTTTCAAACGACGCATCTTTCTTAAAACACGTAGCCCTTATTTTACCAAAAACCCCGATTCGTCTTATTTCAAAAGGCAAGGCTTCATGATATATTTATTGAGGCAGTTTCTTTACTGTTGCGTTGATTATTCGATTCCGCATATTCATGCTATTTGCATTGCATTGCTTGTGTTTATTGATATATTACTATCATGCTGCTAGGACACCAGCACCATTATCGATGATGCATATGTTCCACATACACTGCTCGCAGACTCACACACTTCATCATCGATAATTGCCATGTCACTACACTGTAGTACTGTTGCATTCAGGATGTGACTCTTGCATGGCATACTTGTGTACCTATACACTGTGCACCCATACGTGCATACATACGTATGTGCACTTACATTGATGGTTCAGGCTTGATGAGAGATTTGGGAACCGCAAAATACCTTTAAAAGTTGATTCATTTTAAAGAAGCGGTCTTCCCTACATATGTGCATATTACTATTCCATGTTGCATGCTATACTGATATGTTTACAGTTCTTTTACATGTCGCATACATCATTCTTTCTGATTATACGCATTGAGATATGTTGTTTCCATGATATTTTTGGATTTGGGAACTGTGGGTATTTCAAAAGAGAATATGTAATTGTTTTAAAAACCATGTTGCCCTTGATATGATATTTCAGTGCGTCCACCATGTGTTTTCTCGGTAGAGTGATAAATGAGAGAGGGGGCTGACCCGGACTGACGGATGACCGATATACGAGAGATGGGGGGCTGACCCGGACTGACGGATGCCCGATATATGAGAAAGACGGGGCTGACCCGGACTGACGGATTCCAGATATATGAGGATTTACGTGCCGATGCTGGGCACAGCTTTCGTGATGTTTTCGAGTGTCGATGTTGGACACTCCGGTTCCATGATTTTGACGTGTCGCGAGGGACACAGATGGGTTATATCCTCATATTTCCATGAATATGCTTCATGATATTTACATGCATGATGGTTATTGTCATTGGGTGACGAGTGGACGGGACCCACATATTTACAGATTTGATTACATTGATCATACCTCATATTTATGATATGTTATTACCTGAGGCACCGGCACGAGCACTTGGCACTACACTCAAGTATAGAGGTTATACTGCCACTTTAGCATGCTTCAGACTAATTCATATTGAGGTTATATATATCTGATCGTATTGACCTAGGATGAGTCATACATACAATTTCTGCTTGTAGATATTTTCTATTCACGAGTTGGCAACTCACCCCCGTTGTGCCACAGTTCTTGCAGGTTTCGCCGTACAGGTTTCATTGCGGCTTTTTTGGCACATTGCTTCCATTACGGGTGACTTGCTTTGGTAGGTTGGTTCCTTTGCATCAGAACCACCATTGTACATGTATTATTCATTGTATCTAGAAAATCCATCTACCAAAACTTGTAAATTGTTTCAGACATAGAAATCAGTTCTGTATTATTTCGACCTTAGAGTCGCGCGTTGCAGTATTATGGTTTTCATGTTGATTTTGAGTTTCTTTCTGAGTTTTGATCCTCGCCTTTCGGCGTTGTATATTATATTGCTTGCGTGGTTGTGACCGTCAATTTATGATGAGCTAGTTCCTGCTTGGGGATGCCTTTTATCATTGCTTATATATTACCGTTGTTATACCCTGTTCGGGGCCAGTTTTTACAAGGGAAACTCTGCCGAAATTTTCAGAAATGACTATACATTTTAAAAATGCATACTCGGCTTAGTTATTTAAAAACCATGATTTAAAATATGTTTTCTTCATCCCTTTAAACTAGTTTTCTTTATTTACTCCTTAAAATTGTTTTAGATTTCTGGGCTTTTGGCTTACTTGGATTAGATGGGGTCATATAGACTTCATATGATTCAAGTGCCAGTCACGGGCTATTTCGGGTCGTGACAAAGTTGGTATCAGAGCGTTAGGTTAACCTTGGTTCGAGTCTAAGTTTGACTATGCGGAGCCTAGGGCGTTTATATTGTAAGTCTACGCTAGCGCCCCGGCAGTCTACAGACGCCAAATGCGGAATAAAACTTTTAAACTTGGCGCTATCGTATACTTTAACCCGGATCTGCCATTATTGCTAAACTAACAAACTATAAAGAGGGAAGAAGGGTTGTACCGAACGATCCGAGTCCTTCGTTCTTCAACCATCATCCCACGCTCCGTTGCGGCTGCTCCGATCTCGTCGATCGCCGATCTCCTCGTCGAGGTGGCACCACATGATCGGTTCTTTAAACGGGCTCCTGCCTCTGACTCGAGGCAACTCGATCGTCAAGTTTGCTAAAAGAGACGACCAAGAATGATGTAGAGAATGAGTAGATGACTTTGTCTCACTTCGTCCAAATCCGTGGACGATCGGTTAATGAAGTTGCCGTGGAAATCGGGTGATGGAATGAACTGTAAAATTCCATGCACCCCAAATACTATCATATCTTTTCTAACCGAAATGAAAACTCAAGTGAGAGTGTGTGTATGAGGAGAGAGAGGGGGCCGGCCTCATATAGGAAGAGGGGGGTGACCGTAGGAGAGGGGGGTGACCACAAGCAAAAGATATTATCATAACAAATATCCTAAGGAAAACAAAACCACTAATAACAAAGCATGAGTCATTAGGCTAGTCATCAAAAACAATAATGACACCATTAATGCCTAATGAGTCATGAAGCCACTTCATCACTTCTAGAAGCTTCTAGAATGATGACTCACTCCATCTGAAGAAAAGATAAATCCGTCTTTAACAGAATGTTAAAAGACGGCTGATAGAAAACTGGAAACTGGCAACTTCCAAAAGTAATCCTGAAACGACTTTCAGGATAACCCCGAAACTGTATAAATATACCCGCATTTGTATTACGACCGAATACAAATGCAACTGAGACAAAGATATTATACCTACTCAATATAATACTCAGATCCGGCTTAAACTAAAGCCGACCAGTATCATCTGTTCGAAAATCGACACGTGCGTAAACGCACGTGCATTTTCCGAACCCTGCCATAAAACCATACGGCCTCTACAACGTTTCGCCCGAACATGGGAAACTGCCTGTGGGGAACTCTAATGACTCGTCAGCACCCTGGCAGTGGGTTTAACCACAAACCGTCAGCGGCACTAGCTATGCGTAACGGCTGCCCATGGACTGACCTCAAGGGTGGCCGAGGAGCGAACTCAAGGGAGACCGATGAGCGAACTCCTCCGAAAACCCTACTGAGCCTAACAGTGACAATGTATATACAGTCCGGTCCGTTCGTCAATGAGTATCGCATATCCGCCTAGGGGGCTAGCAACGTCAGACCCCCAATAGCAGTATAAGTCGTGTCGGAGTGAAACCCAATAACACCCTGAGATACTACTGGAGTACCTACCAGTAAATCTCCTGCCACGGCCGTGGGCTTTGTGTAATGGCTCTCCTAGACACAGCACGATCTCGCCCCCAATACCGGGAGAGACGAATCCCCTGCCGATCCGCTCACGTGCCTCCATATGGCTCGGGACTGTACCCAAAAGCTACCTGTTTGCACGACTCCTTTGAGCCGTGGTAGGGTAGAAATCAAAGCACAGTGGGAACTCACACGAGACAAATGACGACCTCAGGTCGATGAACTAACCTGTACACATGTCACCAGGGAACTGCTATCTGACGGTAGATATAATACTAACTAGCAGATTCCCGGCGAGTCCTGTCCGGTGTACTCATAACCCAATGAGCACCTGTATACATCTTAGGTGATCCAACTGACACCAGTGGCTTGTGAGACCGGCCACCGCCCCTCGTCGGGGTCTCGACTGTATACACTAGTCTACTCCGGAGTATCGATGCCCTGTCTCGAAACTCCCACGACTAGGGACCACAATTAAGGATATGCATATAAACTACCCAACTCTCACGTATATGATCGCCATCATACTGTTGGTAGTAAAGCAAGATCCTAAGGGCTCCATCAAAGTGTAACATGCAATCAGTCACCTAAACATGTACACGACTGATAAAGGCAAACCAGATAGCATACTATCATCTCGAGTAAGACTGTCCTACCGGGATAGGTCCTCCGCAATCATTGCAATCACGTACCTGCGATCCAATAATTGACTATGAGGGCACTATCTCCAACAATCTCCCACTTGCACTCAAGGCTAATATTGCGATGTCGACTACTCACAGCCCGTGTGAAACCGAACATCCAACTCCTCTACTAATCAGTTTCACAAAGCCCGTTTGTAAAACTATTGTGTTCGAGAAATAGCCTCGGTGAGTGGATCCGCCTAGAAGTTTCTTTCTGTATCTCTCTAAATCTCAAGTTCGCGGAGAAAGCCATCTCCCGAATTGAGTAGTACATGTCTTAGAACATGTCTGGATATCTGATGGGACCTTAGTTCATAAATGAACTCCATATCCAAACTTCTTAGACTGAATCGATCACTGAACCTAATCAGTATCGGGCACCATGCCACCCACAGTATCCTCTGGAACCACCTGTCCATAATACTGTCCCTCGTCAGAGGGAAAACTAAAACTCTGACAAACACTCTGTCATCCATGTCACCTTTGAAGCCTGGAATGATAACCGTCTCCCGAAAGAGGCTGCCGTTATCAAATCCATAGAACATGTACTAATGTTCTAAAACTGCTTCCTTATGTTTCTCCAGGATTGGATTAATACAAACTTATTGCATCTAGTGCAAAAACAACATTTGGTGCGGTACTTGACATCTCATGATTGACTCAATTGCCTAAGCAAGTGATCTGCCAATCATGCACATCCCTCTCCCCTTTAGTCTATACGACACCTTTAGAGAGGGTGACTCCATCACCTGCAGGTACACCACCTCGCTAGGAGTCAACTATTCCAAAAACCATTAGAATATCTGTCAAAGTACCCACATTGGGAAACTACCCAAATCCAGATCTAAAACCACAGATCTAGAAACCAGAATGTCAAATATTATATCCATATCCTGTCTGGAGAAACAACTGTGTGACGACCACAGTACAATCGATCGTAGTATAGGAATTTTACTTCCTACTCTGTGTATGTCATCCATATACCATGACATCACACCCTACTACCTTCTTAACTGATCCATCCCTTATTCTGATTGAAGTCAAACCCATGACTTTCACACCAAAATCAGATGATCTATCTCCGCTATAACTGCTCTAGTCTATAAATAGACATAAGCTACTTGCCCACTATGCTTCCATTGCTCCCACTGACTACGACAACCCTCCTACCGGGTCTCATATCCTGGAACAACAGTAGTGTCAAGTCTTGGTAGATAATAACCTCCCTGTCACTATCCTTGAGGCTACCGAAGTACCTCTCGGGTGTCTGAGGTAACCTACCACACCTGCGGAGTGGCTATTGGAATGTCAAACCTGATTGAATGTATAGGTCCTATTAAATTTTCCGTAATCGTTTGCGGTTCTGGAATCACTTCCAGTTCTACCATACTCCCACTACTGTTTTCTGAAAAAGATCCATTTTTACTAAAACTGTGGCGAGTCAAGAACAATATCACTATTGATCTTCGAAATGGTAGAATATCAACCCTCGTCATAGCCAGGGTCAACCCACAAACAGCCACTACAGAAACGTGCCCTGAGTTATCCAGTGTCTGGTTTTAATCATAAGCTGGACAACTCCCCGTACCTTAATATCTTTTAAGGTACGATCCATTCTATATCCAATACAGAAACTTTGGCACTTATTTAATTGGAACCAAGATTCAATCCATGCAGCTGTCTCCAGTGCATATCAACTTAATGGAAAGAGGCTAATCAGCATTACTCAACTTAGGAATCCATCCAATTATGAGTAACCTGAAAGAGAAACACGTTTCTCAAAACCATTACTATCATCTGAATACCAATCACAAGAATCTACATCTTCGATCTCTTTGAAGAATCCCGATACTTGTGATACCTGGTTCTCTACTTTATTCTTATACCCACAACTTCTCAAAACTTAGACCTTGTATTTCTACGAAACACTCGTCTAAATACTAGAGAAGTTATAAGTAAATAGAACATAGTACGAGGACCTACCCCTTTGTCCTGATGGACACTGGACAACATACAATACTCTGTATAAGTCCGCTGAGTTAAACAACTCAAAACCTGTGCGTCGTAGGTAGAAAACTGTACCCCGGCGATTTCCTCAAATATCACCAATTACAACGAATTCCGATATAATGAGGATGATCACCTAATTCCCAATATCTTACTCCCACTCATCATCTGTAAAACCATACAGATATGAGAATGAAACCTGGTAAATACATACCCTTGGAGTAAGTGTCTAATCAGGAAAACAGTTTTTCCTTTAACAATGCACTGAAACAGGAAAATGTTTCGTAGGGGTATCCTGGTATTCATAGCAATGCCTTTTCCATAATCCAATTCATGACTTCAACCGTATATTTTATTGCCATCTCTCCAAATCCCTTTATTTGTCTTTAGTCGTTACCTTCTGTACACCATCGTTAGGCTAAATGGTTTTCTTCCTTCCCTACCGTTCGGCACCAGCCTATGGTTTGGAAGAAGACTATCCAGTAAGCATAATAGGTGTACCCTCCTAAACTAAGGAGTACTCGCATCTCGAGAGAAGGTGACGATAAAAAACAACTGAATAATACCTTATTCGTTTAAAGGTGAAATAGGAGTGGCGATGAAGTACGCGGTTTTGGTCGTGAATGATATCAGTCGCAATTTACTTTGCCCTCTTTCTAATCCCTTTATTTTGTCTTTACATATTACCTTCTGCACACCCTACTTAGGCTAATTGGTTTTCTTCATTCCCTACCTTTCGGCACCAGCCTATGGTTTGGAATAAGACTATCCAATAGGCGTAATAGGTGTACTCTCCTAAACCAAGGAGCTCTCGCAACCTGAGAGAAGGTGATAATAAAAGACAACTGAATAAACCAATTCTTATTTCTCCTGAACCTGGATCCATCCTCGAAGAAGTCCCTTTGAGTTCGTATATAACCATACGATGGATCTATCCAATGGAAGTGGATATCCGTAGTAATACGGGTGTTCTGAGAAATTCAAAGGGTAAAAGAAGGAGTGGCAATGACTTATGCAACTCAGACAATCCAAAAGCCAGTATTTTAGGAAGGTTCGGTCAACCTGGTCACTGAGTCATAGTCTAGGGTCGGTCAAAGGTCGCTGTCAAAGAGAGAGAGAGAAAAGAAACACTCTGCGTGCACTCTAACCTAGATCAGAATGGTCATCATTTTATCTAATCCGGAAACCTCCCACTGTCCTGTCAAATTCTCCTCCAAACCTAAAGAAGAATCAATCGGGATCACCCGAAGAGTAAACCAACTCATCAGTGGGAATCAGGATCCAACTCTCATCGCATGATAACGTGATGGAATGCATCCACGTTACTCATACTCCAGAAGGTATGCGCATACTTGGCAAGTTTCAGTTTCTTTAGAAACTCCCGATATAGTTTTTGCCCCATGCTCTTATGATCGTGACTAAGGGCCAGCCCACCATAAGTCACATGTCAAGTTCTTCCCATCATTATCTTGTTAATTTGAACCCACCCGTACTCGCCCTTGACTAAGGGCCAACAAGGCTGTACGACTGTCCCAAACCAACTCATCTATCTATGCAACATGTGAACACCCCAGCAGCTACCAATCACTATGTCCTAGCTAAGGGCTAGACCAACATAGCTTGAATACTACTGACCATCCATATGAAATGACGGAGGGCTACGGCTGGTTTTTGGCGAAAAACCTTTAGCGTAGTGAACTTGATATCGCTGAAGGAACCTGATAGCTTTTTAAAATATAGTGGCGAAAACCTTTTGCTAAAGAGGTTACTCCCGGTAAAGGGATCTCGGCTCTTTCCTCGTGGAATGAGGTGCAGGATATTCCACTGAATACCGCTATGCAAAGCAACTTGTAATCGACTATAGTGAAGTTATTACTCTGACGCAAACTTCTGTCCAAGGGGTCAGTCCCGGTGAAGGGATATCAGCCCTTGCCCCGTCGAATGAGGTGCAGGATATTCCACTGAATACCGCTATGCATAACAAAAGGAAACGTCTTTGCAATAACACTTTTTAAATTTGTTCCAACAACTGAAACAGGTTTGTTTTACTTTGCGTTGATCAGAATCAACGCAGTCCCATCATACAATCACACCAGAAAAGAACGAAAATAAAATGTACGTATATGCCATCCGCATTCGTCACTGGGTCCCGTCATCACCCGTTAGGTTACTTAACTAACGACAGAGCGGGGACTGGACTAGCGCGGGTGTAAAACATATACAACATCTAATAGTATATAAACCAATATACATAATCGCTCCAGGCGTGATAGTATGCAACATTACAGAAAAGTAATAAGCATCACAGAACAATACAGATATCTGGGATCCCCGAGTTTCACAGAGCCGCTGCTGAAACTCGACGTTCCCCTGTCGTGTGGATAGCCTGTGCAATGAAACCTAGACCCCTACGGGTGCGGCAAGTTACCCGCCAAAACCTGAAGCGAGGTAGTCCCCACAGCATAGTGAATGGAACACCCGGCACTTCACGGAATCCGGTAAATTGAGCACCCCTCCTTGGGTCAACCTGTACCCCCTACGAGTGCGGCGAATAGTCTGCCAATTCTGAAGTGGGACCCCTCTGCCTCTCAAAGCCATGAGATGCGGACCCGTTGCTTTCCCGAACCCGGCTATCCGTGCACTCCGTCTCGGGGCAAAACCTAGTACAGTAATGAAAAATAGTACAATAGGTACATCGACCGCAACCTGGTCGTGCCCCAAAAGAATATTATACAACAGGCAGTGACGGCAGTCCACAAGTTGGACGCTCGCCCCGCAATATCAAATGTACAAATAAACTCAAACTGTACTACCATTGCACACTGCTATCCACCACGACAAATCCGCAACAATACAGCACAACACAGAACATCAACGCGAATGTCACGTTCGCAAACCCGTCTAAAAGAACTATAGCAATCAGACGCAGTTTACCGATCAAATGACATTCCCGGTCGGAGATATAATGTAAGCACTGTAAACTAACGTGTTTAAATTTCGATCGACCAAAGACCAAATATTAAAAAGTGGGCCCCACAGCTTACTGGTGAACAGTAACAAAATCTGGGCCAAAACTAAATATACCAAAAATCCCAAAATCCTACATAGAACCCACTGGAAAAAATTGGACGCACGTGCTCCTCACATGGCCGCGGAAGGGCGGCCAAACCATGGGTTTGGCCGCTCTTCCGCGGCGACTTGGAGGAGTCACGACTCCAAATTTTGTCGTGGGTCTTCAAATCTCCTGCACGGATTTTTAAGACATCCAGAAATCAATTTTGACACTGTTCAAAATCAACAGAAACTGTCGGGCATGGATTTTGCAATTTTCGATTTCCGGTCGGATCGATGTTTTAAACGCGTTAGCACAAGTTAGTATAGCAAAATGGTGAGTCTCTGATACCACTGTAAGTCTACGCTAGCGCCCCGGCAGTCTACAGACGCCAAATGCGGAATAAAACTTTTAAACTTGGCGCTATCGTATACTTTAACCCGGATCTGCCATTATTGCTAAACTAACAAACTATAAAGAGGGAAGAAGGGTTGTACCGAACGATCCGAGTCCTTCGTTCTTCAACCATCATCCCACGCTCCGTTGCGGCTGCTCCGATCTCGTCGATCGCCGATCTCCTCGTCGAGGTGGCACCACATGATCGGTTCTTTAAACGGGCTCCTGCCTCTGACTCGAGGCAACTCGATCGTCAAGTTTGCTAAAAGAGACGACCAAGAATGATGTAGAGAATGAGTAGATGACTTTGTCTCACTTCGTCCAAATCCGTGGACGATCGGTTAATGAAGTTGCCGTGGAAATCGGGTGATGGAATGAACTGTAAAATTCCATGCACCCCAAATACTATCATATCTTTTCTAACCGAAATGAAAACTCAAGTGAGAGTGTGTGTATGAGGAGAGAGAGGGGGCCGGCCTCATATAGGAAGAGGGGGGTGACCGTAGGAGAGGGGGGTGACCACAAGCAAAAGATATTATCATAACAAATATCCTAAGGAAAACAAAACCACTAATAACAAAGCATGAGTCATTAGGCTAGTCATCAAAAACAATAATGACACCATTAATGCCTAATGAGTCATGAAGCCACTTCATCACTTCTAGAAGCTTCTAGAATGATGACTCACTCCATCTGAAGAAAAGATAAATCCGTCTTTAACAGAATGTTAAAAGACGGCTGATAGAAAACTGGAAACTGGCAACTTCCAAAAGTAATCCTGAAACGACTTTCAGGATAACCCCGAAACTGTATAAATATACCCGCATTTGTATTACGACCGAATACAAATGCAACTGAGACAAAGATATTATACCTACTCAATATAATACTCAGATCCGGCTTAAACTAAAGCCGACCAGTATCATCTGTTCGAAAATCGACACGTGCGTAAACGCACGTGCATTTTCCGAACCCTGCCATAAAACCATACGGCCTCTACAACGTTTCGCCCGAACTTGGGAAACTGCCTGTGGGGAACTCTAATGACTCGTCAGCACCCTGGCAGTGGGTTTAACCACAAACCGTCAGCGGCACTAGCTATGCGTAACGGCTGCCCATGGACTGACCTCAAGGGTGGCCGAGGAGCGAACTCAAGGGAGACCGATGAGCGAACTCCTCCGAAAACCCTACTGAGCCTAACAGTGACAATGTATATACAGTCCGGTCCGTTCGTCAATGAGTATCGCATATCCGCCTAGGGGGCTAGCAACGTCAGACCCCCAATAGCAGTATAAGTCGTGTCGGAGTGAAACCCAATAACACCCTGAGATACTACTGGAGTACCTACCAGTAAATCTCCTGCCACGGCCGTGGGCTTTGTGTAATGGCTCTCCTAGACACAGCACGATCTCGCCCCCAATACCGGGAGAGACGAATCCCCTGCCGATCCGCTCACGTGCCTCCATATGGCTCGGGACTGTACCCAAAAGCTACCTGTTTGCACGACTCCTTTGAGCCGTGGTAGGGTAGAAATCAAAGCACAGTGGGAACTCACACGAGACAAATGACGACCTCAGGTCGATGAACTAACCTGTACACATGTCACCAGGGAACTGCTATCTGACGGTAGATATAATACTAACTAGCAGATTCCCGGCGAGTCCTGTCCGGTGTACTCATAACCCAATGAGCACCTGTATACATCTTAGGTGATCCAACTGACACCAGTGGCTTGTGAGACCGGCCACCGCCCCTCGTCGGGGTCTCGACTGTATACACTAGTCTACTCCGGAGTATCGATGCCCTGTCTCGAAACTCCCACGACTAGGGACCACAATTAAGGATATGCATATAAACTACCCAACTCTCACGTATATGATCGCCATCATACTGTTGGTAGTAAAGCAAGATCCTAAGGGCTCCATCAAAGTGTAACATGCAATCAGTCACCTAAACATGTACACGACTGATAAAGGCAAACCAGATAGCATACTATCATCTCGAGTAAGACTGTCCTACCGGGATAGGTCCTCCGCAATCATTGCAATCACGTACCTGCGATCCAATAATTGACTATGAGGGCACTATCTCCAACATATATATATACGGAACTTAGGCTTGACCTTACGAAACTTAGACTTAGTCGAGGGGGTATTATACCCGAACTTTCGTCGCATAGGATGACCCTTGGTTGATGGAGTGGGTAGCTTGAGTAGAGGGACGTACCGTACGTATGTTCCGCGGCATACTTACGACACGCCACTCCACTTAAGAAACCTTAGGATGTACATTTTCTTGCACAGTATTATATTCATTCCCATGATCTATCCTCATCGATACTGGTTATGATTTTGCTGCCACGATTGCAAGGGCAGAGTGAGCTACGGCTCGAGTTGCGTCAGCATGAGCTCGTCGTGGACGGGGACAGACCAGGGCGTGATTCCATAGACATACGATTACATATAGAGGCTTGTTTATTGTGTTTTCGCGCCGTGAGCGTTGGACTGATCGCTTTTACGAGATTTCTCGGGCGTACCGATCGGTACCATAGGATTGAGCCACTGATAGAGGCCAGCCTGGATGTGATGACCATTGATATATCGCTTATTCATGATGATTGAGGCGCTGTTTAGCGTACGGACGAATGAGCCAGTTGTTGTTGCAAATGACGAGATATCGCCCATATGATTGGAGCTACTACAGCAGGAGTATATACTTAGAGATATGATGGCGAGTCACTAGTCACCCGAGGATGAATGACTAGGACATGTGGTTCGCTCGCTTATCCCGATGCGAGGTCATCAGATAGATTGATTCCAGCTAGAGACGACTTCACGCAGATTCGTTGAGAGTCGATAGCGACGATCGAATGTCAAAAACCTATATTCCATGTTTAATGTATTCGGAAAGACATACAAGCGATTCTATGGAACCTCTAGAAGAATGAAACCCTAACTCGACATAATGACCATGTGAAAGCCTTTGAACCTTAGGGTTTGCGGCAGTTCCGCGACGCCATTATTGAGTCTTGGGTTTGCCCTTCTACGGTTGGACCACCGATGTTGTGGTGTGTACTCGATACTATTAAACTGTACCCAAGATGTTGAGCTCTTGGGGGATTCTGAGGTTTTGACAAATCAATCGGATGGTTTGGCACCTTTCGGATATTATGTGATGGGACACATTGCTTGGGAGACACCAGATACGAGTATAGCCATTGGAGCGTAGTCCATGCAGTCACGAGTAGACGAGTCCGAATCAGGCGACATTGGAACAAAGTGGAGTAAAGCGTTCGCATGAAATTTCGACGAGATGACGTTCCACTCCGCTGACATCAGAGATACGATGTGTCTACAGAGGCATTGGGATTCGACCGGCTTCCGAGGAAATGTTGTACTGAGAATGAAGATTGTCCAGAGAGAGAGAAGAGATTGTGTATGAGTACCAGCCTCCGTACAGTTCGGCTTAGGCGAGATTGGAAGAGTCCTTAAGCAGGATTCCTCACAAGACACTGCTGCAATAAGATTTGCACCAGGAGCAGATGTGAGACGTGTATTCGGAGGACCAGAGGACGGCGCCAGTGACGTGCTGCTTTACAAGTGGTCATGAGGATTGATCGAGAGATGACTAGAAAAGTGCCAGGACGGAATCGTTTCCGTTAGCACACCTGACAGGGCCGATGAGCCGATGGATTGCTAGATTGGTAATCCACAGATAAGATGAGGACGCCAGATAGTGAGCAAGAGGCAAGTAGATATCATGAGCCGCTAGCATTGGATGTACCGGCACCTTCTTGACTTATACCGACGACGGTATTTTTGGTATGTGATTTGACTATCTCGTATCCGTCACTTTGGATTTCGGTATTTTGGGCGATCTATTCGCATGATTTAGTCTTGATGACTGAGTTTCATGGATTTCATACGGTTGATTTGATGTCATCCGATATGTCGATTTTGGATTTCGTGATTTCGTGCAAGATGGATGCACCGATTTGGGTTTTCGCGCATGTTGGGCGCATGTTTTGAGATACGATTTTGGTGCACACCAGGTGCACTAAATCGGCATTCTTCGTGCAGGTCAGATGCACCTGATTTTGCTGTCAGGCACACACGTTGCCTAGGACAGATGCTTCGTGCACACCCGTTTCACATAGGTGATGTTTTTGTGCACATGTATAGCACATATATGGATTTTGATTTCCGTGCGCACCAGACGCACATAGCATTATTATATATATACATTTTTGGGATTGATTCCTTATGGATCAGTACGTTCTTTTTTTTATGATATTTGCTATGTGTTTTCGTACCGAGCTGGACTGGTCAGAGGACAGTACCTGGATATATTTTGCATGCATTGATATTTTTCAAAGGGATTTCCAAAAAGTGAGCTATAGTCTCAGTATTTTGCCTACGTGTCTGATATGACACGAAACGTTTAAAAACAAGGAAACCCTTCTAAATTGTTTTCAAAACGGCGGAACGCACATAGTAAACAAAGGATATATATACATATATGGTTATTTTCTTATGAAAGACGTCCGCCACTGTGCAGTGTTATGCGCATCGCACAGCGACTTAAAGGGATTTGGCATGCATTTACTTCAGCTATTCACATGTATAGATTGAATGTCTACATGTATAGTTCTTATTATATCATACTGGGTTTATTTTAGACTTGACATTTGTGTCTTTACCATAACTCCGATGATTGCAGGATGCTTGACGGAGTTTCGATTTTGAGTTATCTACTCATTACTCATGTGCATGCATTGCGCTATGATGCGTTTTTTATATTGATGATTTTGGAGCCTCGACGATTTGGACTTTGTATCGAAATGTTTTAGTACTTTGGGGTTTAAATTTAAATTCGGGAACCGAATTTCTTTAATGGGGGTAGATTGTAACATTTCAAAATAATAAAATATTATTTTTGGGAATTTTTATAATTTAATATTATTTTAATGAATATTTTAATACTTCGGTATAATTAAATATAAATAAATTGGGAAAATTTTGGAAAAATTTTGGAAAATTCCAAAATAGGGTATTTTATCGGATTATGCCATTTTTAAGTTTTTATGATTAGTTTGACACTTATTTAGTGCTAATCGCGATTAAAAATCACTAATCGGATTTTTGGCTTTTTCGTGCAAAACATGCACATATCTTTTTCCTACACTTGTGTTACATTTTATTACCATGGATTTACTTTGGGATTACTATTTGAGTGAGAAGGTTTGCGGAAAATAGAAAAGAAAAGAATAGAATAGTGGTAGTAGGTATGGGTGAGAGAGAAAAGAGAGGGGTTAGTTTTGACTTGGCCATTCTTCATCAACTCCTTCTCTCCTCTCCCTACTTCTCCCTTCAGCTGCTGCTGCTGCCTCTTCCCTCACTTCCTCCTATCTTCAAGCCCTCTAAACACCTTAAAAACAACTCTAAAATCCTATCTTCATTTCACTAAAAAGGTGCACGAGCTCAAGACAAACACATCGGACTAAGAAAGCAAGGATTTTGGCCACTATGGGCAACACAAGAAAATTCTTGAGTTGCCAAATGAGGTAATTACTGAACCATTAACTTAGTTTTAGCATTACTTATACCCCTATGTAAAAATTGAATCGATATCGGGTGATGTTGTGGACTTAAGGAAGACCAAGTTAGGGTTTGAGAGAATTGAGAGTTGTGTTGTGAAATTGAGATCAGTAGAGGCCACCCCAACACCATAGTGCTTGAATTATGACCCAAAACAGAGACTTGAAAACCGGAATACGGATTTAGAAACCCCGACATCGGATAAATGTGTGATTTGTGAGCGTATTTTGGAATCTGGAGATACCCGGGGCCACTAGAATTGATTTTGGGATTACTGGGAGTCGTGCAGGCACCTAGGAAGCTACCACAGACACCCGAGCCCCTAATTCCAACGCTAGGCCGCAGATATATTCATTCTGGCCGCAATTTGTGGCCAAATCAGGGAAATTGGGTCCCAGGTTTGGATCATGGCTCCTTTTGCACTAAAATAGACCCCTCCTATATGCAGTTTTGGCTAATTGTCACCAGGGGAAAATCTGGGAGCATTTTGGTGTGTTTTAGGCGATGTTTTCCGTATTTTAAAATACACTTTCTTGATATTTGGATTTGTTGTTGGGTGTTCGTACATCGACAACATGGATTGTTTGATTGATTTGCACGTTTAGGCCATAGGTTCCAACCAATGAGCATAATGTGCACTGTATCGGTTTTCTGCCTCGATTTTAATACGTATTGCGACTGTTTATTATTGTAGGTACCTCCCAAGGATTCCGAGGCTAAGAAGCACGACGTCATCGATTTCGGCGAGCGAAAACCAGGTGAGTAGATTTATATCTACGGGGAGAAGTCGGGTGGATGGCGTATAGCACCCCACAGTCCGTGGTGATGTATACGAATACGTATACACACGTATATTTATTATGTGTTGTTTAAGATTATTGATGGTAATAATGGAATTATTGATGACAATGATGTATTGGTTTAGTATAGTACGAAACCCTAGAGTAGTGGTTGCACCCACAGATACACGTACACATATACTTGCATACATTCCTTCTTTTATCTGTGCGCAAATGGAGGTGTGTATATCTGTAAGTCCACGTTGCCCACCCTGGTGCTTACGGGGAGCCGAAAACGGTATAAAAATTTGATTTTTACAACTCTAGGCAACATGGACTAACTAAAGGAGGATTTTTGCTAAATATAAACTAACAACCTAGCTAATAAGAGTTAGCTACTCGGTTAAAGGGTTATACCTAAGTCTTGAAGTCCTTCTCTTCTTTCTCCTTGGAGTGGGATGAACGGGTCGTCCTCGTCCCCTTCTCTTGCCGAAGAAAGATCCACCCGAGGGTCAATACCTTTGGCTCCTACCTCAAACTAGCTAGAAGTAACTAAGGTGCTTGATGTGCTAAACCTAGAACCTTAGAAAGAGTAGAGAGTAATTTTGTAGGTTTTATCTCAAAGCTTAATGGTTCTCAACTCATGAGAGGGAGAGCATTGAGAGAGAGGAAGAGGATGAGAGAGAATGAGAATGATAGAATGAGAAGATAATGACAACCTTCTCACATATATGTGTGAATTATTATAATTAAAAATTAACTAAAGATAATTGTGATGGTTAACTTGAAATGACCATTATCATTCACATTAATTACTTTTGCAAGAATCAAAGAGTATCTTTCATATGAAATGATGATGGTCAATATGTCAACATAGGTCCACAAGTCAACCATAGTCAAATGGTCAACAACCCAAACCATAACACAATTATAATTAACTTATTTTAATAATCATATTTCACACATAAACATTAGGGTTAAGAAAAATACAATGGTCATTAACCCTAATGAAAATCCTCTGCCCCTGCCTCAGTCAACTGTGCATACACACCCGTATCCGTGTTCCGAGGAACGCGAATACAATGAGATAAAACCAATCCCGAAACATATACTAGGATCTGGCTTAAACCAAAGCCCGCTAGTATAATCTGTCCGGACACCAAACGTGCACAAGTGCGCGGATGTGAACGAACCCCGTCGCAAAACCATGCGACCTCTACTCGTTTTGCCTAAAGGAGAATAACCGTCCGTGTGGGCCTCTAAAGACTCGACACAACGCTGGCAGTGGGTTTAACCACAGACCGCAAGCGGCACTATTTGTACCTAACGGTCCCCAGGTAGATGCCGATAAGAAGACTGACGAGGTAAACCTATCTGAACTCCTACTGAGCCTGAATACGACAGTCTCCTTACAGTCCGGTCTGTTTATCTAAGAGTATCGCATGGCGGGCCTAGAGGGGCGGTACACGTTAGTCCCCTAATAGCGGTACAATTCGTGTCGGAGTGTAGCCCAGAACACCCTGAGACAATACTGGAAACCTACCAGTATATCTCACTTGCCATGCCCAGGGACTTTGTGTAATGGCTCTCCTAGACACAGCGCGATATCAACCCCCAATACCGGGAGAGACGAATCCTGTCTAACCGTCACTGCCTCCAAGTACTTCGGGACTGCACCCAACTGCTACCTGTTTGCACAACTCCTTTGAGCCGTGGTAGGGTAGCAATATAAGAACAGTGGGAACACACTCAAGGCGAAGTGACAGTGTCAAGTCAACGGACTAAGCTGTACTCATGTCACCCGGGAACTGATAAATGACGATACGTATAATACCAACCAACAGTTCCCGACGAGTCCTGTCCAGTGTACTCGTAACCTAACGAGCACCCGCATACGATCTCAAGTACGACGTACTGACGGCTGTGGGACAGACCGTCTCCCAAGTTGGGATGAGAAACGCATACGCTAGTCTACTCCGGAGTATCGATGCCATGTCTCGGTAGTCCTATGACTAGGGACCTGCATAAGGATGTGCTTGTGGATTACCCAGCCCCCACGAGTGTGACTGCCATCACAACGCTGGTAATCAAGTAAAGATCCTAAGGGCTCCACTAATGTGCAAAGGCGATATACTATAAGAAAAACATGCACATATTAAAGCAGAAACAAACCAAGTAGCATACTACTATTTTGAGCAAGAATGTCAATACAAGGTGAATATCCCAAGCTTCCATTAAGTAATATACAAACTAGTATGATACAGTAATGGCCTCTAGGGCATATACACTAACAATCTCCCACTTGCACTGAGACCATGTACTGGCGTATCGAAGACCTATCATCTCGATCAGCCGCTCGAACTGAGTCTGGGGTAAAGCCTTCGTGAATGGATCAGCAGTGTTATCTTCAGTAGCAACTCACCGAACCTCGATCTCCTGGCGACCCACGATCTCCCTGATCAGGTGATACCGCTCAAGATGTGTCTGGACTTCTGATGGGACCTGGGTTCCTTCGCTAAAGTTATAGCCCCGTTGTTGTCGCAATACAAAGGTATTGGATCAACAATGGACGGAACCACCTGATGTTCTGTCAAGAACTTACTTATCCAGACGGCATCTTTTACGGCATCTGCAGCAGCGAAATATTCCGCTTCCATCGTCGAGTCAGCAACGGTTTCCTGTTTGGAACTCTTCCAACAAACCGCCCCTCCATAGAGGGTAAAGACATAACCCGACATGGACTTGGAATCATATTTGTCACTTTGGAAGCTGAAGTCAGCAAATGCCTCGATCTGGAGGTCTTTTCCGCCATACAATAAGAACATCTCCTTAGTCCTTCTCAGATACTTGAGAATGTTCTTTACCACTATCCAGTGTTTCTCCCTTGGGTTTGACTCATACCGGCTTACCATGTAAGTCCACGTTGCTCACCCCGGTTCTTACGGGGAGGCGGAAACGGCTAAAACAATTAATTTTGGCGCAAGGCAACATGGACTCAAAAGCAAGGATCTTGGCTAAACTAGAAACTAGCAAACAAGAAGAGGCTTTAACAACTACGCTGTAGAAAATATACCTCACGAAACCGGTCCTTCGGATCTTCTCTCCGCTGTCCGGCTCGTCCATCCACGCTCCGAGGGTCGATCCGGATCTAGGTCACCTTCGCGGCCTCCTTGAGTCGAAGACGATCCACCCGAGAGTTGTACACCGAGCTCCACCTCAATCCGAGGCAACTAGGGAAACGAGATCGCTAATCTGGATGCCCTAGGTTGTGTAGAAGAGATAGATGGAAGTGTTTGTCTATGTGGGTTCTTTTTCTCTCAACACATGAGATCAAAAGAATTATCAAGAGAAGGAAGATGAAGGAGAAACTTTTGCAACCACGGAGCTTTTCTTTTTCTTCTCCCTTCAAGAAAGAGAATGAGAAGAGAATAATAAAAAGATTAACTCAAGGAAAATGAACCATGGTTGCAATAATACACTAAAACCATCATTACTAATTCTATCATGATAAAGTTGATGCTACATTGAATTGACCATTTTCATAACTCAAGAATTAAAAAGAAAATCAAAGAAGAGTGTAGATCTCTCTTGAAGGACAATGGTCAACACGGTCAACGGGTCAACAAAGTCAAGAGAGGTCTAAGTGATCAAATGGTCAATGCAATTAGCCATCACTAATCTATCACTAAAAGGATTAGTAAATAATGTCTCCGGCTCATAATGGTTTTGACCAAACGAATTGTCAAAACCCTAATGAGTGTGCCACATTACGGTTTTGGCCGAACCAACTGCCAAAACCCTAATGGGGCACCACCTCCTTTATCGCTCCTCAAAACTGTGCATACACACCCGCATCTGCATTCCGTAGAATGCGTATGCACAGAAGACAAATCAAATCCATCCGTGCAATACTAGGATCTGGCTTAAACCAAAGCCCACTAGTATTGCCTGCCCGAACAGCATACGCAAACAAGTGCGCGTAAGTGATCGTAGCCCTGCCGTAAAACCATACGGCCTCTACACGTTTCGCTCTGTGCAGGGAAACTCTCTGTGTGGGACTCTAAAGACTCGACACTACGCTGGCAGTGGGTTTAACCACAGACCGCAAGCGATACTAGCTGTACGTAACGGTCCCCAGGTAGATGTCGATAAGAAGGCCGATGAGGTAAACCCATCTGAACTCCTACTGAGCCTGTATGTGACAATCTCCGTACAATCCGGTCTGTTCGTCTGATACATCGCATGGCGGGGCTAGGGAGCGATGAACGTCAGTCCCCTAATAGCGGTACAAGTCGTGTCGGAGTGTAGCCCAGAACACCCTGAGATAATACTGGAAACCTACCAGTATATCTCGCTTGCCCTGGCCAGGGACTACTTGTGTAATGGCTCTCCTAGACACAGCGTGATGTCAACCCCCAATACCGGGAGAGACGAATCCTGTCTAACCGTCACTGCCTCCAAGTGCTTCGAGACTGCACCCAACTACTACTTGTTTGCACGACTCCTTTGAGCCGTGGTAGGGTAGTAATCTAAGTACAGTGGGAACACACTCGAGGCGAAGTGACAGTGTCAAGTCGGCGGACTAAGCTGTACTCATGTCACCTGGGAACTAATAACTGACGATAGGTATAATACCAACCAACAGTTCCCAACGAGTCCTGTCCAGTGTACTCATAACCTAACGAGCACTCGCATACTATCTCAAGTACGACGTACTGACGACTGTGGGATAGACCGTCTTCCCCGCTGGGATGAGAAGCGCATACGCTAGTCTACTCCGGAGTATCGATGCCCTGTCTCGATAGTCCTACGACTAGGGACCTGTATAAGGACGTGCTTATGGATTACCCAGCCCCCACGAGTATGACTGCCATCACAACGCTGGTAATCAAGCAAAGATCCTAAGGGCTCAACTAATATGTATATAAGCGATATGCTAAAAGAAACACATGCACATATTGAAGTAGAGACAAACCAAGTAGCATACTACCATTTTGAGCAAGATTTTCTATACAACTGTGAATATCCCAAGCTTCCATTAAGTAATATACAAGCTAGTATGATACAGTAATGGCCTCTAGGGCATATACACTAACATACCACACTCAATGCATAAGCTACATCCGGTCTGGTACACAATATCTCATACATTATAGAGCCTACCGTAGAAGCGTAGGTTATAAAAGACATGCGATCCCTTTCCAAATCAGTCTTGGGAGACATCTCTTTGGAGAGGGTGATCCCGTGAAAAGCCGGTAGACTACCGCGCTTGGAATCTTCCATACCGAATCTTTTCAGTAGGGTGTCGATGTACCTGGAGAAAAAGTCCAGAATGTAGTTGGCATCTCCCAGGTCCTTCATGGAGAACCTCTGCGACAAGAATCCTTTGACTGACTGTAGCATAGGAATATCATTTCCTATTAGGAGAATGTCATCCACGTACAAGACGAGGAATACCACAATTCTCCCTACAATCTTACTGTAAATGCATGGTTCATCTGGGTTTGTGATAAAGTCGAATTCTTTGACAGTATCTTCAAAGCAGATGTTCCAACTCCGCAATGACTGCTTAAGTCCATAGATGGACTTTAGCAACTTGCACACTCTACCGCTGCTCCCACTCTGAATGAATCCCTCCGGCTGATCCATATAGACGCACCCTTCCAAATTTCCATTTAGGAAAGTCGTATTTACGTCCATCTGCCAGATTTCATAATCGTGGAAGGCAGCAATGGCAAGAAGGATCCGAATGGATTTCAGCATAGCCACTGGAGAAAAGGTCTTGTCATAGTCCAAACCAGGTCTTTGACGAAAACCCTTTACAACAAGTCTTGCTTTCTAGGTCTCAACCTGCCCATCTACACCAATCTTCTTTCTGAAGATCCATTTGCATCCTATGGGTTTTACCCATTCTGGAGCAAAGTCCAAAGTCCAAACTTTGTTGGTGTACATGGACTCCATCTCGGTCCGCATTGCTTCCAGCCATTTTACCGAGTCACCGCTCTGAATGTCTTGCTGGAAGCTAGTAGGCTCACCATAATCCATAGTGCAATCCTCTCTATCCCCGTCTATGAGAAAACCGTAGTATCTCTCGGGCGGATGAGACTGCCTACTACTCCTGCGGAGTGGCGCTGGGATGTCCGGTTCTCCTGAAACTTCTGGTTCCTTCAAGCTTTCAGTAAGAGCTTGTGGTTCTGGAATTTCTTCCTGTTCTATTACGCTCCCACTTATCTGATTTTCTAAAAATTCAGTTTCCAAGAAGTGGGCATGCTGAGAAACAAAAACCTTTTGTTCCTCTGCGGAATAGAAAAGATAACCCCTGGAGTTCTTTGGGTATCCCACAAACTTACACAGTACTGAGCGTGCCTCGAGCTTGTCCCATGCTGCTTTTTTACAAAAGCTGGACATCCCCATGTCTTAAGGTACTTGAGACAGGGTTTCTTCCTACTCCACATCTGATATGGGGTGGTAGGCACAGTCTTAGTTGGAGCCTTGTTCAAGAGATATGCAGTTGTTTCTAGCGCATAACCCCAGAAAGATAGCGGCAACTCAGCCTTACTCATCATGGAACGAACCATATCCAATAGGGTTCGATTCCGCCTTTCCGATACACCGTTGTGTTGTGGTGTGTATGGAGGAGTAAGCTGAGAGAGAATTCCATTCTCTTTTAATTAGCCCAGAAACTCGGCACTCAAGTATTCACCACCTCGATCAGATCTCAGTGTCTTGATACTTTTGCCTGTTTGTTTTTCAACTACATTCTTGTATTCCTGAAATTTCTCAAAGGCCTCGGATTTGTGCTTCATTAAGAAGACATGCCCATACCTAGAGAAATCATCTGTGAAAGTAATGAAGTATGAATAACCACTTCGCGCATGTGTAGACATTGGACCACACACATCACTGTGTATGAGTCCCAAGAGCTCACTCGCTCTTTCTCCGTGTCCAGTGAACGGAGTCTTTGTCATATTTCCCATGAGACAAGATTCACAAGTGGCATAAGACTGATACTCGAACGGATTCAAGAATCCCTCTTTATGTAACTTTGTTAACCGTGTCTCATTAATGTGACCCAGTCTACAGTGTCATAAGAAAGCCTGATTTGTTTCCGGAGACTTTCTTTTAAGTGTGTTCTGGACACTGAAGATCTGAGCTTGATTCAATACGTATATTCCGTTTTGTAATGTACCTGACCCAATCAGAACTTGATTTAGGTGGATGTTGACTACATCGCTTACAAAAGTAAAATCGTATCCTTCCTTAGAAATTAAGGATACAGATATGATATTACAAGTCGCACCTGGTATAAAAAAACAGTTAAGCAGAATCAATATCTTCTCAGTTGTCAGTCCTAGATGATATTCCCCTACGGATTCAGCATACATGCTCATTCCGTTAGCAACCCTGAGAGTCATATCACCTTTCCTGATAACCCTACGGTTTCTCAAAGCCTGTAACGAATTACAGATATGAGATCCTGATCCGGAATCCAATACCCAGGAAGTAAGGTTAACTAACATACAGTTCTCTATTACAAACACACCCGAAGCCGAAGCCACAACATGCTTCTAATTCTGGCAACCGGCTTTGCAAGACCTGCAATCCTTCTGCCCACGTTCATTCCCGTAACAATAGGAACGTCCTGCTTTTACTATATCCAGTCCCGAAACTTCTGCCCTTCCCTTTCTTTCTACTTCCCTGGTTTCCTTCAGGGTAGTAGGTAGAGACTGTTGAACTAAGTCAGTATCTGACCCGTTCTTCAGGTCCGTGAGCTCAAAAGAGCTGGTCTCTGTAAGGACGTTTCCCCCTACAGATGACCCGATAGCCAACCTCGCTGGAAGCAATTCGTTCGAGGTCTCATATCTTGCGATACGAGATTGCTCTCCATATAAATCTTTGTTATGGAGGAAGATAGAAACTGAGTCCATCTTCTCGTGCTGCCTCTGGTATGTACCATCAACTGAGGCTAACACGAGGCACTTGGCTTTCGCACAGTCTTCTTCCGATGTCCTACGGATATCAATATCCGTGACAGGGGAAACTGTACCTGATACGCCAGGGGTTGGATCAGTCAAGAGGTGTCCCAGCTTGTTATGGGCAATGGACATCTGGGCATACCTTTGCCAGTCATAACAGTCAGATTCAGTCATTTTATTATCTAGATGTAACCTAAGTGCGGTCACTGGGTCGCTGCAATTAAGAGAGAGAGAAGAAAACACTTAGCATGATGCTCTTGCAAGTTTAGATTGGTTTTTAATTTATCTAAACAGGATGGCTCCCACTTTCTCTCGAATCCCTCCTCAAACCATAAAGGAAGAATTAGTCGGGATCAATCTCACCGTACAATACTTGCTTAACCGTTCAGCCAGGCCAGTGTCAGTACTTCGAGGGAGGTTTTCCAACGCTTTCGCGATGTTCCTTAATTAAGTAACCTCTTTCCCCTGTGGGCGTAGCCCCGCTAACACCTTTCTAGACACCTACTATGTTTATAACATTGATCGTTAACTGAGAAAGTTCCCGAGGAGTTGCATATACTCACAGTAGGATCGGGATCCAAATATCATCGCGTGACAAAACTGAAGTAATCCTACCGGAATCATCACACTCCAAATGGTATGCAGCGCTAGCAAGTTTCAGTACTTTTGAAACTCCCGATGTGGATTTTTGCTCCATGCTCTTATGACCTTGACGAAGGTCAACAAATCATAAGTCACATGTCAAGTTCTACCCGTCATTATCCAGGTTAATTTGAACCCACCAGTACATATCCTTGACGAAGGTCAACAAGGTAATACGACTGTCCCAAACCAACGCATCTATCTATGCTACATATGAACACCCAACAGCCACCAATCACTATGCCTTGACGAAGGTCAACAAACATAGCTTGAATACTATTGAATATCCATACGAAATGACGGAGGGCTACAAATGGTTTTGGCGAAATCGTGAACGTAGTGAACTTGATATAATCGATGGAACGAGATAACTTTTGAAAGGAGTTCTTCAAGCTCCAGGTTTAAAATGCTGGTTTTTGAAAAGAACCGAGTGGTTTTCAAAGTGTTCCAACGACTTTTACTTGGTTTATTTTCTTGCATTAATTCCAATGCGTCCCATCATTTAATCCTACCATTGCAGAAAACAACCAAAATATGGCGTACGCTTTTGCTATCCGCATTCGCCACGGGGCCGCGTCATCACCCGTTAGGTTACTTAACTAACGACCGAGCGGGGCTGGACTAGCGCGGATTTAAAATATAAGCAACACCTAAATAGATATCATATATAGATATATAGCAATGATAGGCATTACAGATCACAGATGAACACTTTGGATATACTAGGAATCCGTGATTCGTTCGAGCCTGCAACGAAAAGCGGATTACACGGTCGCGATGAATAGCCAAACCCCACCCTAGACCCCTACGGGTGCGGCAAACTACCCGCCAAGTACCCGAAGCGAAGCAACCTCCCTCAACACCGTGAGTAGGCCACTCGGCACTTTGAGATACCCGGTAGTTTGTGCACCCCACCATATAGACACACTCCTCTAAATTTCCATTTAGAAAAGCGGTCTTTACGTCCATCTGCCAAATCTCATAATCGTGGAAGGCAGCAAATGCAAGAAGGATCCGAATGGATTTCAGCATAGCCACTGGAGAAAAGGTTTTGTTATAGTCCAAACCAGGTCTTTGACGAAAACCCTTTGCAACAAGTCTAGCTTTATAGGTCTCAACCTGTCCATCTACACCAATCTTCCTTTTGAAGATCTGCTTGCATCCTACGGGTTTTACCCCATCTGGAGTAACGTCCAACGTCCATACCTGATGGTGTACATGGACTCCATTACGGTCCGCATTGCATCCAGCCATTTTACCGAGTCAACGCTCTGAATGGCCTGGTGGAAGCTAGTCGGCTCATCACTATCAATGATGCAATCCTCTTTATCCCCATCTATGAGAAAACCGTAGTATCTCTCGGGCGGATGAGACTGCCTACTTCTCCTGCGAAGCGGCGCAGGAATATCCTGATCTTTCGAACCCTCTGATTCTACTAAGCTTTCAGTAATAGCTCATGGTTCTGGAATTTCTTCCAGTTCTATTGCGATCCCACTTATCTGATTTTCTAAAAACCCTGTTTCCAAGAAGTGGGCATGACGAGAAACAAAAACCTTTTGTTCCTCTTCACAATAGAAGAAATATCCCTTGGAGTACTTTGGATATCCCATAAACTTGCACTGTACTGAGCGTGCCTCGAGTTTTTCCGCATGCTGCTTTTTGACAAAAGTTGGACATCCCCATGTATTAATGTGATTAAGATAGGGTTTCTTCCCACACCACATCTGATATGGTGTAGTAGGCACAGTCTTAGTTGGAACTCGGTTCAAAATGTATGCAGCTGATTCTAGTGCATATCCCCAGAATGATCGCGGTAACTCAGCATTACTCATCATCGAACGTACCATATCCAATAGGGTTCGGTTCCGTCTCTCTGATACACCGTTATGTTGCGGAGTTTATGGTGGAGTAAGCTGAGAGAGAATTCCATTCTCTTTTAGGTAATCCAGGAACTCGGCACTCAAGTATTCACCACCTCGATCAGATCTCAGTGTCTTGATACTTTTGCCTGTTTGTTTTTCTACTTCATTCTTATATTCCTGGAATTTTCCAAAGGCTGCGGATTTATATTTCATTAAGAAGACATATCCGTACCTTGAAAAGTCATCCGTAAAAGTAATGAAGTAAGAATATCCGCTTCGTGCATGTGTAGACATTGGACCGCACACGTCGCTGTGTACGAGTCCCAAGAGCTCGCTCGCTCTCATTCCGTGTCCAGTGAATGGAGTCTTTTTCATTTTTCCTTTCAGACAGGATTGACAAGTTGCATATGATTGATATTCGAACGAATCCAAGTATTCTTCTGTATGTAACTTCGTCAACCTTCTCTCATTGATGTGACCCAGTCTACAATGCCATAAGAAAGCCTGATTTGTTTCCGGAGACTTTCTTTTGTGTGTATTCTGGACATTGAAAATCTGTGGTTGGTTTAATACGTATATACCATTGCTTAATGTACCAGACCCAATCAGAACTTGATTAAGGTGAATGTTTACAACATTACTTACAAATGCAAATTCATAACCTTCTTTAGATATTAAAGATACAGAAATGATATTACAAGTTGCATTGGGTACAATATAACAATTACGTAGAACTAAAACATGTCCATCTGACATTCCCAGGTGATTGTCCCCCATGGCCTCAGCATCCATGCTAGCTCCGTTTGCAACTCTGAGGGTCATATCACCTGCCTTCAAAAACCTACGCTTTCTCAATGCCTGCAAAGAATTACAGATTTGAGATCCTGACCCGGTATCCAATACCAAGGAAGTAGAGTTTATTGATAGACAGTTTTCAATAACATACACACCTGAAGCTGAAGCCGCAACTTGCTTCAGATCCTGGTTTCTGGCCTTCCAAGCCCTGCAATCTTTCTTCCAGTGTCCACACTTGTGACAATAAAAGCACTCTTCCTTCCCTACAAGCTTCCCCGCTACTTTTGTTGCTTTTGCCTTTCCCTTCGTATCCACTTTACTAACACCGCCCCTTGGTTTGGAGGGGGTTTTCTTCTTCTCTCCCTTGGCTTTCGCCTTGGACCTAGAAGAGGAAGATCCTCCTACAAACGAAGTGGATGTTTCCCTACCTTTCTGTAGGGTGCCCTCTGCACTCCTCAGCATGTTGAGAAGTTCTGGAAGTTCAACTTCCTTTTCTTGCAAGTTGAAGTTCAGGATAAACTGGACATAAGTCGAAGGAAGGGACTAGAGAATCAAGTCCGTATAGAGCTCATTCTCTAACGTGGTCCCAAGGTCCGCGAGCTCCTCTATGTAGCCAATCATCTTAAGCACGTATACCTCTACCGATGATCCGACGGCCAATCTCGCCGAAAACAGCTTTTTCGAGACTTTGTATCTGGCGATACGGGATTGCTCTCCATACAGTTCTTTTGTATGGAGAAAAATGGATTCGAGGTCCATATTCTCGTGCCTCCTCTGATGTTCATTGTCCATAGAGGCAAGCACGAGGCACTTGGCCTTCGCGCAGTCGATTTCCCAGGTCTTACGGATTTCCATATCCGTGACGCTGGTTTTGGGACCTGGGACAGGGGGAGCTTTGGTGGTAAGGAGATACCCCAACTTGTCATAAATGATTGCCATTTTGACATTCCTGAGCCAATCTTTGTAGTTTGTCCATGTCAGTAGGTTTTTATCTAGTAGTAACTTAAGTCCAGTCATGATGTTTGGTCGCTGCAATTAGAAGAGCGAGATGAAACACTTTAGCATGATGCTCTTGCAAGTTTAGAGTGGTTTCTAAGTTGTCTAAACAGGATGGCTCCCAATGTCTTTCGAATCCCTCCTCAAACCATAAAGGAAGAATTAGTCGGGATCAATCTCACCGTACAATTCTTGCTTAACCGTTCAGCCAGGCCAGTGTCGGTACTTCAAGGAAGGTTTTCCAACGCTTTCGGGAAGTTCCTTAATTAAGTAACCTCTTTTCCCTGTGGGCGTAGCCCCGCTGACACCTTTCTAGACACCTACTTGGTTTATAGCATTGATCGTTAAGTGAGAAAGTTCCGGAGGAGTAGCATATACTCACAGTAGGATCGGGATCCAAATATCATCGAGTGACAAAACTGAAGGAATCCTACCAGAATCATCACACTCCAAATGGTATGCAGCGCTAGTAAGTTTCAGTTTCTTTTGAAACTCCCGATGTGGATTTTTGCCCCATGCTCTTATGACCTTGACTTTGGCCAACAAATCATAAGTCACATGTCAAGTTCTACCCGTCATTCTCCAGGTTAATTTGAACCCACCCGCACATACCCTTGACTTTGGCCAACAAGGTAGTTCGACTGTCCCAAACCAACACATCTATCTATGCTGCACACGAATACCCTATAGCTACCAATCACTATGCCTTGACTTTGGCCAACAAACATAGCTTGAATACTTATTTACCATCCATGTGAAACGACGGAGGGCTACGAATGGTTTTGGCGAAACCGTGAACATAGTGAACTTAATATAATCGAAGGAACGAGATAGCATTAAAAAAGGAGTGGTTCAAGCTCCGCATTTAAATGTTGGTTTTGAAAGGAACCGAGTGGTTTTGAAAGTGTTCCAACGACTTTTACTTGGTTTATTTTTCTTGCATTAATTTTAATGCGTCCCATCAATTAATCCTACCATTGCAGAAAACAACGAAAATATGACGTACGCTTATGCCATCCGCATTCTCCACGGGGTCCCGTCATCACCTGTTAGGTTACATAACTAAAGACAGAGCGGGGGATGGACTAGAGCGGATGCAAAACATAAGCAACGCCTAAATAGATATATATATATAGATATATACATTCGTCACATGCAATGATAGCCATTCCAGATCACAGATGAACACATTAGATATACTAGGAATCCGCATTTCGTACGAGCCTGTAACGAAGAGCGGATTACACGGTCGCGATGAATAGACAAACCCCACCCTAGACCCCTACTGGTGAGGCAAACTACCCGCCAAGTACCCAAAGCGAAGCAACCTCCATCAACACCGTGAGTAGGCCACTCGGCACTTCGAGATACCCGATAGTTTGTGTACCCCACCTTGGTTCTATCCTAGGAGCAAAAACAGTAAGAGAAATTATACAATGACGGCTACAACCTCATCCCGGTTGTGCGGCCATATAAATAATATTATATCAAATTACATATTACATGAATTGAAAGAATAAGAAAACTCTCATCTCACCACCCTTCGGCTGTTCATCCGCGACAATCCAACGAATTCATATACACAAACCATCAATATTACAGATCACAGATATGTATAACCCCCACTAATCGACGTATAGCGATTAGCAGACGTTCAATACATATATCACATCACAGATACAACCCATTAGCCAAAGTCTACAGAAAATCGATCAAAATAAGGATTTGTAACCATCCCAAAAACAAACTTGTTCTCTGGAAATTCTGGGCAGAAACAAACCATCTCAAAAATCACAAAACACCAGCAGAAGAAAACTGCAGGAGAAATGATCCACGGCCGAGTCAACTCGGCCGCGGATCCGCGGCAGGAGCAAGCTCGTGCTGCGGAACCGCGGTGCGTTGGTCGACTCACTGGATCGTTTTTCTTGCTTGTTCATTAAAAAGCCTGAGCCGATTTTTAGTACATGATTTATTATTTTATTAGCAGAAATAAAAATTGGCAGAAACTTGAATTTTACGGGGTGTTTTGCGGTTTTTTTTTCCGATCGAAGTTCTAGATACTTTGCTAACTTGCTAGTTTGTGTTTAGCTACTCTCTGATACCACTGTAAGTCCACGTTGCCCACCCCGGTGCTTACGGGGAGGCGGAAACGGTATAAATATTCGATTTTTACAACTCTAGGCAACATGGACTAACTAAAGGAGGATCTTTGCTAAACATAAACTAACAACCAAGCTAATAAGAGTTAGCTACTCGGTTAAAGGGTTATACCTAAGTCTTGAAGTCCTTCTCTTCTTATTCCTTGGAGTGGGATGAACGGGTTGTCCTCATCGCCTTCTCTTGCCGAAGAAAGATCCACCCGAGGGTCTCTACCTTTGGCTCCTACCTCAAACTAGAAGTAACTAAGGTGCTTGATGTGCTAAACCTAGAACCTTAGAAAGAGTAAGAGTAATTTTGTAGGTTTTATCTCAAAGATTAATGGTTCTCAACTCATGAGAGGGAGAGCTTTGAGAGAGTGGAAGAGGATGAAAAAGAATGAGAATGATAGAATGAGAAGATAATGTCAACCTTCTCACATATATGTGTGAATTATGATAATTAAAAATTAACTAAAGATAATTGTGATGGTTAACTTGAAATGACCATTATCATTTCATATTAATTACGTTTGCAAGAATCAAAGAGCATCTTTCATATGAAATGATGCTGGTCAATATGTCAACAAGTCAACCATAGTCAAATGGTCAACAACCCTAACCATAACACAATTATAATTAAAAAATATTAATAATCATATTTCACACATAAACATTAGGGTTAAGAAAAAGGCAATGGTCATTAATCCTAATGAAAATCCTCTGCCTCTGCCTCAGTCAACTGTGCATACACACCCGTATCCGTGTTCCGAGGAACACGAATACAATGAGATAAAACCAATCCCGAAACATATACTAGGATCTGGCTTAAACCAAAGCCCGCTAGTATAATCTGTCCGGACACCAAACGTGCACAAGTGTGCGGATGTGAACGAACCCCGTCGCAAAACCATGCGACCTCTACTCGTTTTTCCTAAAGGAGAATAACCCTCTGTGTGGGACTCTAAAGACTCGACACTTCGCTGGCAGTTGGCTTAACCACAGACCGCAAGAGGCACTAGCTATATGTAATAGTCCCCAGGTAGATTCCGATAAGAAGACTGACGAGGTAAACCCATCTGAACTCCTACTGATCCTGAATGTGACAGTCTCCATACAGTCCGGTTTGTTCGTCTAAGAGTATCGCACGGCGAGCCTAGGGGGCGGTAAACGTCAGTCCCCTAATAGCAGTACAAGTTGTGTCGGAGTGTAGCCCAGAACACCCTGAGATAACACTGGAAACCTACCAGTATATCTCACTTGCCCTGGACAGGGACTTTGTGTAATGGCTCTCCTAGACACAGCGCGATATCAACCCCCAATATCGGGAGAGACGAATCCTGTCTAACTGTCACTGCCTCCAAGTGCTTCGGGACTGCACCTAACTGCTACATGTTTGCACGATTCCTTTGAGCCGTGGTAGGGTAGAAATATAAGAAAAGTGGGAACACACTCGAGGCGAAGTGACAGTGTCAAGTCAACAGACTAAGCTGTACTACTGTCACCTGGGAACTGATAACTGACGATAGGTATAATATCAACGAACAGTTCCCGACGAGTCCTGTCCAGTGTACTCGTAACCTAACGAGCACCCGTATACTATCTCAAGTATGACGTACTGACGGCTGTGGGACAGACCGTCTCCCAAGCTGGGATGAGAAGCGCATACGCTATTCTACTCCGGAGTATCGATGCCCTGTCTCGATAATCCTACGACTAGGGACCTGCATAAGGATGTGCTTGTGGATTACCCACCCCCCACGAGTGTGACTGCCATCACAACGCTGGTAATCAAGCAAAGATCCTAAGGGTTCCACTAATGTGCAAAGGCGATATGCTATAAGAAACACATGCACACATTAAAGAAGAAACAAACCAAGTAGCATACTACTATTTTGAGCAAGAATGTCAATACAAGGTGAATATCACAAGCTTCCATTAAGTAATATACAAGCTAGTATGATACAGTAATGGCCTTTAGGGCATATACACTAAAAATATCTACACATGGGTATGGGACTATGTGTTCATATACTGGATTTGAGGTTGATACGTGGGATTGAGATGAGTCGATGAGATTTGATTTGAGGCCGTGGGATCGGCGGTATGGCATGGTTCGTATTCGAGATACAACATGATGACTTAGCGGGTCCTTTGACGAAGTGTTTCAAACACGTGCATGCATGTATTGATGAAGTCGTTGTACTAGGCTTAGGTCAGTACCCCAGATTTGGGATGTTGTATGACGGATTTATGTATGAGCTATATATTGATGTTAGATCCGCACTCATGACTCGAGGATGTTATAAGATATACTGTATCGTACGTGATACTATTGAGGCGGGATCACCGACTATTGTATATATATGTATATATCAACTCAGATTTGTAAGTCTACGCTAGCGCCCCGGCAGTCTACAGACGCCAAATGCGGAATAAAACTTTTTAACTTGGCGCTATCGTATACTTTAACCCGGATCTGCCATTATTGCTAAACTAACAAACTGTAAAGAGTGTAGAATGGTTATACCGAACGATCCGAGTCCTTCGTTCTTCAACCATCATCCCACGCTCCGTTGCGGCTGCTCCGATCTCGTCGGTCTCCGATCTCCTCGTCGAGGTGGCACCACATGATCGGTTCTTTAAACGGGCTCCCGCCTCTGACTCGAGGCAACTCGATCGTCAAGTTTGCTAAAAGAGACGACCAAGATTGATGTAGAGAATGAGTAGATGACTTTGTTTCACTTCGTCCAAATCCGTGGACGATCGGTTAATGAAGTTGCCGAGGGAATTGGGTGATGGAATGAAATGAACTGTGAATTCCATACACCCCAAATCTATCATAATCTTTTCACAAATGAAAACCACAACCCCCTTGAGAGAGAGGAGGGGGCCGGCCTTATAAAGAGAGGGGGGTGACCGTAGGAGGAGGGAGGTGACCACATCAAGAAGCCTTATCATCACAAAAGATCTTAAGCAAAACAAAAGGCTTTAAAGAAAACAATGAATCATAAGCATAGTCACCAAAAGCTTTAATGACACCATTAATGCCTAATGAGTCATGAAGCCACTTCATCACTTCTAGAAACTTCTAGAATGATGACTCACTCATATCAGAAGAAAAGATAAATCCGTCTTTAACAGAATGTTAAAAGACGGCTGATAGAAAACTGGAAACTGGCAACTTCCAAAAGTGATCCTGAAACGACTTTCAGGATAACCCCGAAACTGTATAAATATACCCGCATTTGTATTACGACCGAATACAAATGCAACTGAGACAAAGATATTATACCTACTCAATATAATACTCGGATCCGGCTTAAACTAAAGCCGACCAGTATCATCTGTCCGAAAATCGACACGTGCGTAAACGCACGTGCATTTTCCGAACCCTGCCATAAAACCATACGGCCTCTACAACGTTTCGCCCGAACTTGGGAAACTATCTGTGGGGGACTCTAATGACTCGTCAGTACCCTGGCAGTGGGTTTAACCACAAACCGTCAGCGGCACTAGCTATGCATAACGGCTGCCCATGGACTGACCTCAAGGGTGGCCGAGGAGCGAACTCAAGGGAGACCGATGAGCGAACTCCTCCGAAAACCCTACTGAGCCTAACAGTGACAATGTATATACAGTCCGGTCCGTTCGTCAATGAGTATCGCATATCTGCCTAGGGGGCTAGCAACGTCAGACCCCCAATAGCAGTATAAGTTATGTCGGAGTGAAGCCCAATAACACCCTGAGATACTACTGGAGTACCTACCAGTAAATCTCCTGCCATGGCCATGGACTTTGTGTAATGGCTCTCCTAGACACAGCACGACCTCGCCCCCAATACCGGGAGAGACGAATCCCCTGCCGATCCGCTCACGTGCCTCCATATGGCTCGGGACTGTACCCAAAAGCTACCTGTTTGCACGACTCCTTTGAGCCGTGGTAGGGTAGAAATCAAAGCACAGTGGGAACTCATACGAGACAAATGACGACCTCAGGTCGATGAACTAACCTGTACACATGTCACCAGGGAACTGCTATCTGACGATAGATATAATACTAACTAGCAGATTCCCGGCGAGTCCTGTCCGGTGTACTCATAACCCAATGAGCACCTGTATACATCTTAGGTGATCCAACTGACACCAGTGGCTTGTGAGACCGGCCACCGCCCCTCGTCGGGGTCTCGACTGTACACACTAGTCTACTCCGGAGTATCGATGCCCTGTCTCGAAACTCCCACGACTAGGGACCACAATTAAGGATATGCATATAAACTACCCAACTCTCACGTATATGATCGCCATCATACTGTTGGTAGTAAAGCAAGATCCTAAGGGCTCTATCAAAGTGTAACATGCAATCAGTCACCTGAACATGTACACGACTGATAAAGGCAAGCCAGATAGCATACTATCATTTCGAGTAAGACTGTCCTACCGGGATAGGTCCTCCGCAATCATTGCAATCACGTACCTGCGATCCAATAATTGACTATGAGGGCACTATCTCCAACAAGATTTAGGTGGTTTCCATACCCTTCCCGATTGACTTGATAGTTGGGTCCGTAGTTCGCATAGTAAGCGTTAGACTAGACCCGAGTCATACCTATTTCAAAACTAACGAATCGGGGATATTTTAAAGATAGGCAAATGGGATTCTACGGATATTTTCAAACGACGCATATTTCTTCAAACACGTAGCCCTAATTTTACCAAAAACACCGATTCGTCTTATTTCAAAAGGCAAGGCTACTTGATATATTTATTGATGCAGGTTCTTTACTGTTGCGTTGATTATTCGATTCCGTATATTCGTGCTATTTGCATTACATTGCTTGTGTTTATTGATATATTACAATCATGCTGCTAGGACACCAGCACCATTATCGATAATGCATATGTTCCACGCTGCTCGCTGGCTCACACACTTCATCATCGATAATTGCCATGTCACTACATTGTAGTACTGTTGCATTCAGGATATTACTCTTGCATGGCATACTTGAGTACCTATACACTGTGCACCCATACGTGCATACATACGTATGTGCACTTACATTGATGGTTCAGGCTTGATGAGTGATTTGAGAACCGCAAAATACCTTTAAAAGCTGATACATTTTAAAGAAGCGGTCTTCCCTACATATGTGCATATTACTATTCCATGTTGCATGACATACTGATATGTTTACAGTTCTTTTACATGTCGCATACATCATGCTTTCTGATTATACGCATTGAGATATGTTGTTTCCATGATATTTCTGGATTTGGGAACCGTGGGTATTTCAAAAGAGAATATGTAACTGTTTTAAAAACCCGGTTGCCCTTGATATGATATTTCAGTGCGTCCACCATGTTTTTTCTCGGTGCTAGAGTGATATATGAGAGGGGAGGCTGACCCGGACTGACGGATGCCCGATATATGAGAGATTGGGGGCTGACCCGGACTGACGGATGCCCGATATATGAGAGAGAGGGGGCTGACCCGGACTGACGGATGCCCGATATATGAGAGAGAGGGGGCTGACCCGGACTGACGGATGCCTGATATATGAGGATTTACGTGCCGATGCTGGGCACAGCTTTCGTGATGTTTTCGAGTGTCGATGTTGGACACTCCGGTTCCATGATTTTGACGTGTCGCGAGGGACATAGATGGTTTATATCCTCATATTTTCATGCATTTGCTTCATGATATTTCCATGCATGATGGTTATTGTCATTGGGTGACGAGTGGACGGGATCCACATATTTACAGATTTGATTACATTGATCATACCTCATATTTATGATATGTTATTACCTGAGGCACTGACACGAGCACTTGGCACTACACTCATGTATAGAGGTTATACTGCCACTTTAGCATGCTTCAGACTTATTCATATTGAAGTTATATATATCTGATCGTATTGACCTAGGATGAGTCATACATATGATTTCTGCTTGTAGATATTTTCTATTCACGAGTTGGCAACCCACCCCAGTTGTGCTACAGTTCTTGCAGGTTTTGCCGTACAGGTTTCATTGCGGCTTTTTTTGGCACATTGCTTCCATTACGGGTGACTTGCTTTGGTAGGTGGGTTCCTTTGCATCAGAACCACCATTGTACATGTATTATTCATTGTATCTAGAAATTCCATCAACCAAAACTTGTATATTGTTTCAGACATAGAAATCAGTTCTGTATTATTTCGACCTTAGAGTCGCGCGTACCAGTATTATGGTTTTCATGTTGATTTTGAGTTTCTTTCTGAGTTTTGATCCTCGACTTTCGGCGTTGTATATTATATTGCTTGCGTGGTTGTGACCGTCAATTGACGAAGAGCTAGCTCCCGCTTGGGGATGCCTTTTTATCATTGCTTATATATTACCTTTGTTGTACCCTATTCGGGGCCAGTTTTTACAAGGGAAACTCTGCCGAAATTTTCAGAAAAGACAATACATTTTAAAAATGCATACTCGGCTTAGTGATTTAAAAACCATGATTTAAACCATGTTTTCTTCATTCCTTTAAACCAGTTTTCTTTATTTACTCCTTAAAATGGTTTTAGATTTCTGGGCTTTTGGCTTACTTGGATTAGATGGGGTCCTATAGACTTCATATGATTCAAGTGCCAGTCACGGGCTATTTCGGATAATGGCATGAAGACTCCACATTGGACGCCTGCACGTCCCGATGAGTAGAAGCAAACTCCTGTGTCTGCACTTTACCCGTAACTGGCTGAACTCCTCTGGTAGACTGAGCCCTCTGAGCGAACCTTCCACGTCCATGGCCTCTCTGAGTACGATCATGACGAGGTGCTAAGGAACAATCCTTGACGAAGTGCTGAAGGCTTCTGCATCGAAAACATCCATGCGCTGATTGCGGACCCTCTTGGGAATGAGAGCTGAACGACTGTCCTCGTCCTAAGCCTCTACTATTCCCGCGACGTCCACGAAATCGGTCTCGATGACAAAACCTCTGTCTCTATGCTGGTACACTGGTACGAGTCCTCCACTGTCCTGGAACTCTCTGAGCCTCTGGAATATGCGCCTCGTCAACTGGAGCTGCAACCACTGGTGCTATGTAGGTGACGGACTGCTGCATGCTGATCGTAAGTGACAACTGAGTAACATGGGTGACAACCTCCTGTCGTAGCTCCCGAACGACATCAACCAATGAACTCATCGTCTGGCGGAAGTCCTGCATCTCTGCCAAAAGCCTATCAATAGTATATGTCATAGGCTGATCCGTCTTCACCTGTACAACTAGAATGCCATCCTGGTCAGTACTCGTCTCACCCGAGCCAACTCTGATCTCGGCTCTCGCTGCATCACTCTGAGTCCCTATAGTCATCGGTGGCAAGGCTATAATAGAGATAAGATTCGATAAGAATAAGTAAATCGAATCACAAGGATATGAGTCATCAAGGAAGGAATTTCAAACAATTTTTACATAGGTCACTTAAGCCGACGTACCGCATCGTGGATATGCTGCAGACATACACACACTATGTTACTCTAATTAAGGTACCTACTCCATCATACCAAGGTCATCCTACACTCCGAAAGGTAAAACCTAGCGCTCTGATACCAACTTTGTCACTACCCGAAGTTGGCACGTGACCGCCCTAATACTACGCAACGCCTAAAGACGTAACGCAGTAAAAGAAATCTAAAACCCAGAAATCTAAACCAAGAAAAATACGGAAAAGATAATAAAAGTGTTTGAAACATTTGAAATCGCAACCCAAATTCTTTAAAAATCCTACTTTCTTTCTTTAAAATTTTGGCAACACCCCCTTTTGTAAAAACTAGCCTAAGATGAATACAACACAAATATACGACGCCGTAGCGAAGAAATAAAGACAATAGAGAGAAAGCTATATATAAAATTCAACAAATCCAAAAATAATATACAATATCGTCCTCACCAAGTCTCTAAGTCAACAACATAATAGTAGATGGAGAGTACAAGATACAACGAATGTACAATACAAAATACAGATAACCACCAAAACCCACCAAAGCAAAATAGTATACTGTGAGCCGATGCAGTATCTGTAGCAAAAGATGATAGATGAATAGCTGGATAGCCTGCCTCGACTACTCTGAGGAACAACTTGCAACACCTGTGGCACAACGGGGGTGAGTTGCCAACTCGTGAATAGTAGATAACATATGCAGGTAATCGCAGGAATGTACATGCAGCATGAATCTAAGATATGCGATTATAGTAATAACATGTCATATGAAATGCAGAATAAAGGAAAGTACACTAGCAGGTACAATCCATATGTGAAGCAATAGTAACATGACAATAGTATGCACTAACCATGCAATAGGGATATGAGAATGTAGATATGCAGCAATCATAAATGTACACTAATAGGTACTACCAATATATGAAACTGTGCATAAATAGATAAGTGTGAGGTATGGGGTGAAACATGTCATCCCACGGAATCCTGTCATCTGTTAGTGTATATGCCCTAGGGGCCATTATTGTATCATACTAGTTTGTATATTACTTAATGGAAGCTTGGGATATTCACATGTATATAACAGTGTTTCTAAACATGGTAGTATGCTACTTGGTTTTTCTATCTTAATATGTGAGTATACGTATTGATAGAGCTCTTAGGATCTTGCTTGACTACCAGTGTTGTGATGGCAGTGGCGGTTAGACAGGATTCGTCTCTCCCGGTATTGGGGGTTGATATCGCGCTGTGTCAGCGAGCCATTACGCAAAGTCCCTGGCCAGGGCAAGCGAGATTTGCTGGTAGGTTCCAGTAGTTTCTCAGGGTGTAATGGGCTTCACTCCGACACGACTTATACCGCTATTAGGGGACTGTCGCTTGCCGCCCCCCTAGGCCCGATATGCGATAGTCTTAGACGAACAGACCGGACTGTACGGAGATTGTCACATAAGACTCAGTAGGACTTCGGATGGGTTTTCCTCATCGCCCTTCTTATCGACATCTACCTGGGGACCGTTACGTACAGCTAGTGCAGCTTGCGGTCTGTAGTTAAACCCACTGCCAGCGTAGTAGTCGAGTCTCTAGAGTCCCACACAGAGAGTTTCCCTACTCCAGGCGAAACGATATAGAGGTCATATGGTTTTACGACAAGGGTTCGGACGCATACGTGTGTTTACGCACGTACGACATCCGGACAGTTTTTACTAGTCGGCTTTGGTTTAAGGCAGTTTCTTGTATCCGGTTATTGGATTTATACAATCTAAAGTTTTTCCGTGTTTTCACGGATCGGAGGGGCGTTCTCGTAATTGTGCGAGAAGCTTCTAGAAGATGGTGAATTGGGGGTTAAGGTGACATATGCTTTCAATGAGATTAGTGACTTATTTGAGTGATTCATCCATGTCATTAATGCTTAATGACTCATGGAGATGAATAACCCATTAGATATTTATGGAGCATGGTTGTTAAATCATTTACTTGATTTATCTTGTTATTCTTTATGCTTCATATATATTATGAGAGCTCATTATCTCATTCCATTCTCTTGCTCACCTTCTCTCTCCTCAAGCTCTCCCTCTTCAAACCCTAATCCTCCCCTCTTATGTATTGAGTACAAGGATTAGATTAGACTACTTAATGCTTAACCTATCTCTATATCACTTAGGTTGCTTAGATTAGCGGTTTAAGAAACCTAGTTACCTCTAGTTTGAGGTGAAGCTTGTGGTAAAGCTCTCGGGTGGATCTTCTACTACTTAGAGAAGGCCGGAGAGGACGTGGAGAACGACAAGACGAAGGAATCGGATCTTTAGGTATAATCACTTTTCATAGTAATTGTAAACTCCTTTGTTTGTTGTTAGTTATTGTTTATGCAAAGATTCTCGGTTAGTCGATGTTTACGCCTGAAACAAGATCGTTTTTCATTATTCCGCCTCCCCGCAAGTCGTGGGGTGTTGTACATCGACTTACAGTGGTATCAAAGCCTCGCTAAACGATAATTAACTCATTAGCAAAGTCGTAAGAATTTCGAACGCAAAAAGAACCGGAAACATCGTCGCATTAACACAGTTTCTGTCGAATTTAAAACAGGCCCTAAAAATTTTTCAGGGACCTGCACAATAACAAGCATGAAATTATAGGGCTACTGATGAAATTTGGACCCCCAACTAGGCTAACTCACTGCGGAACCGCGACGGATCCATACAATCCGCGGCGGAACCGCGGCGGATCCATGCGATCCGCCGCGGAACCGCGGCCGAGTTAGGGCCGAGTCGGCCGAAATTTTTCCAGTGAGTCCTTTGTGTTAACAGTGATATTTCTGGATATTTTATTTTCTGCTAAGATCTCAGGTGCACAGAGAAGTTTTGCAGTAGAATCTAAAGTGTTTTGCTCGATTGAAATTTTGCGATGTTTGCTAATTTGATTATATTTATGATTGTATAATGTGTTCGTAAACCTCCCCTAACTGCTAGTATGTCGGTTGGCAGGGGGTTGCACATTTCTGTAAAGGGTTTTACTGTTTGTGGATGTGAACTGTATTGGACTGTTGTGATGATTAGCCGGGTTTTTTGATGAGTTATTATTTTAATTCATTCGATGTAACTGTAATATGCTGTAATATTATTTTGCGGGGCGTATCCAGGTTGCGGTTGTTGCTACCGTTGTATTATTTCATTTTACTGTTTTTGCTCCTAGGATAGACCCAAGGTGGGGTGCACAAACTACCGGGTACTTTGAAGTGTTTAGTGGCCTACTCACTTTGTTGAGGGAGACCGCTTCACTTCCGGGATTTGACGGGTAGTTTGCCGTACCCGTAGGGGTCTAGGGTGGGGTAATGGCTATTCATCACAACTGTGTAATCCTTCTTTTGTTGCTGGCTCTAAACAAACACAGATTGCTTGCAAATTCAATAAAGTTCATATGAGATCTGGAATGCCTATTATTGCGTCTGATGAATGTTCAATATCTATATATGATAGCTATTTAGACGTCACTTATGTTTTACACCCGCGCTAGCCCAGCCCCCGCTCTGCCGTTAGTTAAGTAACCTAACGGGTGATGACGGGACCCCGTGGCGAATGCGGATGGCATAAGAGGACGTTGTATTTTCGTTGTTTTCTGCAATGATAGGTTAATGATGGGACGCATTATTTATAATGCAAAGAAAATAAAACAAAAGATGAATCGTTGGAACAATTTAAAATAAACCACTCGGTTATTTTAAACAGATGATATTTTTTAACTGCGGAGCTTTAACCACTCTTTCTAAAAAAAAGCTATTAGGTTCCTTCGGTCATATCAAGTTCACTACGTTCACGGTTTCGCCAAAACCATTCGTAACCCTCCGTCATTTCATTTGGGTATTCAGTAGTATTCAAGCTATGTATTTTGACCAACGCCAAGGCATAGTGTTTGGTAGCTGCTGGGTATTCATTTGTTGAATAGATAGATGAGTTGGTTTGGGACAGTCGTATTATCATTTTGGCCAACGTCAAGGATATGTACGGATGGGTTCAAATTAACAAGATAATGATGGGTAGAACTTGACATGTGACTTATGATATTTTGACCAACGCCAAGGTCATAAGAGCATGGGGCAAAAATATATATCGGGAATTTCTAAAGAAACTGAAATTTGCAAAGAGATGCATACCATTTGGAGTTTGATTAATGATGGTAGGATTCCTTCAACATTATCATACAATGATATTTAGATCCCGATCCTACTGTGAGTATATGCTACTTATCAGGATATTCGTCACTTAACGATCAATGCTATAAACCAAGTAGGTGTCAAGAAAGGTATCAGCGGGGTTACGCCCATAGTGAAAAGAGGTTATTTAATTAAGGAACTTCTTGAAAGCTTTGGAAAACCTCCCTCGAAGTACCGACACCAGCCTGGCTGAACGGTTAAGCAAGTATTGTACAGTGAGAATAGTCCTGGCTAATTCTTCTTTTATGGTTTGAGGAAGGATTCGAGAAACAGTGGGAGCCATCCAGTTTAGATAAATTAAAAACCATTCTAAACTTGCAAGAGCATCATGCTAAAGAGTTTTCTTCTCTCTCTCCTAATTGCAGCGACATTGAAAATGACTGGCCTTAAGTTACTTTTAGAGAAAAATATACAGACAGGGCCAAACTATAAAGATTGGCTGCGGAATGTCAAAATGGCTTTGACCTATGACAAATTGGGGTACGTCTTCACCGCTACGGCACCTGAAGTCCCAGGTCCCAGATCCAGTAATACGGATAAGGAAATCCACAAAACCTGGGATTTAGATTGCGCGAAAGCCATGTGCATCATGCTTGCCTCGATGAACAATGAACATCAGAGGAGGCACAAGGATATGGATCTTGACTCCATATTTCTCCATACAAAAGATCTGTATGGGGAGCAATCTCGTATAGCAAGATACGAGACCTCAAAGAAGCTGTTTCAAGCGAGGTTGGTTGTCGGGTCATCGGTAAGAGAACATGTCCTAAAGATGATCGGCTATATAGAAGAGCTCGCAAACCTTGGGACGACTTTGGATAATGAGCTCTATACAGACCTTATTCTCCAGTCCCTCCCTCCCACCTACGCCCAGTTTATTCTGAACTTCAACATTTAAAGAAAAGATGTTGAACTTTCAGAACTCCTTAACATGTTGAGGAGTGCAGAGGGCACCTTGCAGAAGGCAAGGGAAACACCCACTATGTTTGTTCGCGGTACTTCTTCTTCCGGGTCCTAGGCTAAAACCAAAGGAAGGAAGAATAAGGCCCCCAACAGACCTAGAGGAGGTGTTAGTAAGGTGGCAGGGAAGGAAAAGAAAAAGTTTACGGTACCGGTAGTGGCCCAGGATGAATGCTTCCATTGTCACAGGAAAGGGCACTGGAAAAAGGATTGCAAGGCGTTGAGCGCCAAGAACCAGGAATCGAAGCAAGCTGTGGCTTCAACTTCAGGTGTGTTTGTAATTGAGAATTGTCTGTCAATCAACTCTACTTCCTGGGAATTGGATACCGGATCATGATCTCATATTTGCAATTCATTGCACGCACTAAGAAACCGTAGAGTGCTGAAGGAAGGTGATATGACCCTGATGGTTGCTAACGGAGCTAGCGTGGGAGCTATGTCCGTAGGGGATTATCACCGGAGATTGACGAGTGGACACATTTTGGTTTTACATAACTGTTTTTGTATACCCAGCTTAACGTGTAATATCATATCTGTTTCCTTGTTATCAAATAAAGGTTATGAATTCACGTTTGGAAGTGGTGTTGTTAACATCCACCTTAATCGTGGTTTGATTGGGTCCGGTACACTGGATAACGGTATATATGTGTTAAACCAACTCCAAATTTTCAATGTCCAGAACACACTAAAAAGAAAGTCTCCAGATTTAAATAAAGCTTTCTTATGGCATTGTAGACCGGGTCACATCTATGAGAGAAGGTTGACTAAGTTGCATACAGAAGGATATTTGGACTCGTTCGAATATCAAACTTATGACACTTGTCAATCTTGTCTCAAAGGAAAGATGACAAAGACTCCATTTACTAGACATGGAGTAAGAGCGAGCGAGCTCTTAGGACTCATACACAGCGATGTATGTGGTCCAATGTCTACACATGCAAGAGGTGGTTTTTCCTATTTCATTACTTTCATAAATGATTACTCAAGGTACGGATTCATTTATCTGATGAAACAAAAATCTGAGGCATTTGAGAAATTCCAAGAGTATAAGAATGAAGTAGAAAACCAAACCGGCAAAAGTATCAAGACACTAAGATCTGATCGAGGTGGTGAATACTTGAGTGCCGAGTTCCTAGGTTACCTAAAAGAGAAAGGAATTCTCTCTCAGCTTACTCCTCCATACACTCCACACCATAACGGTGTATCGGAGAGACAGAATCGGACCCTATTGGATATGGTACGATCCATGATGAGTAATGCTGAGTTACCGCGATCTTTTTGGGGTTATGCGCTAGAATCAGCGGCATATCTTTTGAACATGGTACCTACCAAGACTGTGCCTACCACTCCATATCAGATGTGGAGTGGGAAGAAACCCTATCTTCAGTATCTGAAAATATGGGGATGTCCAGCTTTTGCTAAAAAGCAGCATGTGGACAAGCTCGAGGCACGATCGGTAAAGTGTAAGTTTGTGGGATATCCAAAGAACTCCAAGGGGTATCTATTCTATTACGCATAGGAACAAAAGGTGTTTGTTTCACGTAATGCCCATTTTCTAGAATATCAGTTTTTAGAAAAGGAAATAAATGGGAGCGAAATAGAACTGGAAGAAATTCCAGAACCACAAACTAATACTGAAAGTTTGGTAGAACAAGTAGTTCAAGAAGAACAGGACATTCCCGCACCCCTCCGCAGGAGTAGTAGGCCGTCTCATCCGCCTGAGAGATACAACGGTTTACTTATATATGGGGATAGAGAGGATTGCATCATAGATTATGATGAACCTACTGGCTTCCAGCAGGCCATCCAGAGCGGCGACTCGGTACGATGGCTAGATGCAATGCGGACCGAAATGGAATCCATGTACACCAACAAAGTATGGACTTTGTACTTTGCTCCAGATGGGGTAAAACCCATAGGATGCAAATGGATCTTCAAGAAAAAGATTGGTGTAGATGGACAGGTGGAAACCTATAAGGCTAGACTTGTTGCAAAGGGTTTTCGTCAAAGACCTGGTTTGGAGTATGACGAAACTTTTTCTCCAGTGGCTATGCTCAAATCCATTCGGGTCCTTCTTGCTATTGCTGCCTTCCATGATTATGAAATCTGGCAGATGGACGTAAAGACGGCTTTTCTGAATGGAAATTTAGAAGAGTGTGTCTATATGGATCAGCCAAAGGGTTTCAATCAGAGTGGGAGCAGCGGGAAAGTATGCAAGTTGCTTCAGTCCATTTATGGACTAAAGCAGGCATCGCGAAGTTGGAACATCTGTTTTGATGAAACAGTCAAAGAATATGACTTTATCAAAAATCCAGATGAACCGTGCATATGTTAGTTATATGTATGCCCTAGAGGCCATTATTGTACATAGGATGTATATTGTAGTGGATGCTTGGACATATATAGGGAGGACTTTCTTGCTCGACATGATAGTATGCTATCTGGTTGATCTTTACCTTAACGTGTACACTGATTGTCTCTCTGTTACATGTTGGTAAAGCCCTTAGGATGTGTACTTGACTACCTGGACTATGATGCGGATCATACTAGTGGGGACATGGTAGTCCATAAGTACATCCTTCAAGGTCCCTAGTCGTGGGTGCATCGAGACGGGGCATCGATATACCAGAGTAGACTAGCGTATACCTTCTCGACCCATACAGATGGGCGATGGATGATCCCATATCCATTGGTGTTTAACATCGGAGATGATATACGGGTGCTCAGTGGAGACTGGGTACACTGGACGGACTCGCCGAGAACTCCCAGATGGTATTATACCTCACGTCAGATGGCAATTCTCAGGTGACACTGGTACAGAGTAGTCTGTTGACCCGAGATCGTCATAGAGTCTTGTGTGGTTCCCACTGTGCTTTGATTTCCATCTTACCATGTCTAAGTGGCCGTGCAAAACGGTGGTTTTTGGGTACAGTCCCAATCACATGGAGGCAATGAGCGATAGGAGGGGATTCGTCTCTCCCGGTATAGGGGGTTGATGTTGCGCTGTGTTCGATTGGCTATAACAGGAAATCCCTGGCCAGGGTTGTTGAGATTTACTGGTAAGTGTTACCAGTAGTTTCTCGAATTGTTATAGACCTCATATCGACACGACTTATCGAGCTATTGGGGTCTGACGTTTACCACCCCTAGGCAAGATATGCGACATATCAGACGATTAGACCGGACTGTACAGAAGTGTTACTGGTTGGATTCACTGGAGTGTGAGCGGGCTTGCTCGTCGATCTTCTGATCGCTCAATACCCGGGTGGCCATTACGTTTAGCAGACCGCTTGCGGCTTGTGGGTGTTTGATATGATCATCACCTGCTGCCGGCGTATTGACGAGTCTTTAGAGTCCTACACAGAGGTTTCCTGGTTCAAGCGAAACGAAATAGGAGCGCATATGAGATATTTGCGGGACTGAGAATAATGCGTGTATGTGATACCGTATTCTATTCTCGCGATGAATGTATCGAATGGTTGTATGCGATATAACCTAGTTATCGAATCAAGTATTGATTCGATAAGCCGATACATTGGATACTAGTCGGTTATATGCGATATTACCGGATCGTTAAATCAAGTGTTGATTTAATGGTTTAATGTATAATAATATATATTTGATATATTACTTTGCATTAACTAGTATCGGTTCACTTTAAATGGATTTTCTCGCTCGATATGTTCGCATTGCATATGCGATATGATTTTGTGCACTTGCTTGTATCATGTTTGATGATACATGCCTTTTGGTTAAGTGTAAAGAATTAAACCTTGGTTAATGAAATGGTTAGGGTTTACTATTTGCTTATTCATTTTATTCATTTATTTATTCTTTTGGAAAAAGAAAAGCAAATGAGAAAATGGAGGCATGTTTTGTTTTGTTCATGAAGTTTCATGAACACTTTGACTTTGTAACCATTTTGTCTCATGCTTAACCCTAACCATTCCACTTAACCCTAATCAATTCTCTACACTAAACCATGGTTCAATTATGATAATTATTCTTTTTACTTTTCATTTTTAATAACTTATCATAACACTTTTCATCTTCTTCTTCTTCTTCCTCACAAGAAGAAAGCTTTCTTCATCAATGGTGATTGATGTATTTGAGTGAGAAATCCAATTCTAAAGTGAACCCAACTCCTATTTCTTCATCCTCTACCTCTTGCCAAGTAGTATAGGGTGTTTCCTTCACAAGTTTTCATGGCTTGGTGAAGGTGGAGCTTGATCTAGCGATGCCTCGACGTAGATCATCTTCGGCATGGACATCGACGACCTAGCTCGCCTATTCTCCGATGAAGCCGATGCTAGAGCCCGGGAATTCACTAGGACAGCGAGGGGACTTCGTTGCGGAGCTATGGAGGTGGAGCACCGGATCTACAAAGGTTGTATTTCCGTTTCCTTTTTGTTAAGTTGTTAACTAGATTTCATTTTCGCCTAGATTTCTAGCCAACGATCCGTAGTCGGGTTTCTCGGCACGTAGATTTTTAGAAATTGGCATGGTTGATGCCTTGTGAGACCTCTTGAGAGTGCCTAGGAACCCTACAATGGTATCAGAGCCTAGCTAGAGCCTTAGGCGAAGTCTAGATGACGTTTGAATCCCGATCGAACCCGAAACCTCATTTTTCCCATGCTCTCTGTCCTTTTTTCAAAACTGTGCATTTTTCCACATTAAAAATATGCAGAAAATTAAGCAGGGTTTTATATGAATTACTGTGAACTACGGGGGCCTAATTCAATTAAACCACCGCGGAACCGCGGCACAAGCTTGGCATGTGCGGCGGTTCCGCGGCCTCATGGTCTCCTCTTGCGTTGACTTTTGCACAGTAATTCCTATTTAACAGTGATGAGTTCTCTGGGTATTTTTAATATTTATTCAAGAGTTGAATAATCTAGGATGTTTTGGAGCTTCGATGATTCGATTGGGTTTATCAGATTTTGTCTATTTGGCTTTCCGGATAAATTTTAGAATATGTTAAAAAGTTCGACCGGATATAAATACCCAATTTGTCCCCTGTCGGGAAATTTCCAAGTGTTGGATTTTTCCGAAGTTTAACGACATTCTAAGTAGTGCAAGTAACTCGATGGACCCTCTAGAAGACAACAAACCTTAACTCGATTATGTGACCGTCTTGAACTGCCCTTTGAACCTTCGGGTTTGGGGCAGTACGGCGTGCCACATGTGAGGCGTTGGCTTGACCCTTCTACGGCTGGACCGTTGGTACTGAGGCACGAACTGATTGTTGTTAGACTTATTTCATTAGTTGATCTGTATCGGGAAAACTTGGGTGTTCGAATGTTCAATCGGAAAGATTAACATTTTCTGTTTATCCGGAATGTGATACAATAATTGGAATTCATAAATAGTTATGAGATAACTGAATGAATGTAATAAACATAGCAGTTTAGTCTCACTTGATCGGTTGCCACGGAATTTTGATGTGATCAAAAGTCCGTCGCAATCACGTAGCGTACGCGGATACTCGCCGGGTAAACTTAATAGACAGCCTCACTCCATAGCCCCGACCAAGTGACTGTAGGAGAACCCCGTCGCCGAAAGCATCCGTTCGGGTGCTCGCGGCAGCGGTGTTCCGCCTTGGTGCACTTCGTCGTCGGTATCGGGGGTGCGACCGCCTACTAAAGTTTGCGACGAGCATTCGATCAGGATGTCGGGAATCTTGTTGAATTGCCCGACTTGATATTGAATAGTGTTTTCGATTAAGAGACTAAAATGCGGGGTTTATAATTGTTAGGCATGTGATGTCTAAGGAATTCATTTGATTAGGCATGCGATGTCTAAAGAGATTGCGGATTCCAACTGTTGTAGTTTTACACTTTCTTTTCTGTGACCGTAAGTGTAATATGTGATATCGCCGGTTTCGTTGCTATATGTCAACGACAATTGGGATGCGCATATTTACTTACGTTGATGACATGTGATGTTATGTGTTGCTGGATATGTTATATTGGATCGTCGTGTTCGAATAGCCGGGGGTTTTTATGTGAGATGAGTGTTTTTCATTTTCATTCATGTAAAAACTTGTATGTAATATTCTTTTATTGGGGCACTTTCAGGTAGCGGAAGTTATCACCTTTTGTATATTATTTACTTTTCCGCACTAGGATAGACCCAAGGAGGAGGGCACAAGTAACCGGGTTCTGGAGTCCAGTGGGAGGCCAACTCGAGGAGTCGAGGCCGGGTCTCCTAACTCTAGAATTGGTAGGGTTGCTTGCCGCTCTCGTAGGTGTCTAGGGGTATGGGTTTGGCTATTCATCATGACCGTGGAATCCGTGTTTTATACTGGCTCGTATTAAAAACACGGACGTCCTAGTATATCCAATATTTCATATGATTATTCTGCTGCGATATCTGTGATGTGATCATGTGATGTTCTATGATAGATACAGTATATAGTATATATGATATATTATATAGACGTTACTTATGTTTTACACCCGCGCTAGCCCTGCCCCGCTCTGCCGTTAGTTACCTAACCTAACGGTGCACGAGGGGACATCGAGGAGAATGCGGATGGCATAAGTGTACATCGTATTTATCTGTGATGTTTAGGTAATTTAATGATGGGACTTCATTAATATGATTAATGAAATAAAAGAAACCTAAGATGTTGTAGAATCGAATTTCAAAATAAAACAGGTAGCTACAGTTCTTGCTTTGCACAGCGGTATATATGATATATCCTGCACCTTATTCGATAAGGAAAGGACCGAGATCCCTTCACGGGGAGTGACTCCTTTAGCAATAACTGGCAGATGCTACACACTCGGCTTGTCTTTTGATAGCTTTTAAGTGTTTTTGCTTTGCACAGAGATATATATGATATATCCCGCACCTCATTCGACGAGGAAAGGACCGACGATCCCTTCACCGGGAGTGACTCCTTTAGAAAAACTAGAAAAGCCTCAAAAACACTCCATTTCAAAATTCATTCGATCCTACAACGATATCAAGTTCATTACGCAATAGGTTTTCAGAAAAACCTGTCGTAGCCCTCCGTCATTTCAGATAAGTACTAGTTAGTATTCGTGATGCGGTAGTTTGGCATTCTTCAAGGCGTAGTGTACGGTAGCTAACTAGTATTTATCTGCTTATGCATATGATGCAGATTGGATTAGGGTATTCGTACGGCGTTGTTTGGCATTCGTCGAGGGTCGTGCGGGTGGGTTTAATTCGATCAAGAAATGTACGTGTTGAACTTGACTAGTGGACTATGGGTTGTTTGGCATTCGTCAAGGTCATAGAACACTAGGGGTAAAATATTATCGGGAATTTCAAGTGTTGAAATTTGCAATGAGATTGCATACCTTCTATGAGATAGTTGGATCCCGATACCCGCTGTGAGTAAGAGTTACTCCTGGGAGAGTTTTACACATTACAATTAGCCGATCAAGTAGGTGTCTAGAAAGGTGTTAACGAGGTTACGCCTCTGGGAAAACGAGGTTTACATTAATTAGGTTCGTGCGAAAGCACGGGGGACCTCCCTCAAAGTACCGACACTGGCCTGGCTGAAAGATTGGCGAACTTGTAGTGTGTAATTAATCCCGGCTAGTCTTTCCTTTTAGGGTTTGAAGGAAGATTTGATAAAAAGCAGTGGGAGCCATCCTGATTAGATAAAATAATAACCAATCTATTCTTGCAAGAGCGCACGCTGAGTGTTTTTCTTCTCTCTCTCTCCGGTTAGCGACCATATCACGCCTTAATCAAGATAATAATACGGAATATTGACCGAACCCGCTTGTTATACTGAGCTGGGGAACGTTGGTCCCGCTCCAACTTATAATTGTTATAAGACAGAGCAGGAAATTGGGGAATACCAGATTTCCCGTACCGCCCAAACGAAGAGAGTGCATGTTGATGCATCATCTTCGGGTGTGTTCATTATACAGAACTGTTTCTCAGTATCCTCCGCATCTTTGGTATATGATACCGGATCAGGATCCTAGATATGTAATCTGTTACATAGGGCTGCAAAAAGGTAGAAAAACTGAGAACGGGTGATAAGTTTCATGAGGCAGAAAACGGGGCAAGTGTTGCAGCCAAGTCTGTTGGTCACTGTCACCCTGTATTGTAATACATTGATTCTGAACGAATGTTATTAGATACCGAACCTGATAAACAAAATCATATCTGTCTCTTTATTAGTAAAGAAACGATAAAATTTTGTATTGTTGGATAATGTTTTGAACATTTCCTATATCAAAAGTTGATCGCTTCAGGCACGTTATCTAAAAGCATTGATGTTCTAAATCAAACCACAGTTCTTAGTATACGGAACACATACAAGAGGAAGAGTTCAGAAATGAACGGATCCTTCTTGAGGTATTATAGACTAAGTCATATCGATGCGACCCGACTGGATGAGTTAAATATAGATGCATATTTAAATTAGTTTGAATTTACATCTTGTGAAACTCGCCAGTCATGTCACAAAGATAAGATGACCACAGCCCTGTTTATTGGAAACAGAGAAAGAGTTAGTGAACTCTTGGGGCTGATACATGATGATGTATGCAAGGTCTCCCGTCTACACATGCCAGGACTGGTTCTTTATACTTCATTATATTCTCTGATAATCTCTCAAGATTCAGTCATATGTTCCTGTTGAAACATGAGTCCGAACCTTTTGAGATATTCACAGAATATAAGCGAGAAGTAGAGAACCAAAATACGGGTAAAAGTATTATGTCCTTTGATGAGATCAAGGAGGAGAATACTTGTGCATAGAATTTCTGGACTATTCTAAAGGAGAATGAGATTCTCTCTCAGCATTACTCCTTCGTATACACCATTGCACGATGGTATGTCGGGGCGGAGCAGATACACCCTATTTGATATAGTGTGCTCTATGATGAGTACTACTGAGTTGCCTTTTTCCTTAGGGGGTTATGCACTTGAGAAGTCGCATACCTATTGAATAGGGTTTCCAATCAAATCAATTGCCTACCGCTTCATATGTGATATGGAATGGGAAGAGCCCATCTCTTAAGTCAATTAAGATTTGGGGTTGTACGGCCAATGTCTAAAAGCAAAATCCGGACAAGCTCGAGGCAACGTCTGTTATGTACAACTGGAAATGTTCCAGCTATACAAACTGCAGCTGATGATTTGACAGAACCAAAGGATTCAGTAGATTCCAAAGAACCTCAGCCTCTCCGCTGATCTAGTAGGGTTCCTCACCCACCTGAGAGATACTTCTGTTTATCTATGACAGTGGGAGCGAGGATTGCATCATGAGATGATGACCCAACTAGCTTCGAGCTGGCCATCAGGAGTAAGACTCTGTAAGAATGGCTGGAAGCTTAGCGATCTGAGATGGAATCCTTATACACCAACAAAGTATGGACTTTAGTTGCTATATCTGAAGGGTTAAATCCCCATCAGGAGCAAGTATATCCTGAGAAGATTACTTGGTGTACATGGAAAGGTTGAAACTTTCAAAGCTAGACTTGTTAAAGGTTTTCGTCATCAACCAGGCATGGATAATGATGAAACCTTTTTCCAGTGCCTATGCTTAAGTCCATCCAGATCCTACTTGCCACAGCTACATACCATGACTACGATATCTGGCGGTTGGGTGCCATGACTCCTTTTCTAAATAATGTTTTAGAAGAGTGTGTCTATAAGTACACAGCCAGAGGGCCTCGTAGACAGTAGGAGCAGCGGAAACGTGAGCAAGATGCTTTATCTGATAAAACAGGCATCGCGGAGTTGGAACATCTGTTTTGATGGATTAGTCAAAGAAGTTGACATCATCAAAATGGTAGATGAACCTTGTATATACAAAAAGGTAGTAGGGAGTATGGTGGTGATCCTCGTAGAGTACGTGGATGACATACTCTTGATAGGGAAGGAGTTTCCTATGCTACGCTCGATCAATCTCCGCATATCACAATGATTCTCCATAAAGGATCAAAGTGATACCTACAAAATCCTAAGCTTTGGATCTATGAGATAGATCTAATTCGGTGTTAGAATACTCACTAGCTGTAGTGAGATGGTATCAATTGATCCTGGCGAGAATCACTGGAAGTGTTCCAGAGTGATAAAGACGACTGAATGTCAGTCGCAGGAATTGTCTTTACCCTCAGTAAAGGGACGGTATGTTGGAAGAGTTCCAAGCTAGATACCGTGACATACTAGACGATAAAGGATGGATACATCGCTACTTAAGATGATACCAAAGAGGATGTTTGGGTGTATATTAGTTCATGAGATGAACTACGTTCCTACCATTGTAAGACAATGGAGTTGTGGCTTATGCCAAGGAACGCCGGTCCCATCAGTGATCCAGACTTATTCTAAGGCAGTATCACCTGATCATGGAGATGGTTGATCTCCAGGGTGATCGAGGCAAGGAGAGCAGACTTAGAAGATAACGCAGCGGATCCACTCACGAAGGCCTGTTCCCAGAGAGAGACTTTTATGGGATGGTTGAGTATGACATACTGCAACTACTGCTACAGATGGCCCTAGTGCAAGTGAGAGATTGTTAGTTATATGTATGCCCTAGAGGCCATTACTGTACATAGGATGTATATTGTAGTGGATGCTTGGACATATATAGGGAGGACTTTCTTTCTCGACATGATAATATGCTATCTGGTTGATCTTTACCTTAACGTGTACACTTATTGTCTCTCTGTTACATGTTGGTAAAGCCCTTAGGATGTGTACTTGACTACCTGGACTATGATGCTGATCATACTAGTGGGGACATGGTAGTCCATAAGTACATCCTTCAAGGTCCCTAGTCGTGGGTGCATCGAGACGGGGCATCGATATACCAGAGTAGACTAGCGTATACCTTCTCGACCCATACAGATGGGCGATGGATGGTTCCATATCCATTGGTGTTTGACATCGGAGATGATATACGGGTGCTCAGTGGAGACTGGGTACACTGGACGGAGTCGCCGAGAACTCCCAGATGGTATTATACCTCACGTCAGATGGAAGTTCTCAGGTGACACTGGTACAGAGTAGTCTGTTGACCCGAGATCGTCATAGAGTCTTGTGTGGTTCCCACTGTGCTTTGATTTCCATCTTACCACGTCCAAGAGGGCGTGCAAAACGGTGGCTTTTGGGTACAGTCCCGAATCACATAGAGGCAATGAGCGATAGGAGGGGATTCGCCTCTCCCGGTATAGGGGGTTGATGTTGCGCTGTATTCGATTGGCTATAACAGGAAATCCCTGGCCAGGGTTGTTGAGATTTACTGGTAAGTGTTACCAGTAGTTTCTCGAATTGTTATAGACCTCATATCGACACGACTTATCGAGCTATTGGGGTCTGACATTTACCACCCCTAGGCAAGATATGCGACATATCAGACGATCAAACCGGACTGTACGGAAGTGTTACTGGTTGGATTCACTGGAGTGTGAGCGGGCTTGCTCGTCGATCTTCTGATCGCTCAATACCCGGGTGGCCGTTACGTTTAGCAGACCGCTTGCGGCTTGTGGGTGTTTTATATGATCATCACCTGCTGCCGGCGTATTGACGAGTCTTTAGAGTCCTAGACAGAGGTTTCCTGATTCAAGCGAAACGAAATAGGAGAGCATATGAGATATGTGCGGGACCGAGAATAATGCGTGTATGTGATACCGTATTCTATTCTCGCGATGAATGTATCGATTGGTTGTATGCGATATAACCTAGTTATCGAATCAAGTATTGATTCGATAAGCCGATACATTGGATACTAGTCGGTTATATGCGATATGACCGGATCGTTAAATCAAGTGTTGATTTAATGGTTTAATGTATAATAATAATATATATTTGATATATTACTTTGCATTAACTAGTATCGGTTCACTTTAAATGGATTTTCTCGCTCGATATGTGCGCATTGCATATGCGATATGATTTTGTGCACTTGCTTGTATCATGTTTGATGATACATGCCTTTTGGTTAAGTGTAAAAAATTAAACCTTGGTTAATGAAATGGTTAGGGTTTACTATTTGCTTATTCATTTTATTCATTTATTTATTCTTTTGGAAAAAGAAAAGCAAATGAGAAAATGGTGGCATGTTTTGTTTTGTTCATGAAGTTTCATGAACACTTTGACTTTGTAACCATTTTGTCTCATGCTTAACCCTAACCATTCCACTTAACCCTAATCAATTCTCTACACTAAACCATGGTTCAATTATGATAAGTATTCTTTTTACTTTTCATTTTTAATAACTTATCATAACACTTTTCATCTTCTTCTTCTTCTTCCTCACAAGAAGAAAGCTTTCTTCATCAATGGTGATTGATGTATTTGAGTGAGAAATCCAATTCTAAAGTGAACCCAACTCCTATTTCTTCATCCTCTACCTCTTGCCAAGTAGTATAGGGTGTTTCCTTCACAAGTTTTCATGGCTTGGTGAAGGTGGAGCTTGATCTAGCGATGCCTCGACGTAGATCATCTTCGGCATGGACATCGACGACCTAGCTCGCCTATTCTCCGATGAAGCCGACGCTAGAGCCCGGGAATTCACTAGGACAGCGAGGGGACTTCGTTGCGGAGCTATGGAGGTGGAGCACCGGATCTACAAAGGTTGTATTTCCGTTTCCTTTTTGTTAAGTTGTTACTAGATTTCATTTTCGCCTAGATTTCTAGCCAACGATCCGTAGTCGGGTTTCTCGGCACCTAGATTTTTAGAAATTGGCATGGTTGATGCCTTGTGAGACCTCTTGAGAGTGCCTAGGAACCCTACAGCATATATAGTAAAGTTGTAGAAAGAACTGTCGTATTCCTCGTCTTGTACGTGGATGACATTCTATTGATAGGAAATGACATTGCTATGCTACAATCTGTCAAAGGATTCTTGTCACACAGGTTCTCCATGAAAGACCTGGGTGATGCCTCTTACATTCTGGGGATCCGGATCTATCGTGATAGATCCAAGAGGATGTTGGGACTTTCGCAGTCCAGGTATATCGACACTGTACTGAAAAAATTCAGTATGGAAGATTCCAAGCGCGGTAATCTACCGGCTTGTCACGGAATCACCCTTTCCAAAGAGATGTCTCCCAAGACCGATTTGGAAAGGGAACGCATGTCTATTATACCCTACGCTTCTGCGGTAGGCTCTATAATGTATGCGATGTTATGCACCAGACCAGATGTAGCTTACGCGCTAAGCGTGGTAAGCCGGTATCAGTCAGACCCAGGGGAGAAGCACTGGATAGCAGTAAAGAACATTCTCAAGTACCTGAGAAAGACTAAGGAGATGTTCTTGGTTTACGGCGGAAAAGATCTCAGGATGTAGGCCTATGCTGTTTCCGGCTTCCAGAGTGATAAGGACGATTCCAAGTCCATGTCGGGTTATGTCTTTACCCTCAATAGAGGGGGGTGTGCTGGAAGAGCTCCAAGCAGGAAACCGTTGCTGACTCGACGATGGAAGCGGAGTATATAGCTGCTTGTGATGCCGCAAAAGAAGCAGTCTGGATGAAGAAGTTCCTAACAGAACTTCAGGTGGTTCCTACCATTGTTGATTCAATACCTCTATATTGCGACAACAACGGAGCTATAGCTTTAGCGAAGGAACCAAGGTCCCATCAGAAGTCCAGACACATCTTAAGGCGGTATCACCTGATCAGGGAGATCATTGATCGTCGGGAGATCGAGGTTCGGAGAGTTGCTACTGACGAGAACATTGTTGATCCATTCACAAAGGCCCTACCATAGATTCAGTTCGAGAGGCTACTCGAGATCATCGGTCTTCGATATGCCAGTACATGGCCCTAGTGCAAGTGGGAGATTGTTAGTGTATATGCCCTAGGGGCCATTATTGTATCATACTAGTTTGTATATTACTTAATGGAAGCTTGAGATATTCACATGTATATAACAGTCTTGCTTAACAGGGTAGTATGCTACTTTGTTTTTCTATCTTAATATGTGAGTATACATATTGATAGAGCTCTTAGGATCTTGCTTGACTACCAGCGTTGTGATGGCAGTCACACTAGTGGGGGCTGGGTAGTCTACAAGCACATCCTTATTCAGGTCCCTAGTCGTAGGATTATCGAGACAGGGCATCGATACTTCGGAGTAGACTAGTGTGTACGCTTCTCATCCCAGTTGGGGAGAGGGTCTGTCCCACAGCCGTCAGTACGTCATACTGAAGATAGTATGCAGGTGCTCGTTAGGTTACGGGTACACCGGACAGGACTCACAGGGAACTGTTAGTTGGTTTTATACCAGTCGTCAGTGAACAGTTCCCAGGTGACATGAGTATAGCATAGTTCGCAGACTTGACACTGCTACTTCGCCTCGAGTGTGTCCCAATGTTCTTAGATTGCTACCCTACCACGGCTTAAAGGACTCGTGCAAACAGGTAGCAGTTGGGTACAGTCCCGAGCACTTGGAGGCAGTGGCGGTTTGACAGGATTCGTCTCTCCCAGTATTAGGGGTTGATATCGCGCTGTGTCAGAGAGCCATTACGCAAAGTCCCTGGCCAGGGCAAGCAAGATTTGCTGGTAGGTTCCAGTAGTTTCTCAGGGTGTAATGGGCTTCACTCTGACACGACTTATACCGCTATTAGGTGACTGATGCTTGCCGCCCCCCTAGGCCCGATATGTGATAGTCTTAAACAAACAGATTGGACTGTATGGAGATTGTCACATCGGACTCAGTAGGAGTTCGGATGGGTTTTCCTCATCGGCCTTCTTATCGACATCTACCTGGGGACCGTTACGTACAGCTAGTGCCGCTTGCGGTCTGTGGTTAAACCCACTGCCAGCGTAGTAGTCGAGTCTCTAGAGTCCCACACAGAGAGTTTCCCTACTCCAGGCGAAATGATATAGAGGTCGTATGGTTTTATGACAAGGGTTCGGACGCATACGTGTGTTTACGCACGTACGACATCCGGACAGTTTTTACTAGTCGGCTTTGGTTTAAGTCACTTTCTAGTATCCGGTTATTGGATTTATACAGTGTAAAGTTTTTCTGTGTTTTCACGGATCGGAGGGGCGTTCTCGTAATTGTGCGAGAAGCTTCTAGAAGATGGTGACTAAGGGGTTAAGGTGGCAAATGCATTAAATGCGATTAGTGACTCATTTGAGTGATTCATCCATGTCATTAATGAATCATAAATGCTTAATGACTCATGGAGATGAATCACCCATTAGATATTTATGGAGCATGGTTGTTAAATAATTTACTTGATTTATCTTGTTATTCTTTATGCTTCATATATATTATGAGAGCTCATTATCTCATTCCATTCTCTTGCTCACCTTCTCTCTCCTCAAGCTCTCCCTCTTCAAACCCTAATCCTCCCCTCTCATGTGTTGAGTACAAGGATTAGATTAGACTACTTAATCCATAACCTATCTCTATATCACCTAGGTTGCTTAGATTAGCGGTTTAAGAAACCTAGTTACCTCTAGTTTGAGGTGAAGCTTGTGGTAAAGCTCTCGGGTGGATCTTCTACTACTTAGAGAAAGCCAGAGAGGACGTGGAGAACGACAAGACGAAGGACTCGGATCTTTAGGTATAATCACTTTTCATAGTAGTTGTAAACTCCTATGTTTGTTGTTAGTTATTGTTTATGCAAAGATTCTCGGTTAGTCGATGTTTACGCCTAAAACAAGATCGTTTTTCATTATTCCGCCTCCCCGCAAGTCATGGGGTGTTGTACATCAACTTACATCATCGTGGTAGGATCATAATCCATCAAGACACTCAAATCCCAATTCCTCAAGTCAGCCCCCAAATTGGGCTCTCACATCATATAAGTCTCACATCTTCTCAATGTACAATATCGAGTAATCTCCTATATCCCGAATGTACAAATCAGTAATCCCACATGTATGTCCAATATTCAATCTCAATGAATCACCTAATATCCCAAATCATATCTCAAGTAGAATTCTAACATCCTAAAGGTATATATTTGCAGAAATAAATATCATGGGGTCAATACATATATATTAACGTCCCATTCCACTAATATTGGTGTAAGGGTATATATAACAACGGCTAAATCCCCTGTTATATATACAAAGGTGTTTAAAAGAAATATCATGAAAACAATGTGCCAAGCATCGACACTGAAATCCTGATAGGTACGTATCATACGCTATCCCGAAAGCACGAGTGCCTCGCTCTGACCCTCGCCTTTCGACGTATGCATACGTGCATGACTCCCAACGGTATCTCCATGATCACCGCCGATTCATTAGTACTGTCACCGGTAGGTACTCGCCCACCTCCAGGCTCAATAGGCAAAGTCCATCGATCATCTTGCCGAGGGGAACCAAACCGGGCCCCACCATGTACCCTCATACGGCAACCACACCTCGTATGGAGTATATAATCAGAACCGATAAATCTCATGGTGGATACGCAAATATCATATCAAGGAAACCGGGTTTTTCAATGTATGCATAATTTCATGAACTCCCGCGGTTCCTAAATCCAAAAAACATCAAGTAAAATCCCAATAAACAATGCGCAAATCCAGGAATAAATATATGCGATATATCTGAAATGCGAGCATATAAGTGAGAATGTGTGGCTGAAACCATATGTATGCGAAATCAATAAGGTACAGCTAAGTAACATCAGTAAAGGTAAATATATGACTGCAACTGAATATGTGTGTAACATACAGGTGTAGCAATGTATAAATATCTACCCATAAGAACTGATGAAGTATACCCCCTCCGGGTATGAGTGGAATATATGAGTAAGGTATATCGGTAACTAAATGTCAAAACGTGATAAGTAATGTGAATCGATGTCGTAAAGTCCCTAACTAAGCAATATAATTTCTATAATGGTTTGTGTGTGACATGGCAGTTATTGACGGCGTGTATGTAGCATACAATCCGTGCTCGTACAACATGAACCGTCAATAATATGTGCAGTGTCCTACGGCTGCTAGTCACAGTACAACTATATCAAGGAAATAAGGTAAAGCGCAATTCTAACAATGACGTAGAATATGAGACAAGTAGCATAATTCTAGCCCAGACGCATAACGCCATGCGGGCGATTCCCCTGTAGATGTTAAATCTACTCACCTACGCTCCACGCTAGGTGAATCCTACCATCTGCTCCCCCGTGTAGCAGTGTCCATAGTCCCCGCCTGCAAACCTGCAATTTAGACATGGAAATCATATATAAGCCAAATATTCCGCAAAACGCGATATCGAACCCAAACGAGAAAGTCGCGCCGCGAATTAAACGCGCGTGTGAACGATACGCTAAAACGTGTGCATACGCGTCTAAAACTACCGCGACACGCTGGATCGCAGAACTCACTCACGTATCGTGCGTATCGCGCAAACACAATGAGCTAGAAATACGGTATTTGATCCCAGATTTTCCTACAGGTCAAATCTTACAAAACTAGACATGCCAAAACACTAGACAACACTGCAGACAACCCTAGCCAATACCCCAACACCCTTGCCCCCTACTTTGCCGCAAATTGCGGCCAAACCTAATAAATCTGCGTCCTGGGTAGGTGTAACACCTTAGGTTGTGTTTAGGGGTTAATTATATTTTAATATATAGTTTTAGTAAAAAGTTTACCAAATTAGGTTTCAAATATTTTATCTTAATTAATGAGTATTTTATTAGGATTTTTCTAGGCACACACACATGTGCATGTAAACTAAGGTTTAGATTTGGGGTTAAACCATGATTAGCTAGCATGAAGGATTAACCCATTCTCTTTAAGTTAATTGATTCTTATTAGGTGTCTTTGGGTTTTTATTTATGTGTGTTGTCGTTTGTTTTATGAGAAATGATGTGGACCTTGTTGACTTGGTGAGAGAGAAGGAGTATGGGCTTCATGGTTGAGCCATGCTCATTAAATGAAGAAAGAGAGAGAGGGGGGGTCTTTGACTTGTGCTCTCATTTCCCTCCTCATTCTCATTCTTACAACTCTCACATACACACACACACTCGCCTAGCAGCAGCAGCAGCCCCAGCACCATGAGAAGCAGCAGAAGACAGCAGCAATAACAACAGCAGCAGCAAGCAGTGACAACAGCAACAGCAGGCAGTGGCAGCAACATCAATAGCAGCCCCAGCAGCTGCAGCAACACTTCCTATCTTCTCCACCTCCTTTCTCCTTGCACCTAGGGTCTTGTAAGGTATAGAATCTGAGCCCAACTTCGTGTTTTCTTAACATATGTGTAGTTTAGCTTCGGTTTGTGTAAAAAGTTAGATTTTGGGCTTGAAATGGTGATTTGTGTAGATTTTTGGTTAAGTGCTGTTAGTGTTGGTTAACCTAGCCTAATCAGGTGTTATTAAGACCATGTAAACCTAGTTAGACACCAGATTACACCAAAATACCATAGGATTTCAAATTATGCAAAATTTAGCATTTTAAGGTGAAATTTTAGCTCTCTGTGATCTGCTATAGGCCTGAGTAGTTCAGGTTAAAATTGAGTTAACTGGAGCACACTTGATATACCCTGACCACACCACCAGAGCCCTAGACCCCCACCCCATTGTGAGGCCGCCGGTTTATTCATTCTGGCCGCAATTTGCTGCCAGATGAGGGAATTTTGGGTGTAGTTTGCATGGGTTGGGGTCTGCTACATTTTTAGGGCCAGTGGTATGTATAATTTTGTAAGTTGTTAACCTGGGTAGAATCTGGGACGTTATATCATATTTCTAGTACGTTTGGTTCGCGCGATATGCGAGAGGGTTTTGTGATTCAGCGTATCGCGGAGTGTCGGGATGAGTTTTAGACGCGTGTACACGTTTTAGCGTGTCGTACACACACGCGTTTAGTTCGCGACGCGAGCGTACCGTTTGGCTTGGATATCGCATCTTGCGAGGTGGTTGCTTATATATGGATTCTTTTGCAATTCCAGGTTCGCAGGCGGGTACGACGGACGAAGCAAAGATAGGAAAGCAGGTGGTCGGCTACGAGTAGCGCATGACTAGGTGAGTAGATTTAACATCTACGGGGAAATCGCCCGTATGGCGTTAAGCGTCGGGGCGTGTTAGGATATTAAATTGTAGATGTTCATATGGACTGTAGTAGCATACCTTATGGTTGCATGTAGAAATGATAGCATATGACACTGCACTGTCACTAACGGTTCAAGTAGCACGAGCACGATTTATATGCTACACTCACACCGTTAGTGATTGCCACGACACTCACATTATAGGATTTCTATAAATCATATATCATACTGATTCCACTTTATTGTTGTTGTCATGATTTGCCGCATAATAGCATATGTTATATCCAAATTTGGGCACATATACATCACATACCCATACTCATACCAGTGCACTCATATATTGATATCTTCATACTTGCGCACACGCACACTGTATACTCATACCAGTGCACACATATATTGATATCTTCATACCTGCGCACATGCACGCTGTATACTCATACCAGAGCACACATATATTGATATCTTCATACCCGCGCACATGCACGCTGTATACTCATACCAGTGCCCACATATATTGATATCTTCATACCTGCGCACATGCACACTGTATACTCATACCAGTGCCCACATATATTGTGTAGGGTTCCTAGGCACTCTCAAGGGGTCTCATAAGGCATCAACCATGCCAATTTACAAAAATTTCTGTGCCGGGAAACCCTAACAAGATCGTTGGCTAGAAATCTAGGCGAAAATGCTAACTAGTTAACACTTAACTACAAGAATAACGGAAATACAACCTTTGTAGATCCGGTGCTCCACCTCCATAGCTCCGCAACGAAGTCCCCTTGCTGTCCAAATAAATTCCCGGGCTCTAGCGTCGGCTTCGTCGGAGAAATGGCGAGCTAGGTCGTCGATGTCCATGCCGAAGATGATCTACGTCGAGGCATCGCTAGATCAAGCTCCAACTTCACCAAGTCCAAAAACTCGTGAAGAGAACACACTCTACTACTTGGCAAGAGGTAGAGGATGAAGAAATAGGAAGTGGGTTCACTTTAGATTTGGATTTCTCACTCTTTTTCATCAATCACCATTGATGAAGTGAAGCTTTCTTCATTGAAGAAGATGAAGAAGAAGAAGAAAGAATATCATAAGTATTATCAAAATGAATAATAAAATGAATACTTATCATATCCTAACCTTGGTTATGTGTAGAGAATAGACTAGGGTTAAATGGAGTGGTTAGGGTTAAGCATGAGACAAAATGGTCACTTTGGTCAAATGTTCAAGAAGCTTCAACTAGAAAACAAATTTAGCAACCATTTTCCCTTTATGCTTTTCTTTTTCCAAAATGAATAAATAGATAAATAAATGAGAAAAGGAAATTAAACCCTAACCACTTAAGTAACCATGGTTTAATTCTTTACACAAACCCAAACTTGCATGTATCATCAAACATGATACAATCATGTGCACAAAAGTATATCATATATACAACTTGCACAATCCAAGTGAGAAAATCCATTTAAAGTGAACCAAAACTAGTTAATGCAAAGTAATATATCAAATATATAATTATGCATTAAATCATTAAATCAACACTTGATTTAACGATCCGGTCATATCGCATATAACCGACTAATATTCAATGTATCGGCTTATCGAATCAATCCCCGATTCGATAACTAGGTTATATCGCATAAAACCATTCGATACATTTATCGCGAGAATGGAATACCGTATCACATACTCGCATTATTCTCGGTCCCGCACATATCTCATATGCGCTCCTATTTCGTTTCGCTTGAGCCAGGAAACCTCTGTGTAGGACTCTAAAGACTCGTCAATACGCCGGCAGCAGGTGATGATCATATCAAACACCCACAAGCCGCAAGCGGTCTGCTAAACGTAACGGCCTCCCGGGTATTGAGCGATCAGAAGATCGACGAGCAAGCCCGCTCACACTCCAGTGAATCCAACCAGTAACACTACCGTACAGTCCGGTCTGATCGTCTGATATGTCGCATATCTTGCCTAGGGGTGGTAAACGTCAGACCCCAATAGCTCGATAAGTCGTGTCGATATGAGTTCTATAACAATTCGAGAAACTACTGGTAACACTTACCAGTAAATCTCAACAACCCTGGCCAGGGATTTCCTGTTATAGCCAATCGAACACAGCGCAACATCAACTCCCTATACCGGGAGAGACGAATCCCCTCCTATCGCTCATTGCCTCCATGTGACTCGGGACTGTACCCAAAAACCACCGTTTTGCACGCCCTCTTGGACGTGGTAAGATGGAAATCAAAGCACAGTGGGAACCACACAAGACTCTATGACGATCTCGGGTCAACAGACTACTCTGTACCAGTGTCACCTGAGAACTGCCATCTGACGTGAGGTATAATACCATCTGGGAGTTCTCGGCGAGTCCGTCCAGTGTACCCAGTCTCTACTGAGCACCCGTATATCTCCTCTGATGTCAAACACCGATGGATATGGGATCATCATCGCCCATCTGTATGGGTCGAGAAGGTACACGCTAGTCTATAATGGTATATCGATGCCCCGTCTCGATACACCCACGACTAAGGACTTTGAAGGATGTACTTATGGACTACCATGTCCCCACTAGTATGATCCGCATCATAGTCCAGGTAGTCAAGTACTTATCCTAAGGGCTTTACCAACATGTAATAGAGAGACAATCTGTGTACACGTTAAGGTAAAGAGCAACCAGATAGCATACTATCATGTCGAGCAAGAAAGTCCTCCCTATATATGTCCCAGCATCCACTACAATATACATCCAATGTACAGTAATGGACTCTAGGGCATACATATAACTAACATATTGATATCTTCCTACCTGCGCACATGCACACTGTATACTCATACCAGTGCACACATATATTGATATCTTCATACCGCGCACATGCACACTGTATACTCATACCTGTGCACACATATATTGATATCTTCATACCTGCGAACATGCACACTGTATACTCATACCAGTGCCCACATATATTGATTCTTCATACCTGCACACATGCACACTGTATACTCATACGAGTGGACACATATATTGATATCTTCATACCTGCGCACATGCACAGTGTATACTCATACCAGTGCACACATATATTGATATCTTCATACCTGCGCACATGCATACTGTATACTCATACCAGTGCACACATATATTGATATCTTCATATCTGCGCACATGCACACTGTATACTCATACCAGTGCACACATATATTGATATCTTCATACCTGCGCACATGCACACTGTATACTCATACCAGTGCACACATATATTGATATCTTCATACCTGCGCACATGCACACTGTATACTCATACCAGTGCACACATATATTGATATATTCATACCTGCGCACATCCACACTGTATACTCATACCAGTGCACACATATGTTGATATCTTCATACCTGCGCACATGCACACTGTATACTCATACCAGTGCACACATATATTGATATCTTCATACATGCGCACATGCACACTGTATAGTCATAGCAGATCACACATACATTGATATCTTCATACTTGCTTAGATTACGTATTGAGATATGTTGTTTCCATGTTAATTCTGGATTTGGGGAACCGTGGATATTTCAAAAGAGAATAGTTAATTATTTAAAAACCCGGTTTCCCTTGATATGATATTTCGGTGCATCCACCATGTGTTTTCTCGGTACTATAGTGATATATGTGAACCCGAATCGAGGAGTTGGATAAGGACGGTTACGGGTACATGGTGGACCCGGTATGGTACCCCGGGGCGAGAACGGTTTCGCTGTGTAGTAGACGGTGAGCCTGGCAGAGGGACTACTACCTACCGGTGATTGGTTGGACCTGGCGGTTATCCGGAGGATACCGACCAGAGTCGATGGATGGATACTGGATGACTCGTACTGTCGGGGCCGAGGGCCGATACCGCAAACAGAGCCCATGGGCTGATCCAGACTGACGGATGCCCTATACAGGAGGATTTGCGTGTCGATGCTTGGCACGAGTATTTCTTGATATTTTGGGTGCCGATGTTGGGCACTCACGATTATATGAGATTTACAGGATTTGAGGACCGAGGAGGATGACGACGCCTGAGTTGTATTGGGATTTGGGTGCATTGATGTGTACCGATTATACTTTCCACGACGACATTCCGTGTAGATGTTATATTTCCCATGCTCAGTATGTAGTAATTGATATCTCATCCTGTATCTATTGTACCTGATATAGTACACATGCCTGCACGATCATTGCATACCCTGTTCATTTTATATAGGGTTGTTAGATTGCATTGCTATACCTGATCATCACATATCTTGCTTACATGGAGATGTTATTAGATCGCACTTGTTGCATGATTTGAGCATCCAGTTCATCATATAGATGTTATCTGTTGGCATAGGTTAGAGTATCGTTGCACGTGCATACTCGCGATTACCTTTATATGTTATCTTCTATTCATGAGTTGGCAACTCACCCCCATTGTGCCACGGTGTTTGCAGGTTTCCCTTCGGAGTAGTCGCGGCAGGCTGCGTTCTTGCATCTTTTAACACAGATACCCCTACAGTTGGTGTACTAGATCTTTTGCTGATAGGTGGGTTTTGTACGGTATCTGTTTATCTTTCAGTTATGTACATTGTTGTATCTAGTACTCTCCATCTACCACTTATGTATTGACTTAGAGACCAGTTGTGAGGACGATGTATATTATTTTGTGTTCTGGTGTCGAGCTAGTTGTGAGCCGACTTTACTTATGCAGTTTATTCTATCTGTGATGTTTCCCACTTGTTGCTCATTTTCTTCGCTACGGCGTCGTATATTGGCATCTCAGTGATTGTCTACTTAAGGTTTCTTAACATCTTAGTAATTGGTTCTATTAAATGCTAAAAACACTCTGTACTTTTACTGGTTTGATCTCTGGGTTTTCGGCTTACTTAGTCGCGTTACGCCTGTAGACATTACGTGGTTAAGTGCCGGTCACGGGCCAAACTTTGGGTCGTGACAAAGTTGGTATCAGAGCGTTGGTTTTACCTTCGGAGTGTAGGATGGGCCTGGTCTGATGGAGTAGGTAGCTGCAGCTGAGTGGCATAGCGTGCGTATGTTCCGCGACATACTAACGACACGGTACTCCGCCTAAGCGACCTTAGGGCTTATTGATTGAATTTCCTTCATGATTGTATACATCCTTGTGATTCGATTTTCGTATACTTATCGAATCCTACCTTCTTTTCAGCCATTATGCCGCCAAGGACTACGAGGGTGCAGAGAGCGGTCGTGAGAGCCGAGGTTTGAGTTGATTCATCTGAGAAGAGGACTGATCCGAGTAGTACCCCTGTTGTAGCAGGACAGATTGTTTCTCCTACGATAGATCAGATTGCTGGACTAGTGGCAGAGATGCAGGGCTTGCGCCAGACGATGAGCTCATTGGTAGAAGTTGTTCGAGCACAGCGACAGATGGTTGTCACCCCTGTTACCCAGTTGTTCCTTGCGATCATCATGCAGTATTCCGTCCCCTACATAGCACCGGTGGAGGCAGCCCCAGTTTACGAGACACGTCTTCCAGAGACCGTGAGAGTTCCGGAACAGTTGTGGAATCGTACTGGTGTACCAGCCCAGAGCAGAGACTTAGGACGTGGACATTCGTTTGGCTCTCATCCCCACGCAGGACAGCTGTCAGCGCTTAGGTGTTTACGATGCGGAAGCCTTCAACACTTCATCAGGCAGTGTTCCTTTACACCACGTCAGGGTCGTATTCTGAGACGTCGTGGACACGGAGTGTTCGCGCAGAGGGGTCAGACTAGTAGAGGAGGAGTTCGATCTGTCGCAGATGAAGGACAGGCACAAGTTTTCGCTTCGACTCATCGGGACGCGAGGGCGTCCAACGTGGAGCTTTCAGGTACTCCTTCAGTATGTCCTTTTCATGCACTCGTATGTTTCCGCACTTCGTGCCGAGTTTAGGACGAGAGTCGTGCTAGGTAGATCAGCCGTTTGTTGTGTTAACTTCTGTCAGCGATCCTTTTGTTGCGCGACACGTAATTCGGTCGTGTGCCCATCGGATAGGAGATAGAGATTCGTCTGTCATTTTGGTCCTCCTAGAAATGTTGGATTTGGAAATCTCGTGGGCACGTACTGGTTAGCTACGTGCTAGGCGTTGTGGACTACCGTGAGGAAACAATTAGGTTTTGTTTTCCCGAGCGAGTCAGTCTTGTGGTGCTGGCGGATAGTTGTGCCGCCTCTCCCAGCATGAATTTAGCCTTTTCATTAGTCGGCCTTTGAAGAGATGTCGTGGATTCTTGGAGTTTATTCGTGATGTTGTAGCCACAGTTGGTTTGTTGGACCGGTTTTCTTTTGTGCGAGAATTTTTCCGACGTCGTTCGAGATGAGCCGGCGAAGCTTAAGGAGCTAAGGATCTGCTGCAGAGCGGTTGTTGAGGGAGTTGTGCGTCTGAGTGTGTCGCATTTAGGAAGCTCCTATTTCTGTTCGTCAAGGAGAAAGACGACAGATTGAGGTTGTGTATTGATGGATCGTCACTTGAATCGGCTTACGGTGCGGATAAGTATCCTGTACCTCGCATTGACGATTTCTTTGATCAGCACCAGAGTGCGAGACTTTTTCTAAGTTGGTTAGGGATCAGGTCATCATTGTTGCGGGTTCGGAGTGATGACATTCCGAAGACTGTCTTGTGCGTGCTACAGGCTTTGTGTGTTTTGGGTGTGTCACTGGACTCACCAATGCTCTAGCAGCATTCGTAGGTGTGATGAACTGGTTTTCTTCGGGCCGTTCCTCGACCAGTTATTATTGTGTTATTTACGACATCCTGGTCTTTTTATTGTGCCTTGAGGGATAGGGTAGCACTTGAGAATCTGTTTTACGGATACTGGGAGAGCCCCAGCGGTTTTGCTAGATACACGGAGTGTCCCTTCAAGCTTGTTTGTGTTGACTCCTAGGTCTTGTAATTACGGAGACAAATTGGAATGGTTTCGAGGAAGATCGTGGTCGTACAGCTTAGGCCAGACTTATGAGCAGGACGGAGGTCCGCGGATTTTTGAGCTTAGCAGGTTTTTACCACCGTTTCTTGCAGGATTGCTAGTGTAATGCTGCACCGTTGACTAATTGACCGGAATGGAGGTTTCTTTTCTTTAGACTGAGGCTTGTGTACGGAGTTTCGGCAGTTGAAGACTCGGTTAACAACTGTATCAGCTCTTTCCTTGCTTTTTGGTTCGGGCGACTTTGTGGTTTACCTGTGATGTTTCGTGAGTAGGGCTCGAATGTGTACTGAGGTGACACAATGGAGTTATTGCTTTTGCTTCCCAACATTTGGAGGAAGTACGAGAAGGATATCCCACTCATGATCTGGAGATGGCCGAGGTGGTTTTGCGTTGGAGATTTAGAGAGACAACTTGTTTGAGAGTCGTGTCAGATTTTAACGGACCACCAGAGTTAAATGTACATTTTCCTGGGGCGGATTTTGATTGTTGTGATAGTCTTCCACGGATTTACAGTTCTTATGCGATCGTTGAGTACAGCTTATGTTCGTCTCTACTGAGGAGACAACTTGCTCATGTTCGCGCCCGACCGCTTTTCCTAAATCGATTTCGCGAGACACATCCCATCGACGCTCGTTCGTCAGAGATACTGGAGCTTACTCGGCTGGGTAATGATTGGAAACCCTTAACTTGTGACAATGGTGTTCTAGGTTAGGGACACGATTGTGTACCTGATATTATGGGGTAGAGACGTGGAATCCTAAGGCAGACACATCGGTCAACTCTCTATACTAATTCAAGCCCCACAAACTGTTAACGTGACTTGTGAGGTAGTTACGGGTGGGCAGGGACAGAAAGAGAAGTATCGGGATTCATTTCAAGGTGTATGTCTTGTTGTGTGCTAGGGTTGAGCAACTGAGACCGGCTGGAGAGTTGCAACCTTTAACCGTTCCGAAGAGAGAACGAGAGCAGGTCTCCCCGAAATTCGTTATGTTGTCCACCCAGGTTTAGTCAAGATGTGACTCCATTCGGATGCTTGTCATCCGGTGATACTCAGTTTTCTCAGTTGTTCTTGTTAAGTTGTGCGTATGTAGAAATTGTTGTCGGCAGTTGGGGATCGTCGTTTGCCATCGATAGGGTTCTCCTTTGATTGCAGTTATCAGGAGACACTCCAATTGGTAACCTTTAGGCTTAGAGGTTAGGTCGTGTCGATCACCTGTCTGTTTTCGTAACTCCGTGTTATAGGATTATTGGACCTCAGCTAGTTTAGAAACATCGGAAATTTCTCAGTTGTTTTAGGTCAGGATGATAATTGTCCATTGCGGATAGCGATCAGATGCTGACCAAGAGGGTTGCAGATTCGAGTTCGCAATGGCAGATCATGTATTCCCATGGAAATTTCCGGTAAATGACATGTTGAGTTTTGGGATGCTTATTTCAGGATAGTAAGTCTTTTTAGGATCCTTAAGACGAGTTGGTTCGTTGCCTTTAATTTGGCACTTCCACCCAGATTATTGAGTATTCACCCCGTTTTCCCTATGTCGATACTTTGCAATTACCTTCATGACCTTTCTCATTGGATTCAGCGCCAGACCATTTAGTTCGAGCGTGATCCTTTGTTCACCAAACAGCCAGTCGTAACTTTGGACCGGCAGGCGAAGAAACCTCGATCGAAGGTCTTTCCATCAGTGAAGGTATTTTGGCGCATCCCAACGGGTGAAGAGATCACTTGGGAGGCCGAGGGCGAGATGCGGAAGAAGTTCCCTCATCTCTCTGAAGGTATGCGTAGCTTTGTATTTTAAAATTCGGGGACGAATTTTCTTTAAGGGGGGAAGATTGTAACACCTTAGGTTGTGTTTAGGGGTTAATTTTATTTTAATATATAGTTTTAGTAAAAATTTTACCAAATTAAGTTTCAAATTTTATCTTAATTAATGAGTATTTTATTAGGATTTTTCTAGACACACACACACCTGTGCATGTAAACTAAGGTTTAGATTTGGAGTTAAACCATGATTAGCTAGCATGAAGGATTAAGCCATTCTCTTTAAGTTAATAGATACTTATTAGGTGTCTTTGGGTTTTTATTTATGTGTGTTGTTCTTTTCTTTTATGAGAAATGATGTGGACCTTATTGACTTGGTGAGAGTGAAGGGGTATGGGCTTCAGGGTTGAGCCATGCTCATTAAATGAAGAAAGAGAGAGGGGGGGTCTTTGACTTGTGCTCTCATTTCCCTCCTCATTCTCATTCTCACAACTCTCACATACACACACACACTCACCTAGCAGCCGCAGCAGCCCCAGCACCATGAGAAGCAGCAGTAGACAGCAGCATCAGCAGCAGCAATAACAGCAGCAGCAGCAAGCAGTGACAACAGCAGCAGCAGGCAGTGGCAGCAGCAGCACCATCAACAGCAGCCCCCAGCAGCTGCAGCAGCACTTCCCATGTTCTCAACCTCGTTTCTCCTTGCACCTAGGGTCTTGTAAGGTATAGAATCTTCACCCAACTTCGTGTTTTCCTAACATATGTGTAGTTTAGCTTCGGTTTGTGTAAAAAGTGAGATTTTGGGCTTGAAATGGTGATTTGTGTAGATTTTTGGTAAAGTGCTGTTAGTGTTGGTTAACCTAGCCTAATTAGGTGTTATTAAGACCATGTAAACCTAGTTAGAACCCAGATTACACCAAAATACCATAGGGTTTCAAATTGTGCAAAATCTAGCATTTTAAAGTGAAATTTTAGCTCTCTGTGATATGCTATTGTCCCGAGTAGTTCAGGTTAAAATTGAGTTAACTGGAGCACACTTGATATACCCTGACCATAACACCAGAGCCCTAGACCCCCACCCCAATGTGAGGACGTCGGTTTATTCATTCTGGCCGCAATTTGCGGCCAGATGAGGGAATTTTTGGTGTAGTTTGCATGGGTAGGAGTCTGCTACATTTTTAGGGCCAGTGGTATGTATAATTTTATAAGTTGTTAATCTGGGTAGAATCTGGGACGTTATATCTGTAAGTCCACGTTGCCCACCCCGGTGCTTGCGGGGAGGCAGAAAACGGAATAAAAATCTGATTTTTACGGTACTAGGCAACATGGACTAACTAAAGGAGGATCTTTGCTAAACAAAAACTAACCACAAGCTAACTAGTATTAGCTACATGGAAGAAAGGTTATACCTTGGGCATTATGTCCTTCTCTCCTTGCTCCTTTGAGTGGAAGAAAGAGATCACCTTGTCGCCTTCTCCAGTCGAAGAAGGATCCACCCGAGAGCCTCAACCTTTGGCTTCAACTTCAAGCAAGAAGAAACTAAGGTGCTAGAAGTGCTAATCCTAGAACCTTAGATGAGAGTAGAGATTACTTTAGAGAGGTTTATCTCAAGCTCAAGTGTTTCTCAACACATGAGAGGGGAGTGCTAGAGAGAGAGGAAGAGGAGGAGAGAGAATCTATATGATAGAATGAGGAGAAATATGAACCATTCTCTCTAATATGGGTGAATTATGAAATTAGATAATTAGCTAGATAATTGTCATGGTTAATCAAGACTTGACCATTATCATTTCATATTTAATGCAAATTGCAAGGATCAAAGAGCATCTTTTATATGGAATGATGATGGTCAAAGTGTCAACCTAGGTCAACAAGTCAAATAAGGTCAAAAGGTCAACAACCCTAACCATGCACAATTATATATAACTAATATCAATTATTCATAATACACACATAAGCATTAGGGTTAATAAAATGACAATGGTCATTAACCCTAATCAAAGTCCTCTACCTCTGTCTCAGTCAACTGTGCATACGCGCCCATATCCGTGATCCGTGGAACACGAATACAATGGGATAAGACAAATCCCAAATCATATACTAGGATCCGGCTTAAACCAAAGCCCGCTAGTATAAACTGTCCGGATAGCAAACGTGCACAAGTGCGCGGATGTGAACGAACCATGTCGCAAAACCATGCGACCTCTACTCATTTTGCCTAAAGGCGAATAACTCTTTGTGTGGGACTCTAAAGACTCGACACTACGCTGGCAGTGGGTTTAACCACAGACCGCAAGCGGCACAAGCTGTACGTAACGGTCCCCAGGTAGATGCCGATAAGAAGACTGACGAGGTGACCCCATCTGAAGTCCTACTGAGCCTGAATGTGACAGTCTCCGTACAGTCCGGTCTGTTCGTCTGATACATCGCATGGCGGGCCTAGGGGGGCGGTGAACATCAGTCCCCTAATAGCGGTATAAGTCGTGTCGGAGTGTAGCCCAGAACACCCTGAGATAACACTGGAAACCTACCAGTATATCTCGCTTGCCCTGGCCAGGGACTACTTGCGTAATGGCTCTCCTGGACACAGCGCGATGTCAACCCCCAATACCGGGAGAGACGAATCCTGTCTAACCGTCACTGCCTCCAAGTGCTTCGGGACTGCACCCAACTACTTCCTGTTTGCACGACTCCTTTGAGCCGTGGTAGGGTAGTAATCAAAGTACAGTGGGAACACACTCGAGGTGAAGTGACAGTGTCAAGTCAGCGGACTAACCTGTACTTATGTCACCTGGGAACTGATAACTGACGATAGGTATAATACCAACCAACAGTTCCCGACGAGTCATGTCCAGTGTACTCGTAACCTAACGAGCACCCGCATACTATCTCAAGTACGACGTACTGACGGCTGTGGGACAGACCGTCTTCCATGCTGGGATGAGAAGCGCATACGCTAGTCTACTCCGGAGTATCGATGCCCTGTCTCGATAGTCCTATGACTAGGGACCTGTATAAGGATGTGCATATGGATTACCCAGCCCCCACGAGTGTGAGCACCATCACAACGTTGGTAATCAAGCAAAGATCCTAAGGGCTCTACTAATATGTATATAAGCGATATGCTAAAAGAAACAAATGCACATATTAAAGCAGAGACAAACCATGTAGCATACTACCATTTCGACAAAGATTGTATATACAACTGTGAATATCCCAAGCTTCCATCAAGTAATATACATACTAGTATGATACAGTAATGGCATCTAGGGCATATACACTAACAATCTCTCACTTGCACTAAGGCCATGTACTGGCGTATCGAAGACCTATCATCTTGATCAGCCGCTCGAACAGAGTCTGGGGTAAGGCCTTCGTGAATGGATCTGCAGTGTTATCTTCTGAAGAAACCCTCCGAACCTCGATCTCCTGGCGATCCACGATCTCCCTGATCAGGTGATACCGCCTTAAGATGTGTCTGGATTTCTGATAGGACCTGGGTTCCTTCGCTAAAGCTATAGCCCCGTTGTTGTCGCAATACAGAGGTATTGGATCAACAATGGACGTAATCACCTAAAGTTCTTTCAAGAACTTCCTCATCCAGACAACTTCTTTTGCGGCATCAGATGCAGCGATGTATTCCTCTTCCATAGTCGAGTCAGCAACGGTTTCCTGTTTGGAACTCTTCCAACACACCGCCCCTCCATTGAGGGTAAAGACAAAACCCGACATGGACTTGGAATCATCCTTGTCACTCTGGAAGCCGGAGTCAGCAAAAGCCTCAATCTGGAGGTCTTTTCCGCCATACACCAAGAACATCTCCTTAGCCCTTCTCAGGTACTTAAGAATGTTCTTTACTGCTATCCAATGTTTCTCCCCAGGGTTTGACTGATACCTGCTTACCACACTCAGTGCATAAGCCACATCTGGTCTGGTACACAACATCGCATACATTATAGAGCCTACCGCAAAAGCGTAGGGTATAATAGACATGCGATCCCTTTCCAAATCAGTCTTGGGAGACATCTCTTTGGAGAGGGTGATCCCATGACAAGCCGGTAGATTACCGCGCTTGGAATCTTGCATACTGAATCTTTTCAGTATGGTGTCAATGTACCTGGACAGCGAGAGTCCTAAAATCCTCTTGGATCTGTCACGATAGATCCGGATCCCCAGAATCTATGAGGCATCACCCAGGTCTTTCATGGAGAACCTGTGTGACAAGAACCCCTTGACAGATTGTAGCATAGGAATGTCATTTCCTATTAAGAGAATGTCATCCACGTATAAAACGAGGAATACTACAGTTCTCGCTACAAATCTACAATAGATGCATGGTTCATCTAGATTTTTGATAAAGCCAAATTCCTTCACCGTCTCATCAAAACAGATGTTCCAACTCCGCGATGCCTGCTTTAGTCCATAAATGGACTTAAGCAACTTGCACACCTTTCCGCTGCTCCCACTCTGAATGAAACCCTCTGGCTGGTCCATATAGACACACTCCTCTAAATTTCCATTTAGAAAAGCTTTCTTTACGTCCATCTACCAAATCTCATAATCGTGGAAGGCAGCAATGGCAAGAAGGATCCGAATGGATTTCAGCATAGCTACTGGAGAAAAGGTTTCGTCACAGTCCAAACCAGGTCACTGACGAAAACCCTTCGCAACCAGTCTAGCTTTATAGGTCTCAACCAGTCCATCTACACCAATCTTCCTTTTGAAGATCCACTTGCATCCTACGGGTTTTACCCCATCTGGAGCAATGTCCAACGTCCATACTTTGTTGGTGTACATGGACTCCATTTCGGTCCGCATTGCATCCAGCCATTTTACCGAGTCAACGGTCAGAATGGCTTGCTGGAAGCTAGTAGGCTCATCACAATCTATGATGCAATCCTCTTTATCCCCATCTATGAGAAAACTGTAGTATCTCTCGGGCGGATGAGACTGCCTACTACTCCTGCGGAGTGGCGTGGGAATATCCTGATCTTTCGAACCCTCTGGTTCTACTAAGCTTTCAGTAATAGCTCGTGGTTCTGGAATTTCTTCCAGTTCTATTGCGCTCCCACTTATTTCTTTTTCTATGAACTGGTGTTCTAGAAAGTGGGCATGGCGCGAAACAAAAACCTTTTGTTCCTCATCGCAATAGAAGAAATATCCCTTGGAGTTCTTTGGATATCCCACAAACTTGCACTGTACTGAGCGTGCCTCGATCTTGTCCGCATGCTGCTTTTTGACAAAAGCTGGACATCCCCATGTCTTAATGTGATTAAGATAGGGTTTCTTCCCACACCACATCTGATATGGTGTAGTAGGCATTGTCTTAGTTGGAACTCGGTTCAAAAGGTATGCAGCTGATTCTAGCGCATATCCCTAGAACGATCACGGTAACTCAGCGTTACTCATCATGGACCGTACCATATCCAATAGGGTTCGGTTCCGTCTCTCCGATACACCGTTATGTTGCGGAGTGTATGGAGGAGTAAGCTGAGAGAGAATTCCATTCTCTTTTAAGCAACCCAGGAACTTGGCACTCAAGTATTCACCACCTCGATCAGATCTCAGTGCCTTGATACTTTTGCCTGTTTGTTTTTCTACTTCATTCTTGTATTCCTGGAATTTTTCAAAAGCCTCGGATTTATGTTTCATTAAAAAGACATATCCGTACCTTGAAAAGTCATCCGTAAAAGTAATGAAGTAAGAATAACCGCTTCGTGCATGCGTAGACATTGGACCGCACACGTCGTTGTGTACGAGTCCTAAGAGCTTGCTCGCTCTTACTCCGTGTCCAGTGAACGGAGTCTCTGTCATCTTTCCTTTGAGACAGGATTGACAAGTTGCATATGACTGATATTCGAACGGATCCAAATATCCTTCTGTATGTAACTTAGTCAACCTTCTCTCATTGATGTGACCCAGTGTACAATGCCATAAGAAAGTTTTATTGATTTCTGGAGACTTTCTTTTGTGTGTATTCTGGACGTTGAAAATCTGTGGTTGGTTTAATACGTATATACCGTTGTTTAATGTACCTGACCCAATCAAAACTTGATTAAGGTGAATGTTCACTACATTACTTACAAATGCAAATTCATAACCTTCTTTAGACAATAAAGATACAGAAATGATATTACAGGTTGCATTTGGTACAAAATAACAACTATGTAAAACCAAAAAGTGTCCATCTCACAATCCCAGGTAATAGTCCCCCACGGCCTCAGCATCCATGCTAGCTCCGTTTGCAACTCTGAGGGTCATATCACCTGCCTTCAAAACTCTACGCTTTCTCAACGCCTGCAAAGGATTACAGATATGAGTTTATTGATAGACAGTTTTCAATAACATACACACCTGAAGCTGAAGCCGCAACTCGCTTCAGATCCTGGGTTCTGGCCTTCCAAGCTTTGCAATCTTGTTTCCAGTGTCCACTTGTCACGACCCGCAGGGTACGGAACGTGACTGGCACTTAAGTTTACGAAACGTCTAAAGGCGTCCGTAAAATAAGTAAGCCAAAAGCCCAGAAACAAAACCAATTAAGCAAAAGAGTGAAGAAAACCCAATCAATAGAAAGCGAGTTATCAATAAGTCATGTAAAACACTTTTTAAAAACAATACCAATTTTTCCCGAAAATTTCGGCAGAGTCTCCTTTGTAAACACTGGCCCCCAAAAATGGGTACAACAAAATATATACATGAATCCAACAAAATAGGGCATCCCCAAGCGGGAGCTAGCTCTTCGCCACAAGGCGGTCACAAATCCCACGCAATGTAAATGACAGCAAGCATAATAATCATAAGGAAGCATGAAAAAAGGTAGCATGTCGGCTCAAGTGAGCTCGACCCCAAAATACAGCATAAAATCCACAAACCTCACAGTCTCATCTCTAGGTCAATATACAATAATCTGGTGGAAACAATAGATGGAGTACACTAGATACAAAGAATATACAAGGTGGTACAAAATAATAACAAAACCCACCTATGAGCAAATCTCGAGCTCAGGCAAAAGAGGCAAAAGAACAAGTGCGCCCGCCGCTACTGAACTGACGGAGCGGACCTGCAAAAGACTGTGGCACAACGGGGGTGAGTTGCCAACTCGTGAGTAATAAATAACATCTACAAAGGCTATCGTATGCATGCACACAAGCATCCTAGCATCTAAAATACAGGTATGACTGGATGCACTAGCAGGTGTGTATATAACATCAGTGTACTAATATGCATGCAACATGAATATCTGAGGCCTCAATAAGTATATATAAGAAATATTTTATCTCTTTTTGTTTTTGAAACTCTTTTAGAATGCCAGCATAATGTCAATGAATCGACGAAAATCGGTGTCCAGCAACGACACCCAAAAGCTGTCTCAAATCTCATAAATCCATGTCATAGTGTCTCTGGCCTCAGCCATCCGGCTGACCCATCTCAGTATCGATATATCATCCACTCGCGGCCCCGGTCGGTATCCTCTGGATATCCGCCGTGCCCAATGAAGTCACCGGTAGGTAATCCGTCCCCTGCCAGGCTCATCGTCAGCACCACGAGCTTCTTGCCCCGGGGTACCCTACCGGGCCCACCATGTACCCGAAACGGTTCATCCAACTCCTCGAAACGGGTCTCCAAAAACCACAGCAAACTCATGGTGGACGGCACTTACATCACTAGAAAACCGCAATTTACATATTTTAAAAATATCATAAGTTTGGAAATTTTGCGGCATTCCCCCCAAATCCAGCAATATCATAAAATCTCAAGAAATCCTCATAAGTGCATATATCAGTGATAATGAATGAATATGGTATCAATAATCAAGTTGCGATGTGTGATTAATGGATTAAGCATGAACAATTAATATGATGAAGTACATGCACATGAATAGCAATTCTACGGTTTCATTTTTAGGAATTAAAGACAATAACACCAGTTTAAGCATCAATTTGTAAAAGGTTTCAATTTAAAAGTTATCTAGTGTGGTGGCATGGCAATTACCCGGGTGTGTGTGTAAACATGAATAGTGCTCGTGCTGCATATAAAAACCTGGAAATGGTGCATGTGTCCTACAATTGAGTTTGCGTATCTGGGTATAACACATTGATCTAATTGCAGCAATTATCATGCCAGTATTATTATTCTAATGTCACAAGTGGTTATCCAGTTTACTAAATCTATCGGCGACTTGCGCCATCCAAACGATCGTCCCCCGTAGATGTTAAATCTACTCACCGGAATCCCTGGCTAGCTGTGTCCAATCACCGCCTTTCCCTTTCCCTTTCGCGCCGCGTCTGACGTCTCCGCGACCGAACCTGGAATTTACATCAATACCAGACATAAGGTTACACATTCAAGAACGACGCAAAACCCCAACGAAACTACTAAAGTTCGCTAGCTAGGTACAACGTGCACAAAGTGTGCGGAACACACGCGAAAATCGCAAAAACTGCCAAAAAAATGCCGATTTGGTCGCCCGGCAAAACTAAAACCCAACTACCCAAAAATCCGCACTCACGCATCCTAAAAGTCGTAGGACAAGCCATTACAATCATCAAGATGTCGAAAATAATTCATCACATAATTTATATAAAAATCTAGTAAGCATATACATCCCAAAATCGGTGCAAAAATCGCCGATTTGCGTCAAAACGACTACAATATAGCATAATTACCCAAGTCACACCATTAGATAACCAGTACACAAAATTTCAACACATAAATCATGCTTCGAAACCTATATTCACAACCAAACCCTTTCTTAATTTTTATAAATAGCAATTGCAATCAAAATTCCACACTAAAATAACTTAGATTAGCATAATTTGAAGCCACATAAGCAAAGTAATCCTATTGATTAAGTTAGTAAAACACTAGCAAGCAAAATAAATTAATTAACCCAATAATGGTTTTCTAAACCCTAATCAACTCACTAATCATGTTTCACAAACCATTCCATACACAAAACCTCTCTTGAAAATCCTAAAACAACAATTTCACACTTCTAAAATTAACTAATTTAGCAAAATTGAAAACTACATCAACAAGGTAACTATATAGATTAGTTAATTAACCACTAGATTAACTATAAAACAACTTAATTAACTATTATGGCTTTCAAACCCTAGTTAGATTTTTCAAGCAAAACCTAAGAAAACTAGATTAAACTACACTAAATTAACACTAAACCATGCATTTAAAGGAATTTAGCAACACAAGAAAGAAACTTGATGAGAATTATACCTCACTTGAGATCTAGAAAGAATGGATTTTGCTCCAAGTGATGGCCTCAAACACCAAGATCCAAGCAAGAATCGCTAAGGAAAGGATAGCATAAGGATTTGCTTTGGTTTTGTGAAGAAATTTGTGGATTTGTAAGGATTTTGAGTTGGAATTTGATGAGTTTAGAAGGAAATGAGAGGGGGAAATTTGGGGGCTGTTTTCCTGCAGGGATTTTCGGCTGAGAGGAGGAGTGGGGATGGTGTGGGCAAGTGGGGAAGGTCATGGGTCAAGTCCACAAAGTCAATGCACCATACTTTATCCATTTTAATTAAAATAAAACCATTAAATCAACTCAAGAAGCAACTAAAGAATTGAGGCCAGAAATTTCTGGTCTCACACAAGGTGGGGCTGTCCTAGGGCTGAGGAAAAAGGGAGAGGGGTTTTACAAAAGAAATTTTATGCAAAAAGGCCCCCTACAACTCAAAAATTGCAAGTTTTAGCCCAAAATTCAATAAATTCGTTTCAATTCATAAAAATTTGTTAAAAATCAAAATAAATTACTAAAAATTTATGTTACCACTAGATTTTAATTATAATAATTTTAGAGATTAAAATTAGCCCGGAAAATTTTTTATTTATCGCTAATTTAATGTATTTTCTTACCGGCTTAAAATAATATTAAAAAAAATTGAAAAATAGGGAAAAAATTTTAAATGACCAAAATTTCATAATTAACTCATTAGCTACTAAAAACAAGTAATTACCTATCCACTTTAAGTATAATTAGCCCTAAACTGCAAAATATCGAGAAAGACGGTTTTCGGAAAAATACCGAATTTTCACCGAATTTTAGGAAAACACCAAAACGACTTTTCAAGTCGCTACAATCTTCCCCCCTTAATGAAATTCGGTCCCCGAATTTAAAAATATAGCTACGCATACCTTCAAAGAGATGGGGATATTTCTTCCTCATCTCGCCCTCGGTCTCCCAGGTAACCTCCTCGCTGCTTGGGCTACGCCAAAGGACCTTGACGGTTGGTATAACCTTCGACCTCAACTTCTTCACCTGCCGATCCAGGATGGCCACCGGCTGCTCTGCAAAAGAAAGGTCACGCTCTAGCTGGACTGTCGGGTGCTGAATTGCGTGCGAAGGGTCGTGAAGGTACTTGGGGAGCATCGAAACAAGGAAGACGGGGTGAACATCGGGAAAGCTGGGAGGAAGAGCCAAACGATAAGCAACAGCGCCAACACGCTCGAGGATCTCGAAGGGACCTACGAATCTAGGGCTAAGCTTCCCCTTTCGCCCAAAACGCATCACACCCTTAATCGGAGAGACTTTCAGAAAAACATGGTCGCCAACTGCGAACTCTAACCTGCGACGGCGCCTGTCTGCATAGGATTTCTGTCTGCTCTGAGCCGCTCTCATCCGGTCTCGGATCAACTGTACCTTCGCTGTCGTCTCCTCAACAAGCTGCGGCCCCAAAATGCTGCCCTCGCTGAGCTCTGTCCAACAAACGGGCAATCTGCATCTCCTCCCATACAATGCCTCGAAAGGTGCCATCTGAATAGTATCCTGGAAGCTGTTGTTGTAGGAGAACTCCACTAGAGGTAAATGACGATCCCAGCTACCACCAAAGTCTAAAACGCACGCTCTGAGCATGTCCTCGAGAGTCTGAATGGTCCGCTCTGACTGTCCGTCTGTCTGCGGATGAAACGCTGTGCTGAAGCTCAAACGAGTGCCCAAAGCCTCCTGAAGTCTCTGCCAAAGTCGGCTGGTGAACTGAGTGCCTCGATCTGACACGATACAAGTCGGCACACCATGTAGTCGCACGATCTCGTCAATATAGAGCTGAGCATACTGAGCGAAGCTGAAAGTCGTCTTCACTGGAAGGAAGTGAGCCGCTTTCGTCAATCTATCCACGATCACCCAGATGGATTCGTACCCTCGACTGGTCCTGGGTAGACCCACAACGAAATCCATCGAAATCTGTTCCCATTTCCACTCTGGAATGGGTAACGGCTGTAGCTCTCCTGCGGGCCTCTGGTGCTCGGCCTTGACTTGCTGACAAGTCAGGCATCTCGAAACGAATTCCGCAATGTCCCTCTTCATCCCGTCCCACAAGTAGGTCTTTCTCATATCATGGTACATCTTGGTGGAACCGGGGTGGACACTATACACTGATCGGTGTGCCTCCTCAAGAATGTCGCGCCGCAATCCATCAGCATCTGGTACGCACAGTCTAGATCCATATCGTAAAATCCCCTGATCGTCAACCACGAACTCGGAAAATCTGCTCTGTCCCATCTGTGCCATGATCTCTGAGCAACGGTCGTCACTGCACTGTGCCTCATATATACGGTCAACCAACTGTGGGCGTGCACGAACATGCACGAGCTGTCCCCCTGTCTGAGTGAACTCGAACTCAACTCGGCTGTCGCATAACATCTGCCAATCTGCTGACGACTGCCTCTGCACTGCGCGCAAAAAGGATAGACTACCCCCGGGCCTCCTACTCAACGCATCCGCCACCACATTCGCCTTGCCGGGGTGATATAAGATCTCGCAGTCGTAGTCTTTCACCAACTCCATCCAACGACGCTGTCTGAGGTTCAGGTCTCGCTGCTGAAATATGTACTTTAAGCTCTTTTGATCGGTGAATATCTGACATGACTCGCTGTAAAGGTAATGTCGCCAAATCTTCAGTGCAAAGACCACTGCAGCCATCTCCAAATCATGAGTGGGGTAGTTCTGTTCATGCTTCTTCAACTGCCGAGAAGCATAAGCGATCACCCGGCCATGCTGCATCAAAACGCATCCTAATCCCACTCGCGAAGCATCACAGTAGACAACAAATCCGCCTGATCCCGAAGGCAAAGATAATACCGGCGCCGTAGTCAAACATGTCCGCAGCTGCTGAAAACTGCGCTCGCACTCCTCCGTCCAGACGAAAGGAACTCCCTTCCGGGTCAAACCGGTCAACGGTGCAACTATACGGGAGAAGTCCTGAACAAAACGCCTGTAGTAGCCCGCCAAGCCTAGAAAACTACGGATCTCAGTAACCGATGTAGGTCGGGGCCACTGCTGAACAGCCTCAATCTTCTTCGGGTCCACACAAATGCCGTCTCTCATAACCACGTGACCCAAGAATCCGACACTGTCCAGCCAGAATGCACACTTGGAGAACTTCGCGAACAGCTGGTGCTCCCTCAGAGTCTGTAACGTAATCCGCAAGTGTTGCTCGTGCTCCTCTCTGCTCCGGGAGTACACCAAGATATCGTCGATAAACACGATGATGAACAAGTCAAGATACGGCCTGAATGTATGGTTCATCAAATCCATAAATGCTGCTGGGGCGTTGGTGAGTCCGAACGACATCACCAAAAACTCGTAGTGGCTATAGCGTGTACGGAAAGCTGTCCTCGGTATATCCTCCTGTCGAACTCGCAGCTGATGGTATCCTGATCGCAAGTCGATCCTCGAAAAATACGCCGCACCCTGAAGCTGGTCGAACAAATCATCAATGCGCGGCAACGGATATCTGTTCCGAACGGTAACTTTGTTCAGCTGGCGGTAGTCGATACATAAGCGCAAACTTCCATCCTTCTTCTTGACAAACAGGACCGGAGCACCCCACGGAAAAACACTCGGTCGAATAGGCCCCTTATCTAACAGATCCTGCAACTGATCCTTCAGCTCTCGAAGCTCTGCCGGGGCCATCCGATAAGGCGGTATAGAAATAGGCCCCGAACCGGGAATCAAATCAATGCAGAACTCAACATCGCGCTCAGGCGGTAGCCCAGGTAGCTCATCGGGGAAAACATCAGGGAACTCACAAACTACCGGGACCCGGTCCAACGGAACCTCTGCAGCTCGAGTATCACAAACAAACGCTAAGAATCCCTGACATCCCTTCCGCAAGAGCTGACCAGCGCGAAGAGAAGAAATTAAGCTGGGAAGGGCGACACTGCGGTCTCCCTGAATAACAAGGACTGGCTTTCCCGGAAAGCTAAATCTGACTGCCTTCTCACGGCAGTCCACCGAAGCATAACAAGTGGCTAGCCAATCCATGCCCAGAAGCACATCAAAGTCCAACATATCGAGGAGTATCAAATCAACTGATGAATCCCTATCCCCGATACGAACGGAACACAAACGAAATACAAACCGAGCGACAAACGACTCGCCTACCGGAGTAACGGCAACAAGCGGCTGATCTAACGACGACGACTCACGGCCCAACATCGGTGCAAAGTGTGTAGATACGTACGAATGTGTGGAACCTGGGTCGAATAATACCCATGCGTCGAAAGAAAAAACTGGCAAAGTACCTGTCACAACGGCATTGGATTCCTGCGCATCCTGCGGTGTCAAAGCAAAAACTCGGGCCTGTCCTCCACCGATAGCGGGCTGACCTCGACCTCGGCCTCTGCCTCCTCGTCCTCTCTGAACAGGACCGCCACGTCCACGGCCTCTCGGTGCACCTAACTGGCGTGGAGCATCACCTGGGGTAGGAAGTAGGGCTCTCTGAGGAGGGGGTGGTGATGGTGGTAGGGTCACATGCGGAACTGTCGCTGCTCCCTGTCGTCTCACCGGACAGTCTCTGACAAGATGGTGCAGACTCCCGCACCCAAAACATCCCGGCGAAGGCTGCTGCCCCTGGGGATAAGAACCATATAACTGTCCCCGCCCAAATCCTCTGCCGGGCCTATCTCTCAGAAAAAATCTGGCGCGCTGTCTCTGAGACGGTACATCGGTGCGAATCCTCTTCGGCCCAGAAACGGCCGAAGTCTGTGATATGCGTGCCTCCATCCGCAATGCCGTATCCTTAGCAGCTGAATAAGTGTCGTAGTGCTGGGCGCCAATGGCAAGGTATAGCTGGGCATCAAGTCCCTGTACGAACCTCTTCACCATCTTCTCCTCGGTATCCACCAAATACTGAGCATATCGGGATAACTGTGTAAACTAGATGTCATACTCAGACACCGTCATCCCAGGTGTCTTGACTAAGGCCTCGAAGCTACGAGCTCTGGCGTCACGAACGCTCTCTGGAAGGAAACGGGCTAGAAAGACCGCTGTAAACTCGACCCAAGTCATAGGCCGTAGATCTGCAGCTCGACCTCTCAAGACTGACTCCCACCATGTCTGCGCGAGACCCTCTAGTCGGAAACTCGCAAGCTCTACCCATCGATCATCCGAACATCTCAGCGAACGGCAGATCCTGGCTAAACTGTCAAGGAACGTCTGTGGGTCCTCCGCTGTCTCGGTGCCGGTGAATATTGGAGGTCTCAGCCTTATGAAATCCTGTAGTGAAACCGGAATAGCCACGGTGGTAGTAGTAGGAGCAGGTATCATGGTCGTCTGTGATGTAGTAGGTACATCATCCGGCCTCGGTGTATGACTGGCTGCAACTAGGGATCCTACCATCTGACGTAGCTCCTGCATGCCTCCCATCATCTGTCGCAACTCCTCCATACCAGTCTCGAGCCTATCCATACGGCCTGGAGAAGGTGGATCGGTCTGTCCCTGCGGCATAGGCATACCACCCTGCTCAGTCCCAGTCTCGGACGAGCCAACTCGAATCTCGTCTCTGGCGGCAGCCCTCTGTGCCCTCGTAGCCTTCGGCGGCATAGTGGCTGTTACAGGAAAACGGATAGTAAGGACAGTGCAATAGGATCATAGGATACACGGAATTGAAGAAGGAAATTTCCAAGCAAGTATCCTAAAGTCACTTAGGCGGAGTACCGTATCGTAAGTATGCCGCGGACATACGCACGCTACGTTACCCTGCTTAAGTCACTTACTCCATCTACCAAGGGTCATCCTACACTCACAAAGGTAAACCTATTGCTTTGATACCAACTTTGTCACGAACCGCAGGGTACGGAACGTGACTGGCACTTAAGTTTACGAAACGTCTAAAGGCGTCCGTAAAATAAGTAAGCCAAAAGCCCAGAAACAAAACCAATTAAGCAAAAGAGTGAAGAAAACCCAATCAATTGAAAGCGAGTTATCAATAAGTCATGTAAAACACTTTTTAAAAACAATACCAATTTTTCCCGAAAATTTCGGCAGAGTCTCCTTTGTAAACACTGGCCCCCAAAAATGGGTACAATAAAATATATACATGAATCCAACAAAATAGGGCATCCCCAAGCGGGAGCTAGCTCTTCGCCACAAGGCGGTCACAAATCCCACGCAATGTAAATGACAGCAAGCATAATAATCATAAGGAAGCATGAAAAAAGGTAGCATGTCGGCTCAAGTGAGCTCGACCCCAAAATACAGCATAAAATCCACAAACCTCACAGTCTCATCTCTAGGTCAATATACAATAATCTGGTGGAAACAATAGATGGAATACACTAGATACAAAGAATATACAAGGTGGTACAAAATAATAACATTACCCACCTATGAGCAAATCTCGAGCTCAGGCAAAAGAGGCAAAAGAACAAGTGCGCCCACCGCTACTGAACTGACGGAGCGGACCTGCAAAAGACTGTGGCACAACGGGGGTGAGTTGCCAACTCGTGAGTAATAAATAACATCTACAAAGGCTATCGTATGCATGCATACAAGCATCCTAGTATCTAAAATACAGGTATGACTGGATGCACTAGCAGGTGTGTATATAACATCAGTGTACTAATATGCATGCAACATGAATATCTGAGGCCTCAATAGGTATATATAAGAAATATTTTATCTCTTTTTGTTTTTGAAACTCTTTTAGAATGCCAGCATAATTTCAATGAATCGACGAAAATCGGTGTCCAGCAACGACACCCAAAAGCTGTCTAGAATCTCATAAATCCATGTCATAGTGTCTCTGGCCTCAGCCATCCGGCTGACCCATCTCAGTATCAATATATCATCCTCTCGCGGCCCCGGTCGGTATCCTTTGGATATCCGCCGTGCCCAATGAAGTCACCGGTAGGTAATCCGTCCCCTGCCAGGCTCATCGTCAGCACCACGAGTTTCTTGCCCCGGGGTACCCTACCGGGCCCACCATGTACCCGAAACAGTTCATCCAACTCCTCGAAACGGGTCTCCAAAAACCACAGCAAACTCATGGTGGACGACACTTACATCACTAGAAAACCGCAATTTACATATTTTAAAAATATCATAAGTTTGGAAATTTTGCGGCTTTCCCCCGAAATCCAGCAATATCATAAAATCTCAAGAAATCCTCATAAGTGCATATATCAGTGATAATGAATGCATATGGTATCAATAATCAAGTTGCGATGTGTGATTAATGGATTAAGCATGAACAATTAATATGATGAAGTACATGCACATGAATAGCAATTCTACGGTTTCATTTTTAGAAATTAAAGGCAATAGCACCAGTTTAAGCATCAATTTGTAAAAGGTTTCAATTTAAAAGTTATCTAGTGTGGTGGCATGGCAATTACCAGGGTGTGTGTGTAAACATGAATAGTGCTCGTGCTGCATATAAAAACCTGGTAATGGTGCATGTGTCCTACAATTGAGTTTGCGTATATGGGTATAACATATTGATCTAATTGCAGCAATTATCATGCCAGTATTATTATTCTAATGTCACAAGTGGTTATCCAGTTTACTAAATCTATCGGCGACTTGCGCCATCCAAACGATCGTCCCCCGTAGATGTTAAATCTACTCACCGGAATCCCTGGCTAGCTATGTCCAATCACCGCCTTTCCCTTTCGCGCCACGTCTGACGTCTCCGCGACCGAACCTGGAATTTACATCAATACCAGACATAAGGTTACACATTCAAGAACGACGCAAAACCCCAACGAAACTACTAAAGTTCGCTAGCTAGGTACAACGTGCACAAAGTGCGCGGAACACACGCGAAAATCGCAAAAACTGCCAAAAAAACGCCGATTTGGTCGCCCGGCAAAACTAAAACCCGACTACCCAAAAATCCGCACTCACGCATCCTAAAAGTCGTAGGACAAGCCATTACAATCATCAAGATGTCGAAAATAATTCATCACATAATTTATATAAAAATCTAGTAAGCATATACATCCCAAAATCGGTGCAAAAATCGCCGATTTGCGTCAAAACGACTACAATATAGCATAATTACCCAAGTCACACCATTAGATAACCACTACACAAAATTTCAACACATAAATCATGCTTCGAAACCTATATTCCACAACCAAACCCTTTCTTGATTTTTATAAATAGCAATTGCAATCAAAATTCCACACTAAAATAACTTAGATTAGCATAATTTGAAGCCACATAAGCAAAGTAATCCTATTGATTAAGTTAGTAAAACACTAGCTAGCAAAATAAATTAATTAACCCAATAATGGTTTTCTAAACCCTAATCAACTCACTAATCATGTTTCACAAACCATTCCATACACAAAACCTCTCTTGAAAATCCTAAAACAACAATTTCACACTTCTAAAATTAACTAATTTAGCAAAATTGAAAACTACATCAACAAGGTAACTATATAGATTAGTTAATTAACCACTAGATTAACTATAAAACAACTTAATTAAATATTATGGCTTTCAAACCCTAGTTAGATTTTTCAAGCAAAACCTAAGAAAACTAGATTAAACTACACTAAATTAACACTAAACCATGCATTTAAAGGAATTTAGCAACACAAGAAAGTAACTTGATGAGAATTATACCTCACTTGAGATCTAGAAAGAATGGATTTTGCTCCAAGTGATGGCCTCAAACACCAAGATCCAAGCAAGAATGGCTAAGGAAAGGATAGCATAAGGATTTGCTTTGGTTTTGTGAAGAAATTTGTGGATTTGTAAGGATTTTGAGTTGGAATTTGATGAGTTTAGAAGGAAATGAGAGGGGGAAATTTGGGGGCTGTTTTCCTGCACGGATTTTCGGCTGAGAGGAGGAGTGGGGATGGTGTGGGCAAGTGGGGAAGGTCATGGGTCAAGTCCACAAAGTCAATGCACCATACTTTATCCATTTTAATTAAAATAAAACCATTAAATCAACTCAAGAAGCAACTAAAGAATTGAAGCCAGAAATTTCTGGTCTCACACAAGGTGGGGCTGTCCTAGGGCTGAGGAAAAAGAGAGAGGGGTTTTACAAAAGAAATTTTATGCAAAAAGGCCCCCTACAACTCAAAAATTGCAAGTTTTAGCCCAAAATTCAATAAATTCGTTTCAATTCATAAAAATTTGTTAAAAATCAAAATAAATTACTAAAAATTTATGTTACCACTAGATTATAATTATAATGATTTTAGAGATTAAAATTAGGCCGGAAAAATTTGTATTTATCGCTAATTTAATGTATTTTCTTACCGGCTTAAAATAATATTAAAAAAAATTGAAAAATAGGGAAAAATTTTTAAATGACCAAAATTTCATAATTAACTCATTAGCTACTAAAAACAAGTAATTACCTATCCACTTTAAGTATAATTAGCCCTAAACTGCAAAATATCGAGAAAGACGGTTTTCGGAAAAATACCGAATTTTCACCGAATTTCAGGAAAACACCAAAACGACTTTTCAAGTCGCTACACCACTTTTGTGACAGTAGAAGCATTCTTCCTTCCCCACCAGCTTTCCCGCTACCTTTGTTTCCTTTCTCTTTCCCTTCGTATCCACTTTACTAACACCGCCCCTTGGTTTGGTGGGGGCTTTCTTCTTCTTTCCCTTGGCTTTCGACCTGGACCTAGAAGAGGAAGATCCTCCTACAAACAAAGTGGATGTCTCCCTACCTTTCTGTAGGGTGCCCTCAGCACTCCTCAACATGTTCAGAAGTTCGGAAAGTTCAACCTCCTTTCCTTGCATGTTGAAGTTTAGGATAAACTGGGCGTAAGTGGAAGGAAGGGACTGGAGAATCAAATCAGTGTAGAGTTCATTCTCCAACGTGGTCCCGAGGTCCGCGAGCTCCTCTATGTAGCCAATCATCTTAAGGACGTGTTCCGCTACCGATGATCCGATAGACAATCTTGCCGAAAATAGCTTCTTCGACACTTCGTATCTGGCGATACGAGACTGCTCTCTATACAGTTCTTTTGTATGAAGAAATATGGACTCTAGGTCCATATTCTCATGCCTCCTCTGATGTTCGTTGTCCATCGAGGCAAGCACGAGGCATTTGGCCTTCGCGCAATCTATCTCCCATGTCTTACGGATTTCTACATCCGCGACGCTGGAGGTGGAACCTGGGACAGGGGGAGCTTTGGTGGTAAGGATATACCCCAACTTGTCAGAAGTGATTGCCATCTTGACATTCCTGAGCCAATCTTTGTAGTTTGGCCCTGTCAGTATGTTTTTATCTAGTAATAACTTAAGTCCGGTCATTTTGAATGGTCGCTGCAATTAGGAGAGAGAAAAGAAACACTTTAGCATGATGCTCTTGCAAGTTTAGAGTGGTTTTTAGTTTGTCTAAACAGGATGGCTCCCACTGTCTCTCGAATCCCTCCTCAAACCATAAAGGAAGAATTAGTCAGGATCAATCTCACCGTACAATACTTGCTTAACCGTTCAGCCAGGCCAGTGTCGGTACTTCGAGGGAGGTTTTCCAACGCTTTCGCGAAGTTCCTTAATTAAGTAACCTCTTTTTCCTGTGGGCGTAGCCCCGCTAACACCTTTCTAGACACCTACTAGGTTTATAGCATTGATCGTTAAGTGAGAACTTTCCCGAGGAGTAGCATATACTCACAGTAGGATCGGGATCCAAATATCATCGCGTAATAAAACCGAAGGAATCCTACCAGAATTATCACACTCCAAATGGTATGCAGCGCTAGCAAGTTTTAGTACTTATGAAACTCCCGAAGTGGATTTTTGCCCCATGCTCTTATGACCTTGACTTTGGACAAAATATCATAAGTCACATGTCAAGTTCTACCCGTCATTCTCCTGGTTAATTTGGACCCACCCGTACCTACCCTTGACTTTGGCCAAAATGGCAGCACGACCGTCCCAAACCAACGCATCTACCTATGCTGCACATGAATACCCAATAGCTACCAATCACTATGCCTTGACTTTGGCCAAAATACATAGCTTGAATATTTTTTGACCATTCATGTGGAATGACGGAGGGCTAAGAATGGTTTTGGCGAAACCGTGAACGTAGTGAACTTGATATAATCGATGGAACTAGATAGCTTTGAAAAGGAGTGGTTCAAGCTCCGTATTTAAAAGTTTAGTTTTGAAAAGAACCGAGTGGTTTTCAAAGTGTTCCAATCGACTTTTACTTGGTTTATTTTTCTTGCATTAAACTTAATGCGTCCCATCTTTTAATCCTACCATTGCAGAAAACAACCAAAATATGGTGTACGTTTATGCCATCCGCATTCGCCACGGGGCCCCGTCATCACCCGTTAGGTTACTTAAGTAACGACAGAGCGGGGGCTGGACTAGCGCGGATGCAAAACATAAGCAACACCTAAATAGTTATCATATATAAATATATAGCAATGATAGCCATTACAGATCGCAGATGAACACTTTGGATATACTAGGAATCCGCGATTCGTTCAAGCCTGCAACAAAAAGCGGATAACACGGCCGCGATGAATAGCCAAAACCCCACCCAAGACCCCTACGGGTGCGGCAAACTACCCGCCAAGTACCCGAAGCGAAGCAACCTCCCTCAACGACGTGAGTAGGCCACTCGGCACTTCGAGATACCCGGTAGTTTGTGCACCCCACCATGGGTCTATCCTAGGAGCAAAAACAGTAAAAAGAAATTATACAATGACGACTTCAACCCCGACCCGGTTGTGCGGCAAATAAATAATATTACATCAATTTACATATTACAATGAATGAAAGAAAAAGAAGCTCTCATCTCATATCCACCCCGGCTATTCATCCGCGACAATCCACCGAGTTCATATACACAAACCAATATGCATTACAGATCACAGATATGTATAACCCCCACTAATCGACGTATAGCGATTAGCGGACGTTGAATACATATAAACATCACAAATATAACCAATAGTCAAAGTATAGTGAAGTTCGATCAAAAAAATACGGATTTATAGCCACCCAAATACAAATTTCTATTCTGGAAAATCTGGGCAGAAATAAAATATCTTAAAAATCCCAAAACTATTACAGAAGAACGCTGCACCAAACAGGGTCCAAAACCGAGTCAACTCGGCCGCGGTACCGCGGCAAGAAGCATGTTCTTGCCGCGGAAACGCGACGCTTTGAACGGTTCACTGGATCGTCTTTGGTGAGTTTCTTAACAAAACCCTGAGCTGATTTTTGAAGTATGATTTATTATTTTTAGAGCAGAAATAAAAAAAAATAGAAAGTTAGAGTTTTGAAATTATAGTTTTGCGAATTTTCCGATCGAACTTCCATATACTTTACTAACTAGCTAGTTTATGTTTAGTTAGGCTCTGATACCACTGTATGTCCACGTTTCCCATCCCGGTGCTTGCAGGGAGGCGGAAAACGGAATAAAAATCAGATTTTTACGGTACTAGGCAACATGGACTAACTAAAGGAGGATCTTTGCTAAACAAAAACTAACTACAAGCTAACTAGTATTAGCTACATGGAATAAAGGTTATACCTTGGGCTTTATGTCCTTCTCTCCTTGCTCCTTGGAGTGGAAGAAAGAGATGACCTTGTCGCCTTCTCTAGTCGAAGAAGGATCCACCCGAGAGCCTCAACCTTTGGCTTCAACTTCAAGCTAGAAGTAACAAAGGTGCTAGAAGTGATAATCCTAGAACCATAGATGAGAGTAGAGATTACTTTAGAGAGGTTTATCTCAAGCTCAAGTGTTCTCAACACATGAGAGGGACTTGAGAGAGAGGAAGAGGAGGAGAGAGAATCTATATGATAGAATGAGGAGAAATATGAACCATTATCTCTAATATGGGTGAATTATGAAATTAGATAATTAGCTAGATAATTGTCATGGTTAATCAAGACTTGACCATTATCATTTCATATTTAATGCAAATTGCAAGGATCAAAGAGCATCTTTTATATGGAATGATGATGGTCAAAGTGTCAACCTAGGTCAACAAGTCAAGTAAGGTCAAAAGGTCAACAACCCTAACCATGCACAATTATATATAGCTAATATCAATTATTCATAATACACACCATAAGCATTAGGGTTAATAAAATGACAATGGTCATTAACCCTAATCAAAGTCCTCTACCTCTGTCTCAGTCAACTGTCCATACGCACCCATATCCGTGATCCGAGGAACACGAATACAATGAGATAAGACCAATCCAAATCATATACTAGGATCCGGCTTAAACCAAAGTCCGCTAGTATAAGCTGTCCGGACAGCAAACGTGCACAAGTGCGCGGATGTGAACGAACCCTGTCGCAAAACCATGCGAACTCTACTCATTTTGCCTAAAGGCGAATAACTCTCTGTGTGGGACTCTAAATACTCGACACTATGCTGGCAGTGGGTTTAACCACAGACCGCAAGCGGCACTAGCTGTACGTAACGATCCCCAGGTAGATGCTGATAAGAAGACTGACGAGGTGACCCCATCTGAACTCCTACTGAACCTGAATGTGGCAGTCTCCATACAGTCCGGTATGTTCGTCTGATACATCGCATGGCGGGCCTAGGGGGCGGTGAACGTCAGTCCCCTAATAGCGGTACAAGTCATGTCGGAGTGTAGCCCAGAACACCTTGAGAAAACACTGGAAACCTACCAGTATATCTCAACTTTCCTTTGCCAGGGACTACTTGTGTAATGGCTCTCCCTGGACACAGCGCGATGTCAACCCCCCAATACCGGGAGAGACGAATCTTATCTAACCGTCACCTGCCTCTAAGTGCTTCGGAACTGCATCCAACTACTACCTGTTTGCACGACTCCTTTGAGCCGTGGTAGGGTAGTAATCAATGTACAGTGGGGAACACACTCGAGGCGATGTGACAGTGTCAAGTCAGCGGACTAAGCTGTACTCATGTCACCCGGAACTGATAACTGACGATAGGTATAATACCAACCAACAGTTCCCGACATGTCATGTCCAGTGTACTCGTAACCAAACGAGCACCCGCATACTATCTCAAGTACGATGTACTGACGGCTGTGGGACAGACCGTCTCCCACGCTGGGATGAGAAGCGCATACGCTAGTCTACTCCGGAGTATCGATGCCATGTCTCGATAGTCCTACGACTAGGGACCTGTATATGGATGTGCTTATGGATTACCCAGCGCCCACGAGTGTGACCACCATCACAACGCTGGTAATCAAGCAAAGATCCTAAGGGCTCTACTAATATGTATATCAGCGATATGCTAAAAGAAACACTTGCACATATTAAAGCAGAGACAAACCAAGTAGCATACTACCATTTCGTGCAAGATTGTATATACATCTGTGAATATCCCAAGCTTCCATCAAGTAATATACATGCTAGTAAGATACAGTAATGGCCTCTAGGGAATATACACTAACAATATCGTATTTCTAGTAAGTTTGTTTCGCGCGATACGCGCGATACGCGAGAGGGTTCTGTGATTTAGCGTATCGCGGCGTGTCGGGATGAGTTTTAGACGCGTATACACGTTTTAGCATGTCGTACACACGCGTGTATAGTTCGCGACGCGAGCGTATCGTTTGGCTTGGATATCGCTTCTTGCGAGGTGGTTGCTTATATATGGATTCTTGTGTAATTCCAGGTTCGCAAGCGGGTACGACGGACGAAGCTAAGATAGGAAAGGAGGTGGTCGGCTACGAGTAGCGCACGACCAGGTGAGTAGATTTAACATCTAAGGGAAATCGCCCGTATGGCGTTAAGCGTCGGGGCGTGTTAGGATATTAGATTGTAGATATTCATATGGACTGTAGTAGCATACCTTATGGTTGCATGGAGAAATGATATCATAGGACATTGCACTGTCACTAACGGTTCAAGTCGCACGAGCACGATTTATATGCAACACTCACACCGTTAGTGATTGCCATGACACTCACATTATAGGATTGCTATAAATCATATATCATACTGATTCCACTTTGTTGATATTGTCATGATTTGCCGCATAATAGCATATGTTATATCCATATTTGGGCACATATACATCACATACCCATACTCATACAAGTGCACACATATATTGATATCTTCATATCTGCGCACATGCACACTGTATACTCATACCAGTGCACACATATATTGATATCTTCATACCTGCGCACATGCACACTGTATACACATACCAGTGCACATATATATTGATATCTTCATACCTGCGCACATGCACACTGTATACTCATACCAGTGCATACATATATTGATATCTTCATACCTGCGCACATGCACACTGTATACTCATACCAGTGCACACGTATATTGATATCTTCATACATGCACACATGCACACTGTATACTCATACCAGTGCATACATATATTGATATCTTCATACCTGCGTACATGGACACTGTATACTCATACCAGTGCACACATATATTGATATCTTCATACCTGCGCACATGCACACTGTATACTCATACCAGTACACACATATATTGATATCTTCATACTGGCGCACATGCACACTGTAAACTCATACCAGTGCATACATATATTGATATTTTCATACCTGCGCATATGCACACTGTATACTCATACCAGTGCACACATATATTGATATCTTCATACCTGCGCACATGCACACATTATACTCATACCAGTGCACACATATATTGATATCTTCATACCTGGGCACATGCACACTGTATACTCATACCAGTGCACACATATATTGATATCTTCATACATGCGCACATGCACACTGTATACTCATACCTGTGCACACATATATTGATATCTTCATACTTGCGCACATGCACACTGTATACTCATACCAGTGCACACATACAATGATTTTTTCATACTTGCTGAGATTACGCATTGAGATATATTGTTTCCATGTTAATTCTGGATTTGGGGAACTGTGGATATTTCAAAAGAGAATAGTTAATTATTTGAAAAACTGGTTTCCCTTGATATGATATTTCGGTGCGTCCACCATGTGTTTTCTCGGTACTAGAGTGATATATGTGAACCCGAATCGAGGAGTAGGATGAGGCCGATTACGGGTACATGGTGGACCCGGTATAGAACCCCGGTGCGAGAACGGTTTCGCTGTGTAGTAGACAGTGGGCCTGGCAGAGGGACTCCTACCTACCGGTGATTGGTTAGACCTGGCGGTTATCCGGAGGAAACCGACCAGAGTCGATGGATGGATACGGGACGACTCGTACTGCCGGGGCCGATGGCCGATACCGCAGACAGAGCCCATGGGCTAATCCGGACTGACGGATGCCCTATACAGGAGGATTAACGTGTCGATGCTTGGCACGAGTATTTCTTGATATTTTGGGTGCCGATGTTGGGCACTCACGATTATATGACATTTACTGGATTTGAGGACGGAGGATGACGACGACGCCTGAGTAGTATTGGTATTTGGGTGCATTGATGGGTACCGATTATATTTTCCACGATGGCATTCCGTGTAGATATTATATTTCCCATGCTCAGTATGTAGTAGTTGATATCTCATCCTGTATCTATTGTACCTGATATAGTACACATGCTTGCACGATTATTGCATACCCTGTTCATTCTATATAGGGTTGTTAGATTGCATTGCTATACCTAATCATCACATATCTTGCTCACATGGAGATGTTATTAGATCGCACTTGTTGCATGATTTGAGCATACAGTTCATCATATAGATGTTATCTGTTGGCATAGGTTAGAGTATTGTTGCACGTGCATACTCGCAATTACCTTTATATGTTATCTTTTATTCACGAGTTGGAAACTCACCCCCATTGTGCTACAGTGTTTGCAGGTTGCCCTTCGGAGTAGTCGCGGCAGGCTGCTTTCTTGTATATTTTGACACAGATACCCCTACTGTTGGTGTACTAGCTCTATTGCTGATAGGTGGGTTTTGTGCGGTATCTGTTTATTTTTCAGTTATGTACATTGTTGTATCTAGTACTCTCCATCTACCACTTATGTATTGACTTAGAGACCAGTTGTGAGGACGATGTATATTATTTTGTGTTCTGGTGTCGAGCTCGTTGTGAGACGACTTTACTTATGCAGTTTATTCTATCTGTGATGTTTCCCACTTGTTGCTCATTTTCTTCGCTACGGCGTCGTATATTGTCATCTCAATGATTGTCTACTTAAGGTTTCTTAACATCTTAGTAATTGGTTCTATTAAATGCTTAAAACACTCTATACTTTTACTGGTTTGATTTCTGGGTTTTCGTCTTACTTAGTCGCGTTACGCCTGTAGACGTTACGTGGTTAAGTGACGGTCATGGGCCAAACTTTGGGTCATGACAGTTGGGAAATAGAGGCTCGTGTTCTGGTGGTGTTGTCTAAACCCAGTGAGCATGCTCCAGTATTCTAAAATTTAACCTCAAGAGTCCGGGCCAATAGCAGATCATAGAAAGCTAATATATCGCATAAAAACGCAAATTTGTACAAAAAGCAAACCCTATGGTATTTTAGTGAAACCTGGGGTTAAACTCAGTTAATGTGACCTTAATAACACTAAAATAGGTTGGGTTTACCAACACAATCATCAATTTGCCACAACATCTCACAAATCACCATGATTAGCATTAAACTCACAAATAAACACAAACAGACGCTAATTAACACATAAGCTAGGAAAAAGGGAAATTGGGTTAAGAAATTATACCCTAATGAATCCTAGAAAGCAGGAGAAGAAGTGTATGGAGGAGATGAGGGGTTGCTACTGCTGCTGGAGCTGCTTGCTACTGCTGATGCATGTTGTTGCTGCTACTGATGCTGATGCCAATGCTGAAGCTGTTGTTGTCTGCTGCTGCTAGCTTCTGCAGCTGCTACTCTTGCTTCTGGTGCTGCTGCTCCTCTGCTGCTGCAGCTCTGCTGATGGAGCTGCTGTTGTTTCTGTTGTTGTTATTGATGTTGAGGTTGTTGTTGCTGCCTCTGCTGCTGATGCTTCAGCCAAGTGTGTGTGTGTGTCTTTGAGAGAAATGAGAGAATTGAAAGAAATGAGAGAGAACACTCAAAACCCCTCCCCTCTCAATCTCTCTCAACAATTAATGAAGCATGGCTTGGCCATGTAGCACCATGCCTCCCTCTCTCTCTCAAGGTCAACATTCAACCCAAATAAAACCCTTTTAAATTCAATTTTTTCATTTTCTTTTTAAAAGAACAACCATACACTATTAAACCCAAAACACTTAATATAAATTATTAAACTAGATTAGGGAATGGTTAACTACCATATTGATAATCAAGGTTTAACCCCAAATTAACACCCTAGTTAACATGCAAAAGTGTGTGCAAGCCTAGGAAAAATCTAATAAAATATTCATTAAATAAGATAAAATAATTGAAAACCAATTTGGCAAACATTTTATTAAAACCATATATTAAAATATAATTAGCTACAAACACGTTCTAAGGTTATACATAACCCATGGTTGCATTTCTAACCTCACTTGAGTTTTCATTATTCATCACAAATGGTTTTTGTTCTTCTTCTTCTTCTTCCTTCTCTTGATAAAAAGCTTTCAAGCTTTTTCATTAGTGATGAAAATGTGTGAGAAATAGAAAACAAATGAGAGCTAAATTCCTACTTCATCATCCTCATCTATTCTAACCACTTAGATTAGGGTGTTTGCTTTGCTAATACTTAATTAGTGAAGCAAAAGCTTGGGCTTGAGTTTTTTCAAGGTAGATTATCTTTGTTATTGAAGATCGGAAGCAAGTTTGCATCTTTCTCTTTATGAATCCTCTCTAGAGTCTGGGTACTCGATGATCGCAGCGAAGGGACCTCAACACGGAGCTTTTGAAGTGAAGGAACGGACTACAAAGGTTGTAATCCCTAACTCTTAGAAGTAAAGTTGTTTAAATGCTTATTGTTTTTGCCTAATCTCTAGTTTACGATCTTGCTTGAGTTGTTCGGCACGTCTAAAATTTAAATCGGGCATGGTTTATGCCTTGTAGAACCTTGTGACAGTGCCTAGTAACCCTACACCGGCAATATCACATATACCCGGCCGATATCACATATCGCGAGAATAGAATACGGTATCTTATATCGTATTATTCTCGGTCCTGCACACATCACATATGTGCTCCTACCCCGTTTTGCCTGAGCCAGGAATCCTCTGTGTAGGACTCTAAAGAATCGTCAATACGCCGGCAGTAGGTGATGATCATATCAAACACCCACAAGCTGCAAGCGGTCAGCTAAACGTAACAGCCACCCAGGTATTGAGCGATCAGAAGATCAATAAGCAAGCATGTACATTCTCCTGTGAATCCAATCAGTAACACCCCTGTACAGTCCGGTCTCTTCGTCTGATATGTCACATATATTGTCTAGGGGTGGTAAACGTCAGACCCTAATAACCGATAAGTCGTGTCGATGTGAGGCTCATAACAGGTCGAGAAACTACTAATAACACTTACCAGTAAATCTCCATAACAGCCCTGGCCAGGGACTTCCAGTTATAACCAATCGAACACAACGCAACATCAACTCCCAATACCGGGAGAGACGAAACCCCTCCTATCGCTCATTGCCTCCATGTTATTCGGGACTGTACCTAAAAGCCACCATTTTGCACGCCCTCTTGGACGTGGTAAAGTGGAAATCAAAGCACAGTGGTAATCACACAAGACTCTATGACGATATCGGGTCTACAGACTAACCTGTACCAGTGTCATCGGAGAACTGCTATCTGATGATAGGTATAATACCATATAGGAGTTCTCGGCGAGTCCGTTCAGTGTACCCAGTCTCCACAGAGCACCCGTACACCATCTTTGATGTCAAACACCGATGGATATGGGATCATCCATCGCCCATCATATGGGTTAAGATGCGTATACGCTAGTCTACTCTGGAGTATCGATGCCCTGTCTCGATACTCCCTCGACTAGGAACAGTTATAGGATGTACTCGTTGACTACCCTGGCCCCACTAGTGTGATCTCATCACAGAACTAGTAGTCAAGTACATATCCTAAGGGCTTTATCAACATGTGAGAGCAAGACAGTAAACCAATACAAGTCAACATGTTAAGACAAAGTGAAACTAAATAGCATACTATCATGTCGAGCAAGAAAGTCCTCTCTATATATATCCCAGCATCCAGTATAATATACATCATATGTACAACAATGGTCTCTAAGGCATATATATTACTAACAGAATGGAGCAAAGGAAGAGGGAAGAGACTGTAGAACAATATCAATATATTGTTCATTCTCCATTGTCCATCCGAGGCCCTCAAGCTCTTTAATAAGAGCTATCATCTTCAAAACGTGATCGCCTACTGGTGTGCCAGGAGCCATCCGCATCTGAAACAACTTTCGAGATGCTTCGTATTTCAGGGTCCAAGATTGCTCCCCATACAACTCTTTTGTATGGAGAAAGATGGATTGAACATCCATCTGCTCGTGCTGCTTTTGATGTGTATTATCCATCGATGCAAGCGCGAGGCATTTGGCAGTAGCACAGTCAATATCCCATGTTTTGCGGATCTCCCTATCTGCAACAAAAGATTCAGGGCCTGGGCTGGGTAGGGCTGAGGCAGTGAGGACATAAGATACATTATCATATGTGAGAGCAATGTTAATGTTCTTCAACCAGTCTTTATAGTTTGGCCCAGTTAGCTTATTTTTCTCTAACAGCAGCTTAAGTCCAGTCATGGTTATCTGCCATTAGGAGAGAGAAAAGAATACACTCAGCAAAAGCTCTTGTAAAGATCAGATTGGTTGTTATCTTATCCAATCGATGTCTCCCACTGCTTTTATCAAATTTTCCTTCAAAAGTTAAAAGGAAAATTAACCAGGATTAATTACATTCTATAACTTCGCTAACCGTTCAGCCAGGCTAGTGCCGGGATTTTGAGGGAGGTTCCCCGTGCTTTCGCACGGACCTAATTAAAGTAAACCTCGTTTTCTCAGAGGCGTAGCCTCGTTGACACCTTTCTAGACACCAAATGGGTTAGCTAATTGTAAAGTGGAAAACTCTCCTGGGAGCAACTCTTGCTCAAAGTGGGATCGGGATCCTACTATCACATCGAAGGTATGCAATCTCATTACAAATTTCAACTCTTGAAACTCCCGACATGGTTTTTACCCCTAGCACTCATGACCTTGGATATGGTCAACATATCAAAAGCACTAGTCAAGTTATACCCGTCATTTCATGATTAATTAGACGCATCCACATGACCCTTGGCTATGGTCAACAAAATCATATGACTGTCCTAATAAATCACATCATATGCTGTGTAGGAAGACATCACTTAGCTACCGTACACTACGCCTTAGCTATAGTCAACATACGTAATACAAATACTAAGTACTCTACTTCCTAAAATGATAGAGTGCTACGAATAGTTTTTAAGAAAACCTTTAACGTTTTGAACTTGATATCATTGTAGAATCAAATGGTTTTAAAAGGAGTGGTTTAAGCTCTACACTTTGAAAACTTGCTTTTTCATAAAAAGCCGAGTAGGTTTCATATCCGATTCTACAACATCTTTTAGGTTCCTTTTTCTTTACATTAATCTCATTAATGTAGTCCCATCATTTAAGTCATTAAGCCATCACAGAAGAGAAACGAAAATAGAACGTACGCTTATGCCATCCGCATTCGTCACAGTGTCCCGTTATGTACCGTTAGGTTACTTAACTAACGACATAGCGGGGCGGGACTAGTGCGGATGCAAAACATAAGCAACATTTATTATATATCATATATATAATACACCATTCGTCTCAGCATATAAAGTGATCACATCACAGAATATCAACAGCAGAAGCACATATATGAAAATATAGGATATACTAAGAGGTCCGTATTTTGTATTTATTCAACAATAGAAAATACAGATTCCACGGTCGCGATGAATAGCCAAGCCCACATCCTTAGACCCCTACGAGAGCGGCAAGTGACCCTATCAATTCTAGAGTTTAGTAGACCCAGTCTCGACTCCTTGAGATGGCCTCCCACTGAACCCTAGAACCCAGTCACTTGTGCTCTCCACCTTGGGTCTATCCTATTGCGGAAAAGTAAATAACATACAACAATGGTGACATCATCCTCAACCCGGAAGTGCCCCAATAAAAGAATATTGCATACAATGAATTTTACATCAATGAAAATAAAAACTCTAATCTCACATAAAAACCCCGACCATTCAATCACGACGATCCTGTACATCATATCTCAGCAACACATAACATCACATGTCATCAACGTAAGTAAGTATGCATACCCCAATTGTCATTGATGTATAGCAACGAAACCGGTGATACACCACATATTACACTTACGGTCGCAGAAAAGAAAGTGAAAAACTACAACAATTGGAATCATCACTTTCATAAATATCTAGACGATGTTAAACGTTTCGATTGAATCAACAAACACCCACAAATTACCCCGAGATCTCAACACTTGAGCAAAGTTAAAATACCCAAAACTTGCCACGGTGCCTATGGACCAACCGTAGAAGGGTCAACCCTTACCTCACCTATGGCGCCACGGAACTACGGCAAACCCTAGGATTTGGTCGTGGTTCCGTGGTCATAGAATCGAGTTAGGGTTACGTTCTTCTAGAGGGTCTATATGGTTACTTGCATGATCTTTTGAATATGTTTAACTTGGAAAATTCCAACACTTGGAGAATTTCCAGCGAGAGCAATAAGGTGGTGATTGATGTTCGTTCGAACTGTTAAACGTCGACCAAGTTACTAAAAACAATGTTAAAATTACGACTACGAAATACTTCGAATTAGCCCCTAAACAAAATTAACAACACATGAAATTTTGGGCTAAACAAACAATACCTGAAACCCCAAAACCAACAGACCAGAGCACTAGAGGAAAATGAGGCAGAGAGGAGGATTCTGGGCCGACCAGGCCGAAAATATTGGCCATGTCACCGGGTCTAAACCGGTGGATGGGCCTCGTTTTTCTCCATTGTACTCAGTGCATCATATGCAAGCTTCTGTAGTTGCTTAAAAAAAATTTCGAGGCCATTTAAAAATCGATAGAGAGCAAATTTCAGGATTTCAGTTTATCGTATTTTCGAAGATGTTTCGGGTTCGTAATATTTATAACATCGTCTAAGTTTCTAGCTTGGCTCTGATACCACTGAAGGGATTCCTTAGCACCATGTCTAGGGTTTGGGTTGAATCACACATGCTATAATCAAAATATAGGGGGGTTGCTAAACAATACCAACCATGAATCGAACTAGAAATTTAGGGCAACAAGAACTAGCATCATATACTAGAAGTAGTTTAACACTAAGAGGATAGTAATACAACCTTTGTAGACCTCCTCTTTATGACTCCTTGGATCAACTAGGGTTTGAACCGGTTCGTTTGAATCCTTTCAAGTCCACGACGATCCACCACGGAGTCCCTTTGCTCAAGCTCCTAGCTTCACTTGATCTTCGAAGAAGTGGAGCAAACAATCTACACAAGTGGGCTAGACTAATATAGATTGGTGATGTGGGTTGTAATCTCACATAAAAACCATTCCTTTTTGTTTCCTTCACTCACTTGAAAATGGGTAGGGAGCAAGAAAGAGGAAGAAGAAGGAGATGGCTAAGCTTGAGCTCTTTTTTGTGATAATTCTCAAATAAAATTGAGAAAATAAAATATGTAAATGGGAGTCAAACTCACATAGAACCATGGTTAATAAATATATAGATATTTTGTTAATGATTTAAAGAACAAATGGAAATTAAACCATGGTCATAAATAAGGTTAAGTAAAGAAGAGTGAAGAATATGGCAACAATGATTTAATATCATTTCCTTTTTCTCAATATCAAAAATATATAAATATTTATACCATGTGAGTTTTACATTGCCATCTCCTTTGTATCATCAACCATGACACATGTATGCATGCATGTATGCATTCATATCAACATATATACATACACACACATTCATGCATACATCCATAAGGAAAAGGTTTTAAATAAATGAGCTAAATGTCAATAATATTAAACCAACACTTGATTTAATAACCCGGTCATATCACATACGACCCGACCAATAGTAAACGCCCGATTTAAAATACGGTATCAAATATACGCATTTAATCGAGCTCCCGGGCATATCCCATATCCACCCCACATCATTGTAGAGCTACGCTAGCGCCCCGGCCATCAATCCGTGACAAAACGCGGAACAAAAACTTTTTAAAACCCGGCGCTAACAGAACATGATTCCAGGATCGAACCATTAACCTTGTACTAGTTAACTAAAAAGTGAGTTTAAGAGATTATACTGATCGATCCGTGTCCTTCGGTCTTCAATCTCTATGCAAGCTTCTCGCGGCTACCCCGGACAAGTTCGCTCTCCGGTCTCCCTTGCCGAAGAAGTTCCACGTCGAGGGTTCTTTATACGGGCTCCCGCTTCAAACCGAAGCAACTCGGGCATACGGTTTGCTAGCCTAGATACCCAAGGTGAAGTATAGATAGTGTGTGAATACTTTGTCTCAAAGCACCCAAGGATTTGGGTTGAGGTGAATTGAAGTTGCCAAGTATAGAAAATGTGAGCACATGAAGAATTGCTTGTGAGGGAAAAGAAAATGGAATCGGCCAAAGAGAAAAAACGTTCTCTGTTCTATATAAGAGTAGTGAGGTATATGTGATTAAATTAATAGTGAGCAACAAAAGGAATTTTTCTTCACAACAAAAAAAAACCAGCCACCCACTACACAAAATATCAACAAATATCTTACACTAAACAAAAACAATTAATGCATTAGATGATTCACAAATAAGCCCATGCCCAAATGACCCATCACTGCCCCATGAAATTGGCAGCTAAAAATTGCCAGCACATCAAATTTGCCAAAATTCCATGATCACAGTTCTCACTAAGAATTAAACATTAAACTAAATGTTTAAACAAAAAGGAGAATGGCAACTCCAAAAGTAAACTCGTAACGAATTACAATTATACCCATCATCCGTATATACATACCTGCATCCGTATTCCGACTAAATACGAATGCAACGAGACTAAAATAATCCAACAATACAATACTAAGATCCGGCTTAAACCAAAACCCACTAGTATTATCCGTCCGATCATGATCCGTGCACAAGTGCACGAATATGATCGAACCCTGCCATAAAACCATACGGCCTCTACAACGTTTCGCCCGAATCAGAGAAACGCTCTGTGTGGGACTCTAAAGTCTCGTCAATACGCTGGCAGTGGGTTTAACTACAAGCACGTCAGTGGTACTAGGTGTACGTAACGGCTACCCGGGTATTGAGCGAAAGGGAGGCCGACGAGCGAACTCATCGTGAAACCCTACTGAGCCTGACAGTGACAATATTCGTACAGTCCGTTCCGTTCATCTATGAGTATCGCATATCGAGTCTAGGGGGTGGATAAAGTCAGACCCCTAATATCACGATATTTAGTGTTGGCATGAAACCTATCACCAACTTAGAAACTATGGATCATAGATCGGTAACTCTCGTCTATCCCGGCCGAGCATATCTGGTGATGGCCATCCGTGCACTCCGCGACCTCAACCCCCAATATACCGGGAGAGACGAATCCCCTGACGATCCGCCCACTGCCTCCATATGGCTAGGGACTGTACCCAACTAAAACCTGTTTGCACGACTCCTCTGAGCCGTGGTGGGGTAGTAATCAAAGCACAGTGAGAACCCACACGAGAAAAATGAAGATCTCAGGTCGATAGACTAACCTGTACAAATGTCACCAGGGAACTGCTATCTGACAATAGGTATAATACCAACTAGCATGTTCCCGGCGAGTCCGTCCGGTGTACTCTTAACCCAATGAGCACATGTGTACATCTTAGGTGAACCAACTGACACCAATGGCTTGTAAGACAGTCCACCGCCCCTCGTCGGAGTCTCCATCCGTATACACTAGTCTACTCTGGAGTATCGATGCCCAGTCTCGAAACTCCCACAACTAGGGACACTTTAAGGATGTGCTTATAGTCCACCGAACTCTCACGTATATGACCGCCATCATACTACTGGTAGTCAAGCATGAATCCTATGGGCTCTATCAACATGTAAAAGTGATCAGTAATGTCACCTGAAGCATGTACACGATGATAAAGACAAACCAGATAGTATACTATCATCTCGAGTAAGACTGTTCTACCGGTACAGGTCCTCCCTCAATCATTGCAATCACGTGCCTGTGATCCAATAATTGACTTGAGGGCACTATAGCCAACAATCTCCCACATGCACTTAAGGCTAATTATTGCCATGTCGCATACTCACAACCCGTGTGATAACTAACACCCAACTTCTCTACTAATCAGTTTCAAAAAGCTCGTTTGCGAAACTATTGCGTTCGAGAAATAGCCTCAGTGAGTGGATCCGCTCCAATGTTTCTTTCTATATCACTCTTTATCTCATGTTCGTGGAGAAAACCATCTCCCGAAATAAGCAATACATGTCTTAGAATATGTCTGGATTGTAGGGTTCCTAGGCACACCAATGAGGTCTCACAAGGCATCAACCATGCCAATTTGAAATTTTACGGCGCCGAGAAACCCTAGACTAGATCGTTAGCTAGAATTTTAGGCGAAACAAGCAACTACTTAACATCTTAACTATAAGTGAACGGAAATACAACCTTTGTAGATCCGGTCCTCCACCTCCATAGCTCCGCGATGAAGTCTCCTCGCTGCGATCATCGGATCCCGGGCTCTAGCGTCGGCTTCATCGAAAGAATGATCGGGCTAGGACGTCGACTTCGATGCCGAAGATGATCTATGTCGAGGCAACACAAGATCAAGCTCCCACTTCACCAAGTCATGAAACTTCTGAAGAAAACACCCTATACTACTTGGCAAGAGGTAGAGGATGATGAAATAGGAAGTGGGTTCACTTTAGAATTGGATTTCTCACTCTTTTTCTCAAGATGCCATTAATGGTTGCAAGCTTTTTCTTCTTGAAGAAGAAGATGAAGAAGATAATATGACAAGTATTAAAAAGCATTTCCAAAATAGAAAATAATATGATACTTATCATATTGCTACCATGGTTATGTGTAGAGAGTTAACTATGGTTTTGGTGAATGGTTAGGTTAAAGGAATAAAACAAAATGGTCAAAGCTTTCAACACTTCATGAAGCTTCATGAAAGAAACAAAGAATGCCACCATTTCTATTTATCTTTTCCAAAATAAATAAACAAAATAAATAAATGAATAAGTAAACAAAACCCTAACCATTCATATAACCATGGTTTAATCATACACACAAACTCAAGTTAGCATGTATCATCAAACATGATACAAACAAGTGCACAAAAGTATATCACATATACAATGTGCATATCAAGTGAGAAAATCCTTTTTAAAGTGAACCAATACTAGTTAATGCAAAGTAATATATCAAATATATAATTATACATTAAATAATTAAATCAACACTTGATTTAACGATCCGGTCATACCGCATATGACCGACTAATATCCGATGTATCGACTTATCGAATCAATCCTTGATTCGATAACTAGGTTATATCGCATACAACCAATCGATACATTCATCGCGAGAATAGAATACGGTATCACATACACGCATTATTCTCGGTCCCACACATATCTCATATGCGCTCCTATTTCGTTTCGCTTGAGCCAGGAAACCTCTGTGTAGGACTCTAAAGACTCGTCAATACGCCGGCAGCAGGTGATGATCATATCAAACACCCACAAGCCGCAAGCTGTCTGCTAAATGTAATGGCCACCCGGGTATTGAGCGATCAGAAGATCGACGAGCAAGCCCACTCATACTCCTGTGAATCCTACCAGTAACACTTACCGTACAGTCCGGTCTCGTCGTCTGATATGTCGCATATCTCACCTAGGGGTGGTAAACGTCAGACCCCAGTAGCTCGATAAGTCGTGTCGATATGAGGTCTAAAACAGTTCGAGAAACTACTGGTAACACTTACCAGTAAATCTCAGCAACCCTGGCCAGGGATTTCCGGTTATAGCCAATCGAACACAGCGCAACATCAACTCCCTATACTGGGAGAGACGAATCCCCTCCTATCGCTCATTGCCTCCATGTGATTCGGGACTGTACCCAAAAGCCACCGTTTTGCACGCCCTCTTGGACGTGGTAAGGTGGAAATCAAAGCACAGTGGGAATCACACAAGACTCTATGACGATCTCGGGTCAACAGACTACTCTGTACCAGTGTCACCAGAGAACTGCCATCTGACGTAAGGTATAATACCATCTGGGAGTTCTCGGCGAGTCCGTCCAGTGTACCCAGTCTCCACTGAGCACCCGTATATCATCTCTGATGTCAAACACCAATGGATATGGGATCATCCATCGCCCATCTGTATGGGTCGAGAAGGTATACGTTAGTCTACTCTGGTGTATCGATGCCCCGTCTCGATACACCCACGACTAGGGACCTTGAAGGATTTACTTATGGACTACCATGTCCCCACTAGTATGATCCGCATCATTGTCCAAGTAGTCAAGTACACATCCTAAGGGCTTTACCAACATGTAACAGAGAGACAATCAGTGTACACGTTAATGTAAAGAGCAACCAGATAGCATACTATCATGTCGAGCAAGAAAGTCCTCCCTATATATGTCCCAGCATCCACTACAATATACATCCTATGTACAGTAATAGCCTCTAGGGCATACATATAACTAACAATCTCCCACTTGCACTAGGGCCATCTGTAGCAGTGGTTGTAGTATCTCATACTCAACTATCCCATAAAAATCTCTCTCTGGAAAAAGGCCTTTGTGAGTGGATCCGCCGTGTTGTCCTCTGAGTCTACTCTCCTAACCTCGATCACCTTTGAGATCAACCATCTCCATGATCAGGTGATACTGCCTTAGAATATGTCTGGATCACTGATGGGACGGACGTTCCTTGGCATAAGCCACAACTCCATTGTCACACAATGGGGGGAACTGAGTTCATCTCATGAACTAATATACACCCAGACTTCCTCTTTGGTAGAATCTTAAGTAGCGATGTATCCATCCTTTATCGTCTAGTATGCCACGGTATCTAGCTAGGAACTTTTCCAACATACCGTCCCTTTACTGAGGGTAAAGACAATGCCTGTGACTGACATTCAGTCGTCCTTATCACCGTGGAACCCTTCCAGTGAAACTCCCCAGGATCGATTGATACCATCTCACTACTACTAGTGAGATTCCTAACATCCAATTAGATCTATCTCATAGATCCAAAACCCAGGATTTAGTAGGTATCACTTTGATCCTATATGGAGAATCATTGTGATAAGCGGAGATTGACCGAGCGTAGCATAGAAAACTTCTTCCCGATCAAGAGTATGTCATCCACGTACAATACGAGGACGGCCACCATACTCTCTACTACCGTTTTGTATATACAAGGTTCATCTACCATTTTGATAAAGTCAAACTCTTTAACTATCTCATCAAAACAGGCGTTCCAACTCCGCGATGCCTGCTTTCTTCTGTAAAGCAACTTGCACACGTTTCCGCTGCTCCCACTGTTTACGAAGCCCTCTGGCTGTGTTCTTATAGACGTTCTTTTCTAAATCATTATTTAGAAAAGTAGTCATGGCACCCAACCACCAGATATCGCAGTCATGGTATGTAGCAGTGGCAAGTAGTATCTGGATGGACTTAAGCATCGTCCCTGGAAAAGGTTTCATCATTATCCACGCTTGGTCGATGACGAAAACCTTTAACAAGTCTAGCTTTGAAAGTCTCAACTTTTCCATCTACACCAAGTAACCTTCTCAAGATATACTTGCTCCTGATGGGGATTTAACCCTTCAGATATCGCAACCAAAGTCCATACTTTGTTGGTGTATATGGATTCCATCTCAGATCGCTAAGCATCCAGCCATTCTTATATAGTCCCACTCCTAATGGCCAGCTCGAAACTAGTTGGGTCATCATCTCATGATGCAATCCTCGCTCCCACTGTCATTGAGAAACCGAAGTATCTCTAAGGTGGGTGAGGAACCCTACTAGATCGGCGGAGAGGCTGAGGTTCGTTGGAATCTACTGAATCCTTTGGTTCTATTAAATCATCAGCTGCAGTTTGTATAGCTGGAACATTTCCAGTTCTACATAACAGATCTTGCCTCGAGCTTGTCCGGATTTTGCTTTTCAGACATAGGCCGGACAACCCCAAATCTTAACTAGCTTAAGAAATGGGCTCTTCCCTTTCCATATCACATATGAAGCGGTAGGCAGCTGATTTGATTGGAACCCTATTCACTAGGTATGCAACTTCATAAGTGCGTAACTCCCTAAAGGAAATAGGTAACTCAGTAATACTCATCATAGTGCACACCATATCATATAGGGTGTTATTGCTCCGCTCTGATACACCATCGTGCTATGGTATATTCGGAGGAGTAATTCTGAGAGAGAATATCATTTTCCTTTAGAATAGTCCAGGATTTCCGTGCTCAAGTATTCTCCTCCTCGATCACATGAAAGGACATAATACTTATACCCGTATTGGTTCTCTACTTCTAACTTATATTCTATGAATATCTCAAAAGTTTCGGACTTGGGTTTCAACAGGAACATATGTCTGAATCTAAAGAGATCATCAGAGAATGTAATGAAGTACAAAGAACCGGTCTTGGCATGTGTAGACAGGGGATCTATATACATCAACATGTATCAATCCCAAAAGTTCACTAACTCTTTCTCTGTTTCCAATAAACAGAGCTATGGTCATCTTATCTTTGTGACATGACTGGCGAGTTTCACAAGATGTAAATTCAAACTAATTTAAATATGCATCTTTATGTAACTCCAGCTAGTCAGGTCGCATTGATATGACCTAGTCTACAATACCTTATGAAGGATCCGTTCATTTCTGAACTCTTCCACTTGTGTGTGTTCCGTATACTAAGAACTGTAGTTTGATTTAGAACATCAATGCTTTTAGATAACGTGCCTGAACCATCAACTTTTGATATATGAAATGTTCAAAACATTATCCAACAATACAAAATTTTATCATTTCATTACTAATAAAGAGACTGATATGATTATGTATATCAGGTTCGGTATCTAATAGCATATGTTCAGAATCAATGTATTGGTAATACAGGGTGACAGTGACCAACAGACTTGGCTGCAACTCTTGCCCCGTTTTCTGCCTCATGAAACTTATTACCCGTTCTTAGTTCTTTACCTATCTGTAGCCCATGTAACATATTACATATGCAGGATCCTGATCCGGTATCATATACCCAGGACGTAAAGGACACTGAGAAACAGTTCTATGTAACGAACACACCCGAAGAAGATGCATCATATGCACTTTCTTCGTTTGGGCGGCATGGGAAATCTGTTATTCCCCAATTTCCTGCTCTGTCTTATAACATTTATAAGTTGGAGCGGGACCAACGTTCCCCAGCTCAGTATAACAAGCGGGTTCGGTCAATATATCTGTATTATTATCTTGATTAAGGCGTGACATGGTCGCTACCAGGAGAGAGAGAGAAGAAAACACTCAGCGTATGCGCTTGCAAGATCAGATTGGTTATTATTTTATCTAATCAGGATGGCTCCCACTGCTTTTTATCAAATCTTCCTTCAAACCCTAAAAGGAAAGACTAGCCGGGATTAATTACACGCTACAAGTTCGCCAATCTTTCAGCCAGGCCAGTGTCGGTACTTTGAGGGAGGTGCCCCGTGCTTTCGCACGGACCTAATTATAGTAAACCTCATTTTCCCAGAGGCGTAACCTCGTTAACACCTTTCTAGACACCTACTTGATCGGCTAATTGTAATGTGTAAAACTCTCCCAGGAGTAACAATTACTCGCAGTGGGTACCGGGATCCAACTATCTCATAGAAGGTATGCAATCTCATTGCAAATTTCAACACTTGAAATTCCCGATAATATTTTACCCCTAGCGTGCTATGACCTTGACGGAGGCCAAACAACCCATAGTCCGCTAGTCAAGTTCAACCCGTCATTTCCTGATTGAATTAAACCCACCCGCACGACCCTTGACGGAGGCCAAACAACGCCGTACGAATACCCTAATCCAATCGCATCATATGCTAGCAGATAAGCACTAGTTAGCTACCGTACACTACGCCTTGACGGAGGCCAAACAACCGCAGCACGAATATTAACTAGTACTTATCTGAAATGACGGAGGGCTACGACAGGTTTTTCTGAAAACCTATTGCGTAATGAACTTGATATCGTTGTAGGATCGAATGAATTTTGAAATGGAGTGTTTTTGAGGCTTTTCTAGTTTTGCTAAAGGAGTCACTCCCGGTGAAGGGATCGTCGGTCCTTTCCTGATCGAATGAGGTGCGGGATATATCATATATATCATTGTGCAAAGCAGAAACTATAGAAGCAAGCAAAAAACAAACCGAGAGTTGTAGCATCTGCTAGTTATTGCTAAAGAAGTCACTCCCGGTGAAGGAATCTCGGTCCATTCCTTATCGAATAAGGTGCAGGATGTTCTACAAGGAACACCGCGATGCAAAGCAAGAACTGTAGCTACCCGTTTTAATTTTTGAAATTCGATTCCACAACATCTTAGGTTTCTTTTATTTCATTAATCTCATTAATGAAGTCCCAACATTTAAGTACCTAAACATCACAGATAAATACGATGTACACTTATGCCATCTGCATTCGCCTTGATATCCCCTCGTGCACCGTTAGGTTAGGTAACTAACGACAGAGCGGGGCAGGGCTAGTGCGGGTGTAAAACATAAGTAACGTCTATATAATATATCATATATACCATATACAGTATTTATCACAGAACATCACATGATCACATCACAGATATCGCAGCAGAAGAATCATATGAAATAATGGATATACTAGGACGTCCGTGTTTTCAATACGAGCCAGTATAAAACACGGATTCCACGGCCGCGATGAATAGCCAAACACACACCCTTAGACCCCTACGAGAGCGGCAAGCAACCCTACCAATTCTAGATTTAGGAGACCCGGACTCGACTCCTCGAGTTGGTCTCCCACTAGACTCCAGAACCCGGTTACTTGTGCTCCCCTCCTTGGGTCTATCCTAGTGCGGAAAAGTAAATAATATACAAAAGGTGACATCTTCCGCAACCTAGAAGTGCCCCAATAAAAGAATATTTCATACAAGTTTTTACATGAATGAAAAGGAAAAACACTCATCTCACATAAAAAAAACCCGGCTATTCAAACACGACGATCCAATATAACATATCCAGCAACACATAACATCACATGTCATCAACGTAAGTAAATATGCCCATCCCAATTGTCGTTAAGATATAGCAACGAAACCGGCGATATCACATATTACACTTACGGTCACAGAAAAGAAAGTGTAAAACTACAACAGTTGGAATCCTCAAACACATTAGACATCGCATGCCTAATCAAATGAATTCCTTAGACATCACATGCCTAATAATTATAAACCCCGCATTTTAGTCTCATTATCGAAAACTCTTTTCAATATCAAGTCGGGCAATTCAACAAGATTCCCGATAACCTGATCGAATGCTCGTCGCAAACTTTAGTAGGCGGCCGCACCCCCGATACCGTCTACGAAGTGTACCAAGGCGGAACACCGCTACCGCGAGCACCCGGACGGATGCTTTCGGCGACAGGGTTCTCCTACAGTCACTTGGTCGGGGCTAAGGGGTGTAGCTGTCTATTAAGTTTTCCCGGCGAGTATCCGCGTACGCTACGTGATTGCCACGGACTTTTGATCACATCAAACTTCCGTGGCAACCGATCAAGTGAGACTAAAGTGCTATGTTTATAATATTCAAATCAGTTATCTCATAACTACTTGTGGATTCCAAGTATTGTATCTCATTCCTGATAAATAGAAAATGTTAAACTTTCCGATCGAACATTCAAACACCCAAGTTTTCCCGAAACAAATCAACACATGAAATAGGTTTAAAAACATCCAGTTCATGCCTCAGTACCAACGGTCCAGCTGTAGAAGGGTCAAGCCAACGCCTCACATGTGGCACGCCGTACTGCCCCAAACCCTAAGGTTCAAAAATCAGTTCAAGACGGTCACATAATCGAGTTAAGGTTTGTTGTCTTCTAGAGGGACCATCGTGTTACTTGCACTACTTAGAACGTCATTAAACAACGGAAAGATCCAACACTTGGAAATTTCCTGGCTGGGGAAAAAATGGGTATTTATATCCGGTCGAACTTTTTAACATATTCTAAAATTATCCGGAAAACACATAAACAAGATTAGACAATCCGATCGAATCCATGAAGCTCCAAAACACCCCAGAAAACTCAACTCTTGAGTGAAAATTAAAAAATTCCCAGAAAACTCAGCACCACAAAATAGGAATTACTGTGCAAAAATGGAAGGCTGACGTCATCATATGGCCCGGAACCGCCGCAGAAGCCAGGCTTCTACCGCGGTTCCGCCGCGCTTTGGACGTATCACTTGGTCAAATTTACACCGTAATTCTTAGAATTTCCTGCTGAATTTTTTAAGCATTTTTAATCTGGAAAAAACCCAGTTTTTGAAAAAAGTCCAGAGAGCATTTTAGAGTTAGGGTTTCGGTTCGATCGGAATTCTAACATCGTCTACACTTCGCCTAAGGCTCTAGCTAGGCTCTGATACCACAGTAGGGTTCCTAGGCACACTAATGAGGTCTCACAAGGCATCAACCATGCCAATTTGAAATTTTACGGTGCCGAGAAACCCTAGACTAGATCGTTAACTAGAATTTTAGGCGAAACAAGCAACTAGTTAACATCTTAACTATAAGTGAACGGAAATACAACCTTTGTAGATCCGGTCCTCTACCTCCATAGCTCCGCGATGAAGTCTCCTCGCTGCGATCATCGGATCCCGGGCTCTAGCGTCGGCTTCATCGAAAGAATGATCGGGCTAGGACGTCGACTTCGATGCCGAAGATGATCTACGTCGAGGCAACACAAGATCAAGCTCCTACTTCACCAAGTCATGAAACTTGTGAAGAAAACACCCTATACTACTTGGCAAGAGGTAGAGGATGAAGAAATAGGAAGTGGGTTCACTTTAGAATTGGATTTCTCACTCTTTTTCTCAAGATGCCATTAATGGTTGCAAGCTTTTTCTTCTTGAAGAAGAAGAAGAAGATGAAGAAGATAATATGATAAGTATTAAAAAGCATTTCCAAAATAGAAAATAATATGATACTTATCATATTGCAACCATGGTTATGTGTAGAGTGTTAACTATGGTTTTGGTGAATGGTTAGGTTAAAGGAATAAAACAAAATGGTCAAAGCTTTCAACACTTCATGAAGCTTCATGAAAGAAACAAAGAAAGCCACCATTTCTATTTATCTTTTCCAAAATAAATAAACAAAATAAATAAATGAATAAGTAAACAAAACCCTAACCATTCATATAACCATGGTTTAATCATACACACAAACTCAAGTTAGCATGTATCATCAAACATGATACAAAGAAGTACACAAAAGTATATCACATGTACAATGTGCATATCAAGTGAGAAAATCCTTTTTAAAGTGAACCAATACTAGTTAATGCAAAGTAATATATCAAATATATAATTATACATTAAATCATTAAATCAACACTTGATTTAACGATCCGGTCATATCGCATATGACCGACTAATATCCGATGTATCGACTTATCGAATCAATCCTTGATTCGATAACTATGTTATATCGCATACAACCAATCGATACATTCATCGCGAGAATAGAATACGGTATCATATACACGCATTATTCTCGGTCCCGCACATATCTCATATGCGCTCCTATTTTGTTTCGCTTGAGCCAGGAAACCTCTGTGTAGGACTCTAAAGACTCGTCAATACGCCGGCAGCAGGTAATGATCATATCAAACACCCACAAGCCGCAAGCGGTCTGCTAAACGTAACGGCCACCCGGGTATTGAGCGATCAGAAGATCGACGAGCAAGCCTGCTCATACTCCTGTGAATCCAACCAGTAACACTTACCGTACAGTCCGGTCTCGTTGTCTGATATGTCGCATATCTCACCTAGGGGTGGTAAACGTCAGACCCCAGTAGCTCGATAAGTCGTGTCGATATGAGGTCTATAACAGTTCGAGAAACTACTGGTAACACTTACCTGTAAATCTCAGCAACCCTGGCCAGGAATTTCCGGTTATAGCCAATCGAACACAGCGCAACATCAACTCCCTATACCGGGAGAGACGAATCCCCTCCTATCGCTCATTGCCTCCATGTGATTCGGGACTGTACCCAAAAGCCACCGTTTTGCACGCCCTCTTGGACGTGGTAATGTGGAAATCAAAGCACAGTGGGAATCACACAAGACTCTATGACGATCTCGAGTCAACAGACTACTCTGTACCAGTGTCACCAGAGAACTGCCATCTAACGTAAGGTATAATACCATCTGGGAGTTCTCGGCGAGTCCGTCCAGTGTACCCAGTCTCCACTGAGCACCCGTATATCATCTCTGATGTCAAACACCAATGGATATGGGATCATCCATCGCCCATCTGTATGGGTCGAGAATGTATACGCTAGTCTACTCTGGTGTATCGATGCCCCGTCTCGATACACCCACGACTAGGGTCCTTGAAGGATGTACTTATGGATTACCATGTCCCCACTAGTATGATCCGCATCATAGTCCAGGTAGTCAAGTACACATCCTAAGGTCTTTACCAACATGTAACAGAGAGACAATCAGTGTACACGTTAATGTAAAAAGCAACCAGATAGCATATTATCATGTCGAGCAAGAAAGTCCTCCCTATATATGTCCCATCATCCACTACAATATACATCCTATGTACAGTAATGGCCTCTAGGGCATACATATAACTAACATGGATATCTGATGGGACCCTGTTCATGAATGAACTCCAAATCCAGTAAACTTCTTAGACTGTATCGTCAACAGAATTTAATTAGTATCCTGCGCCATGCCTCCCTCAGTATCCGCATGGACCACCTGTCCAGACTACTGCTCCTCGTAAGAGGGAAAACTATAACTCTGACAGTCACTCTGTCATCCAGGTCACCTTGGAAGCCTGGAATGATAACCATCTCCTAAAGGAGGCTGTCATTACTAAATCCCTAGAACATCTACTTATGTTCATAAACTGCTTCCGAACGTTTCTCCAGGATTGGATTAATATATCAACTTATTGCAGCTAGTACAAAAACAACATCTGGTGTGGTATTTGACATCTCATGATTGACTCAATTGCCTCAGAAAGTGATATGCTAATCATGCACATCCCTCTCACCTTTAGTCTGTAAGACACCTTTAGAGAGGGTGACTCTATCACCTGCAGGTACACCACCATGCCAGGAGTCGTCTATTCTAAAACACCTTTAGAATACCGTTTAAGTACCCAGATTGGGAAACAACCCAAATCTAGATCTAAAACCATAGATCTATTAACCAGAATGCCTGATATAATATCCATATCCTATGTGGAGAAACCACTGTGTGACAACCACAGTATAACCGACCGTAGTATAGGAATATCACTTCCTACAAGTGTATGTCATCCAAATACCAAGACATACCACCCTACTACCTTCTTAACAGATCTATCTCCTATTCTGATGAAGTCAAAGCCTATGACTGTCACATAAAAAATAGATGATCTATCTCCGTAATACTTGGTTTAGTCTATAAATAGACATAAGCAACTTGTCCACTATTCTTCCACTTCTCCCACTGACTAGACCCCTCTGGTAGAGTCATATACACGTGCATTTCTAAAGCTAGTTTAGAACGACGCTATACTCATCCTCATGCCGGGTTTCATAGTCTGGAACAACAGTAGTGTCAAGTTTGGGTAAACAAGAACCTCCCTGTCACTGCCTTTGAGAATACCGAAGTACCTCTCGGGCGCATGAGGTTGCCCACCATATCTGCGGAGTGGCTAATGGAATGTCAAACCCGATTGAATCTATATGTTCTATTAAATTTTCAGTAATCGTTTGTGGTTCTGGAATCACTTCCAGTTCTACCATACCCCCACTACCATTTTCGGAAAAAAATCCATTTTGCTAAAACTATGGAGAGTCAAGAACAATATCACTATTGAACTTCCAGATGGTAGAAAGTTAACCCTCGTCATCGCCTGGGATAACCCACAAACTGCCATTACAGAAACGTGCCTTGAGTTATCCAGAGTATGTTTTTAAGGATAAGCCGGACAACTCCATATACCTTAACATCGTTAAGATATGAACCATTCAATATACAATATAGAAACAGAGGGACTGATTTAATTGGAACCAGATTCAAATCATGCAGCTGTCTCCAGTGCATGTCAACTAAATAGAGAAAGGCCGATCAGCATTACTCAACTAGGAGTGAATCCAAATATGAGTAACCTGAAAGAGAAGAAAATTCTCAAAACCATTACTATTAACTAGATACCAAACACAAATATTTACATTTTCGATCGCCTTGAAGAATCCATATACTTGCATCACCTGGTTCTCTATTTTATTCTTGTACCTATAACTTCTCAAAACTTATACCTTGTATTTTTATGAAACACATGTCTAAAAAATGGAGAAGTCATAAGTAAACAGAATATAGTACGAGGACCAACCCTTATGTCCTAATGGACACTGAACAACATACAATATTTTGTATAAGTCCCCTGAGTTCAATAACTTAAATCTTGTGCATCGTAGGTTGAAAACTGTACTATGGTTAAGAAGAATTACACCGTTGTTTAATGCTCCTTACCTAACCATCAATCGATATAGGTAAATGTCATGGACATAATTTCAAAAAGTTATATCTCACTTTATAAAATAAACATACAGATATATCATTTTGAAATTGGTGCATAACAACGGATATTCAAAACAAAATATTTGCCGTCAGGCAATACCCCATGTGATATCCTCAAATATCACCAATTACAATGAATTCCGATATAATGAGGATGATCACCTAATTCCAAATAACTTACTCCCACTCATCATCTGTAAAACCATACAGATGTGAGAATCAAACCTGGTAAATACATACCCTGGAGTAAGGATCTAATTGGGAAATCGGTTTTCAATTAACGACGCATAGTGAAACTGAAACATGAAAATGTTTCGAAAGGGTATCCGGGTATTCCTAGTAATGCCCCTTCCATAATCAGATCCACGAATGTAACCTTATATTTCTTTGCCATCTCTCCAATTCCCTTTATTTGTCTTTACTCATTACCTTATATACACCCCTTTAGGCTAAATGGTTTTCTTACTTCCCTACCGTTCGGCACAAGCCTAAGGTTTGGAAGAAGACTATCCAATAAGCGTAATAGTTGTACTCTCCTAATCCTAGGAGCTGTCGCAACCAGAGAGAAGGTAAAGATAAAAGACATCTGAATAAACCTTATTCTATTTCTCCTGAACCAGAATCCATCCCCGAACTGGAACAAGTTTCTTCGAGTTCGTATAGAACCATACGATGGATTATCCAATAACTGTGGATCTTCATAGTAATACGGGGTGTTCTGGAGAAATACAAAGCTGAAGTAGGAGTGGCGATGAAATACATGGTTCGGTCATGAATAATAGCAGTCGCAATTTACTTTGCCCTCTTTCTAATCCCTTTATCTGTCTTTACTCATTATCTTCTGTACACCACACTTAGGCTAATTGCTTTTCTTCTTTCCCTACCTTTCGGTACCTGCCTATGGTTTGGAAGAAGACTATCCAATAAGCGCAATAGGTGTACCCTTTCCTAATTCTAGGAACCCTCACAACCTGATATAAGGTAAAAGGAAAAGACAACTGAATAGTCCTATTCAACTTCTCCAGAAACGGAAACTATCCTCGAATCTGAAACAAGTTTCTTCGAGTTCGTATGTAATAATACGATGGTCATATCCAATAAAAGGGGATCTTCGTAGTAATACGGAATGTTCCGGAGAAAAGAAAAGGGTAAAAGTAGGAGTGGCAAAGAAGTATGCAACTCTGACAATCCAAAAGTCAATGTTTTAAGAAGGTTCAGTTAAGTTGGTTACTGAGTTGTAGTCTAGGGTCGGGCCATGGTCACTGCAAAAGAGAGAGAGAAAGGAAACACTCAGCGTGCACTCTAACCTAGATCAGAATGGTCAATCACTTTATCTAATCATGATGTCTCCCACTGTATCCTCAAATTCTTCTCCAAACCTGAAAGAAGAATTAGTCGGGATCATCTAAAATCACCCGAAGAGTAAACCAACTCATCAGTGAGAATCGGGATCCAACTATCAACGCATGATAACCTGTTGGAATCCACTCAAGTTATCACACTCAAGAGGGTATGCGTATGCTTGGCAAGTTTCATTTTCTTTAGAAACTCCCGATGTGATTTTTACCCAATGCTCTTATAACCTTGACGAAGGCCAACATATCATAAGTCACATGTCAAGTTCTACCAGTCATTGTCCCAGTTAATTTGAACCCACCCGTACATACCCTTGACGAAAGCCAAAATAGTAGTACGACTATCCCAAACCAACGCATCTATCTATGCAACAGAAAAGTAACAAATAGCTGCCATACACTATGCCTTGACGAAGGCCAATATACATAGCATGAATACTAAGTGCTACCCGTCTGAAATGACGGAGGGCTGTGAATGGTTTTTGGCGAAAAACCTTTAACGTAATGAACTTGATATCGTTGAAGGAACCGGATAGCTTTTTATAAATATATAGTGGCGAAAACCTTTGCTAAAGAGGTCACTCCCGGTGAAGGGATCTCGGCTATTTCCTCGTTGAATGAGATGCAGGATATTCCAAACTGAATACCGCTATGCAAAGCAAAAAGTAATAGACTACAGTGAAGTTATTACCCTGACGCAAACCTCCACCGAAGGGGTCACTCCCGGTGAAGGGATCTCGGGCCTTATGATCAGTCGAAAATACTGCATCTTATAACCGGCAATTTCCCTATCATTTGCATTCATTTAGAAGTGTACGGTTCTCATATTTCACATATTAGCAAATCAGTCGTTAAATATCAGATTGCATGTGTTAGACTCTAAAACCGGCACTACAAAGGAAATTGACTGCATTTCATGGCATCGCATCATACCTATATTGCGCAACACTTGTTTTGAGATCTGTGCATGAAAACCCAGAAGTAAAGCTAAAAATTTACATGGGGCTGATCAAACATTATGCCAACTCAATGATTCAGTTCTGGTATCAATCCAAAGGGACAAATACAAATCAACACATCAGATAAAGGCCCAAAAGTCAGCCCAAGATCACACCAAAAGACACAATCCCTAAGGCCTCCAAAGAGCCGAGGAACCTCGGCCGGAGCCGGCTTGAGCCGCGGTTCCGCGGCGGCTTAGACACGTCAGCAACTCATTTCAGCTTCATAATTCCCACCTCACTTCCAGAAGCTCTTCAAGCCACTTCAAGTTCCAGAAGACTCCAGAGGCTTCTGCCAGATCAGCAAACTAGGGTTTCTAATGCTTAATTAATCCTAGCTTAAAGCCTAAGCTAGCTCCTAACAAACTCTTTCTAGAAACTCCTCAATAAACTTTTGGAGGGAATTGTAATTTCAAACCTAGACCTAGGGTTTGGGAAGTCTATAAATAGAAGCCTAAACCTAGGGTAAAAAGGTTCCCCAATCTAGTATCAAACTAGATCCAATACTTAGATACTTAGAAAAATCCCTACCTCTTTCATCATCTTCTTCTTCCACAAGTCTAGTGACAAGACTTGTGTGAAACCCTAACCCTAATTCCTACCAAAAGCCAAGATCCCGTGTACCACATCAAGCAAGAAGCCCTTCAACCTTTTATGAGCGGAGCCGATCTTCAACAGAGCAAGTGGACCAAGCCGATCCACGACTCACGGAAAAAAAAAAGCGAAGCCAGATCGACAATTTAATTCTTCCTCTTGTAGTTCTTGAGCAACTGTAATCAAATTGTTGATATAAATAAAAGGTGATATTCTTTTATCTTGTTTTCTTTAAATTCTTGCATCATGATTCGATCTCAATTTCTAGTTGTAGTTCTTGTTGTGATGTTTGAGTAATACTCCGCTCATCGAGGAGTCGATACGATCAATTGAATGATGATGTAACATATCTTAAATCGATTCTTGATTCCTACGAGTTTTGTAAACCCTAGCAAGTTCAAGAACCGACGACCCAGTTTCGTTGCGATGCTTTCTTGATTGATATCGCTCGAAATTGGGGAGTTACGATCGTTACTTGAAATTTCTAGAGGCTAGAATGTGAATGATATCGACGAAAGAACAAGGGTTAAATGATGAAACCCTAGTTTCATGAGAAAGCCCTAACTCTCGTCGATCATCATCGATCTAGTATCAATTCTTCGAAGGACAAGAACACGATATCTTGATATTATATCACGTCTATAGATCCGATCGATTCCTACGAGCCTCATTTAGATTCTTGACATTTTGGTTGGAAATATCATCGAAACCCGATTCTCGATTGTTTATCATTTTCTTGATTCTTGATTAGACTAGTGACACCTGAATCAATCGATAAAATCTTGAATCATGTTTTCTTTTATTTTCGATTAACTTTTCAATTCAAACAAATTAAATATAGAAACGAATCGTACAATCCCTGTGGACGATCCACACTCACTTACAATCTACATCCGACACCGTAGTTGATTGCGGTCAAATATAATTCTTTGGTTGTGATTCTATACATTTTCTTAAACCGACACACAAAGAATTTCTTTAAAATCAAATGGCGCCGTTGCCGGGGATTACGCGCTAATTCGTTTCATATTAAAGTTTGAATTGAAAATTTTATTCCATTGTAATTTTTGTAATCAAAATTCGTACAAACCCTAAACAATTTCTTGTGGTTCATTGCAAGGAGATCTGGAGCTTGCTGTGAAATTGGAAAATTTTTTGGGATATACCAGAGAGCTGAGGGAGTCTACAGAAGCTCCCTGCTGAATTTTTGTTCATAGATCTCACTACCCAACCGCGGAAGCGCGGTCTAAGTACCCATATGCGGCGGAACCGCGGCATCTTAAAGGCTAATCTGTGAAATTTTTCTCTCAGGTACTTTCTTACCTTCTTTTCTCTCCTCTTTTTAGCTCCAACTAACAAATTGCTGCAGGATTCTTTGCAAATAATCGCAGCTCGTAAATTGCAAAATTAAATTTGTGTGTGTTTTGTTTCTTGGTTGTTTTCATTCTAAATACGGATATTAAGGGGCACGGCCAAATCCAAATTAGGTGGGGAGTTCATTACCCTTCCTAGGCCCCGAAAACCGCAAAACTTGCATCCGCATTTACCCCAATTAACTAAAAAATATCTAGAGATGACTCTAAGGACCGTCGCGCTCACATAGGACAGAAGAAGGTCGTGGGTAATTCATTGCTTATCCGCGTTTTGTTGTGGTTTCTAGGCAAGTGTGTCGAAGGCTAGTGGTTATTAACTAGGACCACTACTTACGTAGTGGAGTACCTTCCCACTTACCTGGCACTTACCTGGCCACAGGGGGACAAAAAGGAAGTGGAGGATTCTATCCTGCGACTTGTCTTTTGGCAGTTAGGAGCGGTCTAGAGCCGGACCTAGGTGACCACTAGATTCTAGGGTTTTGTGTGTTGCATTTGTTGTGTCGCATCATTTTTTCAAAAATCCGTCCCTTTTTCAAAGCAAACACCGCATTCATTCATTACCCCTAATTATAAGCCAACGCTGCCACTAGTACTAACCCTTTTTAGTACAAGATAGGCTGGACACGGGATTCCAGTGCCCGTTTAGTCCGCGTACCCTTTATCGACTCCGAAGTCGGTATTTCTCCATTTACTTCTTCTTTGCCCACTACCACACCCACATCGATGGATCCACCCCCATCGAACTTCTTTAACCCTAATCTGCCGCCGTCCGTTGGTGCGCAGAATCCTCCCCGCATCTCTCTCCAAGAGAGGTGCTATCCACTGCGAGGTCCTCTTTCGACCTGCTTATCCATTCCACCAGCCAATGGGGATAACTTTGAGATTAAACCCCAATACATCAACCTTTTACCCAAATTCCATGGACTCGAGACTGAGGACGCTTACGTTTTCATTACCAAATTTGAAAACATATGCGCAATGATGGGTACGTCACAACTTTCTGTGGATGCCATGCGTCTACGAATTCTTCCATTTACCTTGTGCGATATAGCCGAGAAGTGGCTATATAACACTACCGTACACTCTATTACGAATTGGGAAGAATTCGTCGCGGCATTCCTTAAGAAATTTTACCCAATGCAAAAGACAGCTCGAATCCGTAGCGAACTGAATCAATTTACCCAGCTCCCTACTGAACCATTCTCTAAATGCTTTGAACGTTTCAAGGATCTATTGGTTCAATGTCCTCATCATGGCATCCCGAGATGGGAACTGTGCCGAATCATATATCAGGGCAGTAACCCTAACACTAAACAGAGTCTTGAAAACATGTGTCAAGGGACTTTTATGACTAGGATGATGGGGAAGCTTGGCGATATTTAGAAGAGTTCGCTGAAAAGTATTTACAGTGGGAAAGTCCATCATTTAGGGGTGGCAATAACCAATCAGATGTTTCCATAGGAGTTAGAGCTGACATTTCAGCTATACACAAGAAACTCGAGACTATGGAGAACAAATTTTTAGCTGCCTCTCTTAATCAAATGTCACTTTCCAAAACTGTATGTGGATGCTGTTCTGATCCTTCTCATTTGACGGAAGAATGTCCACGAAATTCTCTGTTTCAAGGTCATGAGCATACCAATACCGCATTTCAAAGACTTAGAAACGATCCATATTCTTCCACATATAATCAGGGGTGGAGGAATCAGCCTAATTTTGCTTGGAACCAATCACACTCTCAAAACACGGTTCCAAACCAAAACAATTTCCAAAGGGGCCCTCCACCACAAAAGCAACCACAACTTCAATTGAGTCAGCACCCCTTTCAAGCACATAACTTTCAAAATCCGGTCAACACACCTGCACTATCTAGTCCTTTACAGTTGACCGGAACTGATGAATCCTCTTCTTTTGCACAATACATGAATTTGGTCATAACAAATATCATGCAAGTTTCGGCTGAAATGAAGTCTTCTGTCGATAAAATTGAAAAAAACTCTACGTCCCAAAACGAGAGTATTAAATCGATGGAAGAAGAGATTGCACGATTAAAAGCCGAAATTAGTGCAAGAGAGAAAGGGAAACTTCCAGCTCAACCTTTACCCAATCCTGGCTATTCACATCATGTGAATGCAATCACCACGTTGAGATCTGGAAGAGTGCTTGACAATCATGTTGGGGAAGAAGTTGATGATATTGAAAATCCTATCAACACCTCGGCTGAGACCTTTCCTCACACACACACTTCTACTTCTAATTCTGACCCCAGTTCTTTTACCCCACCACCTTCTTCCGAGCCTATTCTTCGTTTCTCAAAAGGTTCGCCACTTCAGCCCACCTCTTCTACTCATCCACGGACGATCCCCACTTCTATTCTGGGATCGGTTCCACACACACTTCCTTCTCCTATGATGGACCCAACGCTTATTGCTAAAGCAACTTATCCTAATCGGTTAAGGGCTAACACACCAAGTCCACATATGGAGATGATCACTGAGATGTTTAAACAGGTTAACATAAACATCCCTCTTCTAGATGCTATCCAACAAGTCCCTGCATATGCGAAAGTTCTTAAAAAGTTGTGCACTAGAAAGAGGAAGAAACAAATGCCCAAGAAGATATTCATGGCAAAAACAGTAGACACGGCTTTCCCCCAACAATTAGCGAGGAAACGTAAGGATCCTGGATATCCTACTATTTCCATCTCTATTGGGAAGAAACACATTAACCGTTCTCTACTAGACCTTGGGGCAAGTATTAACCTGCTTCCTTTCTCAGTCTATGAGCAGTTAGGGATCGGAGAGTTGAAACCATCTCCTTGCACTCTCCAGATGGCTGACCGATCAATCACCAAACCTAGGGGTGAACTAGAGGATGTGTTAATAAAAATCGGGGAATTTATATTCCCTGTGGACTTTATTGTAATTGATACACAGCCTGTAGCGAACTCACGGAATCAAATTCCGGTGATTTTAGGTCGCCCCTTTTTGGCAACTTCCAACGCTATCATCAATTGTCGTAATGGTTCTATGACCCTATCCTTCGGGAAAAGGACAATTGAGATGAAAATTTACAAGTTGGGAAGTGTACCCTCCGAACCTACTGCTCAGGTCTGTTCTGTCGACTTAATGGATGTCGACAGCAGCGACTTTGATGATCCTCCTGATACCAATCTAGACTCTTTTCATACGTTGTTATTGGACCCAACTATGTGTCATACACATACGGACACTTCCACCGAGATATCCGGTTCAACAACTAACACTGATTATGAACTGCTTTTAGAGTCTGAAGATCACCCCGCACTTTGTGATGACATTATTCTTCGGGGTATTGATGAAACATTTGAGGAGATGTTCGCTGATGAACTCGCATTTCTGAATAACACGGGTGTTGAGATGAATCATGTTCCAATCATTGAAATTGAACCTCCACCCCTTCTTTTGACTTGTAAGAAGAATGCGAGTAATCCATCACACTCACTGCATCGTCTATCCAAAATGAGACGCACACACATTCTTTTCCACCCCTTACTCTTTCTCCACTTCTTCTTCTACCAACCAGAGCACTGTATTGATAAAATTTTTGAATGGTTGGTGTTGACATTCGGTCTTTACAAAGCTTGGCATCGACCAATGATTCTTGACCCCCTCTTGTGATTTTCAAAGTTTAACATTGCATAACTCAAGTTTGAGGGGGCATTTTTTTCTGGCTCTTGAAAAGAAAATTTTTACAAAATGATGAGCCAAAAATAAGTTTGGGGGAGGTGCTTCACTTATATATTTTGCCCCCACTAATAATTCCTCCCAGACTTACAGGTTTTGTAGATATAGCTGTAGGCAACAGTGAGGACACTGTTGAAAACAAGTTTGGGGGAGGTTTGTGCTTATTTTTGCATCATTTGCATAAGCACAAAATATTTCTTTAAAAACTTATAAAAAATTTAAAAATTTTCAAAATCTATAAAAATTGAAAAATTTTCAAAATATAAAAATATTTTAACATTTAAACATTTTTTGTACATAAATAAGATAATAAAAGATTAGATAGTGAAAAATTACATCCATGAGATTAGAAAAATTTAAGAAAACCAAGAAAATTAGAAGTTTTCTTATACGAACTAGTAATAAGTAGTTATGAGCCGTTGTCCCAAGGGTTAGTAAGATGAAGGACGTCACTAATCTGAGCATAAAAATAAGTCTGAAAATTAGTTTCTATTCTGGAAGCCAAACATTTTGAACGTTGATACCCTGCTATTTGCACTTACACACGTCTTAAAGCCTGGGATAGTAGAGGGTACCTTGAAATTCTCTTGTCTTAAAGCCGAAAGTATGAAGGAAATAAAAAAAATGAATGAAGAAAATATAAAGTGGTGAGAAAAATGGACACTGGTTTTGCTATCACTAAGGGCAATAAAAAAATATATAGCGAGGGTGCCTTTTCACCTAGTGCCCAAAGGCCAACTGGTCCGGAAGTCACTGCTATGCCTGAGGTGGTGCAAGACGAGGAAAATACACCAAGTAAGCAAGCACAGGAGTAATCGGTCGGTTAGTACCTCAAGAAGTATTAACGGTCGCATTAAAGTATGTGAGCAATCTCATCTAAATATTCATTAATTAAAAAGTACCGAGGCTGATGGGAAAGAGTATGATAGCTTGAATTGAATTCTCCGGGTGTAGGGATGTCCTTTACACACACGCAGGGTTATATGATTGATGTTTGGAAGAAAGATAGGAATGAAAAATAAGACGATTTTTTATTGAGGGAGGACGTGATTTCTGACATCTTTTCATGACCATTAAGATAGGGCTCATGACAACCGAAAAGCTAGCTTAGTTGGAAACCCTAATTTACAAAGGCTTTCTTTTACAATTCTCTTCTTTAAATGTAATATTCATGATCTTTCTTTTATTACTGGATTTTGTAGGTGCAATCCGCGGAAAACCCTCAGGAGACAACACTCCTCCTACTAGGGGACACCTAGAGGTTTAAAGGCTTGTTGCACATGCTCAGTGCAATCGTGTTGCCTACGAAAGTGTGCTAGTTAGTTTTTCTCTTTCTTTATTTTCTTCTTCTCTTTTTTTAATAAAACAGTTCGCTCGAGACGATCGAAATTAAGTTTTGGGGTATTTGATCAGTCGAAAATACTGCATCTTTTAACCGGCAATTTCCCTATCATTTGCATTCATTTAGAAGTGTACGGTTCTCATATTTCACATATTAGCAAATCAGTCATTAAATATCAGATTGCATGTGTTAGACTCTAAAACCGGCACTATAAAGGAAATTGACAGCATTTCATGGCATCGCATCATCCCTATATTGCGCAACACTTGTTTTGAGATCTGTGCAGGAAAACCCAGAAGTAAAGCTAAAAATTTACATGGCGCTGATAAAAAAATTACGCCAACTCAATGATTTCAATTCTGGTATAAATCCAAAGGGACAAATACAAATCAACACATCAGATAAAGCCCCAAAAGTCAGCCCAAGATCACACCAAAAGACACAATCCCTAAGGCCTCCAAAGAGCCGCGGAACCGCAGCCGGAGCCGGCTTGAGCCGTGGTTCCGCGGCGGCTTAGACACGTCAGCAACTCATTTCAGCTTGATAATTCCCACCTCACTTCCAGAAGCACTTCAAGCCACTTCAAGTTCCAAAAGACTCCAGAGGCTTCTGCCAGATCAGCAAACTAGGGTTTCTGATGCTTAATTAATCCTAGCTTAAAGCCTGAGCTAGCTCCTAACAAACTCTTTCTAGAAACTCCTCAACAAACTTTTGGAGGGAATTTTAATTTCAAACCTAGACCTAGGGTTTGGAAAGTCTATAAATAGAAGCCTAAACCTAGGGTAAAAAGGATCCCCAATCTAGTATCAAACTAGATCCAATACTTAGATACTTAGAAAAATCCCTACCTCTTTCTTCATCTTCTTCTTCCACAAGTCTTGTGACAAGACTTGTGTGAAACCCTAACCCTAATTCCAATCAAAAGCTAAGATCTCGAGTACCACATCAAGCAAGAAGCCCTTCAACCTTTTATGAGCGGAGCCGATCTTCAACAGAGCAAGTGGTCCAAGCCGATCCACGACTCACGGAAAAAAAAAAAGCGAAGCCAGATCGACAATTTAGTTCTTCCTCTTGTAGTTCTTGAGCAACTGTAATCAAATTGTTGATATAAATAAAAGGTGATATTCTTTTATCTTGTTTTCTTTAAATTCTTGCATCATGATTCGATCTCAATTTCTAGTTGTAGTTCTTGTTTTGATGTTTGAGTAATACTCCGCACGTCGAGGAGTCGAGACGATCAATAGAATTATGATGTAACATATCTTAAATCGATTCTTGATTCCTACGAGTTTTGTAAACCCTAGCAAGATCAAGAACCGACGACCCAGTTTCGTTGCGATGCTTTCTTGATTGATATCGCTCGAAATTGGGAAGTTACGATCGTTTCTTGAAATTGTTAGAGGCTAGAATGTGAATGATATCGACGAAAGAACAAGGGTTAAATGATGAAACCCTAGTTTCATGAGAAAGCCCTAACTCTCGTCGATCGTCATCGATCTAGTATCAATTCTTCGAAGGACAAGAACACGATAACTTGAGATTATATCACGTCTATAGATCCGATCGATTCCTGCGAGCCTCATTTAGATTCTTGACATTTTGGTTGGAAATATCATCGAAACCCGATTCTCGATTGTTTATCATTTTCTTGATTCTTGATTAGACTAGTGACACCTGAATCAATCGATAAAATCTTGAATCATGTTTTCTTTTCTTTTCGATTAACTTTTCAATTCAAACAAATTAAATATAGAAACGAATCGCACAATCCCTGTGGACGATCCGCACTCACTTACAATCTACATCCGACACCGTAGTTGATTGCGGTCAAATATAATTCTTTGGTTGTGATTTTATACATTTTCTTAAACCGACACACAAAGAATTTCTTTACAATCACCTTGCCTCGTCGAATTAGGTACTGGATATTCATGTTAGTGTATATGCCCTAGAGGCCATTACTGTATCATACTAGTTTGTATATTACTTAATGGAAGCTTAGGATTTTCACCTTGTATAGACAATCTTGCTCAAAATAGTAGTATGCTACTTGGTTTGTTTCTACTTTAATGTGTACATGTGTTTCTTTTAGTATATCACCTATACACATTAGTGGAGCCCTTAAGATCTTTGTTTGATTACCAGCGTTGTGATGGCAGTCACACTCGTGGGGGCTGGGTAATCCACAAGCACATCCTTATGCAGGTCCCTAGTCGTAGGACTATCGAGACAGGGCATCGATACTCCAGAGTAGACTAGCGTATGCGCTTCTCATCCTAGAAGGGGAGACGGTCTGTCCCACAGCTGTCAGTATGTCGTATTTGAGATAGTATGCGGGTGCTTGTTAGGTTACGAGTACACTGGACAGGAATCATCGGGAACTGTTGGTTGGTACTATACCTATCGTCAGTTATCAGTTCCCAGGTGACATGAGTACAGCTTAGTCCGCTGACTTGACACTGTCACTTCGCCTCGAGTGTGGTCCCACTGTACTTAGATTACTACCCCACCACGGCTCAAAGGAGTCGTGCAAACAGGTAGTAGTTGGGTGCAGTCCCGAAGCACTTTGAGGCAGTGACAGTTAGACAGGATTCGTCTCTCCCGGTATTGGGGGTTGATATCGCGCTGTGTCTAGGAGAGCCATTACACAAAGTCCCTGGCCAGGGCAAGCGAGATATACTGGTCGGTTTCCAGTGTTATCTCAAGGTGTTCTGGGTGTTATTTATGTATATGCCCTAGAGGCCATTGTTGTAGATATAATGTATATTATAATTGATGCTTGGATATATATAGAGAGGACTTTCTTGCTCGTCATGATAGTATGCTATTTGGTTTCACTTTATCTGAACATGTTGACTTGTATTGTTTTACTGTTTTTCTCTCACATGTTGATAAAGCCCTTAGGATCTGTACTCGACTACTGGGACTATGATGAGATCATACTAGTGGGGACATGGCAGTCGATGAGTACATCCTATAACTATTCCTAGTCGAGGGTATATCGAGACAGGGCATCGATATACCAGAGTAGACTAGCGTATACGCATCTTGACCCATATGATGGGCGATGGATGATCCCATATCCATCGGTGTTTGACATCAGAGATGGTGTACGGGTGCTCAGTGGAGACTGGGTACACTAGACGGACTCGCCGAGAACTCCCAGATGGTGATATACCACACGTCAGACAGCAGTTCTCCGGTGACACTGGTACAGGGTAGTCTGTAGACCCGAGATCGTCATAGAGTCTTGTATGATTCCCACTGTGCTTTGATTTCCACCTTACCAAGTCCAAGAGGGCGTGCAAAACGGTGGCTTTTGGGTACAGTCCCGAATCACATGGAGGCAATGAGCGATAGGAGGGGATTCGTCTCTTCCGGTATAGGGAGTTGATGTTGTGCTGTGTTCGATTGGCTATAACTGGAAGTCCCTGGCCAGGGCTGATATAGAGATTTTGTGGTAAGTGTTACCAGTAGTTTCTCGACCCGTTATTAGCCACACATCGACACGACTTTTCGGTTTCTGGGGTCTGACGTATACCACCCCTAGCCTTGATATGCGACATATCAGACGAAGAGACCGGACTGTACGGGAGTGTTACTGATTGGATTCACAGGAGAACGGACATTCTAGCTTGTTGATCTTCTGATCGCTCAATACCTGGGTGGCTGTTACGTTTAGCTGACCGCTTGCAGCTTGTGGGTGTTTGATATGATCATCACCTGCTACCGGCGTATTAACGATTCTTTAGAGTCCTACACAGAGGTTTCTTCGCTCAGGCAAAACGGAGTAGAGGCACATATGTGATATGTGCAGGACCGAGGATAATGCAATATGAGATACCGTATTATATTCTCGCGATATTTATAAATGAACCGGCTCATCGGATCAAGTGTTGATTCGATGAATCGGTACAGGATATATTTGTCGGTTATATTCGATATAGCCGGATTGTCGGATCAAGTGTTGATTCGATGATTTAATGTATAATAATATATATATGATATATTGTATTACATTATCTAATATTGGCACGCTTTATTATTTCATTTTCTCACCGGATAATACATTGGTATATATGCGATATATATTAATTGTATTATTTTCTTTTGTTACAAATATATAATATATATATGTGATATATATTAAAGTAACATGATATGATTTATAATGGAACATGTTTAGTGAAGATTAAACAAGGTTAGGGTTTGATTAGGTTTAGCTCCTTCTTGAACATTCTAGAAGGAATTTCTTTTTTCTTGGTTAAGATATTATGGTTGATATTTTTCCATGACTCATTTCTAATCTAACCAAACCCTAGCTCTAGTTTATTCTCTACAAGGGTTATCCTTGTCATACTAAACTATCGTTACATTATTAATTCATATATAAATTTTCATTATTGATGACAAAAGGAATTATCTCATTATTCATCTTCTTCTTCTCTCTTGAGCTTTGAGAAAGCTTTCTTGATTTTCCTTTTGTGATGTTTTCATGTGAGATTATGATATAAAAAGATAGCATAAATACTACTCCATCATCCTCATCTAATCTAGCCCATTAGATTAGGGTGTTCTCCTCTTGAGAGTGAGAGAGCTTGAGCTTTTGCAACTTCGACGTAGATCATCGGAGAAAAGGAATACTACAAGCTAGCATGGATCGTTCGAGTCGTGGAGCCTCTCTTGAGTCCGGGAGATCGTGGATCGCGGCGAAGGGACTTCTACTCGTAGCTTATGAAGCGAAGGAGCGGACTACAAAGGTTGTAATCCCTCACACTTAGGTTTAAAGATCTTATCTTGCATGTTAAACCCTAATAATCGAGCAAAGATCCCAGCTTTGGGTTGTTCGGCACGTCTAAATTTTTATCCGGGCATGTTTGATGCCTTATGAACCTTCACAAGAGTGCCTAGGAACCCTACAGTGGTATCAGAGACAAGCTAGAGCATTAGGCGACGTGTATACGAAGTTAAAATTCCGATCGAACCCCGACACGACGAATCGATCCCCTCTCTGAATATTTTTTAAAAACTGTGTCTTTTCAGAATTAAAAATTCTTTAAAATATCAGCAGGGAAATATAAGCAATGAACTGAAAAACGATCGCCCAATCCGTACAAACCGTCGCGGATCCGCGGCAGTACCGCGCTTGGACCGCGGATCCGCGGCCATACAGATGAGTTGTGCACTCATTTTTCAATTGTAATATCTTATTCGGTGATTTATATTTTCTGGGTATTTTTAATCTGACTCAAGTGTTGAGTTTTCTGGGGTTTTAATTTGTAATCGTTGATTCGATCGGAAAATTTGAATTCGTTATTATTTCCAGATATTTAGAAACTGTTAAAATGTTCGAACGGATATCATTAACTCACTTTTTCCCGGCACGTAAAAATTTCAAGTGTTGAATTTTTATCGGGTTTAAATCTTTCAGAAAAAATGTACAAGTTAAGCGGTGGACCCTCTAGAAGACAACAAACCTTAACTCGATTATGTGACCATCTTGAACTGCCTCTAAACCTTAAGGTTTGGGGAAGTACGGCGTGCCACATGTGAGGCGTTGGCTTGACCCTTCTGCGGCTGGATCACCGGTACTGTGACAGATTCTGGGATTATTTGAACTCCGCTCAAGTGTTGAGCAATTTAGGAAATTTTAGGTATTATATTATCTGTTCTGAAAGTTTAATACTGTCTGTTTATCTGGAATGTGATACAATATGTGCAATTCATAGAGTTAGGCATGAAACGCGAAGTATGTGATATTTCGGATTTACGATGTCTAAAGGGATTGTGGATTCCAAATATTGTAGTTTTACACTTTCTTTTGTGTGACCGTATGCGTAGTATGTGGTGTATCGCCGGCTTCGTTGCTATACATCAACGACAATCGGGATACGCATACTTGCTTACGTTGATGATATGAGATATTATGTGTTGCTGTGATATGTTATATTGGATCGTCGTATTCTGAATAGCCGGGGGTTTTATGTGAGATGAGAGTTTTTATTTTCATTCATGTAAAATTCATTTGTATGTAATATTCTTTTATTGGGGCACTTCCGGGATGAGGTTGTTGTCACCATTGTATATTATTTACTTTTTCGCATTAGGTAAACCCAAGGAGGGAAGCACAAGTAACCGGGTTCTTGGGTCCAGTGGGAGGCCATCACGAGGAGTCGAGACCGGGTCTCCTAACCCTAGAATTGGCAGTGTTACTTGCCGCTCTTGTAGGGGTCTTGGGATGTGGGTTTGGCTATTCATCGCGACCGTGGAATCCGTGTTTTATACCGGCTCGTTTTGAAAACACGGACGTCCTAGTATATCCAATATTTCATATATGTCTTCTGCTGCAATGTTCTGTGATGAGATCATATTACTGCCTGAGACGAATGCTTATACTATATATATATATATATATATATATATATATATGCTGATATATAAATATTACTGCTTTCGTTTCTTCTGTGATGCTTAGGAAGCATAAGCTGATGGGATTTTTATTAATAAGATTAATAAAAAGAAAAGAAACCTTAGAGATGTTGTAGAATCAAAACTTTATAAAAAGGGTAGCTACAGTTTTGCTTTGCATAGCGGTATATATGATAGGCCCTGCACCTTATTCGATGAGGAAAGAGCCGAGATCCCTTCACCGGAAATGACCTCTTTAGCGAAACTGGCAGATGCTACAAACTCGCGGTTTAGTTTTTGACAGATTATATTGTACTTGCTTAGCACAGCGGTATATATGATATATCCTGCACCTTATTCGATGGGGAAAGAGCCGATATCCCATCACCGGGAGTGACCTCTTTAGCGAAACTAGAAGCCTAAAAAACACTCCTTTTCAAAAACACTCGATTCTACGACGATATCAAGTTCATTACGCTCGAGGTTTTAAGAAAAACCTGTCGTAGCCCTCCGTCATTTCAGATAAGTCCTACTTAGTATTCGTGCTACGTTTGTTGGCCTGCGTCAAGACGTAGTGTGCGGTGGCTAACTAGTATTTATCTGCTCATGCATATGATGTAGATTAGATTAAGGTAGTCGTACGACTTTGTTGGCCTGCGTCAAGGGTCGTGCGGGTGGGTTTAATTCAATCAAGAAATGACGGGTTGAACTTGACTAGCGCACTATGATTTATTGGCCTACGTCAAGGTCATGGGACGCTATGGGCAAAATATTATCGGGAATTTCAAGTGTTGAAATTTGCAATGAGATTGCATACCTCCTATGAGATAAATGGATCCTGATACCCTCTGCGAGTAAAAGTTACTCCTGGGAGAGTTTTACACAAGACAATTAGCCGATCAAGTAGGTGTATAGAAAAGTGTTAACGAGGTCACGCCTCTGGGAAAATGTGGTTTACTTTAATTAGGTCCGTGCGAAAGCACGGGGAACCTCCCTCAAGTACCGACACTGATCTGGCTGAAAGATTGACGAAATTGTAAAGTGTAATTAATCCCGGCTAATCTTACCTTTTAGGGTTTGAAGGAAGATTTGATAAAAACAGTGGGAGACATCCTGATTAGATAAGATAATAACCAATCTAATTTTGCAAGAGCATACGCTAAAGTGTTTTCTTCTCTCTCCCTCCAGGTAGCGACCATGTCAGGCCATAATCAAGATAATAATATGGATGTATTGACTGAACCCTCTTATTATACTGAGCAGGGGAACGTTAGACCCGTTCTTTCTTATAAGAGTTATAAGACTGAACAGAGAATAGGAGAATATCTGGATTCTCAAGCCGCCCAAAAGAACATACTTGTTGATGCATCTTCTTCGGGTGTGTTAGTTATTGAGAACTGTTTCTCAGTTCACCCTACGTCCTGGGTATTAGATACCGGATCAGGATCCCACATATGTAGACTAATACATGGGCTGAGGAAAGGTAGAGAACTGGGAAAAGGTGATCATTCCGTTCAAGTAGGGAATGGGGCAAATGTTGCAGCCAAAGTAGTTGGCGAATATCACCTAGTATTACCAAGTGGTGATACACTGATTATGAATGAGTGATATTATATACCGAACATGATGGGCAACATTATATCAGTTTCTTTATTAAGTAAAGAAGGATATAATTTTGTAGTACAGGATAATGTTATGAACATATTCCTAGATCAAAAGTTGATTGCATCAGGCTCGTTACATAATGGCATATTCATTCTCAATCAAAATACAGTCCTCAATATACAAAAGACACACAAGAGGAAAAGTTCAGAAATGAACGAATCCTACTTGTGGCATTGTAGACTTGGTCATATCAATGCGACACGACTGGCTAAGTTACATAAGGATGGATATTTGAATCCGTTCGAATTATCATCTTATGATACTTGCCATTCATGTCTCAAAGGAAAAATGACCAAAGCTCCGTTTAGTGGACACGGAGAAAGAGTTACGGAACTCTTAGGACTGGTGCATAGTGATGTATGCGGTCCTATGTCTACGCATGCCAGGAACGGTTCTTCCTACTTCATTACATTCACTGACGATCTCTCTAGATACGGACATGTGTTCCTGATAAAACACAAGTCTGAAGCTTTTGAGAAATTCAGAGAATATAAGCACGAAGTAGAGAACCAAACGGGCAAAAGTATTAAGATTCTTCGATCTGATCGAGGAGAAGAATACTTAAGCAATGATTTTCTGGATTATCTAAAAGAGAATGGGATTCTCTCTCAGCTTACTCCTCCTTATACACCACAGCACAACGGTGTATCGGAGCGGAGGAATCGCACCCTATTAGATATGGTGCGCTCCATGATGAGTACAGCTGAGTTACCTATTTCCTTCTAGGGATATGCACTGGAGACAGCTGCAGACCTATTGAATATGGTTCCTACCGAATCTGTGCCAACCACTCCATATGAGATATGGAAAGGAAAGAGACTATATCTTAATTATGTTAGGATATGGGGTTTTTCGGCATATGTAAAAACACAAAATCCGGACAAACTCGGCGCAAGGTCTATTCTGTGCAAGTTTATTGGATATCCTAAACATTCGCGCGGGTATATTTTCTACCACATCGGAGAACAAAAGGTGTTTGTTTCTCGGCATGCCACCTTTTTAGAAAAGGAATTTCTTACAAAAGAAATTAGTGGCAATGAGGTAGAACTGGAAGATGTTCCAGCAGAACAAACTACAACAGATGATTTAGTGGAACCAGAGGATTCAGTAGTACCCGACGAACCCCAGACTCTCCGCCGATCTAGTAGGGTTTCTCGTCCACCTGAGAGATACTACGGTTTTCTCATTGATGGTGGAAGCGAGGACTTCATCATGGATGATGATGAACCGACTAGTTTCGAGCAGGCCATCACGAGTGGTGACTCTGTGAATTGGCTGGATGCAATGCGATCTGAGATGGAATCCTTGCACACCAACAAAGTATGGACTTTGGAAAATGCTCCTGAAGGGGTAAAACCCATTGGGAGCAAGTGGATCTTTAAAAAGAAATTTGGTGTAGATGGAAAAGTTGAGACTTTCAAAGCTTGACTTGTAGCAAAGGGTTTTCGTCAACGACTAGGTGTGGATTATGACGAAACCTTTTCTCCAGTAGCTATGCTTAAGTCCATCTGGATCTTACTTGCCATTGTTGCATACCATGACTACGAAATATAGCAAATGGATGTTAAGACCGCCTTTCTAAACGGTGATTTAGAAGAGTGCGTGTACATGACTCAGCCAGACGGCTTCGTAGATAGTGGGAGCAGCGGAAAGGTATGCAAGCTGCTTAAATCCATTTATGGGTTAAAGCAAGCATCGCGGAGTTGGAACATCTGTTTTGATGTTGTAGTCAAAGTGTTTGACTTCATCAAAAATATAGATGAACCTTGTATCTATAAAAAGGTAGCAGAGGGTAAGGTTGTCTTCCTCGTATTGTACGTGGATGACATACTCTTGATAGGAAATGATATTCCTATGCTGCAATCAGTCAAGCTCTTCTTATCACAAAGAATCTCAATGAAAGATCTAGGTGATGCCTCTTGCATATTGGGAATCATGATCTATAGAGATAGATCTAAACGGATACTAGGATTGTCCCAATCCAGGTACATTGACACCATATTGCAGAGGTTTAGTATGGAAGAATCCAAGCGTGGGAATCAACCCACGATCTCTGGACTCACTCTCTCCAAAGAGATGTCTCCCAAGACTGATTTGGAGAGAGCTCGCATGCAAGGGATACCCTATGCTTCGGCAGTAGGCTCTATCATGTAAGCGATGCTATGTACGAGACCCGATGAAGCATACTCACTAAGTGTAGTGAGTCGGTATCAAGCAGATCCTGGAGAGAGTCACTGGAAAGTTGTGAAGAACATTCTCAAGTACATGCGAATGACTAAAGAGATGTTCTTGGTGTATGGTAACGGAGAACTCCGGGTGGAGTCCTTTACCGATTCAAGCTTCCAAAGTGATAAGGACGACTCTAAGTCGCACTCGGGATTTGTCTTTACCCTCAATGGAGTGGCGGTATGTTAGAAGAGTTCCAAACAGGATACCGTTGCAGACTCGACGATGGAGGCTGAATACATCGCTGACAACGATGCTGCCAAAGAGGCTGTCTGGATCAAGAAGTTCATTAATGAACTTGGTGTGGTTCCATCTATTAACCATCCAATACCTCTGTATTGTGATAACAATGGAGCTGTGGCTTTGGCCAAGGAACCCAGGTCCCATCAAAAGTCTAGACATATTCTGAGGCGGTATCACCTGATCAGGGAGATAGTTGATCGCCGGGAGATCGAGGTCAGGAGAGTAGATATGAAGGACAACACTGCGGATCCATTCACGAAGGCTATTCACCAGATACAGTTTGAGAGATTATTCGGGATGCTAGGTATGAGATACTACAGCAGCTGGCCTTAGTGCAAGTGGGAGATTGTTAGTTATGTATATGCCCTAGAGGCCATTGTTGTACATATGATGTATATTATAATGGATGCTTGGATATATATAGAGAGGACATTCTTGCTCGTCATGATAGTATGCTATTTGGTTTCACTTTATCTTAACATGTTGACTTGTATTGGTTTATTGTTTTTCTCTCACATGTTGAAAAAGCCCTTAAGATCTGTACTCGACTACTGGGACTATGATGAGATCATATTAGTGGGGACATGGTAGTCGATGAGTACATCCTATAACTGTTCCTAGTTGAGGGTATATCGAGAAAGGGCATCGATATATCAGAGTAGACTAGCATATACGCATCTTGACCCATATGATGGGCGATGGATGATACCATATCCATCGGTGTTTGACATCAGAGATGGTGTACGGGTGCTCAGTGGAGACTGGGTACACTGGACGGACTCGCCGAGAACTCCCAGATGGTGATATACCATACGTCAGATGGCAGTTCTCCGGTGACACTGTTACAAGGTAGTCTGTAGACCCGAGATCGTCATAGAGTCTTGTATGATTCCCACTGTGCTTTGATTTCCACCTTACCACGTCCAAGAGGGTATTTAAAATGGTGGCTGTTGGGTACAGTCCCGAATCACATGGAGGCAATGAGTGATAGGAAGGGATTCGTCTCTCCCGGTTTAGGGAGTTGATGTTGTGCTGTGTTCGATTGGCTATAACTGGAAGTCTCTGGCCAGGACTGATATAGAGATTTACTGGTCAGTGTTACCAGTAGTTTCTCGACCAGTTATGAGCCACACATCGACACGACTTATCGGTTACTGGGGTTTGACGTATACCACCCCTAGACTATATATGCGACATATCAGATGAAGAGACCGGACTGTACGGGAGTGTTACTGATTGGATTCATAAGAGAACGGACAGGCTAGCTTGTTGATCCTCTGATCGCTCAATACCTGGGTGGCTGTTACGTTTAGCTGACCGCTTGCAGCTTGTGGGTGTTTGATATGATCATCACCTGCTACCGGCGTATTGGCGATTCTTTAGAGTCCTACACAGAGGTTTCTTGGCTCAGGCAAAACGGAGTAGAGTCACATATGTGATATCTGCAGGACCGAGGATAATGCGATATGAGATACCGTATTATATTCTCGCGATATTTATAAATGAACCGGCTCATCGGATCAAGTGTTTATTCGATGAATCGGTACAGGATATATTAGTCGGTTATATTAGATATAGCCGGATTGTCCGATCAAGTGTTGATTCGATGATTTAATATATAATAATATATATATGATATATTGTATTACATTATCTAATATTGGCTCGCTTTATTATTTTATTTTCTCACCGGATAATACATTGGTATATATGTGATATATATTAATTGTATTTGTAGCGTTTTCAAAATCGTTTCGGTGAAATTTCGGAAAAACGATAAAATAAGGGGGTTTTCTGTAAAAAGTCAAAATACAAATATCTTATTATAAAAAAAATTAAATATACATATTCTAGCTATGTAATTGCTATTATTTGGTGTTTATTGAGCCGCTGGTGAAATTTCAAATTTTCTGAAAAAAATATTATTTTATTATTATTTTAAGCCGTCACTAATACATTTAGTTAGGGAAAATTACAAATTGGAATGAGTTGAAACAAATTTTGTGCATCATAAAACATTAAATAAAAATTTATCATGTGGTTTTTGGAACGAAATCATTTGCCAAAATGGTTTAGAAATTATTGAAGAAAAAAAGGCTTTTTTTTAGCGTAAATGGATGTTTGGGGTATTGTATTTATCATTTTTCATCACCCCATACCCGTGCCCACACACACACACCCCCACTTACTCCTCCCCATGGCTGAATTCAACACCCACCATATTTTTCCCCACTTGATTTTCAAGGAAAAGGAAATGAAAGAAAAAAAAATGAGTGAAGTAGTTATACTTTTGACTTTGTTTGACCTTGACCTTGTCCCCCCCCCCATTTTCCTCACCTCCCTCTCTCTCCCCCACCCACTTTTCTGGCCAAAAATTCCTTCTCCCCACAGCAGCCCCCCCTCCATTTTCCCCTCTCTTTTCCCTTCAAAACTTCATGAAAAATTGCATCAAAAATCCACCAAAAATCCCACAAAATCAATATCAAAGTCCTACCCATTTTAGCTTAGCCCGTTTAGCATGGATCCTTGTGAAAAGAGAGCATTTTAGGAGGCCATGGAGTCTTGTGGACCTTCATATATTTTAGGGTATAAATTCTAAAACTTTTTGTTGCTTAAATTGTTACTAATTTCATAAGCTAATTTAATTAAGTGTTATTTGGATATGTGAGTTTAATTGCAAGTTTTGGAATTCAAGTTGTGAAATTGAATGGAAGTTAGGGTTTATAAAATTGGTGTATGGTTGTGTGTTATAATTAGGCTTTGTTGTCATGTTAATACAAGTTTAGTAGCTAGTGCTAATGGCTAGCTTAAAAATTTTGTTATTTTGCTAATTTGCTTACTAGGTTTTTGAAATTTGCTAAATTCTTGGGATTAAAATTGTGATTAGGTTTTTCTTGGCTTCATTAACTTTATTAAGTGTGGTTTAATGCTTTGGATCATGCAATTCTAATCTAGATTGTAGTTTGTGTATTTTGCTTTGAAATTGTTAAAAAGGGTATTTTTGGTAAACTAGAATATTAGGATTTTTGGAATTTAATGAGATTAAATTCCGGAAATTGTTTATACGACTTATTTAAGATATTTAATAAATATATTGGCCGCTACATTCATTTAAACATCGTGTTTTGTACAAAAACGGCGAATTGTGCTTGCTAGATTTTCGGAAAAATGACTTTTTAAGTGAAATTGGCGTTTTTGTGAGTTTTAAACTAGTTTATATTAAAATTAGTGTTCGTGAATGTGAAAATGAGTGTGATTGGATTTTCTCGATGGTTTGACGTTCGTACATCGACATCGAGGGTTGGTTTGACTATTCCTGCATGCGTGGGCGATAGGTTTGGACCTATGCATGATACGCGTGCCGATTTGATTTTCGTATGCCGTTTCGATTTCGAATTTAGTTTTAATGCGATATGGTACGTTATGATATGTAGGTACCCCCATGTGGACTTCAAGACGACAAGCAAGCGCGTGGCGACGTCGGCACCGGCTAGCGAGGACCAGGTGAGTAGATTTATATCTACGGGGAGAAGTCGGGTGGATGGCGTATAGCACCCCCGCAGTCCGTGGTGGTGTATACGGATGCGTATACACACCAACAATTATTATATGTTATTTTGGATTAATAACGATGCTTAGGATGGATATTGGTGTGTTGGATTATTTTAGTGTTGCGAACCCTAGGGAAGTGTTGCACTACACATACACACATACATACTTGAATACATTCCTATTGATATATGCTCATGGGATTCTTTATAGTATATGTTCACATGGGTATGGGACTATGTGTTCACATACGGATTTGAGGATGATACTTGGGATTGAGCTGAGTCGATGGGATTCGATTTGAGGCCGTGAGATCGGTAATATAGCACGGTTCGTATCTTAGATACGACATGACGTTGTACCGGGTCCTTGACGTAGTGTTTCACACACGTCCATGCATACGTAGGCGGTATCAGTATGGTACTAGACGTAGATCAGTACCCCGATCATGATATTTGATAAAGAGGATACCAGGTGAATAGTATGATGAATGTGATATTGACCCGTACCCAGATTGGGATGCCGTACGACGGATTTACGTACGAGCTATATTGATGATTGATCCGCACTCTTGGCTTGGATGCCTGATTATAGATATGGTATCGGATATGATATTATTGAGGCGGGATCACCGACTATACATATACAGGTATGTATATGTATCGACTCAGATGATAGGCGGTTTTCTTACCTGTAGTTCAGCTTGTTAATTCTGCCGTATAGTTTAGTGTAGTTGTTAGATTAGATTAGACTTCTTACCTATTTCAAAAACTAACGAATCGTGGGCATTTTTAAAGACAGCTCAAGGAAATCTGCGAATATTTCAAAAACGACGTATCTTTTCATAAAAACACCGTAGCCCCTATTTTCAAAACCCCATGATTCGTGTTATTTCAAAAGGCACCATTCGTAGGACTTATATTAGATTATTGCAGATTAGTTATCGTTGTGTCTAGTATTCAGCTCCCGCACATTATTGCAGTTCGCTCTGCCTCGCATATTTATTTTGCTGCATATTCCATTATTGATATCATGCTGTTAGGACACCAGCACCATTACCGCTGATGCGTATGTACCACGTACACCTACTTGCCGGCTCACACACATCTTCATCGGTAATTGCCATGTCACGTACACTTTAGAGAATATAATTGCTTGACTTAGATTGTTAGCTGGTAATTTTGACATGATGTTAGTGTACTTCCCTTATATGCCATATTAGACATTGTAGTTATTACCTACCACTTCATGCATACTGTTATTCAGTTGTTCATGCCTAGTTCATTATCATTGACATATGCACTTGTGATGATTTCTTGAGATTTATGATATTTCTGGATTTCGGGGAAAGCCGCAAAATTTACAACTTATGATCTTTTAAAATATAAAATGTTTTCTAGTGATGTAAAGTGTCATCCACCATGAGTTTGCTGTGGTTTTGGAGATCTGTGTCGAGGAGTGGAGGAACCGTCACGGGTACATGGTGGGCCCGGTATGGTACCCCGGGGCAAGATGAATGTGGTGTTGACGTTGAGCCTGGCAGGGGACAGATTACCTACCGGTGATATTACCCGACGCGTCGGATATCCGGAGGATACCGTCGTGGTCTTGAGATGGATGGTAGGGGCCGGTCTGGACTGACGGCGCCCTAGATATTGAGATTGAGACATTGATATTTCGAGACAGTAAGATTTATGTTTCGTGTCGATGCTAGACACTGTTGATACTGATTTCATTATGATACCTCAGTTTAAAAATACGAAGGAAATCTCACTAATTTATGAAAACAGTTTCTTCATTTACATGTATTCTGTTTTCATGCATTCATACCTCATTCATATGATATATTGCTACCTGAGGCACTGACACGGGCACATGAAATTATACTCGGGTTAGATATTACCCTAGTCATTGTTATAGGCTGCCTGTTATACTTATATTTGAGGATATATTATGATCATTGACCTAGGTTGCGTTATTTATGCGATTTCTGTGCGTAGATGTTTTTCTATTCACGAGTTGGCAACTCACCCCCGTTGTGACCCAGTTTCTTGCAGATTTGCCGTACAGGTTTCTTTACGCTTGCGGGCTCAGTTTCATTCGGGTGATTTGCTAGTAGGTGGGTTTACTTGTATCATACCCCCATTATATATCTTGTATATCATTATTCTGTTGTATCTAGAAGTTCCATCAACCAAACATGTATTTATTTTGAGATAGAGACCAGTGCTGTTTATTCTTTCGACCTTAGAGTCGCTCGTTATATTTCTGGTGGTTTTGAGTTCCTTTTGAGTTTTGATCCTCGCTGTTGGCGTTGTATATTATATTGCTTGTGTGGTTGTGACCGTCGATTGACGAAGAGCTAGCTCCCGCTTGGGGATGCCTTTTTATTGATTTCGTATACTATTCATGTTGTATCCCGTTTGGGAGCCAGTTTTTACAAAGGAGATTCTGCCGAAATTTTCAGTAAATTTTGATGTTCTTAAAAACCGCATAATTCGGCTTATGCTATTAAAACTACTTATTTTAAATTGGTTTTCCTGCACTCTACTACTTTTCTTGGTTTGGATTTCTGGGTTTTCGGTTTACTTAGATTACTTACGCCTCGAGACGTTCGTAGTTTAAGTGCCGGTCATGTTCCGTACTTTCGGGTCGTGACAAAGTTGGTATTAGAGCGTTAGGTTTTAACCTTCGGAACGTAGGATGACCCTTGGTTGATGGAATAGGTGACTAAAGTAGAGTGACGTACCGTTGGTATGTTCCGCGGCATATTTACGACACGCCACTCCACTTATGAAGCCTTAGGATGTACATTTCCTTGTTCAGTATTATATTCCTTCCTGATCTAGCCTCATCGGTACCAGTTTGGTTTTGCTGCTACGGTTACCGGCAGGGAGAGCTACGGCTAGAGTTGCGGTCAGCACAAGCTCGTCACGAACGAGGACTGACCAGGGCGAAATTCCGGCGACACGATTGCAGAGATGTGTCTTTTTACTGTGTTTCCGCGCCGCGAGCGTTTGGCGGATCGCCTTTATGAGGTTACTCGGATGTGCTGATCGACAATAGAGGATTGATCCACTGACAGAGGCCAGCCAGATTTTGATGACCGTTGGTGTGTTGCTTACTCCTGATGATCGAGGCACTGTTCAGCGTGCAGACGAGCGAGCCAGTTATTGCCGCGAACGACGAGGTATTGCCCCAGATGCTGGAGTTAGTGCAGAGCGAGTTGTACTAAGAGATGATAGAAGGTCTCTAGTCACCCTAGGAGGAATGACTAGGACATGTGGTTCATTCGCCTACCCCGATGTGAGGTTATCAGATAGATTGCTTCCAGCTAGAGACGGCTTCACGCGGAGACGTTGGGAGTCGACAGAGACGATCGAATGTCAGAAACCTATTTATCCAAGTTTAAAGTAGTCGGAAAGACATGCAGGCAATTATATGGTCCCTCTAGAAGAATGAAACCCTAACTCGACTAATGACCGTGTGAAAGCCTTTGAACCTTCGGGTTTGTGGCAGTTCTACGGCGCCATTAGTGAGGCTTGGGTTTGCCCTTCTACGGCTGGACCACCGATGCTGTGGTATGTATTCGATACTATTAAACTGTGCCCAAGAGGTTGAGCTCTTGGGGGATTATGAGGTTTTGACGAATCGATCGAATGGTTCGACTTCAATCGGATGATAGGTGGTGAGACGCATTCTTGGGAGACTCCAGATACGAGGATAGTCGTTGGAGCTCAGTCCATGCAGCCACGACGAGACGAGTCCAAAGCAGACGACATTAGAGAAAAGTGGAGTAAGAGGTTCGCACCAGATCTAGATGAGATGACGTTCCACTCCGCCGACATCAGAGATGTGATACGCATGCCGAGGCAGAGTACTGGATATACCTTCCAGAAGAGGTCGCGATGGGTATGCAGCCATTCCGGAGCAAGATGCAGATATAGGAAAGGACGATGACTTCCGGACAGTTGGCAGAGACGCGACATGGAAGAGACCGTGAGCAGGATTTCTTCCAGGACACTGCTGGAATGATACTTGCACCCAGGGTCAGATGTGTCACGTACATTCAGAGAGCCAGAGGCCGACGCCAGTGATATGCTGTCTTACGAGTGGTCGCGATGATTGACCAAGAGATGACCAGAGAAGTGCCAAAACGGAATCGTCCCCGTTAGCACACCTGACAGGGCCGATGAGCCGATGGACCGAAAGATTGGTAATTCACAGTGAAGACCTTGACCCAGGAGTGGTCATGGTTACGCACACTAGCAGGCCAGAGTTCATGATCATCGACGAGACGTCCCATTAGTGACCGCGACAGTTGGCCCGAGATTCTTAGAGGATGCACTTGAGCTATATTATTCCGTCATTATTGATTTCGATGTTTTGGGTGATTTATTCGTATGATTTGATTTTGATGATTGAGGATTTACGATCTTTGCACAGTGTTGCACTCGATATCGTTTTCGTGCTTTAGTTTCACATGTTTGTGATTTTACGGTTTTAAACAGTTCAGTTGATTTTGTGCGTATGCACGCACGCGATTTGGTTCCTATACTCTGTATAGTTTATATATGCTGGCAGTGCAGTGACATATATTTTGTGCACTTGGATACACTGGATTTCGATTTCGAGGGTGATGCTCGACATTTGTTTTGTGCATTTTATGCACCGGATTGGATTTTTAGCGCCTGTTGGGCGCCTGTTACGAGATACGATTTGGTGCACACCAGATGCACTAAATCGAGATTTTTTTTGTGCATGTCAGATGCACCTGATTTTGCTGTCAGGCACACCTGTTGCCTACGACAGATGTTTCGTGCACACCCGATGCACTTAGATGTTGTTTCTGTGCGCATGTATGGCACATTCATGGATTTTGATTTCCGTGCGCACCAGACGCACGTAGTATTCATGTGCATATTTTGGGATTGATTTCTTATAGAGTAGTACGTTTTTATGATATTGGTATGTGTTTTCGTACTGAGCAGGACTAGTCAGAGGACAGTGCCTGAATATATTTTGCATGCAGTGATAGTTATTGAAGGGATTTCCAAAAAGCGAGCTATAGCCTCAGTATTTACCTACGTGTCTGATATGACACGAAATGTTTAAAACAAGGAGACCCTTCTAAATTGTTTCCAAAACGGCGGAACGAACATTTCAAACAAAGGTATATATGTATATAGTTATTTTCTTATGGTAGACGTCCGCCACTGTGCAGTGTTTTACGCGTTGCACAACGACTTAAAGAGATTTGGCATGCATTTCCTTCAGATACTTACAGATATAGATTCGATATTTACATTTATAGTTTCGAGTTATATCATATTGGTTTTGATTTGGATTTGGCATTGATGTCTTCTCCACGACACCGATGATCGCGGGATGCTTGACGGAGTTTTGATTTGAGTTATATACTCATTTTTCAAGCGCATGCGCTGCGCTACGATTTGTTTTATGTATTTACAATTTCGGAGCCCCGACGACTTGATGGTTTTTCTCAGATGTTTTAGTAATTGGGGGAGTTTGAATTTAAATTCGGAGACCGAATTTCTTTAACGGGGGAAGATTGTAGCGTTTAGAAAATCGTTTCGGTGAAATTTCGGAAAAACGGTAAAATAAGGGGGTTTTCTCTAAAAAGTCAAAATACAAATATCTTATTATAAAAAAATTAAATATACATATTCTAGCTATGTAATTTCTATTATTTGGTGTTTATTGAGCCGCTGGTGAAATTTCAAATTTTCTGAAAAAAATATTATTTTATTATTATTTTAAGCCGTCACTAATACATTTAATTAGGGAAAATTACAAATTGGAATGAGTTGAAACAAATTTTGTGCATCATAAAACATTAAATAAAAATTTATCATGTGGTTTTTGGAACGAAATCATTTGCCAAAATGGTTTAGAAATTATTGAAGAAAAAAAGGCTCTTTTTTAGCGTAAATGGATGTTTGGGGTATTGTATTTATCATTTTTCATCACCCCACACCCGTGCCCACACCCACACACCCCCACTTACTCCTCCCCATGGCTGAATTCAACACCCACCATATTTTTCCCCACTTTATTTTCAATGAAAAAGAAATGAAAGAAAAGAAAAGAAAATGAGTGAAGTAGTTAGACTTTTTGATTTTGTTTGACCTTGACCTTGTCCCCCCCCCATTTTCCTCACCTCCCTCTCTCTCCCCCACCCACTTTTCTGGCCGAAAATTCCTTCTCCCCACAGCAGCCCCCCCTCCATTTTCCCCTCTCTTTTCCCTTCAAAACTTCATGAAAAATTGCATCAAAAATCCACCAAAAATCCCACAAAATCAAAATCAAAATCAAAGTCCTACCCATTTTAGCTTAGCCCGTTTAGCATGGATACTTGTGAAAAGAGAGCATTTTGGGAGGCCATGGAGTCTTGTGGACCTTCATATATTTTTGGGTATAAATTCTAAAACTTTTTGTTGCTTAAATTGTTACTAATTTCTTAAGCTAATTTAATTAAGTGTTATTTGGATATGTGAGTTTAATTGCAAGTTTTGGAATTCAAGTTGTGAAATTGAATACAAGTTAGGGTTTATAAAATTGGTGTATGGTTGTGTGTTATAATTAGGCTTTGTTGTCATGTTAATACAAGTTTAGTAGCTAGTGCTAATGGCTAGCTTAAAAATTTTGTTATTTTGCTAATTTGCTTACTAGGTTTTTGAAATTTGCTAAATTCTTGGGATTAAAAATGTGATTAGGTTTTTCTTGGCTTCATTAACTTTATTAAGTGTGGTTTAATACTTTGGATCATGCAATTCTAAGCTAGATTGTAGTTTGTGTATTTTGCTTTGAAATTGTTAAAAAGGGTATTTTTGGTAAACTAGAATATTAGGATTTTTGGAATTTAATGAGATTAAATTCCGGAAATTGTTTATACGACTAATTTAAGATATTTAATAAATATATTGGCCGCTACATTCATTTAAACATCGTGTTTTGTACAAAAACGGCGAATTGTGCTTGCTAGATTTTCGGAAAAATGACTTTTTAAGTGAAATTGGCGTTTTTGTGAGTTTTAACCTAGTTTATATTAAAATTAGTGTTCGTGAATGTGCAAATGAGTGTGATTGGATTTTCTCGATGGTTTGACGTTCGTACATCGACATCGAGGGTTGGTTTGACTATTCCTGCATGCGTGGGCGATAGGTTTGGACCTATGCGTGATACGCGTGCCGATTTGATTTTCGTATGCCGTTTCGATTTCGAATTTAGTTTTAATGTGATATGGTACGTTATGATATGTAGGTACCCCCATGTGGACTTCGAGACGACAAGCAAGCGCGTGGCGACGTCGGCACCGGCTAGCGAGGACCAGGTGAGTAGATTTATATCTACGGGGAGAAGTCGGGTGGATGGCGTATAGCACCCCCGCAGTCCGTGGTGGTGTATACGGATGCGTATACACACCAACAATTATTATATGTTATTTGGGATTAATAACGATGCTTAGGATGGATATTGGTGTGTTGGATTATTTTAGTGTTGCGAACCCTAGGGAAGTGTTGCACTACACATACACACATACATACTTGCATACATTCCTATTGATATGTGCTCATGGGATTCTTTATATTATGTGTTCATATGGGTATGGGACTATGTGTTCACATACGGATTTGAGGATGATACTTGGGATTGAGCTGAGTCGATGAGATTCGATTTGAGGCCGTGAGATCGGTAATATAGCAGGGTTCGTATCTTAGATACGACATGACGTTGTAGCGGGTCCTTGACGTAGTGTTTCACACACGTCCATGCATACGTAGGCGGTATCAGTATGGTACTAGACGTAGATCAGTACCCCGATCATGATATTTGATAAAGAGGATACCAGGTGAATAATATGATGAATGTGATATTGACCCGTACCCAGATTGGGATGCCGTACGACGGATTTACGTACGAGCTATATTGATGATTGATCCGCACTCTTGACTTGGGATGCCTGATTATAGATATGGTATCGGATATGATATTATTGAGGCGGGATCACCGACTATACATATACAGGTATGTATATGTATCGACCCAGATGATAGGCGGTTTCCTTACCTGTAGTTCAGCTTGTTAGTTCAGCCGTATAGTTTAGTGTAGTTGTTAGATTAGATTAGACTTCTTACCTATTTCAAAAACTAACGAATCGTGGGCATTTTTAAAGACAGCTCAAGGGAATCTACGGATATTTCAAAAACGACGTATCTTTTCATAAAAACACCGTAGCCCCTATTTTCAAAACCCCATGATTCGTGTTATTTCAAAAGGCGCCATTCGTAGGAATTATATTAGATTATTGCAGATTAGTTATCGTTGTGTCTAGTATTCAGCTCCCGCACATTATTGCTGTTCGCTCTGCCTCGTATATTTATTTTGCTGCATATTCCATTATTGATATCATGCTGTTAGGACACCAGCACCATTACCGATGATGCGTATGTACCACGTACACCTACTTGCCGGCTCACACACATCTTCATCGGTAATTGCCATGTCACGTACACTTTAGAGAATATAATTGCTTGACTTAGATTGTTAGCTGGTAGTTTTGACATGATATTAGTGTACTTCCCTTATATGCCATATTAGACATTGTAGTTATTACCTACCACTTCATGCATACTGTTATTCAGTTGTTTATGCCTAGTTCATTATCATTGACATATGCACTTGTGATGATTTCTTGAGATTTATGATATTTCTGGATTTCGGGGAAAGCCGCAAAATTTACAACTTATGATCTTTTAAAATATAAAATGTTGCGGTTTTCTAGTGATGTAAAGTGTCGTCCACCATGAGTTTGCTGTGGTTTTGGAGATCCGTGTCGAGGAGTGGAGGAACCGTCACGGGTACATGGTGGGCCCGGTATGGTACCCCGGGGCAAGATGAATGTGGTGTTGACGTTGAGCCTGGCAGGGGACAGATTACGTACCTGTGTTATTACCCGACGCGTCGGATATCCGGAGGATACCGTCGTGGTCTTGAGTTGGATGGTAGGGGCCGGTCTGGACTGACGGCGCCCTAGATATTGAGATTGAGACATTGATATTTCGAGACAGTGAGATTTATGTTTCGTGTCGATGCTAGACACTGTTGATACTGATTTCATATGATACCTCAGTTTAAAAATACGAAGGAAATCTCACTAATTTATGAAAACAGTTTCTTCATTTACATGTATTCTGTTTTCATGCATTCATACCTCATTCATATGATATATTGCTACCTGAGGCACTGACACGGGCACATGAAATTCTACTCGGGTTAGATATTACCCTAGTCATTGTTATAGGCTGCCTGTTATACTTATATTTGAGGATATATTATGATCATTGACCTAGGTTGCGTTATTTATGCGATTTCTGTGCATAAATGTTTTTCTATTCACGAGTTGGCAACTCACCCCCGTTGTGCCCCAGTTTCTTGCAGATTTGCCGTACAGGTTTCTTTACGGCTTGCGGGCTCAGTTTCATTCGGGTGATTTGCTAGTAGGTGGGTTTACTTGTATCATACCCCCATTATATATCTTGTATCTCATTATTCTGTTGTATCTAGAAGTTCCATCAACCAAACATGTATATATTTTGAGATAGAGACCAGTGCTGTTTATTCTTTCGACCTTAGAGTCGCTCGTTATATTTCTGGTGGTTTTGAGTTCCTTTTGAGTTTTGATCCTCGCCGTTGGCGTTGTATATTATATTGCTTGTGTGGTTGTGACCGTCAATTGACAAAGAGCTAGCTCCCGCTTGGGGATGTCTTTTTATTGATTTCGTATACTATTCATGTTGTATCCCGTTTGGGAGCCAGTTTTTACAAAGGAGACTCTACCGAAATTTTCAGTAAATTTTGATGTTCTTAAAAACCGCATAATTCGGCTTATGCTATTAAAACTACTTGTTTTAAATTGGTTTTCCTGCACTCTACTACTTTTCTTGGTTTGGATTTCTGGGTTTTCGGTTTACTTAGATTACTTACGCCTCGAGACGTTCGTAGTTTAAGTGCCGGTCATGTTCCGTACTTTCGGGTCGTGACAAAGTTGGTATCAGAGCGTTAGGTTTTAACCTTCGGAGCGTAGGATGACCCTTGGTTGATGGAATAGGTGACTAAAGTAGAGTGACGTACCGTTGGTATGTTCCGCGGCATATTTACGACACGCCACTCCACTTATGAAGCCTTAGGATGTACATTTCCATGTTCAGTATTATATTCCTTCCTGATCTAGCCTCATCGGTACCAGTTTGGTTTTGCTGCTACGGTAACCGGCTGGGAGAGCTACGGCTAGAGTTGCGGTCAGCACAAGCTCGTCACGAACGAGGACTGACCAGGGCGAAATTCCGGCGACACGATTGCAGAGATGTGTCTTTTTACTGTGTTTCCGCGCCGCGAGCGTTTGGCGGATCGCCTTTATGAGGTTACTCGGATGTGCTGATCGACACTTGAGGATTGAGCCACTGACAGAGGCCAGCCAGATTTTGATGACCGTTGGCGTGTTGCTTACTCCTGATGATCGAGGCATTGTTCAGCGTGCAGACGAGCGAGCCAGTTATTGCCGCGAACGACGAGGTATTGCCCCAGATGCTGGAGTTAGTGCAGAACGAGTTGTCCTAAGAGATGATAGAAGGTCTCTAGTCACCCTAGGAGGAATGACTAGGACATGTGGTTCGTTCGCCTACCCCGATGTGAGGTTATCATAGATTGCTTCCAGCTAGAGACGACTTCACGCGGAGACGTTGGGAGTCGACAAAGACGATCGAATGTCAGAAACCTATTTATCCAAGTTTAAAGTAGTCGGAAAGACATGCAGGCAATTCTATGGTCCCTCTAGAAGAATGAAACCCTAACTCGACTTAATGACCGTGTGAAAGCCTTTGAACCTTCGGGTTTGCGGCAGTTCTACGGCGCCCTTAGTGAGGCTTGGGTTTGCCCTTCTACGGCTGGACCACCGATGCTGTGGTATGTATTCGATACTATTAAACTGTGCCCAAGAGGTTGAGCTCTTGGGGGATTATGAGGTTTTGACGAATCGATCGAATGGTTCGACTTCAATCGGATGCTAGGTGGTGAGACGCATTCTTGGGAGACTCCAGATACGAGGATAGTCGTTGGAGCTCAGTCCATGCAGCCACGACGAGACGAGTCCAAAGCAGACGACATTAGAGAAAAGTGGAGTAAGAGGTTCGCACCAGATCTAGATGAGATGACGTTCCACTCCGCCGACATCAGAGATGCGATACGCATGCCGAGGCAGAGTACTGGATATACCTTCCAGAAGAGGTCGCGATGGGTATGCAGCCATTCCGGAGCAAGATGCAGATATAGGAAAGGACGATGACTTCCGGACAGTTGGCAGAGACGAAACATGGAAGAGACCGTGAGCAGGATTTCTTCCAGGACACTGCTGCAATGATACTTGCACCCAGGGTCAGATGTGCCACGTACATTCAGAGAGCCAGAGGCCGACGCCAGTGATATGCTGTCTTACGAGTGGTCGCGATGATTGACCAAGAGATGACCAGAGAAGTGCCAGAACGGAATCTTCCCCGTTAGCACACCTGACAGGGCCGATGAGCCGATGGACCGAAAGATTGGTAATTCACAGTGAAGACCTTGACCCAGGAGTGGTCATGGTTACGCACACCAGCAGGCCAGAGTTCATGATCATCGACGAGACGTCCCATTAGTGACCGCGACAGTTGGCCCGAGATTCTTAGAGGATGCACTTGAGCTATACTATTCCGTCATTATTGATTTCGATGTTTTGGGTGATTTATTCGTATGATTTGATTTTGATGATTGAGGATTTACGATCTTTGCACAGTGTTGCACTCGATATCGTTTTCGTGCTTTAGTTTCACATGTTTGTGATTTTACGGTTTTAAACAGTTCAGTTGATTTTGTGCGTATGCACGCACGCGATTTGGTTCCTACACTCTGTATAGTTTATATATGCTGGCAGTGCAGTGACATATATTTTGTGCACTTGGATACACTGGATTTCGATTTCGAGGGTGATGCTCGACATTTGTTTTGTGCATTTTATGCACCGGATTGGATTATTAAGTAAAGAAGGATATAATTTTGTTGTACAGGATAATGTTATGAACATATTCCTAGATCAAAAGTTGATTGCATCAGGCTCGTTACATAATGGCATATTCATTCTCAATCAAAATACAGTCCTCAATTTACAAAAGACACACAAGCGGAAAAGTTCAGAAATGAACGAATCCTACTTGTGGCATTGTAGACTTGGTCATATCAATGCGACACTACTGGCTAAGTTACATAAGGATGGATATTTGAATCCGTTCTTATGATACTTGCCATTCATGTCTCAAAGGAAGAATGACCAAAGCTCCGTTTAGCGGACACGGAGAAAGAGTTACGGAACTCTTAGGACTGGTGCATAGTGATGTATGCGGTCCCATGTATACGCATGCAAGGAACGGTTCTTCCTACTTCATTACATTCACTGACGATCTCTCTAGATACGGACATGTGTTCCTGATAAAACACAAGTCTGAAGCTTTTGAGAAATTTAGAGAATATAAGCACGAAGTAGAGAACCAAATAGGCAAAAGTATTAAGATTCTTCGATCTGATCGAGGAGAAGAATACTTAAGCAATGATTTTCTGGATTATCTAAAAGAGAATATGATTCTCTCTCAGCTTACTACTCCTTATAAACCACAGCACAACGGTGTATCGGAGTGGAGGAATCGCACCCTATTAGATATGGTGCGCTCTATGATGAGTACAGCTGAGTTACCTATTTCCTTCTGGGGATATGCACTGGAGATAGCTGCAAACCTATTGAATATGGTTCCTACCAAATCTGTGCCAACCACTCCATATGAGATATGGAAAGGAAAGAGACCATATCTTAATTATGTTAGGATATGGGGTTTTCCGGCAAATGTAAAAACACAAAATCCGGACAAACTCGGCGCAAAGTCTATTCTGTGCAAGTTTATTGGATATCCTAAACATTCGCGCGGGTATATTTTCTACCACACCGGAGAACAAAAGGTGTTTGTTTCTCGGCATGCCACCTTTTTAGAAAAGGAATTTCTTACAAAAGAAATTAGTGGCAAGGAGGTAGAACTGGAAGAAGTTCCAGCAGAACAAACTGCAACAGATGATTTAGTGGAATCAGAGGATTCAGTAGTACCCGACGAACCCCAACCTCTCCGACGATCTAGTAGGGTTTCTCATCAACCTGAGAGATACTACGGTTTTCTCATTGATGGTGGAAGCGAGGACTGCATCATGGATGATGATGAACCGACTAGTTTCGAGCAGGCCATCACGAGTGGTGACTCTGTGAATTGGCTGGATGCAATGCAATCTGAGATGGAATCCATGCACACCAACAAAGTACGGACTTTGGAAAATGCTCCTGAAGGGGTAAAACCCATTGGGAGCAAGTGGATCTTTAAAAAGAAATTTGGTGTAGATGGAAAAGTTGAGACTTTCAATGCTTGACTTGTAGCAAAGGGTTTTCGTCAACGACTAGGTGTGGATTATGACGAAACCTTTTCTCCAGTAGCTATGCTTAAGTCCATCCGGATCTTACTTGCCATTGCTGCATAACATGACTACGAAATATGGCAAATGGATGTTAGGACCGCCTTTCTAAACGTTGATTTAGATGAGTGCATGTACATGACTCAGTCAGACGGCTTCATAGATAGTGGGACCAGCGGAAAGGTATGCAAGCTGCTTAAATCCATTAATGGGTTAAAGCAAGCATCGCGGAGTTGGAACATCCGTTTTGCTGTTGTAGTCAAAGTGTTTGACTTCATCAAAAATATAGATGAACCTTGTATCTATAAAAAGGTAGCAGAGGGTAAGGTTGTCTTCCTCGTTTTGTACGTGGATGACATACTCTTGATAGGAAATGATATTCCTATGCTGCAATCAGTCAAGCTCTTCTTATCACAAAGATTCTCAATGAAAGATCTAGGTGATGCCTCTTGCATATTGGGAATCATGATCTATAGAGATAGATCTAAACGGATACTTGGATTGTCCCAATCCAGGTACATTGACACCATATTGCAGAGGTTTAGTATGGAAGAATCTAAGCGTAGGAACCAACCCACGATCTCTGGACTCACTCTCTCCAAAGAGATGTCTCCCAAGACTGATTTGGAGAGAGCTCGCATGCAAGGGATAACCTATGCTTCAGCAGTAGGCTCTATCATATATGCGATGCTATGTACCAGACCCGATGAAGCATACTCACTAAGTGTAGTGAGTCGGTATCAAGCAGATCCTGGAGAGAGTCACTGGACAGCTGTGAAGAACATTCTCAAGTACTTGCGAAGGACTAAAGAGATGTTCTTGGTGTATGGTAACGGAGAACTCCGGGTGGAGTCCTTTACCGATTCAAGCTTCCAAAGTGATAAGGACGACTCTAAGTCGCACTCGGGATTTGTCTTTACCCTCAATGGAGGGGCGGTATGTTAGAAGAGTTCCAAACAGGATACCGTTGCAGACTCGACGATGGAGGCTGAATACATCGCTGCCAACGATGCTGCCAAAGAGGCTGTCTGGATCAAGAAGTTCATTAATGAACTTGGTGTGGTTCCATCCATTGAGCATCCAATACCTCTGTATTACGATAACAATGGAGCTGTGGCTTTGGCCAAGGAACCCATGTCCCATCAAAAAGTCTAGACATATTCTGAGGCGGTATCACCTGATCAGGGAGATAGTTGATCGCCGGGAGATCGAGGTCAGGAGAGTAGATACGAAGGACAACACTGCGGATCCATTCACGAAGGCTATTCACCAGATACAGTTTGAGAGATTATTCGGGATGCTAGGTATGAGATACTACAGCAGCTGGCCTTAGTGCAAGTGGGAGATTGTTAGTTATGTATATGCCCTAGAGGCCATTGTTGTACATATGATGTATATTATAATGGATGCTTGGATATATATAGAGAGGACTTTCTTGCTCGTCATGATAGTATGCTATTTGGTTTCACTTTATCTTAACATGTTGACTTGTATTGGTTTACTGTTTTTCTCTCACATGTTGATAAAGCCCTTAGGATCTGTGCTCGACTACTGGGACTATGATGAGATCATACTAGTGGGGCCATGGTAGTCGATGAGTACATCCTATAACTGTTCCTAGTCGAGGGTATATTGAGACAGGGCATCGATATACCAGAGTAGACTAGCGTATACGCATCTTGACCCATATGATGGACGATGGATGATCCCATATCCATCGGTGTTTGACATCAGAGATGGTGTACGGGTGCTCAGTGGAGACTGGGTACACTGGACGGACTCGCCGAGAACTCCCAGATGGTGATATACCATACGTCAGATGGCAGTTCTCCGGTGACACTGTTACAGGGTAGTCTGTAGACCCGAGATTGTCATAGAGTCTTGTATGATTCCCACTGTGCTTTGATTTCCACCTTACCACGTCCAAGTGGGCGTGTAAGATGGTGGCTTTTGGGTACAGCCCCGAATCACATGGAGGCAATGAGCGATAGGAGGGGATTTGTTTCTCCCGGTATAGGGAGTTGATGTTGTGCTGTGTTCGATTGGCTATAACTGGAAGTCCTTGGCCAGGGCTGATATAAAGATTTACTGGTAAGTGTTACCAGTAGTTTCTCGACCCATTATGAGCCACACATCGACACGACTTATCGGTTACTGGGGTCTGACGTATACCACCCCTAGACTTGATATGCGACATATCAGACGAAGAGACCGGACTGTACGGGAGTGTTACTGATTGGATTCACAGGAGAACGGACAGGCTATCTTGTTGATCCTCTGATCGCTCAATACCTGGGTGGCTGTTACGTTTAGCTGACCGCTTGCAGCTTGTGGGTGTTTGATATGATCATCACCTTGTACCGGCGTATTGACGATTCTTTAGAGTCCTACATAGGGGTTTCTTGGCTCAGGCAAAACGGAGTAGAGGCACATATGTGATATGTGCAGGACTGAGGATAATGCGATATGAGATACCGTATTATATTCTCGCGATATTTATAAATGAACCGGCTCATCGGATCAAGTGTTTATTCGATGAATCGGTACAGGATATATTAGTCGGTTATATTAGATATAGCTTGATTGTCGGATCAAGTGTTGATTCGACGATTTAATGTATAATAATATATATATGATATATTGTATTACATTATCTAATATTGGCTCGCTTTATTATTTCATTTTCTCACCGGATAATACATTGGTATATATGCGATATATATTAATTGTATTATTTTCTTTTGTTACAAATATATAATATATATGTGATATATATTAAAGTAACATGATATGATTAATAATGGAACATGTTTAGTGAAGATTAAACAAGGTTAGGGTTTGATTAGGATTAGCTCCTTCTTGCACATTCTAGAAGGAATTTCTTTTGTCTTGGTTAAGATATTATGGATGATATTTTTCCATGACTCATTTCTAACCTAACCAAACCCTAGCTCTAGTTTATTCACTACAAGGGTTATCCTTGTCATACTAAACTATGGTTACATTATTAATTCATATATACATTTTCATTATTCATGACAAAAGGAATTATCTCATTATTCATCTTCTTCTTCTCTCTTGAGCTTTGAGAAAGCTTTCTTGATTTTCCTTTTGTGATGTTTTCATGTGAGATTATGATATAAAAAGATAGCATAAATACTACTCCATCATCCTCATCTAATCTAGCCCATTAGATTAGGGTGTTCACCTCTTGAGAGTGAGAGAACTTGAGCTTTTGCAACTTCGACCTAGATTATCGGAGAAAAGGAATACTACAAGCTAGCATGGATCGTTCGAGTCGTGGAGCCTCTCTTGAGTCCGGGAGATCGTGGATCGCGGCGAAGGGACTTCTACTCGGAGCTTATGAAGCGAAGGAGTGGACTACAAAGGTTGTAATCCCTCACACTTAGGTTTAAAGATGTTATCTTGCATGTTAAACACTAATAATCTTGCAAAGATCCCTGCTTTGGGTTGTTCGGCATGTCTAAATTTTTATCCGGGCATGTTTGATTCCTTATGAACCTTCATAAGAGTGCCTAGGAAGCCTACACTGGGCTACACTCCGACACGACTTGTTCCCCTATTAGGGGATTGACGTTTACTGCCCCCTAGGCCCGCCATGCGATATTCTCAGACGAACAGACCTGACTGTATGCAGATTGTCACATTCAGGCTCAGTAGGAGTTCAAATGGGTTTCACCTCGTTTGTCTTCTTATCGGCATCTACCTGGGGGCCGTCACGCACAGCTAGTGCCGCTTGTGGTCTGTGGTTAAACACACTGCCAGCGTAGTGTCGAGTCTTTAGAGTCCCACACAGAGAGCTATTCGCCTTTAGGCAAAAGAGTAGAGGTCGCATGGTTTTGCGACAGGGTTCGGTCACATCCGTGCACTTGTGCACGTTTAGTGTATGGGAAGTTATCACTAGCGGGCTTTGGTGTAAGCCAGATCCTAGTGTACGTTTTGGGATTGGTTTTATCTCATTTGTATGCGTGTTCCTCGGAACACGGATGCGGGTGTGTATGCACGGTTGACAGAGACAGAGGCAGAGGATTCTCATTAGGGTTGTTGACTGTTGACTTTTGCTAAACCCTAATGAGAATAAGAAATATGATTAATGATAATATTAATTAAGTATTATTGTGCCATGGTTGGGTTGAAAGGTTGACGTTGTTGACTTGTTGACTTAGTTGACCGGTTGACTAGGTTGGACTTGTTGACCGTCATCATGACAATGGCTATCATTTCTTGGCATTGCCCTTGGTTTGCTTGTTTGTTCACAAATTGCATTTAATGCATGAAATGATATTTCCATTTGATATGATAACAACCATCACATAATACTCAATTATTATTATGAGTTATGATTATTTTGGATTATGAGAGCAAGGGTGAGAAAAGTCATGCTTATTCTATCATTCTCATTCTCTCTCATCCTCAAGCTCTCCCTCTTCCTCTTGATCTCTCTCTTGTTCATGGTTCTATTGTCTCATGTGTTGAGAAGCAAGAACCATAGAGATAAAACACAAAACACTTCTCTACACATCCTAGTATACTAGGTCTAGCAAACCAAGTGTTCTAGTTTCCTCAAGATTGAGGTTGGAGCCAAAGGTAGAAGCTTTCAGGTGGATCCATCTTCGGCACAAGGAGACGATGAGGAGAGAACCATCCGACCACCACAAGAAGTCGAAGAGAAGGAGTTCAAGTTAAGGTATAACTCCCTAACCGAGTAGGTAAAACTCCATGTTAGGTTGTTCGATAGTTGTTTAACAAAGATCCGTATTTTGAGTCCATGTTTACCCCCAAAAAAAATCGTTTTTCATCATTTCCGCTGTTGGAGATAGTGCCCTCAGAGTCAATTATCGGATCACAGGCACTTGATTGCAATGATTGAGGGAGGACCTGTCCCAGTAGGACAGTCTTACTCAAGATGATAGTATGTTATCTGGTTTATCTTTATCATCGTGTACTGCTTTAGGTGACCTGACAGGTCTCTGTTACACGTTGATAGAGCCCCTAGGATTCTTGCTTGACTGCCAGCAGTATGAAGGCGATCATATACGTGGGAGCTGGTAGTCTATAAGCACATCCTTAAAAGGTCCCTAGTCGTGGGAGTTTCGAGATAGGGCATCGATACTCCAGAGTAGACTAGTGTATACAGTCGAGACCCCGACGAGGGGCGGTGGCCGGTCTCACAAGCCACTGGTGTCAGTTGGTTCACCTAAGATGTATATCGGTGCTCATTGGGGTATCAGTACACCGGACAGGACTCGCCGGGAACATGCTAGTTGGTCTTACACCTGACGTCAGATAGTAGTTCCCTGGTGACATGTGTACAGGTTAGTTCATCGACCTGAGGATCGTCATTTGTCTCGTGTGAGTTCCCACTGTACTTTGGTTACTACCCTACCACGCTCAAAGGAGACGTGCAAACAGGTTTTAGTTGGGTACAGTCCCGAGCTACATGGAGGCAGTGAGCGGATCTTCAGGGGTTCGTCTCTCCCGGTATTGGGGGTGATGTCGCGCTGTGTCTAGGAGAGCCATTACACAAAGCCCTCGGCCGAGGCAGGAGATTTATTGGTAGGTATTCCAGTAGTATCTCAGGGTGTTCTGGGCTACACTCCGACACGACTTGTACCGCTTTTGGGGGTTTGACTTTTACCAACCCCTAGGCCCGCCATGCGATGCTCATAGACGAACGGTCCGGACTGTACATATATTGTCACTGACAGGCTCAGTAGGGTGTCAGCATGAGTTCGCTCATCGACGTCCCTTTTGGTCAATAGCTGGTAGCCCGTCACATATGGCTAATACCTCTGACGTGCTAGTAGTTAAATCCACAGCCATAGTATTGACGAGTCTTTAGAGTCCTCCATAGACAGTCGCTCAAGTTTTGGGCGAAACGCTGTAGAGGCCGTATGGAGATATGGCAGGGTTCGTTCAGATACGTGCGGTATTGCACGGATCATGATCGGACGGATAATACTAGCGGGCTTTGGTTTAAGCCGGATCCTAGTATTGTACAGTGTAGATTTTGTCTCATTGCATTTGTATTTGGTCGGAATACAAATGCGGATATGTATATACAGTAGCGGGGTTTTCCTGTAATTTATTACGGGATCTATTTTTGGAGTTGCCAGTTTGTTTTCCGTTTCGGCCATATTTCTTTGTATCTTTCATTGGCTGAAGATTGGTGGAAGAGGGCTTATTTGCATTTGTGCAAATAAGCATTTTGGAGGGTTGTCTTTGCATATTGTTGTATCATGATGTTTCTCCTACCCTTGACTTTCTTTTGTTCATGATGGTTTAGCCTCCATTGACTTCTAGACTTAATCATGGCTTGACCTTTGTAGGAAATGATTGGGTTTTGGAGTGAGGTTTTTGATTGTGATCAATGCTTTTTATCATCACACTTTCTCTTTTTGCATGATGGTGTGGCTCTCTCTCCTTTTTGATTGTGATTGACTCCATTCTCTTTTTCCCTCGATCATTTTCATGGCCAGCCATAACAAGGGGGATATCCCAATTTTGGGTGGGGAATTTACTCTCATTTGGCTTGGCAAAATCATTTTAGCTCCTCCTCCAAAAGTTCATATCTCATACCTCCACCAAAAGGCAACTTCTACAACCCCAAATGAGACATAAAGTTCCACACTATTCTACAGAAAATCTTGGGCACGTCGACTCGCCAACTTCGTGCCCGAGTTGCCTCGGTCCAGAGGTGGGAGCTCGTAAAAGAAGCCGGCGACGTGGTGCCCTTCCGGCGAAGAGGTGAAGACCGGAGATTCCGCGAGGAGATCGGGACGACGACGAGAAGACCGGAGGACACAGATCGCTCGGTAAATCTCTCTACCCGTTCTTTAGTTAGCTAGGATTAGATTAATGGCCCGTTCTGGGATTTTTGTGCACGGTGGTGCCGGTTTAACAGTTATAGAAAATTATCGTTTCCGCATTTTGGCCTCGGATAGACGGCCGGGGCGCCGCCGTGCACTTACAATGGTATCAGAGCCACGCCATTAACCTAGTCTAGCTTTGTCTAATGTGTTTACATTTCCGATCGAACAAAATTCCAAAAACCTCGTTTTCAGGTGCAACAGTTTCTGTCGAATTTTTTTTGGCTCCAAAATTTTTTCAATGTGTTGCAGAAACTTGTGCAGGTGTTTATAAGAGTTTTGTAAAAATATGGTACTGTGTTGCTACAGGACGACCGCGGAACCGCGGCCAAACCCATGTTCTGGCCGCGGTTCCGCCGCAGTCAAGGGTCAACACATGACCATTTTTCTACAGTGACCTTAATACATGAAATTGGGGTTTTTGGTATACTGTTTTTTGGCCCAGATTTATTTTGAGTGCTAAAGTAGTGCTTGGGGCCCACTTCGGTAAATTTGGTCGATCGAAAATTTTAAACACATTATTTCATAGTATTTACATTATATCTGCGACCGTGAATGTCACTTGATCGGTAAATCCGGTCTAACCGCTATAGCCCGGTTAGACGGATTTGCGAACGTGACTTTCACGTTGATGTTCTATGATTGTGCTGTGATGTTGAGGATTGGTCGTGGGGGATAGCCTGGATGCAATGCTAGTACAGTTTTGGTTGTATTATGTACATTTGTTATTGCTGGGCGAGCGTCCGACATGTGGACTGCCGTCACTGCCTGTCTGTATATTATTCTTTTGGCGCGCGACCGGGGTGAGGTCGATGTACCCGTTGTATGTATATTTTACTTTCTGTACTAGGATTACCCCAAGGTGGGGTACACGGATAGCCGGGTTCTAGAGGGCAACGGGCCCGCATCTCATGGCGTTGAGACGGAGGGTGCCTCACTCTAGAATTAGCGGGCTATTCGCCGCACTCGTAGGGGGTACAGGTTGACCCAGGAAGGTGCCCAAGTTACCGGATTCCGTGAAGTGCTGGATGGTCCATTCACGTTGCTGAAGGGGGCTGCCTCGCTTCAGGTTTTGGCGGGTAACTTGCCACGCCCATAGGGGTATAGGTTTTCATTGCACAGGCTATGCACAAGACCAGGGGAACGTCGGGTTTCTATAGCGGCTCTGTGAAACCCGGGGATCCCAGATATCTGTATTGTTCTGTGATGCTTATTACATTTCTGTGATGTTGCTTTTTATCACGCCTTGAGCGAAAATTATATATTATATATATACTAGTAGATGTTGTATATGTTTTGCATCCGCGCTAGTCCAGTCCCCGCTCTGTCGTTAGTTAACTAACCTAACGGATAATGACGGGACCAAGTGGCGAATGCGGATGGCATATACGTACATCATTATTTTCGTTCTTTGTGGTGTGATCAATTTATGGGACTGCATTGATTCGGATCAATGCAAAGTAAACAAACCTAATTGATGTTGTTGGAACACTTTTCAAAAAGCTGTTATTGCAAAGACGCACACTTTTGTTTTGCACAGTGGTATTCAGTTGGAATATCCTGCTCCTCAGTCGACGAGGCAAGCGCCGAGATCCCTTCACCGGGAGTGACCCCTTGGACAAAAGTTTGTGTCAGGGAAATAACTTCACTATAGCCGATTACATTTGCTTTGCATCGTGGTATTCAGTTGGAATATCCTGCACCTCATTCTACGGGGAAAGAGCCGAGATCCCTTCACCGGGAGTGACCTCTTTAGCAAAGGTTTTCGTTACTATATTTTTCTAAAAAGCTATCCGGTTCATTCAACGATATCAAGTTCATTACGTTAAAGGTTTTTCTCCAGAAACCATTCGTAGCCCTCCGTCGTTTCAGACGGGTAGCATGTAGTATTCATGCTATGTTTGTTGGCCTTCGTCAAGGCATATTGTATGGTAGCTGCTTGTTGCCTTTCTGCAGCATAGATAGATGCGTTGGTTTGGGACAGTCGTATAGCCTTGTTGGCCAAAGTCATGGGCTTGTACGGGTGGGTTCAAATTAACCTGGAGAATGACGGGTAGAACATGACATGTGACTTATGATTTGTTGGCCTTCGTCAAGGTCATAAGAGAATGGGGCAAAAATCACATCGGGAGTTTCTAAAGAAACTGAAACTTGCCAGATATGCGCATACCTTCTGGAGTGCGATATCGTGAGCGAAGTCTATCACGTTATCATGCGATGATAGTTGGATCCTGATTCCCACTGATGAGTTGGTTTACTCCTCGGGTGATCCCGAGTAATTCTTCTTTCAGGTTTGGAGGAGAATTTGACGGTACAGTGGGAGGTTTCCAGATTAGATAAATTGGTAAACAGTCTGATCTAGGTTAGAGTGCACGATGAGTGTTTCTTTTCTCTCTCTCTTTGGCAGCGACCATGACCCGACCCTAAGACTATGACTAAGTGACCAAAACTAACCGAACCTTCTTAATCACTGGCTTTTGGATTGTCAGAGTTGCATACCTCATTGCCACTCCTACTTTTACCCTTTTCTCCAGGACACCCTGTATTACTAAGAACGTCCACTTCCATTGGAAAAAACCATCGTATGGTTATATACGAACTCGAAGGAAGTTATTCGAGGATGGTTTCCGGTTCTGGAGGAAACGGATAGGACTATTCAGTTGTCTTTTCCTTTTACCTTCTCTCAGGTTGCGAGTACTCCTTGGTTTAGGAGATAGTACACTTATTACACAAATTGGATAGTCTTCTTCCAAACCTTAGGCTGGTGCCGAACGGTAGGGAATGAAGAAAACCAATTAGCATAACGATGGTGTGCAGAAGGTATTAAATAAAGACATATGAAGGGATTAGTAAGAGGGCAAAGTAAATTGCAACTGATATTCACGACCAAATCAGGTATTTCATTACCACTCCCACTTCACCTTTGTATTTCTCCAGGACACTCCGTATCAATACGAAGATCCACAGTTTATTTGATACTCCATCGTATGGTTATATACGAACTCGAAAGGAACTTGTTCCAGTTCGGGGATGGATTCTCGTTCAGGAGAAATAGGAATAAGGTTTATTCGGTTGACTTTTATCTTCACCTTCTCTCGCATTGCGAGTGCTCCTAGGATTAGGACAGTACACCCTTTATGCTTATTGGATAGTCTTCTTCCAAACCATAGGCTGGTGCCGAATGGTAGGGAAGGAAGAATACCAATTAGCCTAAAGGGGTGTGCAGAAGGTAATGACTAAAGACATATGAAGGGATGTGGAGAGATGGTATAGAAATATACGGTTACAGTTGTGATCTGATAATGGAAGAGGCATTACTAGGAATACCAGAATACCACATCGAAACATTTCAATGTTTCAGTTTCACTATATACTGTTAAAAGGATACTGATTTCCCAATTAGTCCTTACTCCAGGGTATGTATTTACCAGGTGTGATTCTCACATTTGTCTGGTTATATAGATGATGAGTGGGAGTAAGTTATTGGGAATTGGGTGATCATCCTCATTATATCGGGATTCGTTGTAATTGGTGATATTTGAGGAAGTCACCTGGGTTGTTTGCCGGACGGCAAATATTTGGTTTTGAATATCCGCTGTTATGCACTAATTTCAAATTGATATATCTGTACGTCTATTTTTATAGAGTGAGATATACCTTTTTGAAATTATGTTGATGACCTTTACCTATATTAGTTGATGGTTAGGTAAGGAGCATTAAACAGCGGTGTAATTCTTCTTAACCATAAGTACAGTTTTCAACCTGCGACACACAGGGAGTAAGTTATTAGACTCAAGGGACTTATACAGAGTATTGTATGTTGTCCAGTGTCCATTAGGACAGAGGGGTTGGTCCTCGTACTATATTCAGGTTTACTTATGACTTCTCTAGTTTTTAGACAGGTGTTTCGTAGAAACACAAGGTCCGAATTTTGAGAAGTTATAGGTATATGAATAAAGTAGAGAACCGGGTATTGCGAATATCGGGATTCTTCAAGGTGATCGAAAATGTAGATAGTTGTGTATGGTATTCAGTTAATAGTAATGATTAAGATAACTTGCTTCCCTTTCAGGTTACTCATAATTGGAAGCATTCCTAAATTGAGTAACGTTGATCGACCTCTTTCCATTTAGTAGACATGCACTGGAGATAGCTGCATGATTTGAATCTGGTTCAATTAAATCAGTGCTTCTGTTTCTGTATTGGATATAGAACAGTTCATATCTTAACGATGTTAAGGTACGGGGAGTTGTCCGGCTTATGCTTAAAACCGGACTCCGGATAACTCAAGGCACGTTTCTGTAATGGTTGTTTGTGGGTTGACCCAGGCTATGACGAGGGTTGATTCTCTACCATCTGGAAGATCAATAGTGATATTTTTCTTGACTCGCCACAATTTTAATAAAAATGGATTTTTTCAGAAAACACAAGTGGGAGTATGGTAGAACTGGAAGTGATTCCAGAACCGCAAACGATTACTGAAGATTTGATAAGAACCTAAAGATTCAATCTCGTTTGACATTCTATTGGACACACCACAGATACGGTGGGTAACCTCAGGCACCCGAGAGATACTCCGGTAGCCTCAAGGACGGTGACAGAGAGGTTCTTGTTTACCCAGACTTTCCATTGCTGTTGTTCCAGACTATGAGATCCGGCAGAAGGATGAGTATAGCGTCGTTCTGAACTGGCTTCAGAAGTGTACGTCTATATGACACTGCCAGAGGGTTTTCGTAGTCAGTGGGTGTCACGACCCAAAATTGGCCCGTGACGGCCCTAATACTACGCAACACCCTAAGACGTAACGTAGCAAAAGAAAGCCAAAACCCAGAAGTCTAAACCATAAAAATACGGAAAAGATAATACAAGTTTTGAAACATTTGAAATCGCAACCCAAATTCTTTAAAAGTCTTACTTTCTTTCCTTAAAATTTTAGCAAATCCCCTTTTTGTAAAAACTAGCCAAGATGAATACAATACAAATATACGACGCCGTAGCGAAGAAATAAAGACAATAAAGAGAAAGCTGTATATAAAAGACAACAAATCCACAATAATATACAAATACATCCTCACCAAGTCTCTAAGTCAATAATACAATAGTAGATGGAGAGTACAAATACAACGAAGGTACAATAGGAAATATAGATAATCATCAAACCCACCTAAGCAAAACGGTATACTGTGAGCTGATGCGGTATCTGTGGCAAAAGATAGTAGCTGAATAGCGGAATAGCTGAATAGCCTGCCTCGACTACTCTGGGGAACAACCTGAAACACCTGTGGCACAACGGGGGTGAGTTGCCAACTCGTGAATAGTATAAAACATATGCAGGTAATCGCAGGAATGCACATACAGCATGAATCTAAGATATGCGATTACAGTAATAACATGTCATGCAAATGCTGAATAAAGGAGTGTACACTAGCAGGTACAATCAATATGTGAAACAATAGTAACATGACAATAGTATGCAATAACCATGCAGTAGGGATATGAGAATGTAAATATGCAACTATCATAAGGGTACACTAACAGGTACTACCAATGTATGAAACTGTGCATAAAGATAGATAAGGGTGAGGTATATGGTGGAATATGGCATTTCCACGGAAACCTGACATCGTGGCAGGATCACAATCCATCAAGACACTCACATCCCAAATCCTCAAATCAGCCCCCACATTGGGCTCTCACAACATACAGGTCTCACATCACTTCAAAGTACAATATCGAAAAGCTCTCCTATAGCTCGAATGTACAGATCAACTATATCTTTCATATCCAATATCCAAACTCAATGAATCACCTATATCCCAAGTCGAATCTCAAGTAAGTTTCTAACATCCTAAAGGTAAATACACAGAAATAAGTATGATGGGGGCAATACACATATATTAGCGTCCCATTCCACTAATATTGGTGTAAGGGTATATATAACAACGGCTAAATCCCCTGTTATATATACAAAGGGGTTAAAGAAATATCATGAAAACAGTGTGCCAAGCATCGACACAGAAATCCTCGTATATCGGGCTCCGTCAGTCCGGATCGGCCCACGGGGTCTGTCTGCGGTGTCGGCCCTCGGCCCCGACAGTACAGATCATCCCGCATCCATCTCTCGACTCTGGCCAGTATCCTCCGGACAACTGCCAGGTCCAACCAATCACCGGTAGGTACTCTCCCGCCTCCTGGCTCAATTGGCAAACCCATCGATCTTCTTGCCGAGGGGAACCATACCGGGCCCCACCATGTACTCTCATACGACAACCACACCTCGTATGGAGTATATAATCAGCACCGATAAAACTCATGGTGGACGCGCGAATATCATATCAAGGAAACCGGGTTGTTCAATGTATGCATAATTTCATGAACTCCCGCGGTTCACAAATCCCGAAAACATCATATAAAATCTAAATAAACAATGCGATATATCTGAATGCGAGTAGGTAAACAAAAGTATATAGCAGAACCAGATGTATGCAAAATCAATAAGGTACATCCAAGTATAGGTATCTACCTATAAGAACTGATGTCGTATACCCCCCTGGGTATAAGAAGAATATGAGTAAGATATCCCCCGGTATAACTAAAATATGTGCAAGGTATACCTGTAGCTGTATCGCAAGGTGTAAATGTACCTATCGCTAAAGGTATGATACACTATAGGTATACCGGTAAGCTAGATGTCATGTGTAGTAAGCAATAGTAGCTATAAGGGGCAGTGTGTGACATGGCAATTATTGACGGTGTGTGTGTAGCATACAATCCGTGCTCGTGCAACATGAACCGTCAATAATGTGTGCAGTGTCCTACGGCTTCTAGTCACAGTATATAACTATATCAAGGAAAATACAGTAAAGGCGCAATTCTACAATGACGTAGAATGTGCGACAGGTATTGAATCCTAGCCCAGACGCATAACGCCATGCGGGCGATTCCCCTATAGATGTTAAATCTACTCACCTACACTCCACGATAGGTGAATCCTACCATCTGCTCCCCCCTGTAGCCGTGTCCGTAGTTCCTGCCTGCAAACCTGCAAATACTACATGAAAATCATATATAAGCCAAAATATTCCGCGAAACGCGATATCGAACCGAAACGAGAAACTCGCGTCGCGAACTAATCGCGCGTGTGCACGATACGCTGAATCGTGTATATACGCGTCTAAAACCATCGCGACACGCCGCGATACGCTGGATCACAGAACCCACTCACGTATCGCGCGTATCGCGCAAACACAACGGACACCAAAAACGATATATTGTCCCAGATTTTCCTACAGGTCAAATCTTACAAAACTAGACATGCCAAAACACCATAAAACAATGCAGAGAACCCTACACAAAACCCCAACACCCCAGTCCCCTTCTGGGCCGCAATTTGGGGCCAATATGAGGAATTTGGAGGCCTGGGTAGGGAGATAGGGGCTCGTGCTCTGGTGGTGGTATCTAGACCTAGGTATCATGTCCCAGTCTTCTCAATTTCACTCTGTAAGGTCCGGGTCAATAGCAGATTCCAGATATCCACTATATCGCATAAAAACGACAATTTTTTACAAAAAGAAAAACCTATGGTATTTTAGTGTAATCTGGCTATTCCTTAGTTGAAGTGGCCCTATTAACACTAAATTAACCTAAGGTAGCTAACAAAATCAACAATTTATCACCACATCTCACAAATCACCAAAACTAGCACTAAATTAGCTAATTTAACACTAATCGAGCTAATTAACACACAAGCTACACAACAAGCAATAGGGTTCAGAAAATATACCCTATGCAACCCTAGGAAGCAGGTGAAGAGGTGTATGGAGGAGGTGAGAGCTTCTGCAAGTGCTGGGGCTCCTCCTGCTGCTGTAGGTGCTTGCTGTTGCTGATGATGCTGTTGTTGTTGTAGCTGATGTTGTTGTTGTTGATGGTGATGCTGGAGCTTCTGTTGTTGTTGTTGAAGATGATGATGGTGATGATGCTGCTGCTGCTGCTGTTTTTGTTGAAGATGATGATGCTGCTGCTGCTGTTGTTGTTGTTATGGCTGCTGCTGCTGCTGCTCTTGCTATTGTTGCTGCTCCTGATGAGTGCTGTGTATGTGTGAGTGAGTGAGTGAGTGAAAAGAGAGAACAAAGAGAGAAATGAGAGGAAATGCAAAAAACCCCTCCACTCTCTTTCTCTTCGCTCATAATGAGGCATGGCTCACACCATGATGCCCATGCTCACTCTCTCTCTCCCAAAGTCAACACAACAACCAAATATTAAACCCTTTTAATTTTAACAACCATGCACTTAACAACCCAAAAGCACCTAAACAAATTTTAAAACAAGCTCAAAGGAAAATGGTTAGCTAACCATGATTGCTAATCATGATTAACCTCCCAAAGCACCCTAGTTAACATGCACAAGTGTGTGTGCCTAACAAAATTCTAATAAAATACACAATAATTAGGATAAAATATTTAAAACTTAATTTGGTAAACTTTTTATTTAAAAACCATATATTAAAATATATTTAGCTACAAAACACATTCTAAGGTGTTACAATCTCCCCCCTTAAAAGAAATTCGTCTCCGAATTTAAAAATATACCGATACGCATACCTTCAAAGAGAACATTAAAATCCTCAAATCTCGCTCGCAGTCTCCCAAGTGACTAACTCACCATACGGCTACGTCCAAGGAAACCCTTCACAGATGGCAAGACCCTTGACCAATGTTCCTCCATCTGCCGAGCCATTAACACAATTGGCTGCTAGTGAACGAAAGATTGCGTCCAGCTAAATGGCCTGGTGCCAAATCATGTGAGAAAGGTCATGAAGGTAATTGTAAAGTATCATCACAAGGAATACGGGGTGAAAATCCAATAATCTGGGCGGAAGTGCCAAACTAAAGGCAACGAAACTAACTCGCTTATAGGATCTCAGAAGGACCTAAATCCTGGGATAAGCTTCCCAACATCCAACACGCCATTCATCGGAAAGTCCATAGGAATACATGATCTGTCCCTGCGAACTCGATTCTATGGCTAACACAGTCGGCATAAGACCTCAGTTCGCAATGGACAATTCCCATCCTGACTTAACACAGCTGGACTATCTCCGAAGTCTCTAGACTAGCTGGGGTCCAAGGTCCTACTTACGCAGAGTCAGAAAAACAACAGGCTGGTGGTCGACACGACCTAACCCCTAAACTTAAGGGTGGCCAATTGGAGTGTCTCCTGATAATAGCTATCGAAGGAGAACCCTAACGATGGCGAGTGACGATCCCCAACTATTGACGACAAACAAAACAAACACACAACTTTAACAAAACAACTGAGCAAACTGAGTATAACCGGATGACAAGAATCCGAATGGAGTCACACCCTAACTAAACTTGGGTAGAAACCATAACGAAATTCGTGGAGATCTGCTCCCATTCCCACTTCGGAACGGTAAAAGGTTGCAACTCTCCAGCCGGCCTCAGATGCTCGACTCAAGCACACAACAAGACTGACACCTTGAAACGAAACCTGAAACTTCTCTTTACATCCCTGTCCACTCGTAACTATCTCACAAGTCACGCCAAAGCTGGTGGAACTTGAATGCATAAAGAGAGTTGACAGATGTGCACACCATTGTCACAATTCAAGGTCTCCGAATCATTACCCAGCCGAATATGCTCAAATATCTCTAATGTACGAGCATCGACGGGCAGTGTCTCGCGAAAACGATTTAAGGGAAGTGGTCGGGCGCGGACATGAGCAAGCTGTCCCCTCCGTAGAGACGAACTTAAGCTGTACTCAACGATCACACAAGGACTGTAAATCTGCAGAAAACTGTCACAACAATCAAGTCCGCTGCAGGAAGATGTACATTAAGCTCTAGTAGTCCGTGAAAATCTGACACGACTCTCAACAAGTAGTGTCCCCATATCTCTAACGCAAAACAACCGCGTCCATCTCCAGATCATGAGTGGAATATCCTTCTCGTACTTCCTCCTAATGTAGGGAAGCAAAAGTGATGACTCTATAGTGTCACCTCAGTACACCCTCGAGCCCGCTCAAGAAACATTACAGTTAGACAACAAGGTCGCCCGAACCAAAAGCAAAGAAAGACAGATGCAGTTGTTAAATGAATCTTCAACTGCTGAAAACTCCGTACACATGTCTCAGTCCAAAGAAAATAAACCTCCTTACTGGTCAATTCAGTCGACGGTGCAGCACTACTCTAGCAATCCTGCATGAAACGGCAGTAAAAACCTGCTAAGCCCAACCATCCGCGGATCTCCGTCCTGCACACAAGTCTGGGCCTAAGCTGTACGGCCACGATCTCCCTCGGAACCATACGAAACCGTCTCCCGTGACTACAAGACCTGGGAGTCAACACAAACAAGCCTGAAGAAACACTCTGAGAATTTAGCAACAGCTGGTACTCTCCCAGTATCTGCATAACAAATCCTCAGTGCTACTCATGTCCCTCAAGACACATTAAATAGACCAGAGTGCCGTAAATAAGACAACAAAAACTGGTCGAGGTGCGGCCTGCAGAAATCTGGTTCATCATATCTACCAATGCTGCTAGGGCATCAGGGAATCCAACGACTCACTGATACACACAAAGCCCGTGGCACGCACAAGGCAGTCTTCGGAATGCCATCATCCCGAATCCGCAATAATGATGACCTGATCCCAAGCAAACTTAGAAAATGTCTCGCACTCTGGAGCTAATCGAAGAAATCGTCACGGCGAGATGAAGGATACCTATCCGCACCATAAGCCGGTTCAATTAACGATCCGTCGATATGCATCCCTAAACTGCCGTCTTATCCTCGACGAACAAAAATGGGAGCTTCCGAAAGCGAAACACTCAGACGCACAAAACTCCCCAAACCAAAACTCTGCAGCTGATCCTTTAGCTCCCCAGCTTCGCCGGCTCACCTGGAACAACGTCGGAAAAACTCTCGCACGAATGGAACCCGGTCCAACAATCCTGCTGTGGCTCTGGTATCACGAATGAACGCCAAGAATCCACGACATCTCCACAGTAGCCGACTAGCGAAAAAGGCTGAATTCAAGCTGTGAGAGGCAGCACACTATCCACCTGCACAACAAGAACTGACTTGCCGGGAAAACAAACCTAACTTGTTTCCTCACGGTAGTCCACAGACGCCTAACACGTAACTAACCAATCCGTGCCCAGGAGAACGTCAAATCCAACATCTCTAGAAGGATCAAACGACGGACGAAACTCTATTCCCCTTCCGATTGGCACAAAACTGAAATACGTGTCGCGCGACAAAAGAATCGCTGACAGAAGTTAACACCACTATGACTAATCTACCCAACCACGGTACAAGCAAGGAAACAAACGAAAACATGAAAAGAACATAAAAATCAAGGGTACCTGAAAACTCCATATTGGACATCTGCGCGTCCCGTTGAGTAGAAGCAAACTCCAGTGTCTGCCCTCTACTCGCAGCTGGATGAACTCCTCTGGTAGACTGAGCCCTCTGAGCGAATCTTCCACGTCCACGGCCTCTCTGAAAACAATCCTAACGAGGTGCCAAGGAACAATCCCTGACGAAGTACTGAAGGCTCTCGCATCGAAAACATCCACGTGCTGACTGCTGACCATCCTTGGGCTGAGCGACTGTCCTCGTCCTAAGCCTCTGCTACTCCCGCGACGGCCACGAAATCTGTCTCGACGACCAAACCTCTGTCTCTGGGCTGGTACGCTGGTACGAGTCCTCCACTGTCCTGGAATATGTGCCTCGTCAACTGGAGCTGCAACCACTGGTGCTATGTAGGTGACAGACTGATGCATGCTAATCGTAAGCGACAACTGAGTGACAGGGGTAACAACCTCCTGTTGTAGCTCCCGAACGATATCAACCAAAGAACTCATCGTATGGCGGAAGTCCTGCATCTCTACCAAAAGTCTATCCATAGTATAGGTCGTAGGCTGATCCGTCTGCACCTGTGCAACTAGAGTGCCATCCTGGTCAGTACTCTTCTCACCCGAGCTAACTCTGACCTGGGCCCTCGCTGCATCACTCTGAGTCCCCATAGTCATCAGCGGCAAGGCTATAAATGGATATAAGATGAGATTCGATAAGAATAAGGAAATCGAATCTCAAGGATATGAAATCATCAAGGAAGGAATTTCAAGCAATTTGTACTTAGGTCACTTAATGCGAAGTATCGCATCGTGGGTATGCTGCAGACATACACACACTACGTTACTTTGCTTAAGCTACCTACTCCATCATACTAAGGTCATCCTACACTCCGAAAGGTAAAACCTAACGCTCTGATACCAACTTTGTCACGACCCATAATTGGCCCGTGACGGCCCTAATACTACGCAACGCCCTAAGACGTAACGTAGCAAAAGAAAGCCAAAACCCAGAAGTCTAAACCATAAAAATACGGAAAAGATAATACAAGTTTTGAAACATTTGAAATCGCAACCCAAATTCTTTAAAAGTCTTACTTTCTTTCCTTAAAATTTTAGCAATACCCCTTTTTGTAAAAACTAGCCAAGATGAATACAATACAAATATACGATGCCGTAGCGAAGAAATAAAGACAATAAAGAGAAAGCTATATATAAAAGACAACAAATCCACAATAATATACAAATACGTCCTCACCAAGTCTCTAAGTCAATAATACAATAGTAGATGGAGAGTACAAATACAACGAAGGTACAAAAGGAAATACAGATAATCATCTAACCCACCTAAGCAAAACGGTATACTGTGAGCTGATGCGGTATCTGTGGCAAAAGATAGTAGCTGAATAGCGGAATAGCTGAATAGCCTGCCTCGACTACTCTGGGGAACAACCTGAAACACCTGTGGCACAACGGGGGTGAGTTGCCAACTCGTGAATAGTATAAAACATATGCAGGTAATCGCAGGAATGCACGTACAACATTAATCTAAGATATGCGATTACAGTAATAACATGTCATGCAAATGCTGAATAAAGGAGAGTACACTAGCAGGTACAATCAATATGTGAAGCAATAGTAACATGACAATAGTATGCAATAACCATGCAGTAGGGATATGAGAATTTAAATATGCAACTATCATAAGGGTATACTAACAGGTACTACCAATGTATGAAACTGTGCATAAAGATAGATAAGGGTGAGGTATAGGGTGGAATATGTCATTTCCACGGAAACCAGACATCGTGGCAGGATCACAATCCATCAAGACACTCACATCCCAAATCCTCAAATCAGCCCCCACATTGGGCTCTCACAACATACAGGTCTCACATCACTTCAAAGTACAATATCGAAAAGCTCTCCTATAGCTCGAATGTACAGATCAACGATATCTTTCATATCCAATATCCAAACTCAATGAATCACCTATATCCCAAGTCGAATCTCAAGTAAGTTTCTAACATCCTAAAGGTAAATACACAGAAATAAGTATGATGGGGGAAATACACATATATTAGCATCCCATTCCAATAATATTGGTGTAAGGGTATATATAACAACGGCTAAATCCCCTGTTATATATACAAAGGGGTTAAAGAAATATCATGAAAACAGTGTGCCAAGCATCGACACAGAAATCCTCGTATATCGGGCTCCGTCTGTCCGGATCGGCCCACGGGGTCCGTCTGCGGTGTCGGCCCTCGACCCCGACAGTACAGATCATCCCGCATCCATCTCTCGACTCTGGCCAGTATCCTCCGGACAACTGCCAGGTCCAACCAATCACCGGTAGGTACTCGCCCGCCTCCAGGCTCAATCGGCAAACCCATCGATCTTCTTGCCGAGGGGAACCATACCGGGCCCCACCATGTACTCTCATACGGCAACCACACCTCGTATGGAGTATATAATCAGCACCGATAAAACTCATGGTGGACGCGCAAATATCATATCAAGGAAACCGGGTTTTTCAATGTATGCATAATTTCATGAACTCCCGCAGTTCCCAAATCCCGAAAACATCATATGAAATCTAAATAAACAATGCGATATATCTGAATGCGAGCAGGTAAACAAAAGTATATAGCTGAACCAGATGTATGCAAAATCAATAAGGTACATGCAAGTATAGGTATCTACCTATAAGAACTGATGTCGTATACCCCCCTGGGTATAAGAAGAATATGAGTAAGATATCCCCCGGTATAACTAAAATATGTGCAAGGTATACCTGTAGCTGTATCGCAAGGTGTCAGTGTACCTATCACTAAAGGTATGATACACTATAGGTATACCGGTAAGCTATATGTCATGTGTAGTAAGCAATAGTAGCTATAAGGGGTAGTGTGTGACATGGCAATTATTGACGGTGTGTGTGTAGCATACAATCCGTGCTCGTGCAACATGAACCGTCAATAATGTGTGCAGTGTCCTACGGCTGCTAGTCACGGTATATAACTATATCAAGGAAAATACAGTAAAGGCGCAATTCTACAATGACGTAGAATGTGCGACAGGTATTGAATCCTAGCCCAGACGCATAACGCCATGCGGGCGATTCCCCTGTAGATGTTAAATCTACTCACCTACACTCCACGATAGGTGAATCCTACCATCTGCTCCCCCCTGTAGCCGTGTACGTAGTTCCTGTCTGCAAACCTGCAAATACTACATGAAAATCATATATAAGCCAAAATATTCCGCGAAACGCGATATCGAACCGAAACGAGAAACTCGCGTCGCGAACTAATCGCGCGTGTGCACGATACGCTGAATCGTGTATATACGCGTCTAAAACCATCGCGACACGCCGCGATACGCTGGATCACAGAACCCACTCACGTATCGCGCGTATCGCGCAAACACAACGGACACCAAAAACGATATATTGTCCCAGATTTTCCTACAGGTCAAATCTTACAAAACTAGACATGCCAAAACACCACAAAACACTGCAGAGAACCCTACACCAAACCCCAACACCCCAGTCCCCTTCTGGGCCGCAATTTGCGGCCAATATGTGGAATTTGGCGGCCTGGGTAGGGAGATAGGGGCTCGTGCTCTGGTGGTGGTATCTAGACCTAGGTATCATGTCCCAGTCTTCTCAATTTCACTCTGTAAGGTCCGGGTCAATAGCAGATTCCAGATATCCACTATATCGCATAAAAATGACAATTTTGCACAAAAAGGAAAACCTATGGTATTTTAGTGTAATCTGGCTATTCCTCAGTTGAAGTGGTCCTATTAACACTAAATTAACCTAAGGTAGCTAACAAAATCAACAATTTATCACCACATCTCACAAATCACCAAAACTAGCACTAAATTAGCTAATTTAACACTAATCGAGCTAATTAACACACAAGCTACACAACAAGCAATAGGGTTCAGAAAATATACCCTATGCAACCCTAGGAAGCAGGTGAAGAGGTGTATGGAGGAGGTGAGAGCTTCTGCAAGTGCTGGGGCTCCTCCTGCTGCTGTTGGTGCTTGCTGTTGCTGATGATGCTGTTGTTGTTGTAGCTGATGTTGTTGTTGTTGATGGTGATGCTGGAGCTGCTGTTGTTGTTGTTGAAGATGATGATGGTGATGATGCTGCTGCTGCTGCTGTTGTTATTGAAGATGATGATGGTGATGCTGCTGCTGCTGTTGCTGTTGTTGTTGTTATGGCTGCTGCTGCTCTTGCTATTGTTGCTGCTCCTGGTGAGTTCTATGTGTGTGTGAGTGAGTGAGTGAGTGAAAAGAGAGAACAAAGAGAGAAATGAGAGGAAATGCAAAAACCCCCTCCACTCTCTTTCTCTTCCCTCATAATGAGGCATGGCTCACACCATGATGCCCATGCTCACTATCTCTCTCCCAAAGTCAACACAACAACCAAATATTAAACCCTTTTAATTTTAACAACCATGCACTTAACAACCCAAAAGCACCTAAACAAATTTTAAAACAAGCTCAAAGGAAAATGGTTAGCTAACCATGATTGCTAATCATGATTAACCTCCCAAAGCACCCTAGTTAACATGCACAAGTGTGTGTGTGCATAACAAAATTCTAATAAAATCCACAATAATTAGGATAAAATATTTAAAACTTAATTTGGTAAACTTTTTATTTAAAAACCATATATTATAATATATTTAGCTACAAAACACATTCTAAGGTGTTACAGTGGGAGCAGCGGAAGCATGGTGGACAAGTGGCTTATGTCTATTTATAGACTAAAGCAGATGTAGCGGAGATAGATCATCTATTTCTGATATGACAGTCATAGGTTTGACTTCATCAGAATAGGGGATGGATCTGTTAAGAAGGTAGTAGAGTGTGATGTCCTGGTATTTGGATGACACACACAGAGTAGGAAGTGAAATTCTTATACTACAATCGGTTATACTTTGGTTGTCACACAGTGGTTTCTCCACATGGGACTTGGATATTATATCAGACATTCTGGTTACTGGATCTATAGTTTTAGATCTAGATTTGGGTAGTTTCCCAATCAGGGTACTTAGACAGCATTCTGAAGGTGTTTTAGAATGGACGACTCCTGGCACGGTAGTGTACCTGCAGGTGATGGAGTCACCCTCTCTAAAGGTGTCTTACAGACTAAAGGGGAGAGGGATGTGCATGATTGGCAGATCACTTGCCTAGGCAATTGAGTCAATCATGAGATGTCAAGTACCACACCAGACGTTGTTTTTGCAGTAGATACAAGAAGTTGACATTAATCCAATCCTGGAGAAACAATCGGAAGCAGTTTTAGAATATAAGTGGATGTTCTAAGGATATGATAACGACAGCCTCATTCGGGAGACAGTTATCATTCCAGGCTTCCAAGGTGACCTGGATGACAGAGAGGTTGTCAGAGTTATAGTTTTTCTTCTGACGAGGGGCAGTATTTTGGACAGGTGGTCCAAGGAGATACTGAGGGAGGCATGGCGCAGGATACTGATTAAGTTCAGTTGACGATACAGTCTAAGAAGTTTGGATTTGGAGTTCATTTATGAGCTAGGTCCCATCAGATATCCAGACATACTCTAAGAAAGGTATTTCTCATTTCGGGAGATAGGTTTCTCCGCGAACCTGAGATAAAGAGAGACATAGAAAGAAACATTAGAGCGGATCCACTCACTGAGGCTATTCCTCGAACGCATTAGTTTCGCAAACGAGCTTTGTAAGACTGACTAATAAAGGAGTTGGGTGTTCGGTATCACACGGGCTGTGAGTATGCGACATCGCAATAATTAGCCTTGAATGCAAGTGGGAGATTGTTGGAGATAGTGCCATCAGAGTCAATTATTGGATCACAGGCACGTGATTGCAATGATTGAGGGAGGACCTGTCCCAGTAGGACAGTCTTACTCAAGATGATAGTATGCTATCTGGTTTATCTTTATCATCGTGTACTGCTTTAGGTGACCGGACAGGTCGCTATTACACGTTGATAGAGCCTCTAGGATTCTTGATTGACTGCCAGCAGTATGAGTGCGATCATATACGTGGGAGCTGGTAGTCTATAAGCACATCCTTAAAAGGTCCCTAGTCGTTGGAGTTTCGAGGCAGGGCATCGATACTCCAGAGTAGACTAGTGTATACAGTTGAAACCCCAACGAGGGGCGGTGGCCGGTCTCACAAGCCACTGGTGTCAGTTGGTTCACCTAAGATGTATACAGGTGCTCATTGGGTTATGAGTACACTGGACAGGACTCGCCGGGAACATGCTAGTTGGTCTTATACCTGACGTCAGATAGCAGTTCCCTGGTGACATGTGTACAGGTTTGTTCATCGACCTGAGGATCGTCATTTGTCTCGTGTGAGTTCCCACTGTACTTTCATTACTACCCTACCACGCTCAAAGGAGACGTGCAAACAGGCTTTAGTTGGGTACAGTCCCGAGCCACATGGAGGCAGTGAGCGGATCTTCAGGGGTTCGTCTCTCCCGGTATTGGGGGTGAGGTCGCGCTGTATCTAGGAGAGCCATTACACAAAGACCTCGGCCGAGGAAGGAGATTTACTGGTAGATATTCTAGTAGTATCTCAGGGTGTTCTGAGCTACACTCCGACACGACTTGTACCGCTTTTGGGGGTCTGACTTTTACCAACCCCCTAGGCCCGCCATGCGATGCTCATAGACGAACGGACCGGACTGTACAAATATTGTTACTGACAGGCTCAGTAGGGTGTCAGGATGAGTTCTCTCATCGACGTCCCTTTTGGTCAATAGCTGGTAGCTCGTCACGTATGGCTAATACCTCTGACGTGCTAGTGGTTAAATCCACAGCCATAGTATTGACGAGTCTTTAGAGTCCCCTAAAGACAGTTGCTCAAGTTTCGGGCGAAACGCTGTAGAGGCCGTATGGAGATATGGCAGGGTTCGATCAGATACGTGCGGTATTGCATGGATCATGATCGGACGGATAATACTAGCGGGCTTTGGTTTAAGCCAGATCCTAGTATTGTACAGTGTAGATTTTGTCTCATTGCTTTTGTAGTCGGTCGGAATACAAATGCGGGTATGTATATACAGTAGCGGGGTTTTCCTGTAATTTATTACGGGATCTGTTTTTGGAGTTGCCAGTTTGTTTTCCGTTTCGCCGATATTTCTTTGTATCTTTCATTGGCTGAAGATTGGTGGAAGATGTCTTATTTGCATTTATGCAAATAAGCATTTTGGAGAGTTGTCTTTGCATATTGTTGTATCATAATGTTTCTCCCACCCTTGACTTTCTTTTGTTCATGATGGTTTAGCCTCCATTGACTTCTTGACTTAATCATGGCTTGACCTTTGTAGGAAATGATTGGGTTTTGGAGTGAGGTTTTTGATTGTGATCATTGCTTTTTATCATCACACTTTCTCTTTTTGCATGATGGTGTGGCTCTCTCTCCTTTTTGATTGTGATTGACTCCATTCTCTTTTTCCCTCGATCATTTTCATGGCCAGCCATAAAAAGGGGGCTATCCCAATTTTGGGTTGGGAATTTACTCTCATTTGGCTTGGCAAAATCATTTTAGCTCCTCCTCCAAAAGTTCATATCTCATACCTCCACCAAAAGGCAACTTCTACAACCCCAAATGAGACATAGAGTTCCACACTATTCTACAGCAAATCTTGGGCACGTCGACTCGCCAACTTCGTGCCCGAGTTGCCTCGGTCCAGAGGTGGGAGCCCGTAAAAGTAGCCGGCGAGGTGGTGCCCTTCCGTCGAGGAAGTGAAGACCGGAGATTCCGCGAGGAGATCGGGACGTCGACGAGAAGACCGGAGGACACGGATCGCTCGGTATATCTCTCTACCCGTTCTTTAGTTAGCTAGGATTAGATTAATGGCCCGATCCGGGATTTTTGTGCGCGGTGGTGCCGGTTTAACAGTTATAGAAAATTATCATTTCCGCATTTTGGCCTCGGATAGATGGCTGGGGCGCCGCCGTGCACTTACATCCGCAACCCCAAAGAACCGGGGACGGGTAACGTGGACTTACAGTGGTATCAGAGCCTGGTTAAACACTATCTAACATGTTAGCAAAGTTACTAGAAGTTCGATCGGAGAAAAAGTCACGAAACATGCCCGGAATTCAAACTTTCTGTCGATTTTTAAACTGCTGTAAAAATTATTTAACATATACCAAAAATCGACTCAGGGTTTTTAGTGTACACTGCAGAAAAACGACCCACAGAATCGACCAACTCTCCACGGAAACGCGGCAAGAACAAATTCTTGCCACGGATCCGCGGCCGAGTTGACTCGGCCGTGGATCGGCTTTGCTGCAGTGTATTTACTGGGGTATTTTGGGATTTTTGGAATATGATTTTTCTGCTCAAATTTTCCAGAAAGCAAAATTTGTTTTTGGGGTTTAAAAAATCCGTATTTTGATCGAACTTCTAAAGACTTAAGCTAACGGGTTATATCTGTGATGTGATATATGTATTGGACGTCTGCTAATCGTTATACGTCGATTAGTGGGTGTTATACATATCTGTGATCTGTAATGTTGATGGTATGTGTATATGAATTCATTGGATTGTCGCGGATGAATAACCGTGGGGTTGTGAGATGAGAGTTTTCTTTTTCTTTGAATTCATGTAATTTTTAATTGATATAATATTATTTATATGGCCGCACAACCGGGATGTGGTTGTAGCTGTCATTGTATAATTTCTTTTACTGTTTTTGCTCCTAGGATAGACCCAAGGTGGGGTGCACAAACTACCGGGTATCTTGAAGTACCGAGTGGCCTACTCACGGTGTTGAGGGAGATTGCTTCTCTTCGGGTACTTGGCGGGTAGTTTGCCGCACCCGTAGGGGTCTAGGGTGGGGTCTTGGCTATTCATCGCGACCGTGTAATCCGCTCTTCGTTACAGGCTCGTACGGAATGCAGATTCCTAGCATATCCAATGTGTTCATCTGTGATCTAGAATGGCTATCATTGCATGTGACGAATGTGTATATCTATATATGATATCTATTTAGGCGTTGCTTATGTTTTGCATCCGCGCTAGTCTAGCCCCCGCTCTGTCGTTAGTTAAGTAACCTAACGGGTAATGAGGGGGCCCCGTGGCAAATGCGGATGGCATAAGAGTACGTCATATTTTCGGTTTTTTCTGCAATGGTGGGACTAAATGATGGGACGCATTAATTAATGCAAGAAAATAAACCAAAGTTGAGTCATTGGAACACTTTCAAAACCACTCGGTTTCTTTTCAAAAACAACTTTTAAACGCGTAGCCTAAGACACTCCTTTTAAAAGCTATCTCGTTCCATCGATTATATCAAGTTCACTACGTTCACGGTTTTGCCAAAACCATTCGTAGCTCTCCGTCGTTTCACATGGATAGTCAATAGTATTCAAGCTATGTTTGTTGGCCAAAGTCAAGGCATAGTGATTGGCGGCTATTGGGTATTCATTTGCAACATAGATAGATGTGTTGGGTGGGTTCAAATTAACCTGGAGAATGACGGGTAGAACTTGACATGTGACTTATGATTTGTTGGCCAATGTCAAGGTCATAAGAGCATGGGGCAAAAATCCACATCGGGAGTTTCAAAAGAAACTGAAACTTGCTAGTGCTGCATACCGTTTGGAGTGTGATGATTCTGGTAGGATTCCTTCAGTTTTGTCACGCGATGATATTTGGATCCCGATCCTACTGTGAGTATATGCTACTCCTCTGGAACTTTCTCACTTAACGATCAATGCTATAAACCAAGTAGGTGTCTAGAAAGATGTTAGCGGGGCTACGCCCACAGGGAAAAGTGGTTATTTAATTAAGGAACTTCGCTAAAGCGTTGGAAAACCTCCCTCGAAGTACCAACACTGGCCTGGCTAAACGGTTAATCAAATATTGCACGGTGAGATTGATCCTGACTAATTCTTCCTTTTTGGTTTGAGGAAGGATTCGAGAGATAGTGGGAGCCATCCTGTTTAGACAAATTAAAAACCACTCTAAACTTCCAAGAGCATCATGCTAAAGCGTTTCTTCTCTCTCTCCTAATTACAGCGACCAAACATCATGACTGGATTTAAGTTACAACTAGATAAAAACATACTGACAGGGCCAAACTACAAAGATTGGCTCAGGAATGTCAAAATGGCAATCACTTATGACAAGTTGGGGTATCTCCTTAACACTAAAGCTCCCCATGTCCCAGGTCCCAAAACCAGCGTCGCGGATAAGGAAATCCGTAAGACCTGGGAAATCGACTGCGCGAAGGCCAAGTGGCTCGTGCTTGCCTCTATGGACAATGAACATCAGAGGAGGCACGAGAATATGGACCTTGAATCCATATTTCCCCATAGAAAAGAACTTTATGGAAGGCAATCCCGTATCACCAGATACGAAGTCTCGAAAAAGCTGTTTTTGGCGAGATTGGCCATCGGATCATCGGTAGCGGAACACATGCTTAAGATGATTGGCTTCATTGAGGAGCTCGCGGACCTTGGGACCACGTTATAGAACGAGCTCTACACGGACTTGATTCTCCAGTCCTTTCCTTCCACTTACGCCCAGTTTATCCTGAACTTCAACTTGCAAGAAAAAGAAGTTGAACTTTCAGAACTCCTCAACATGCTGAGGAGTGCAGAGGGCACCCTACAGAAAGGTAGGGAAACATCCACTTTGTTTGTAGGAGGATCTTCCTCTTCTAGGTCCAAGGCTAAAGCCAAGGGAAAGAAGAAGAAAACCCCCACCAAACCAAGGGGCGGTGTTAGTAAAGTGGATACGAAGGGAAAGGCAAAGACAACAAAGGTAGCAGGAAAGATTGTGGGGAAGGAAGAGTGCTTTTACTGTCATAAGAGTGGACACTGGAAAAAGGATTGCCGGGCTTGGAAGGCCAGAAACCAGGACCCGAAGAAAGTTGCGGCTTCGGCTTCAGGTGTGTATGTTATTGAAAACTGTCTATCAATAAACTCTACTTCCTGGGTATTGTATACCGGTTCAGGATCTCATATCTGTAATTCGTTGGAGGCACTGAGAAAGCGTAGGGTTATGAAGGCAGGTGATATGACCCTTAAAGTAGCAAACGGTGCTGGCATGGATACTGAGTCTGTGGGGGACTATAACCTGGGATTGTCAGATGGACACGTTTTGGTTTTGCGTGATTGTTATTTTGTACCCAATGCAACCTGTAATATCATATCTGTTTCTTTATTATCTAAAGAAGGTTATGTATTTGCATTTGTAAGCAATGTTGTAAACATTCACCTTAATCAAGTTTTGATTGGGTCAGGTACATTAAGCAATAGTATATACGTATTAAACCAACCACAGATTTTCAATGTCCAAAATACACACAAAAGAAAGTCTCCGGAAACAAATCAAGCATTCTTATGGCATTGTAGACTGGGTCACATCAATGAGAGTAGGTTGACGAAGTTACATATAGAAGGATATTTGGATCCGTTCGAATATCAATCATGTGCAACTTGTCAATCCTGTCTCAAAAGAAAGATGATAAAGACTCCGTTCACTGGACACGGAGTAAGAGTGAGCGAGCTCTTGGGACTCGTACACAGCGACGTGTGCGGTCCATGTAAGTCCATGCTACCTCTCCCGGTACTTTCGGGCATGCTGAATTTGATAAAAAACGATTTTCTTAGAGGTGGTAACATGGACTTAAAACCCGGATCTTTGTTAAATATCTAACTAACAACCTAACTACGAGTTGCTAACTACTCGGTTAGGGGGTTATACATTTCTTTTTCTCGAACTCCTTCGTCTTCAAGCTTTGATGGTCGTCCGAATAGCTTCTCCCCGTCGTCTCCTTGCGCCGAAGATAGATCCACCTGAAAGCTTCAACCTTTGGCTCCTTCTTCGAACTTTGAAGAAACTAGTTCACTCGGTTTGCTAAACCTTGTGAACTAGAGTGAGTAGAGAAGAGTTTGTATGGGATTTTATCTATGGTTCTTGGTTCTCAACTCATGAGACAAGTGAACCATAGAGTCAAGAGAGGGAGAGCAAGAGAAGGAGATGAGATCTCAAGAACAAGAGAGAGAATGAGCATGAAAGAATGAGAGAAGACTTTTCTCATTTGGCTCTCATAATCCAAAACAATCATAACACATCATATCAATCAAGTATTATGTGATGGTTTAAGCAACCATAGCCATATCATTTCATGCACTCATTTTGCACAAAAGATTAAGCAAGCAAAAGTCTTTGCCATGAAATGATAGCTATGGTTATCATGATGGTCAACTAGTCAAGCCTAGTCAACCGGTCAACAAAGTCAACAAGTCAACAAAGTCAACAAGTCCACAAAGTCAACAAGTCAACAAAGTCAACCCCTCAACAACCATGTCATCATAATACTTAATTAATATAATTGTTAATCATATATCATATTCTAGTTAGGGTTGAGCAAAAAGTCAATAGTCAACTGTCAACGGTCAACAACCCTAATGAGAATCCTTCGCCTCTGTCTCTCCGTCAACTGTGCATACACACCCGCATCCGCGTTCCGAGGAACACGAATGCATACTGGATAAATCCAATCCCAAAAGGTACACTAGGATCTGGCTTAAACCAAAGCCTGCTAGTGTAAACTGTCCGGACACTGTACGTGCACAAGTGCACGGATGTGACCGAACCCTGTCGCAAAACCTTGCTACCTGTCGCAAAACCATGCGACCTCTACTCTTTTGACTAAAGGCGAATAGCTTTCTGTGTGGGACTCTAAAGACTCGACACTACGCTGGCAGTGGGTTTAACCACAGACCGCAAGCGGCACTAGCTGTGCGTAACGGTCCCCAGGTAGATGCCGACAAGAAGACTGACGTGGTGAAACCCATCTGAACTCCTACTGAGCCTTAATGTGACAATCTCGGTACAGTCCGGTCTGTTCGTCTGATACATCGCATGGCGGGCCTAGGGGGCGGTAAACGTCAGTCCCCCAATAGCGGTACAAGTCGTGTCGGAGTGAAGCCCAAAACACCCTGAGATAACACTGGAAGCCTACCAGTATATCTCGTTTGCCCTGGCCAGGGACTACTCGTGTAATGGCTCTCCTAGACACAGCGCGATGTCGACCCCCAATACCGGGAGAGACGAATCCTGTCTAACCGTCACTGCCTCCAAGTGCTTCGGGACTGCACCCAACTACCACCTGTTTGCACGACTCCTTTGAGCCGTGGTAGGGTAGTAATCAAAGTACAGTGGGAACACACTCGAGGCGAAGTGACAGTGTCAAGTCAGCGGACTAAGCTGTACTCATGTCACCTGGGAATTGATAACTGACGACAGGCATAATACCAACTAGTCAGTTCCCGACGAGTCCTGTCCAGTGTACTCGTAACCCAACGAGCACCCGCATACTATCTCAAGTACGACGTACCGACGGCTGTGGGACAGACCGTCTCCCACACTGGGATGAGAAGCGCATGCGCTAGTCTACTCCGGAGTATCGATGCCCTATCTCGATAGTCCTGCGACCAGGGACCTGCATAAGGATGTGCTTATAGATTACCCAGCCCCACTAGTGTGACTGCCATCACAATGCTGGTAATCAAGCAAAGATCTTAAGGGCTCTACTAATGTGTATAGGCGATATACTAAAATAAACACATGTACACATTGAAGTAGAAACAAACCAAGTAGCATACTACTATTTTGAGCAAGATTGTATATACAAGGTGAATATCCCAAGCTTCCATTAAGTAATATACAAACTAGTATGATACAGTAATGGCCTCTAGGGCATATACACTAACAATCTCCCACTTGCACTAAGGCCATGTACTGGCGTATCGAAGACCTATCATCTCGATCTGCCGCTCGAACTGAGTCTGGGGCAAGGCCTTGGTGAATAGATCTGCAGTGTTATCTTCTGAAGAGACTCTCCGAACCTCGATCTCCTGGTGATCCACGATCTCCCTGATCAGGTGATACCGCCTCAAGATGTGTCTGGATCTATGATGGGACCTGGGTTCCTTCGCTAATGCTATAGCCCCGTTGTTGTCGCAATACAGAGGTATTGGATCAACAATGGACGGAACCACCTGAAGTTCTTTCAAGAACTTCCTTATCCAGACAGCTTCTTTTGCGGCATCAGATGCAGCGATGTATTCCGCTTCCATCGTCGAGTCTGCAACGGTTTCCTGTTTGGAACTCTTCCAACACACCGCCCCTCCATTGAGGGTAAAGACAAAACCCGACATGGACTTGTAATCATCCTTGTCACTCTGGAAGCTGGAGTCAGCAAAGGCCTCGATCTGGAGGTCTTTTCCGCCATACACCAAGAACATCTCCTTAGTCCTTCTCAGGTACTTGAGAATGTTCTTTACCGCTATCCAGTGTTTCTCCCCAGGGTTTGACTGATACCGGCTTACCACACTCAGTGCATAAGCTACATCAGGTCTGGTACACAACATCGCATATATTATAGAGCCTACCGCAGAAGCGTAGGGTATAATAGACATGCGATCCCTCTCCAAATCAGTCTTGGGAGACATCTCTTTAAAGAGGGTGATCCCGTGACAAGCCGGTAGGTTACCGCGCTTGGAATCTTCCATACTGAATCTTTTCAGTATGGTGTCGATGTACATGGACTGTGAAAGTCCTAATATCCTCTTGGATCTATCACGATGGATCCGGATCCCCAGGATGTATGAGGCATCACCAAGGTCTTTCATGGAGAACCTGTGTGACAAGAACCCCTTGACAGATTGTAGCATAGGAATGTCATTTCCTATTAAGAGAATGTCATCCACGTATAAAACGAGGAATACTACAGTTCTCGCTACAAATCTACTATAGATGCATGGTTCATCTGGATTTTTGATAAAGCCAAATTCCTTGACCGTCTCATCAAAACAGATGTTCCAACTCCGCGATGTCTGCTTTAGTCCATAAATGGACATAAGCAACTTGCACACCTTTCCGCTGCTCCCACTCTGAATGAAACCCTCTGGCTGGTCCATATAGACACACTCTTCTAAATTTCCGTTTAGAAAAGCTGTCTTTACGTCCATCTGCCAAATCTCATAATCGTGGAAGGCAGCAATGGCAAGAAGGATCCGAATGGATTTCAGCATAGCCACTCGAGAAAAGGTCTCGTCATAGTCCAAACCAGGTCTTTGACAAAAACCCTTTGCAACCAGCCTAGCTTTATAGGTCTCAACCTGTCCATCTACACCAATCTTCCTTTTGAAGATCCACTTGCATCCTACGGGTTTTACCCCGTCTGGAGCAACGTCCAACGTCCATACTTTGTTGGTGTAAATGGACTCCATTTCGGTCCGCATTGCATCCAGCCATTTTACCGAGTCGACGCTCTGAACGGCTTGCTGGAAGCTAGTAGGCTCATCATAATCTATGATGCAATCCTCTCTATCCTCGTCTATGAGAAAACCGAAGTATCTCTCGGGCGGATGAGACTGCCTACTACTCCTACGGAGCGGCGTAGGAATGTCCTGTTCTTTTGAACCCTCTGGTTCCATTAAGCTTTCAGTAATAGCTCACGGTTCTGGAATTTCTTCCAGTTCTACTGTGCTCCCACTTATCTGGGTTTCCAAAAACTCAGTTTCCAAGAAGTAGGCATGACGAGAAACAAGAACTTTTTGTTCCTCTTCGCAGTAGAAGAAATATCCCTTGGAGTTCTTTGGATATCCCACGAACTTACACTGTACTGAGCGTGCCTCGAGCTTGTCTGCATGCTGCTTTTTAACAAAAGCTGGACATCCCCATGTCTTAATGTGCTTAAGATAGGGTCTCTTCCCACACCACATCTCATATGGTGTAGTAGGCACAGTCTTAGTTGGAACTCGGTTCAAAAGGTATGCAGTTGATTCTAGCGCATACCCCCAGAATGATCGTGGTAACTCAGCGTTACTCATCATGGACCGTACCATATCCAATAGGGTTCGGTTCCGTCTCTCCGATACACCGTTATGTTGCGGAGTGTATGGAGGAGTAAGCTGAGTGAGAATTCCGTTCACTTTTAAATAGTCCAGGAACTCGACACTCAAGTATTCTCCTCCTCGATCCGATCTTAGAATCTTACTACTTTTGCCGGTTTGTTTTTCTACTTCATTCTTATATTCCTGAAACTTTCCAAAGGCTTCGGACTTATGTTTCATTAAGAAGACATAACCGTACCTTGAAAAGTCATCCGTAAAAGTAATGAAGTAAGAATAACCGCTTCGCGCATGTGTAGACATTGGACCGCACACGTCGCTGTGTACGAGTCCCAAGAGCTCCCTCGCTCTTACTCCGTGTCCAGTGAACGGAGTTTTTGTCATCATTCATTTGAGACAGGATTGACAAGTGGCATACGATTGATATTCGAACGGATTCAAATATCCTTCTGTATGTAACTTCGTCAACCTTCTCTCATTGATGTGACCTAGTCTACAATGCCATAAGAAAGTCTGATTTATTTCTGGAGACATTCTTTTGTGTGTATTCTGGACATTGAAAATCTGTGGTTGGTTTAATACGTATATCCCATTGCTCAATGTACCTGACCCAATCAAAACTTGATTAAGGTGAATGTTTACAACATTACTTACAAACGCAAATTCATAACCTTCTTTAGAAACTAAAGATACAGAAATGATATTACAAGTTGCGTTGGGTACAAAATAGCAATTACGCAAAACCAAAACTTGTCCATCTGACATTCCCAGGTGATAGTCCCCCACGGCCTTAGCATCCATGCTAGCTCCGTTTGCAACTCTGAGGGTCATGTCACCTATCTTCAAAACCCTACGGTTTCTCAACGCCTGCAAAGAATTACAGATATGAGATCCTGATCCAGTGTCCAATACCCAGGAAGTAGAGTTTATTGAAAGACAGTTTTCAATAACATACACACCTGAAGCTGAAGCCGCAACTTGCTTCAATTCCTGTGTCATGGCTTTCCAAGCCCTGCAATCATTCTTCCAGTGACCTTTCTTATGACAATAGAAGCATTCTTCTTTATCCACAAGCTGCCCCGCTTTCTTTGTTGCCTTTGCTTTTCCCTTCGTATCCACTTTACTAACACCGCCCCTTGGTTTGGCGAAGGCTTTCTTCTTCTTTCCCTTGGATTTCGCCTTGGACCTAGAAGAGGAAGATCCTCCTACAAACAAAGTGGATGTTTCCCTACCTTTCTGTAGGGTGCCCTCTGCACTCCTCAGCATGTTGAGGAGTTCTGAAAGTTCAACTTCTTTTTCTTGTAAGTTGAAGTTCAGTATAAACTGGGCGTAAGTGGAAGGAAGGGACTGGAGAATCAAGTCAGTATACAGCTCATTCTCCAACGTGGTTCCATGTTCCGCGAGCTCCTCAATGAAGCCAATCATCTTAAGCACGTGTTCCGCTACCGATGATCCGATGGCCAACCTTGCCGAAAATAACTTCTTCGACACTTCGTATCTTGCGATACGAGATTGCTCTCCATACAGTTCTTTTGTATGGAGAAATATGGATTCAAGGTCCATATTCTCGTGCCTCCTCTGATGTTCATTGTCCAACGAGGCAAGTACGAGGCACTTGGCCTTCGCGCTATCAATCTCCGAGGTCTTACGGATTTCCTTATCCGCGACGCTGGAGGTGGGACTTGGGACAGGGGGAGCTTTGGTGGTAAGAAGATACCCCAGCTTGTCGTAAGTGATTGCTGTAAGTCTATGTTAGAGCCCCGGCCGTCTACAGACGCCAAATGCGGAACAAAAAAACTTTTAACTGGCGCTATCGTATACTTTAACCCGGATCTGCCATTATTGCTAAACTAACAAACTGTAAAGAGTGTAGAAAAGTTATACCGAACGATCCGAGTCCTTCGTTCTTTAACAATCATCCCATGCTCCGTTGTGGCTGCTCCGATCTCATCGATCTCCGATCTGCTCGTCCAAGTGGCACCACGTCTCTGATTCTTTAAACGGGCTCCCGCCTCTGACTTGAGGCAACTCGGTCGTCAAGTTTGCTAAAAAAGACGACCAAGAATGATGTAGAGAATGAGTAGATGACTTTTTCTCACTTCGTCCAAGTCCGTGGACGATCGGTTAATGAAGTTGCCGAGGGAATCGGGTGATGGAATGAAATGAGCTGTGAATTCCATACACCCCAAAATCTATCATAATCTTTTAACAAATGAAAACCATCAAGTGAGAGTGAGAGAAGAGGGGCCGGCCATTTATAGGTGGAGGGAGGTGAGTGTAGGAGAGGGGAGAGTAACCATAAGATCAAAGCTTCTCACAAAATATCCTTAGCTAAACAAGAATCATTAATGTAAAAGGATGAGTCATAATAACACATCATCTAACCATTAATGCAACCAATGAAAACACAACACCAATTAATCCTAGTCACCTCATCTAGATGCTTCTAGAACACTGACTCACCTCATCCAAGAAAAGATAAATCCGTCTTTAACCGAATGTTAAAAGACGGATGATAGAAAACTGGAAACTGGCAACTTCCAAAAGTGATCCTGAAACGACTTTCAGGATAACCCCGAACCTGTATAAATATACCCGCATTTGTATTACGACCGAATACAAATGCAACTGAGACAAAGATATTATATCTACTCAATATAATACTCGGATCCGGCTTAAACCAAAGCCGACCAGTATCATCTGCCCGAAAAATAACATGTGCGTAAACGCACGTGCATTTTCCGAACCCTGCCATAAAACCATACGGCCTCTACAACGTTTCGCCCGAACTTGGGAAACTGTCTGTGGGGAACTCTAATGACTCGTCAGTACCCTGGCAGTGGGTTTAACCACAAACCGTCAGCGGCACTAGCAATGCGTAACGGCTGCCCATAGACTGACCTCAAGGGAGGCTGATGAGCGAACTCATCCAGAAACCCTACTGTGCCTAACAGTGACAATGTATATACTGTCTGGTCCGTTCGTCTATGAGTATCGCATATCTTCCTAGGGGGCTAGTAACGTCAGACCCCCATTAGCAGTTTAAGTCGTGTCGGAGTGAAGCCCAATAACACCCTGAGATACTACTGGAGTACCTACCAGTAAATCTCCTGCCACGGCCGTGGGCTATGTGTACTGGCTCTCCTAGACACAGCACGATCTCGCCCCCAATACCGGGAGAGACGAATCCCCTGCCGATCCGCTCACATGCCTCCATATGGCTCGGGACTGTACCCAAAAGCTACCTGTTTGCACGACTCCTTTAAGCCATGGTAGGGTAGAAATCAAAGCACAGTGGGAACTCACACGAGACAAATGACGACCTCAGGTCGATGAACTAACCTGTACACATGTCACCAGGGAACTGCTATCTAACGATAGATATAGTACTAACTAGCAGATTCCCGACGAGTCCTGTCCGGTGTACTCATAACCCAATGAGCACCTGTATACATCTTAGGTGATCCAACTTACACCAGTGGCTTATGAGACCGGCCTCCGCCCCTCGTCGGGGTCTCAACTGTACATACTAGTCTACTCTGGAGTATCGATGCCCTGTCTCGAAACTCCCACGACTAGGGACCAAAATTAAGGATATGCATATAAACTACCCAACTCTCACGTATAAGATCGCCATCATACTGTTGGTAGTAAAGCAAGATACTAAGGGCTCTATCAAAGTGTAACATGTAATCAGTCACCTGAACATGTACACGACTGATAAAGGCAAACCAGATAGCATACTATCACCTCGAGTAAGACTGTCGTACCGGTATAGGTCCTCCGCAATCATTGCAATCACGTACTTACGATCCAATAATTGACTATGAGGGCACTATCTCCAACAATCTCCCACTTGCACTCAAGGCTAATTATTGCGATGTCGACTACTCACAGCCCGTGTGAAACCGAACATCCAACTCCTCTACTAATCAGTTTCACAAAGCTCGTTTGTAAAACTATTGTGTTCGAGAAAATAGCCTCAGTGAGTGGATCCGCCTAGAAGTTTCTTTCTATATCTCTCTTAATCTCAAGTTCGCGGAGAAAGCCATCTCCCGAATTGAGTAATACCTGTCTTAGAATATGTCTGGATATCTGATGGGACCTAGTTCATAAATGAACTCCAAATCCAAACTTCTTAGACTGTATCGATCACTGAACCTAATCAGTATCGGGCACCATGCCTCCCACAGTATTCTCTTGGATCACCTGTCCATAATACTGTCCCTCGTCAGAGGGAAAACTATAACTCTGACAATCACTCTGTCATCCATGTCACCTTTGAAGCCTGGAATGATAATCGTCTCCCGAAGGAGGCTGCCGTCATCAAATCCGTAGAACATGTACTTATGTTCTAAAACTGCTTCCTTATGTTTCTCCAGGATTGGATTAATACAAACTTATTGCATCTAGTGCAAAAACAACATCTGGTGTGGTACTTGACATTTCACGATTGACTCAATTGCCTAAGCAAGTGATCTGTCAATCATGCACATCCCTCTCCCCTTTAGTCTATACGACACCTTTAGAGAGGGTGACTCCATCACCTGCAGGTACACCACCATGCTAGGAGTCATCTATTCTAAAAACCATTAGAATACTGTCAAAGTACCTACATTGGGAAACTACCCAAATCCAAATCTAAAACTATAGATCTAGAAACCAGAATGTCAAATATTATATCCATATCATGTCTGGAGAAACAACTGTGTGACGATCTGAGTACAACCGATCGTAGTATAGGAATTTTACTTCATACTCTGTGTATGTCATCCATATACCATGACATCACACCCTACTACCTTCTTAACAGATCCATCCCCTATTCTGACGAAGTCAAACCCATGACTTTCACATCAAAATTAGATGATCTATCTCCGTTATTACTGCTCTAGTCTATAAATAGACATAAGTATCTTGCCCACTATGCTTCCGCTGCTCCCACTGACTACGACAACCCTTCTACCGGGTCTCATAGCCTGGAACAACAGTAGTGTCAAGTCTTGGTAGATAAGAACCTCCCTGTCACCGTCCTTGAGCCTACCGAAGTACCTCTCGGGTGTCTGAGGTTACCTACCATATCTGCGGAGTGGCTATTGGAATGTCAAACCTGATTGAATATATAGTTCCTATTAAATTTTCCGTAATCGTTCGCGGAATCACTTCCAGTTCTACCATACTCCCACTACTGTTTTCTGAAAAAGATCCATTTTACTAAAACTGTGGCGAGTCAAGAACAATATCACTATTGATCTTCCAAATGGTAGAATATCAACCCTCGTCATAGCCAGGGTCAACCCACAAACAGCCATTACAGAAACGTGCCCTGAGTTATTCAGAGTCTGGTTTTAAGCATAAGCTGGACAACTCCCCGTACCTTAACATCTTTTAAGGTACGAACTATTCTATATCCAATATAGAAACTTTGGCACTTATTTAATTGGAACCATATTCAAACCATGCAGCTGTCTCCAGTGCATATCAACTTAATGGAAAGAGGCTTAATCAGCATTACTCAACTTAGGAATCCATCCAATTATGAGTAACCTGAAAGAGAAACACGTTTCTCAAAACCATCACTATCATCTGAATACCAATCACAAGAATCTACATCTTCGGTCTCTTTGATGAATCCCGATACTTGTGATACCTGGTTCTCTACTCTATTCTTATACCCACAACTTCTCAAAACTTAGACCTTGTATTTCTACGAAACACTTGTCTAAATACTAGAGAAGTTATAATTAAACAGAACATAGTACGAGGACCTACCCCTTTGTCCTGATGGACACTGGACAACATACAATACTCTGTATAAGTCCGCTGAGTTTAACAACTCAAAACCTGTGCGTCGTAGGTTGAAAACTGTACCCTGGCGATTTCCTCAAATATCACCAATTACAACGAATTCCGATATAATGAGGATAATCACCTAATTCCCAATAACTTACTCCCACTCATCATCTGTAAAACCATACAGATATGAGAATGAAACCTGGTAAATACATACCCTTGGAGTAAGTGTCTAATCGGGAAAATAGTTTTTCTTTAACAATGCACTGAAACATGAAAATGTTTCGTAGGGGTATCCTGGTATTCATAGCAATGCCTCTTCCATAATCCAATTCATGACTTCAACCGTATATTTTATTGCCATCTCTCCAAATCCCTTTATTTGTCTTTAGTCGTTACCTTCTGTACACCATCGTTAGGCTAAATGGTTTTCTTCCTTCCCTACCGTTCCGCACCAGCCTATGGTTTGGAAGAAGACTATCCAGTAAGCATAATAGGTGTACCCTCCTAAACCAAGGAGTACTCGTATCTTGAGAGAAGGTGATGATACATCTGAATAATACCTTATTCTTTTAAAGGTGAAATAGGAGTGGCGATGAAGTACGCGGTTTGGTCATGAATGATAACAGTCGCAATTTACTTTGCCCTCTTTCTAATCCCTTTATTTTGTCTTTACATATTATCTTCTGCACACCCTACTTAGGCTAATTGGTTTTCTTCATTCCCTACCTTTCGGCACCAGCCTATGGTTTGGAATAAGACTATCCAATAAGCGTAATAGGTGTACTCTCCTAAACCAAAGAGCTCTCGCAACCTGAGAGAAGGTGATAATAAAAGACAACTGAATAAACCAATTCTATTTCTCCTGAACCTGGATCCATCCTCGAAGAAGTCCCTTTGAGTTCGTATATAACCATATGATGGATCTATCCAATGGAAGTGGATATCCGTAATAATACGGGTGTTCTGAGAAATTCAAAGGGTAAAAGAAGGAGTGGCAATGAATTATGCAACTCAGACAATCCAAAAGCCAGTATTTTAAGAAGGTTCGGTCAAAGGTCGCTGAGTCATAGTCTAGGGTCGGTCAAAGGTCGCTGCCAAAGAGAGAGAGAAGAAACACTCTGCGTGCACTCTAACCTAGATCAGAATGGTTATCACTTTATCTAATCCGGAAACCTCCCACTGTCCTGTCAAATTTTCCTCCAAACCTGAAAGAAGAATTAATCGGGATCATCCGAAGAGTAAACCAACTCATCAGTGGGAATCGGGATCCAACTCTCATCGCATGATAACGTGATGGAATGCATCCACGCTACTCATACTCCAGAAGGTATGCAGATACTTGGCAAGTTTCAGTTTCTTTAGAAACTCCCGATATCATTTATGCCCCATGCTCTTATGACCTTGGCGAAAGTCAACAAATCATAAGTCACATGTCAAGTTCTGCCCGTCATTATCTTGTTAATTTGAACCCACCCGTACATACCCTTGACGAAAGCCAACAAGGTAATACGACTGTCCCAAACCAACTCATCTATCTACGCAACAAATGAATACCCAGCAGCTACCAAACACTATGCCTTGACGAAAGCCAACAAACATAGCTTGAATACTACTGACCATCCATAAGAAACGACGGAGGGCTACGACTGGTTTTTGGCGAAAACCTTTAACGTAGTGAACTTGATATCGCTGAAGGAACCTGATAGCTTTTTAAAATATAATGGCGAAAATCTTCTGCTAAAGAGGTCACTCCCGGTAAAGGGATCTCGGCTCTTTCCTCGTGGAATGAGGTGCAGGATATTCCACTGAATGCCGCTATGCAAAGCAACTTGTAATCGACTATAGTGAAGTTATTACTCTGACGCAAACTTCTGTCCAAGGGGTCAGTCCCGGTGAAGGGATATCGGCCCTTGCCCCGTCGAATGAGGTGCAGGATATTCCACTGAATACTGCTATGCATAACAAAAGGAAACATCTTTGCAATAACACTTTTAAATTTGTTCCAAAAACTGCAAACAGGTTTGCTTTACTTTGCATTGATCAGAATCAACGCAGTCCCATCAATTAATCACACCAGAAAAGAACGAAAATAAAATGTACGTATATGCCATCCGCATTCGTCACTGGGTCCCGTCATCACTCGTTAGGTTACTTAACTTACGACTGAGCGGGGACTGGACTAGAGCGGGTGTAAAACATATACAACATCTAATAGTATATAAACCAATATACAATAATCGTTCCAGGCGTGATAGTATGCAACATTACAGAAAAGTAATAAGCATCACAGAACAATACAGATAATCTGGGATCCCCGAGTTTCATAGAGCCGCTGCTGAAGCTCGACGTTCCCCTATCGTGTGGATAGCCTGTGCAATGAAACCTAGACCCCTACAGGTGCGGCAAGTTACCCGCCAAAACCTGAAGCGAGGCAGCCCCCTACAGCATAGTGAATGGACCACCCAGCACTCTACGGAATCCGGTAATCTTGGGCACCCCTCCTTGGGTCAACCTATACCCCCTACGAGTGCGGCGAATAGTCTTCCAATTCTAGAGTGGGGCCCCTCTGCCTCTCAAAGCCATGAGATGCGGACCCGTTGCTTCTCAGAACCCGGCTATCCGTGCACTCCGTCTCGGGGCAAAACCTAGTACAGTAATGAAAAATAGTACAATAGGTACATCGACCGCAACCTGTTCGTGCCCCCAAAAGAATATTATACAACAGGCAGTGACGGCAGTCCACAAGTTGGACGCTCGCCCCGCAATATCAAATGTACAAATAAACACAAACTGTACTACCATTGCACACTGCTATCCACCACGACAAATCCGCAACATCACAGCACAACACAGAACATCAACGCGAATGTCACGTTCGCAAACCCGTCTAAAAGAACTATAGCAATCTGACGCGGTTTACCGATCAAATGACATTCCCGGTCGGAGATATAATGTAAGCACTGTAAACTAACATGTTTAAATTTCGATCGACCAAATATCACGAAGTGGGCCCCACGACTTACTGGTGAACAGTAACAAAACCTGGGCCCAAAAGATATATACCAAAAACCCGAAAATCCAACAGAGAACCCACTGTACAAATTTGGGAGCATGAGCTCACCAAGTGGCCGCGGTTGCGCGGCCAAACCATGGGTTTGGCCGCGTTTCCGCGGCGGTTTGCTGGAGTCACGTGCCCAAATTTGGTCGTGGTTCTTAGAAAAGCCTGCACAGATTTTTAAGACATGTAGAAAAATTTTAGGAAGCCATTTAAAATTGACAGAAACTGTGAGCTTGGAAAAATGCGGTTTTTGATTTCCGGTTCGATCGATATTTTAAACGCGTTAGCACAAGTTAGTATAGCAAAATGGTGAGGCTCTGATACCACTGTAAGTCTACGTTAGCGCCCCGGCCGTCTACAGACGCCAAATGCGGAACAAAAAAACTTTTAACTGGCGCTATCGTATAATTTAACCCGGATCTGCCATTATTGCTAAACTAACAAACTGTAAAGAGTGAAGAAAGGTTATACCGAACGATCCGAGTCCTTCGTTCTTTAACCATCATCCCACGCTCCGTTGCGGCTGCTCCGATCTCGTCGATCTCCGATCTGCTCGTCCAAGTGGCACCACGTCTCTGATTCTTTAAACGGGCTCCCGCCTCTGACTTGAGGCAACTCGGTCGTCAAGTTTGCTAAAAGAGACGACCAAGAATGATGTAGATAATGAGTAGATGACTTTGTCTCACTTCGTCTAAGTCCGTGGACGATCGGTTAATGAAGTTGCCGAGGGAATCGGGTGATGGAATGAAATGAGCTGTGAATTCCATACACCCCAAAATCTATCATAATCTTTTAACAAATGAAAACCATCAAGTGAGAGTGAGAGAGGAGGGGCCGGCCATTTATAGGTGGAGGGAGGTGAGTGTAGGAGAGGGGAGAGTAACCATAAGATCAAAGCTTCTCACAAAATATCCTTAGCTAAACAAGAATCATTAATGTCAAAGGATGAGTCATAATAACACATCATCTAACCATTAATGCAACCAATGAAAACACAACACCAATTAATCCTAGTCACCTCATCTAGATGCTTTTAGAACACTGACTCACCTCATCCAAGAAAAGATAAATCCGTCTGTAACCGAATGTTAAAAGACGGCTGATAGAAAACTGGAAACTGGCAACTTCCAAAAGTGATCCTGAAACGACTTTCAGGATAACCCCGAAACTGTATAAATATACTCGCATTTGTATTACGACCGAATACAAATGCAACTGAGACAAAGATATTATATCTACTCAATATAATACTCGGATCCGGCTTAAACCAAAGCCGACCAGTATCATCTGCCCGAAAAATAACACGTGCGTAAACGCACGTGCATTTTCCGAACCCTGCCAGAAAACCATACGGCCTCTACAACGTTTCGCCCGAACTTGGGAAACTGTCTGTGGGGAACTCTAATGACTCGTCAGTACCCTGGCAGTGGGTTTAACCACAAACCGTCAGCGGCACTAGCAATGCGTAACGGCTGCCCATGGACTGACCTCAAGGGAGGCTGATGAGCAAACTCATCCAGAAACCCTACTGAGCCTAACAGTGACAATGTATATACAGTCCGGTCCATTCGTTTATGAGTATCGCATATCTGCCTAGGGGGCTAGTAACGTCAGACCCCCATTAGCAGTATAAGTCGTGTCGGAGTGAAGCCCAATAACACCCTGAGATACTACTGGAGTACCTACCATTAAATCTCCTGCCACGGCCGTGGGCTATGTGTAATGGCTCTCCTAGACACAGCACGATCTCGCCCCCAATACCGGGAGAGACGAATCCCCTGCCGATCCGCTCGCATGCCTCCATATGGCTCAGGACTGTACCCAAAAGCTACCTGTTTGCACGACTCCTTTGAGCCGTGGTAGGTAGAAATCAAAGCACAGTGGGAACTCACACGAGAAAAATGACGACCTCAGGTCGATGAACTAACCTGTATACATGTCACCAGGGAACTGCTATCTGACGATAGATATAGTAGTAACTAGAAGATTCCCGGCGAGTCCTGTCCGGTGTACTCATAACCCAATGAGCACCTGTATACATCTTAGGTGATCCAACTTACACCAGTGGCTTATGAGACCGGCCACCGCCCCTCGTCGGGGTCTCGACTGTACACACTAGTCTACTCCGGAGTATCGATGCCCTGTCTCGAAACTCCCACGACTAGGGACCAAAATTAAGGATATGCATATAAACTACCCAACTCTCACGTATAAGATCGCCATCATACTGTTGGTAGTAAAGCAAGATCCTAAGGGCTCTATCAAAGTGTAACATGTAATCAGTCACCTGAACATGTACACGACTGATAAAGGCAAACCAGATAGCATACTATCATCTCGAGTAAGACTGTCGTACCGGTATAGGTCCTCCGCAATCATTGCAATCACGTACCTGCGATCCAATAATTGACTATGAGGGCACTATCTCCAACAATTGCCATTTTGACATTCCTGAGCCAATCTTTGTAGTTTGGCCCTGTCAGTATGTTTTCATCTAGAAGTAACTTAAGTCCAGTCATTTCGATTGGTCGCTGCAATTAGGAGAGAGAAGAAGAAACACTTAGCATGATGCTCTTGAAAGTTTATAGTGGTTTTTAGTTTGTCTAAACAGGATGGCTCCCACTGTTTCTCGAATCCCTCCTCAAACCAAAAAGGAAGAATTAGTCAGGATCAATCTCACCGTACAATACTTGCTTAACCGTTCGGCCAGGCTGGTGTCGGTACTTCGATGGAGGTTTTCCAACGCTTTCGCGAAGTTCCTTAATTTAAGAACCTCTTTTCCCTGGGGGCATAGCCCCGCTAACACCTTTCTAGACACCTACTAGGTTTATAGCATTGATCGTTAAGTGAGAACTTTCCCGAGGAGTAGCATATACTCACAGTAGGATCGGGATCCAAATATCATCGCGTGACGAAACTGAAGGAATCCTACCAGAATCATCACGCTCCAAATGGTATGCAATACTAGCAAGTTTCAGTTCTTTTGAAACTCCCGATGTGGATTTTTTCCCCATGCTCTTATGACCTTGACTTTGGCCAAAATATCATAAGTCACATGTCAAGTTCTGCCCATCATTTTCCAGGTTAATTTGGATCCACCCGTACCCACCCTTGACTTAGGCCAAAATGGCAGTACGACTGTCCCAAACCAACGCATCTATCTATGCTACACATGAATACCCAATAGCTACCAATCACTATGCCTTGACTTTGGCCAACATACATAGCTTGAATACTATTGACCATTTATGCGAAACGACGGAGGGCTACGAATGGTTTTGGCGAAACCGTGAACGTAGTGAACTTGATTTAGTCGATGGAACGAGATAGCTTTTAAATGGAGTGGCTCAAACTCCGCATTTTAAAAGTTTGTTTTGAAAAGAACCGAGTGTTTTTCGAAAGTGTTCCAACGACTTTTACATGGTTTATTTTCTTGCATTAGTTCTTTTAATGCGTGATATACTTGCATTAGTTCTTTTAATGCGTCCCATCATTTAATCCTACCATTGCAGGAAACAACCAAAATATGATGTACGCTTATGCCATTCGCATTCGCCACGGGGCCCCGTCATTACCCGTTAGGTTACTTAACTAACGACAGAGCGGGGGCTAGGCTAGCGCGGCTATAAAACATAAGCAACGCCTAAATAATATCATATATAGATATATTGCAATGATAGACATTTCAGATCACAGATGAACACATTGGATATACTAGGAACCCGCAATTCGTACGAGCCTGTAACGAAAAGCAGATTACACGGTCGCGGTGAATAGCCAAAACCCCACCCAAGACCCCTACGGGTGCGGCAAACTACCCGCCAAGTACCCGAAGCGAAGCAACCTCCCTCATCCCCGTGAGTAGGCCACTCGGCACTTCGGCATACCCGGTAGTTTGTGCACCCCCTCCATGGGTCTATCCTAGGAGCAAAAACTGTAAAAAGAAATTATACAATGACGGCTACAACCCCGACCCGGTTGTGCGGCCATACAAATAATTATTACATCAATTTATAAATTTACATGAATTGAAAGAAAAGAAAACTCTCGTCTCATAACCCCCGGCTATTCACCCGCGACAATCCAATGAATTCATATACACATTCCAATAACATTACAGATCACAGATTTGTATAACCCCCACTAATCGACATATAGCGATTAGTAGACGTTCAATACAAATATCACATTACAGAAAAACCTGTCAGCTTAAGTCTTTTAGAAGATCGATCAAAAATACGGATTTATAGGCCCTAAACACAAAATTTTCTGGAAAATCTGGGCAGAAAATACATATTCCAAAAATCCCAAAACAACCCCAGAAACAGACTGCACCAAATTTGGACCCCGACCGAGTCAACTCGGCCGCGGAACCGCGGCGGGAGCGTGCTCCCGCCGCGTTTCCGCGGCGCTTTGAATCGTTCGTGGCACCAAATTTGGTGGTTATTCAAACAAAAGCCTGAGCCGATTTTTAAGATGAAAATTATCGACTTTTGAACAGAATAAAAATCGGCAGAAACTTGACAGTTTTGGGTTCGTTTTGCGATTTTTCTTTGATCGATCTTCTAGCTACTTTGCTAACATGTTAGATAGAGTTTAACTACGCTCTGATACCACTGTAAGTCCATGCTACGTCTCCCGGTACTTTCGGGCATGCGGAATTTGATAAAAACGATTTTCTTAGAGGTGGTAACATGGACTTAAAACCTGGATCTTTGTTAAACATCTAACTAACAACCTAACTACGAGTTGCTAACTACTCGGTTAGGGGGTTATACCTTTCTTTTTCTCGAACTCCTTCGTCTTCAAGCTTTGATGGTCATCCGAATCGCTTCACCCCGTCGTCTCCTTGCGCCGAAGATAGATCCACCTGAAAGCTTCAACCTTTGGCTCCTTCTTCGAACTTTGAAGAAACTAGTTCACTCGGTTTGCTAAACCTTGTGAACTAGAGTGAGTAGAGAAGAGTTTGTATGGGATTTTATCTATGGTTCTTGGTTCTCAACTCATGAGACAAGTGAACCATAGAGTCAAGAGAGGGAGAGCAAGAGGAGGAGATGAGAGCTGAAGAACAAGAGAGAGAATGAGCATGAAAGAATGAGAGAAGACTTTTCTCATTTGGCTCTCATAATCCAAAACAATCATAACACATCATATCAATCAAGTATTATGTGATGGTTTAAGCAACCATAGCCATATCATTTCATGCACTCATTTTGCACAAAAGAGCAAGCAAGCAAAAGTCTTTGCCATGAAATGATAGCTATGGTTATCATGATGGTCAACTAGTCAAACCTAATCAACCGGTCAACAAAGTCAACAAAGACAACAAGTCAACAAAGTCAACAAGTCAACAAAGTCAACCCCTCAACAACCATGTCACCATAATACTTAATTAATATAATTGTTAATCACATATCATATTCTCATTAGGGTTGAGCAAAAAGTCAATAGTCAACTGTCAACGGTCAACAACCCTAATGAGAATCCTCCGCCTCTGTCTCTCCGTCAACTGTGCATACACACCCGCATCCGCGTTCCGAGGAACACGAATGCATACTGGATAAATCCAATCCCAAAAGGTACACTAGGATCTGGCTTAAACCAAAGCCCGCTAGTGTAAACTGTCCGGACACTGTACGTGCACAAGTGCACGGATGTGACCGAACCCTGTCGCAAAACCATACGACCTGTCGCAAAACCATGCGACCTCTACTCTTTTGCCTAAAGGCGAATAGCTTTCTTTGTGGGACTCTAAAGAATCGACACTACGCTGGCAGTGGGTTTAACCACAGACCGCAAGCGGCACTAGCTGTGCGTAACGGTCCCCAGGTAGATGCCGACAAGAAGACTGACGAGGTGAAACCCATCTGAACTCCTACTGAGCCTGAATGTGACAATCTCGTTACAGTCCGGTCTGTTCGTCTGATACATCGCATGGCGGGCCTAGGGGGCGGTAAACGTCAGTCCCCCAATAGCGGTACAAGTCGTGTAGGAGTGAAGCCCAAAACACCCTGAGATAACATGTCACGACCCGAAAGTACGGAACATGACCGGCACTTAGACTACGAACGTCTCAAGGAGTACGTATGCTAAGTAAGCCGAAACCCAGAAATCCAAACCAAGAGAAGTAGTAGAGAATAGGAAGAACCATATCAAATCAACCTGTATGCAACATAATATACAACGCCTAAAGGCGAGGATCACAACAGAAATGGAACTCAACCAGCAAGAAACTCAAGAAATATAACATGCTACTATATGGTCGAAAGAATAACATTACTGGTCTCTATCTCAAAAAAATACAAGTTTGGTTGATGGAACTTCTAGATACAACTGAAATATAATATACAAGGTATAATGATGGGTAAGATACAATAAACCCACCTACTAGCAAGTCACCCGAAAAGAAGCCGTGCCCGCAAAGCCGTGATGAAATCCGTACGGCAACACCTGCAAGAAACTGGGGCACAACGGGGGTGAGTTGCCAACTCGTGAGTAGAAAAAGATCTACGAACAGAAAATCGCATGAAAAACGCAACCTAGGTCAATGATCATAATATATCCTCAAATATATGAATAACATGCAGCCTATAACAATGGCTAGGGTAATATCTAACCCGAGGGTGATCTCATGTGCCCGTGTCAGTGCCTCAGGTAGCAATATATCATATAAATGAGGTATGAATGCATGAAAACGGAATACATGTAAATGAAGAAACTGTTTTCATAAATTAGTGAGATTTACTTTGTATTTTTAAAATGAGGTATCATAAATGAAATCAGCATCAACAGTGTCTAGCATCGACACAAAACATAAATCTCAATGTCTCAAAACCTCAGGATCCGGCCATCCGGACTGGCCTGTATCATCAAATCTCAGTACCTCAATATCTCGAAATCTCAATGTCTCAATCTCAATATCTAGGGCGCCGTCAGTCCAGACCGGCCCCTACCATCCATCTCAAGACCACGATGGTATCCTCCGGATATCCGACGCGTCGGGTAAAATCACCGGTAGGTAGTCTCCCCCTGCCAGGCTCATCGTCATCACCACGAGCTTCTTGCCCCGGGGTACCTTACCGGGTCCACCATGTTCCCGAAACGGTTCATCCAACTCCTCGAATCGGGTCTCCAAATCTATCAGCAAACTCATGGTGGACGACTCATACATCATGGGAAAAAAACCGCGCTTTTTATTTAAAAAAAGAAAGAAGAAGTTTGTATATGTTTTGCGGTTCCCCAAATCCAGAAAATCTCATGGAAATCCAAATCCACAACCTCAATAGCACGTAAAAAGTGAATATATGCATGAGAATCCATGAATGCGGCATAACAATGAATAACAGTATGCATGAGGTAGCAGGTAATAACTATAATGTCTAAACTAACATATAAGGCAAGTACACTAATATCATGTCTAAACTATTAGCTAACAGGCTATGTCAAGCAATAATATTTTCTAAGGTGTACGTGACATGGCAATTACCGATGAAGATGTGTGTGAGCCGGCAAGTAAGTGTACGTGGTACATACGCATCATCGGTAATGGTGCAGGTGTCCTAACCACAAGATATCAACAGTAGAATATGAAGCATAATATAAGCATGTGATGCGGAGCAAACAATAATAATGAGCGGGAGCTGAATACTAGACGCAACGATAATTAATCTGTTTTAACCTAGTATAAGTCCTACAATGGTGCCTTTTGAAATAACACGAATCGTGGGGTTTTGAAAATAGGGGCTACCGTGTTTTTAGGAAAAGATACGTTTTTTGAAATATCCGTTGGAAACCTTAGGCTGTCTTTAAAAATACGCACGATTCGTAAGCTTTGAAATAGGTAGGAACCGAATCTAATCTAGCAACTAACTAAACTAAAGGGCTACGCTATAAGCTAGACTACAGGTAAGGAAACCGCCTAACATCTGAGTCGATACATATACATACCTGTATATATATTAGTCGGTGATCCCGCCTCAATAATATCGTATCCGATACCATATCTATAATCAGACATCCCAAGTCAAGAGTGCGGATCAATCATCAAGATATAGCTCGTACGTAAATCCATCGTACGGCATCCCCAAATCTGGGTACGGGTCAATATCATATTCCTCACACTATTCCTCTGGTATCCTCTTTATCCAAATCATAGTCTAGGGTACTGACCTTTGTCTAGTACAATACTAATATCCTGAATATACTCATGATCTGACTACTGATCGACAATCTCGTACAAACCGATATCGTCAGCACATATCATCATCAAGGGGTATACATCGCCCGATACGGCCAAATATCAATATCCTAGCATATTATGCCTCATATCACGATCACATGTCGACCATTTATTTATAACACTATTCACCCGTATCGCCGCCGCAAGATCCGCTATAACACCAGGACGTACCTTAAGTACGAATCCTGTCATATCACCGAGATCATAACCACAAACAAATCTCATCGACTCAGCTCAATCCCAAGTATCCTCCTCAAATCCGTATGTGAACACATAGTCCCATACCCATGTGAACATATAAATATATTCCCATACACGCACATATGAAATAAGGAATGTATGCAAGTATGTATATGTGTGTATGTGTAAGTGTAGTGCGCCCACTACCTAAGGTTTCGTAACCATGCACCAATCCAACACCAATATCCATCTAAAATCATCAATAATAAATCATAACAACATATCATAAATTGTTGGTGTGTATACGCATCCGTATACATCACCACGGACTGCGGGGGTGCTATACGCCATCCACCCGACTTCTCCCCGTAGATATAAATCTACTCATCTGGTCCTCGCTAGCCGGTGCCGACGTCGCCACGCGCTTGCTTGTCGCCTTGAAGTCCACATGGGGGTACCTACATATCATAACGCACCATATCGCATTAAAACTAAATTCGAAATCGAAACGGCATACGAAAATCAAATCGGCACGCGTATCACGCATAGGTCCAAACCTATCGCCTACGCATGCAAGAATAGTAAAACCAACCCTCGATGTCGATGTACAAACGTCAAACCATCGAGAAAAATTCAATCACGCTCATTTGCACATTCACGAACACTAATTTTAATATAAACTAGGTTAAAACTCACAAAAACCCCAATTTCACTTAAAAGGTCATTTTTCCGAAAATCTAGCAAGCACATTTCGCCGTTTTTGTACAAAACATGATATTTAAATGAATGTAGCGGCCAATATATTTATTAAATATCTTAAATAAGTCATATAAACAATTTCCGGAATTTAATCTCATTAAATTCCAAAAACCCTAATATTCTAGTTTACAAAAATACTCTTTTTAACAATTTCAAAGCAAAAATGCACAAACTACAATCTAGCTTAGATTTGCATGATCTAAAGCATTAAACCACACTTAATAAAGTTAATGAAGTCATGAAAAACCTAAACACATTTTTAACCTCACATATAATGCATTTTATAAAACCCTAGTTTATACAAAAGCTTAATTTGGATATTTTACATGTTACAATTGGCAATAAGTAACAAATTTAAGTTGCATGGCTTAAGATGCAAAAAAAAGAACATCACACAACTATGAACACATGATCACAACCTAACTTGATCTCAAACTCTTTCCATTACAAACTAAATCCCAATTAGAATCGCATTTAAACTTAATAGACTTTGATGAAAGAAACTATCCAACAATTTAAATTTGGCTTGGGATTTATACCTCACAAAATCAAGAGACCAAGCTTGAAATCTAGCCTCCCAAAATGGCCTCCAAGCTCCTAGATCCATGCTTGCTTGGGCAAGAAATAATGGGTAAGGGTTCGATTTGAAAAAAGCTTTGAAATTGTATGGATTTTAAAGCTTTTTTGTGGATTTTTGAAGCAAAATAGTGTGGATTTTAGGGGGGGATGGGCTGCTGCTGTGGGGAGAAGGATTCGGCCAGAAATGGGAGTGAGGAGAGAGAGGGGGTAGAGAAATGGGGGGGACAAAGTCAAGGTCAAAGCAAGTCAAAAGTCTAACTACTTTATCCATTTTCTATTCTTTTCTTTCATTTCATTTCATTTGAAAATCAAGTGGGGAAAAAATAGGGTGGGTGCTGAATTCAGCCATGGGGAGGAGTAAGTGGGGGGTGTGGGTGTGGGCACGGGTGTGGGGTGATGAAAAATGATAAATACAATACCCCAAACATCCATTTACGCTAAAAAAAAGCTTTTTTTCTTCAATAATTTCTAAACCATTTTGGCAAATGATTTCGTTCCAAAAACCACATGATAAATTTTTATTTAATGTTTTATGTTGCACAAAATTTGTTTCAACTCATTCCAATTTGTAATTTTCCCTAATTAAATGTATTAGTGACGGCTTAAAATAATAATAAAATAATATTTTTTTCAGAAAATTTGAAATTTCACCAGCGGCTCAATAAACACCAAATAATAACAATTACATAGCTAGAATATGTATATTTAATTTTTATAATAAGATATTTGTATTTTGACTTTTTTTACAGAAAACCACCTTATTTTACCGATTTTTCGAAATTTCACCAAAACGATTTTCAAAACGTTACAGTCTTCCCCTCTTAAAGAAATTCGGTCCCCGAATTTAAATTCAAACTCCCCCAAATACTAAAACATCTAAGAAAAACCATCAAGTCGTCGGGGCTCCGAAATTGTAACTACATAAAACAAATCGTAGCGCAGCGCATGCGCTTGAAAAATGAGTATATAACTCAAATCAAAACTCCGTCAAGTATCCCGCGATCATCGGAGTCGTGGAGAAGACATCAATGCCAAATCTAAATCAAAACCAATATGCCATAACTCGAAACTATACATGTAAATATCGAATCTATATATGTAAGTATCTGAAGGAAATGCATGCCAAATCTCTTTAAGTCGCTGTGCACGCGTATAACACTGCACAGTGGCGGACGTCTATCATAAGGAAATAACTATATACATATATACCTTTGTTTGAAATATACGTTCCGCCGTTTTAGAAACAATTTAGAAGGGTCTCCTTGTTTTAAACATTTCGTGTCATATCAGACACGTTGGTAAATACTGAGGCTATAGCTCGCTTTTTGGAAATCCCCTCAATAACTATCAATGCATGCAAAATATATTCAGGTACTGTCCTCTGACTAGTCCTGCTCAGTACGAAAACACATAGCAATATCATAAAAATGTACTGCTCTATAAGAAATCAATCCCAAAATATGCACATGAATACTACGTGCGCCTGGTGCGCACGGAAATCAAAATCAATGAATGTGCCATACATGCGCACAGAAACAACATCTAAGTGCATCGGGTGTGCACGAAACATCTGTCGTAGGCAACATGTGTGCCTGACAGCAAAATCAGGTGCATCTGACATGCACGAAAAAAAATCTCGATTTAGTGCATCTGGTACGCACCAAAATCACCCTTCAAAACATGCGCCCAACATGCGCGAAAATCCAAATCAGGTGCATCCATCGTGCACGAAATCATGAAATCCAATATCAAGCGTCGAACATGCGCAAAATCCAATCAGGTGCATAAAGTCCACAAAACAAATATCGAGTATCACAATCGAAATCGAAGTCCAGTGCATCTAAGTGCACAAAAGGTGTATCACTGCACTGCAAGCATATAATAACTATACAGAGTGCAGGAACCAAATCGTGTGCATGCATACGCACAAAACCAACTCAACTGTTTAAAACCGTAAAATCACAAACATGTGAAACTAAAGCACGAAAACGATATCAAGTGCAACACTGTGCAAAGATCGTAAATCCTCAATCATCAAAATCAAATCATACGAATAAATCATCCAAAACATCGTAATCAATAATGGCGGAACAGTACCGCTCAAGTGCATTCTCTAAGAATCTCGGCCAACTGTCGCGGTCACTAGTAGGACGACTCGTCGATGATCATAAACTCTGTCCTGCTGGTGTGCGTAACCATGACCACTCCTGGGTCAAGGTCTTCACTGTGAATTACCAATCTCACAATCCATCGGCTTATCAGCCATGTCAAGGCAGCATATCACTGGCGTCGGCCTCTGGCTCTCTGAATGCACGTGACACATCTGATCCTGGGTGCAAGTATCATCGCAGCAGTATCCTGAAAGGAATCCTGCTCACGGTCTCTTCTATGTCTCGTCTCTGCCAACTGTCCGGAAGTCATTGTCCTTTCCTATATCTGCATCTTGCTCTGGAACGACTGCATACTCATCGCGACTCCTTCTGGAAGGTAAGTCCAAGTACCATGCCTCGACATGCGCATCGCCTCTCTGATGTCGGCGGAGTGGAACGTCATCTCATCTAGATCTGGTGCGAACCTCTTATTCCACTTTTCTCTAATGTCGTCTGCTTTGGACTCGTCTCGTCGCGGCTGCATGGACTGAGCTCCAACGGCTATCCTCGTATCTGGAGTCTCCCAAGAATGCATCTCACCACCTAGCATCCGAATTAAGTCGAGCCATCCGATCGAGTCGTCAAAACCTCACAATCCCCCAAGAGCTCAACCTCTTGGGCACAGTTTAATAGTATCGAGTACATACCACAGCATCGGTGGTCCAGCCGTAGAAGGGCAAACCCAAGCCTCACTAATGGCGCCGTAGAACTGCCGCAAACCCGAAGGTTCAAAGGCTTTCACACGGTCATTATGTCGAGTTAGGGTTTCATTCTTCTAGAGGGACCATAGAATTGCCTGCATGTCTTTCCGACTACTTTAAACTTGGAATAATAGGTTTCTGACATTCGATCGTCTCTGTCGACTCCCAACGTCTCCACGATAAGCCGCCTTTAGCTGGAATCCATCTATCTGATGACCTCGCATCGGGTTAGGCGAACGATCCACATGTCCTAGTCATTCATCCACGATGACTAGCGACCTTCTATCATCTCTTAGTACAACTCGTTCTGCACTAACTCCAGCATCTGGGGTAATACCTCGTCGTTCACAGCAATAACTGGCTCGCTCGTCTGCACGCCGAACAGTGCCTCGATCATCATGAATAAGCAACACACCAACGGTCATCAAGACCTGGCTGGCCTCTATCATTAGCTCAATCCTCTAATGTCGATCAGCACATCCGAGTAACCTCATAAAGGCGATCCGCCAAACGCTCGTGGCGCGGAAACACAGTCAAAAGACACCTCTCTATAATCGGGTGTCGCCGGAATTATGCCCTGGTCAGTCCTCGTTCGTGCCGAGCTCGTGTTGACCGCAACTCTAGCCGTAGCTCTCCCTGCCCGTAATCGTGGCAGCAAAACCAAACTGGTACCGATGAGGCTAGATCAGGAAGGAATATAATACTGAACAAGGAAATGTACATCCTAAGGCTTCTTAAGTGGAGTGGCGTGTCGTAAATATGCCGCGGAGCATACCAACGGTACGTCACTCTACTTTAGTCACCTATTCCATCAACCAAGGGTCATCCAACGCTCCGAAGGTAAAATATAACGCTCTGATACCAACTTTATCACGACCCGAAAGTACGGAACATGACCGGCACTTAGACTACGAACGTCTCAAGGAGTACGTATGCTAAGTAAGCCGAAAACCAGAAATCCAAAACAAGAGAAGTAGTAGAGAATAGGAAGAACCATATCAAATCAACCTGTATGCAACATAATATACAACGCCTAAAGGCGAGGATCACAACAGAAATGGAACTCAACCAGCAAGAAACTCAAGAAATATAACATGCTACTCTATGGTCGAAAGAATAACATTACTGGTCTCTATCTCAAAAAAATACAAGTTTGGTTGATGGAACTTCTAGATACAACTGAAATATAATATACAAGGTATAATGATGGGTAAGATACAATAAACCCACCTACTAGCAAGTCACCCGAAAAGAAGCCGTGCCCGCAAAGCCGTGATGAAATCCGTACGGCAACACCTGCAAGAAGCTGGGGCACAACGGGGGTGAGTTGCCAACTCGTGAGTAGAAAAAGATCTACGAACAGAAAATCGCATGAAAAACGCAACCTAGGTCAATGATCATAATATATCCTCAAATATATGAATAACATGCAGCCTATAACAATGGCTAGGGTAATATCTAACCCGAGGGTGATCTCATGTGCCCGTGTCAGTGCCTCAGGTAGCAATATATCATATGAATGAGGTATGAATGCATGAAAACGGAATACATGTAAATGAAGAAACTGTTTTCATAAATTAGTGAGATTTACTTTGTATTTTTAAAATGAGGTATCATAAATGAAATCAGCATCAACAGTGTCTAGCATCGACACAAAACATAAATCTCAATGTCTCAAAACCTCAGGCTCCGGCCATCCGGACTGGCCTGTATCATCAAATCTCAGTACCTCAATATCTCGAAATCTCAATGTCTCAATCTCAATATCTAGGGCGCCGTCAGTCCAGACCGGCCCCTACCATCCATCTCAAGACCACGACGGTATCCTCCGGATATCCGACGCGTCGGGTAAAATCACCGGTAGGTAGTCTCCCCCTGCCAGGCTCATCGTCATCACCACGAGCTTCTTGCCCCGGGGTACCTTACCGGGTCCACCATGTACCCGAAACGGTTCATCCAACTCCTCGAATCTGGTCTCCAAATCTATCAGCAAACTCATGGTGGACGACTCATACATCATGGGAAAAAAACCGCGCTTTTTATTTAAAAAAAGAAAGAAGAAGTTTGTATATGTTTTGCGGTTCCCCAAATCCAGAAAATCTCATGGAAATCCAAATCCACAACCTCAATAGCACGTAAAAAGTGAATATATGCATGACAATCCATGAATGCGGCATAACAATGAATAACAGTATGCATGAGGTAGCAGGTAATAACTATAATGTCTAAACTAACATATAAGGCAAGTACACTAATATCATGTCTAAATTATTAGCTAACAGGCTATGTCAAGCAATAATATTTTCTAAGGTGTACGTGACATGGCAATTACCGATGAAGATGTGTGTGAGCCGGCAAGTAAGTGTACGTGGTACATACGCATCATCGGTAATGGTGCTGGTGTCCTAACCACAAGATATCAACAGTAGAATATGAAGCATAATATAAGCATGTGATGCGGAGCAAACAACAATAATGAGCGGGAGCTGAATACTAGACGCAACGATAATTAATCAGTTTTAACCTAATATAAGTCCTACAATGGTGCCTTTTGAAATAACACGAATCGTGGGGTTTTGAAAATAGGGGCTACGGTGTTTTTAGGAAAAGATACGTTTTTTGAAATATCCGTTGGATCCCTTAGGCTGTCTTTAAAAATACGCACGATTCGTAAGCTTTGAAATAGGTAGGAACCGAATCTAATCTAGCAACTAACTAAACTAAAGGGCTACGCTATAAGCTAGACTATAGGTAAGGAAACCGCCTAACATCTGAGTCGATACATATACATACCTGTATATATATTAGTCGGTGATCCCGCCTCAATAATATCGTATCCGATACCATATCTATAATCAGACATCCCAAGTTAAGAGTGCGGATCAATCATCAAGATATAGCTCGTACGTAAATCCGTCGTACGGCATCCACAAATCTGGGTACGGGTCAATATCATATTCCTCACACTATTCCTCTGGTATCCTCTTTATCCAAGATCATAGTCTAGGGTACTGACCTATGTCTAGTACAATACTAATATCCACAATATACTCATGATCTGACTACTGATCGACAATCTCGTACAAACCGATATCGTCAGCACATATCATCATCAAGGGATATACATCGCCCGATACGGCCAAATATCAATATCCTAGCATATTATGCCTCATATCACGATCACATGTCGACCATTTATTTATAACACTATTCACCTGTATCGCCGCCGCAAGATCCGCTATAACACCAGGACGTACCTTAAGTACGAATCCTGTCATATCACCGAGATCACAACCACAAACAAATCTCATCGACTCAGCTCAATCCCAAGTATCCTCCTCAAATCCGTATGTGAACACATAGTCCCATACCCATGTGAACATATAAATATATTCCCATACACGCACATATGAAATAAGGAATGTATGCAAGTATGTATATGTGTGTATGTGTAAGTGTAGTGCACCCACTACCTAAGGTTTCGTAACCATGCACCAATCCAACACCATTATCCATCTAAAATCATCAATAATAAATCATAACAACATATCATAAATTGTTGGTTTGTATACGCATCCGTATACATCACCACGGACTGCGGGGGTGCTATACGCCATCCACCCGACTTCTCCCCGTAGATATAAATCTACTCATCTGGTCCTCGCTAGCCGGTGCCGACGTCGCCACGTGCTTGCTTGTCGCCTTTAAGTCCACATGGGGGTACCTACATATCATAACGCACCATATCGCATTAAAACTAAATTCGAAATCGAAACGGCATACGAAAATCAAATCGGCACGCGTATCACGCATAGGTCCAAACCTATCGCCTACGCATGCAAGAATAGTAAAACCAACCCTCGATGTCGATGTACAAACGTCAAACCATCGAGAAAAATTCAATCATGCTCATTTGCACATTCACGAACACTAATTTTAATATAAACTAGGTTAAAACTCACAAAACCCCCAATTTCACTTAAAAGGTCATTTTTCCAAAAATCTAGCAAGCACATTTCGCCGTTTTTGTACAAAACATGATATTTAATTGAATGTAGCGGCCAATATATTTATTAAATATCTTAAATAAGTCATATAAACAATTTCCGGAATTTAATCTCATTAAATTCCAAAAACCCTAATATTCTAGTTTACAAAAATACCCTTTTTAACAATTTCAAAGCAAAAATGCACAAACTACAATCCAGCTTAGATTTGCATGATCTAAAGCATTAAACCACACTTAATAAAGTTAATGAAGTCATGAAAAACCTAAACACATTTTTAACCTCACATATAATGCATTTTATAAAATCCTAGTTTACAAAAAAGCTTAATTTGGATATTTTACATGTTACAATTGGCAATAAGTAACAAATTTAAGTTGCATGGCTTAAGATGCAAAAAAAAGAACATCACACAACTATGAACACATGATCACAACCTAACTTGATCTCAAACTCTTTCCATTACAAACTAAATCCCAATTAGAATCGCATTTAAACTTAATAGACCTTGATGAAAGAAACTATCCAACAATTTAAATTTGGCTTGGGATTTATACCTCACAAAATCAAGAGACCAAGCTTGAAATCTAGCCTCCCAAAATGGCCTCCAAGCTCCTAGATCCATGCTTGCTTGGGCAAGAAATAATGGGTAAGGGTTCGATTTGGAAAAAGCTTTGAAATTGTATGGATTTTAAAGCTTTTTTGTGGATTTTTGAAGCAAAATAGTGTGGATTTTGGGGGGGGAAGGGCTGCTGCTGTGGGGAGAAGGATTCGGCCAGAAATGGGAGTGAGGAGAGAGAGGGGGTAAAGAAAATGGGGGGGGGACAAAGTCAAGGTCAAAGCAAGTCAAAAGTCTAACTACTTTATCCATTTTCTATTCTTTTCTTTCATTTCATTTAATTTGAAAATCAAGTGGGGAAAAAATAGGGTGGGTGCTGAATTCAGCCATGGGGAGGAGTAAGTGGGGGGTGTGGGTGTGGGCACGGGTGTGGGGTGATGAAAAATGATAAATACAATACCCCAAACAACCATTTACGCTAAAAAAAAGCTTTTTTTCTTCAATAATTTCTAAACCATTTTGGCAAATGATTTCGTTCCAAAACCACATGATAAATTTTTATTTAATGTTTTATGATGCACAAAATTTGTTTCAACTCATTCCAATTTGTAATTTTCCCTAATTAAATGTATTAGTGACGGCTTAAAATAATAATAAAATAATATTTTTTTCAGAAAATTTGAAATTTCACCAGCGGCTCAATAAACACCAAATAATAACAATTACATAGCTAGAATATGTATATTTAATTTTTATAATAAGATATTTGTATTTTGACTTTTTTTTACAGAAAACCCCCTTATTTTACCGATTTTTCGAAATTTCACCAAAACGATTTTCAAAACGTTACATAACACTGGAAGCCTACCAGTATATCTCGTTTGCCCTGGCCAGGGACTACTCGTGTAATGGCTCTCCTAGACACAGCGCGATGTCAACCCCCAATACCGGGAGAGACGAATCCTGTCTAACCGTCATTTCCTCCAAGTGCTTCGGGACTGCACCCAACTACCACATGTTTGCACGACTCCTTTGAGCCGTGGTAAGGTAGTAATCAAAGTACAGTGGGAACACACTCGAGGCGAAGTGACAGTGTCAAGTCAGCGGACTAAGCTGTACTCATGTCACCTGGGAACTGATAACTGACGATAGGCATAATACCAACTAGTCAGTTCCTGACGAGTCCTGTCCAGTGTACTCGGAACCCAACGAGCACCCGCATACTATCTCAAGTACGACGTACCGACGGCTGTGGGACAGACCGTCTCCCACACTGGGATGAGAAGCGCATGCGCTAGTCTACTCCGGAGTATCGATGCCATGTCTCGATAGTCCTGCGACCAGGGACCTGCATAAGGATGTGCTTATAGATTACCCAGCCCCACTAGTGTGACTGCCATCACAACGCTGGTAATCAAGCAAAGATCCTAAGGGCTCCACTAATGTGTATAGGCGATATACTAAAATAAACACATGTACACATTGAAGTAGAAACAAACCAAGTAGCATACTATTATTTTGAGCAAGATTGTATATACAAGGTGAATATCCCAAGCTTCCATTAAGTAATATACAAACTAGTATGATACAGTAATGGCCTCTAGGGCATATACACTAACAGTCCAATGTCTACACATGCGTGAAGCGGTTATTCTTACTTCATTTCTTTTACGGATATGTCTTCTTAATGAAACATAAATCCGAATCCTTTGGAAAATTCCAGGAATATAAGAACAAAGTAGAAAAACAAACCGGCAAAAGTATCAAGACACTGAGATCTGATCGAGGTGGTGAATATTTGTGTAACACTTTGAAATTTGGTTAGAATGTTTTTCGTGTTAATTGGAAATTGTGCGTGTTATTATATATGTGTACATAGGATTATAAGTTAATTTAGTCTGGTTTACCCTAATTGGAAAATTTTTCTTTGTAGTGTACACTTGCACACTTAGCCAATTTTGTGACTTAGGTCTTTTAGTGTAACATGTTAACCATTTCTTTTGTTGCATGGTTGATAATTTATCCCCACCTTTTTAATCAAAACAAAACCATTTTTAAAAATTCAATTAGCAATAGAAAATAGAAGCATGGTGGTTAGGTGAACATTTGACTTTGGTGACCATTTTCTCCCCACTTTTCTCTCTCCTTTCTCATTGCAGAATTTCTGCAGAGGCAGCAGCCGAAACCCAGCAAAATTCATCACATTCCCTTCTCTTTTCAATTCTCTTTGATCTCCACACAAAACCCTACACAAATCTAACCATATCCTTCACAAAACCATGGGGAAAGGGGGCTTTTTGAGGTGTTTGGGAGCAAATCTGCATACTTGAGGAGGGAGATGGAACTTTTTGTGTTTTATAAGGTCTTTAGAAGGTATCAACTCAAGTTTAACACCCTATTTCCATAACATGTGTGTTTGGTTGCTAAAAATCTCATTTTTGTACATTTCAGTGATATTAAGGGATATTTTTGATACATATGTTAGATTGGGGTTTTGTTAGCTTGGTTGACTCTATTATGTGCTATTAGAGCTAGTTAAGCCAGGTTTTTGTTTCAGTTTGCACAGAAATACCATAAAGTACCACTTTAGTGCAAAGTGTGGTTTTTAACTAGAAATAGGGCTCTGTAGGATCTGTTGCTACCCGAGTTGTTTCAGATTAAAATTGGATTTACTGTAGCATGTATAGGGAGTATAGAGTGCACACACAAAACCTGGGTGCCCAATTCCCAAGACTGGCCGCCGGAATATTCATTCTGGTCGCAATTTGCGGCCAGATGGGTGAGTTGGGGGTTGGGGGTTGGGCCACTGGAGTCTGCTGCTATGTGGAGTATTTTGGTATATATATTTTTATAATATCTGTTCTGTATCAAAATCTGGAGTAGAATACCATATTTCCCGTATTTTTAATCTTTCGCGACAAGCGTGATACGTGTGTGTGGGTTTGGGGTTTCTGCGTATCGCGACGCGTCGGAGCGACTTGAGGCGCGTAATCACATGTTTTAGTGTATCGCGCACACGCGCGCTTGGTTTGCGACATGGGTTTCTAGTTTACTTTAAATGTCGTGCTTGCATGGTTTTGAGCTTATGTGTGATATTCTGTGAAATCCTAGGTTCGCCGGCGAGTGCGACGGACGCCGTGAAGAAGGTGAAACAAGTCATCGGCTATACCTAGCGAGAAACTACGGTGAGTAGATTTAACATCTACGGGGATATCGCCCGCATGGCGTTATGCGTCAGGGCTGATAGGATCTTGTAGCAGCATATTACATTTACATACATTGACGGTGCATGGCTACTATTTAGTCCATACTACATTCCCTGCTATATGTATATAAACTAGAAATGATAGAACACCCCACTATTACTAACGGTTCAAGTTGCACGAGCACGATTTATATGCTACACTCACACCGTTAGTGATTTCCATGACACTCACATTATAGGATTGCTATACATCATACGTCATATTTTTTCCGCATTATTGATGATTCCCATGAATTGCCGCATATCAGCAGATGTTATATTCATACTTGGACACATCTACATCACATATTCATACATATGCCATGTATATATTGATATCCTCATACCTGCATAGATTTACACATTGAGATATGTTGTTTCCATGTTATTTCTGGATTTGGGAACCATGGATATTTCAAAAGAGACTAGGTAATTATTTGAAAACCCGGTTTTCCTTGATATGATATTTCATTGCGTCCACCATGTGTTTTCTCGGTGGTAGAGCCCGATATATGAGAAAGAGAGGGCTGACCCGGAATGACGGATGCCCGATATATGAGAGAGAGATGGCTGACCCGGACTGACGGATGCCCGATATATGAGAGAGGGGGGGCTGAACCGGACTGACGGATGCCCGATATAGGAAGATTTGCTTGTTGATGTTGGAGATGAGTATTTATGATATTTAGGTGCCGATGTTGGGCACTCGTGATTCTCAGAGACTTACAGGATTGGAGGGACGATGAGAGTGCCGGTGCCTGAGCTATTTAGGGGATCTGGGTGGATTGATGGACACCGATTATATATTCCACGTTGATATTCCGTGTAGATGTTATGTTCCCATGCTCAGCATTCATTATTGTATCTCATCCTGTAGTTATATTACCTGATAGAGCACTTTCATGATTATTGCACATACTGTTTATCATGCATCGATATCATCTGCTGCCATATGATAGAGTAGCGCAGTATGTGCATGCTCGCGATTACCTTTATATGTTATCTCTATTCACGAGTTGGCAACTCACCCCCGTTGTGCCAGAGTATTTGCAGGTTGCCCCTCGGAGTAGTCGCGGCAGACTGCATTCTTGTATCTTTTGACACAGATACCCCCACAGTTGGTGTACTAGCTCTTTTGCTAATAGGTGGGTTTTGTGCAGTATCTGTTTATCTTTCAGTTATGTACATTATTGTATCTAGTATTCTTCATCTACCATATATTTATTTGACTTAGAACAAGTGTGAGGAGGAGGATGTATATTATTTGTATTCTGGTGTCGAGCTCGTTGTGAGCCGACTGTACTTATGCAGTTTATTCTATCTGTGATGTTCCCACTTGTTGATCTTGATCTTCGCTACGGCGTCGTATATTTCTATTTTGGTGATTGTGTACTTGGATCTCTTAATATTTAATAAATGCTTCCATTTAAAACTTAAAACACTCTATACTTTTACTGGTTTGATTTCTGGGTTTTCGGTTCACTTAGTCGCGTTATGCCTGTAGACGTTACATGGTTAAGTGCCGGTCATGGGCCAAACTTTGGGTCGTGACAAAGTTGGTATCAGAGCATAGGTTTTACCTTTCAGAGTGTTCCTAGGATGACCCTGGTATGATAGAGTAGGTAGCTGAAGCAGAGTGGCGTAGCGTGCGTATGTTCCGCGGCATACTCACGACACTGTACTCCGCCAAGGCGACCTTAGGACTTGTTGATTTAAATTCCTTCTTGAGTACATACATTCTTGCGATTCGATTTCCGTATCCATATCGAATCCTACTTTTCCTTTCAGCCATTATGCCGCCAAAGACTACGAGGGCGCAGAGAGCGACCGCGAGGGCCGATATTCGAATTGACTCATCCGAGACGAGGACTGATCCGGATAGTACACCGGTTGTGCCCTAGCAGGTTGTTCCTGCTGTGACAGATCAGATTGCTATGTTAGGGGCTGGTGTGCAGGAGATGCGCCAGACGATGGGATCCGGTATGCAAGAGATGCGCCAGATGATGGGATCTCTAGTTGAGACACTTCGAGCGCAGCGACCGGAGGTAGTTCCACCCGTTGCAGAGACCGCGGTGGTACCCACAGTACAGGCAGTTGCACCTGTAGCTACATAGGTTATCTCGGTATCGTTATCAGAGTTTATGAGGCTGAAGCCTCCGGTCTTCATAGGCACCGATGCAGCCGAGGACCCACAGTCATTCATTGATAGGATGGCTCAGATATGCCATTCCCTTAGATGCGCAGATGCGAGATGGGTAGAGTTCGCGAGCTTTCGCCTGGAAGGTCTTGCGCAAAAATGGTGCGAATCAGTCGAGAAGGGTAGGGTAGCAGGTCTTCCTCCTATGACCTTGATAGAGTTCGTGGCGCTATTCCTTGCCCGTTTTCTTCCACTGGGCGTCAGAGATGCTAGAGCACGCAGGTTCGTGTCCTTACGTCAGACTCCAGAGATGTCAGTGGTAGAGTATGATGTCCTGTTCACCGAGCTATCAGTGTATGCTCCGTACCTAGTGGCTACTGAGGAGTTGCGAGTCAAGAGATTTGTCCGAAGCTTGCTTACACCACTGTTTCTAGCGATCAGCGCACAGCATTACGAGACATATGCAGCCCTATTAGTCGAGGAGCGCCTTGCTGATACTTCGGTAGTTCCAGAGCCGAAGAGAGTTCGTGCGGATACATCAGCGCAGAGACAGCCTTTTCGGCGCCGTGATAGACGTCTTGCAGGTAGCAGAGATTTAGGGCGAGGCCGGTTGTTCAGTTCCTATCCCCAGGAGGGTCAGCGGTCATCGTCGGGATGTTTTCGCTGCGGGAGTTCTTATCATCGTGTGCGAGATTGTCCTGAGATACCACGGAGGGAGGAAGCAGCACCGCACGTCACACTACCACCTTCACGACCCCAGACGGCGATGCCTATTGTACCTACTGTTACTCCGCGTCAGACGCATGCACAGTGAGGTCGTGATCGCGAATGATTTGTTCATAGAGGACGAGGTGACCGACGCAGAGGGCAGCCAGCTGCCGGCAGGGGACAGTCAGTCACAGGTGGAGGACATGCACGAGTTTTTTCTTTGACGCATCAGGACGCACAGGCGTCCAATGCGGTGGTCTCAGGTATCCTTCCAGTATGTTCTGTTGATGCACATGTGTTATTCGATCCCGGATCCACGCACTCGTACGTATCCACACACTTTGTGCCGAGTTTAGGTAGATAATCCGGTTTGCTTGATCAGCCGCTTGTTGTGACTGCTCCTGTGGGAGAGTCGTTTGTTGCGAGGCACGTGTTCCGATCCTGTATCGTCCGTATTGGCAAGAGAGAGTTGCCGGTCGATTTGATCCTTCTTGAGATGTTGGACTTCGACGTTCTTTTTGGCATGGATTGGTTAGCCACGTGCTATGCTTCTGTTGACTGCCGCGAGAAGACAGTTAGATTTTGTTTTCCCGGCGAGTCGGTTTTTGTTGTGTTAGGGGACCGTGGTGCCACCCCTCACAGTGCGATTTCTTCTTTTCGCGCTGGACAGCTTTTGAGGAAGGGATGTCAGGGATTTCTCGCCTATGTTTGCGATACTTGAGCTGCAGAGGTTCCGTTGGATCAGGTTCCGGTTGATAGCGAGTTCCCTGATGTGTTCCTTGACGAGCTTCCTGGGCTACCGCCCGAGCGTGATATTTCTTTCTGTATTGATTTGGTTCCTGGCACGGGGCCTATTTCTGTACCGCCTTATCGGATGGCCCCGGCGGAACTTAGAGAATTGAAGGGTCAGTTGAAAGATTTGCTGGATAAGGGACTTATTCGACCCAGTGTTTCTCCTTGGGGTGCTCCAGTCCTGTTTGTCAAGAAGAAGGACGGCAATATGCGTTTGTGTATCGACTTCCGTCAGCTGAACAGGGTGACAGTGCGGAACAGGTATCCTTTGCCACGCATCGACGATTTGTTCGACCAGCTTCAGGGGGCAGGATACTTTTCGAGGATCGATTTGCGATAAGGCTACCATCAGCTGCGGGTTCGACAGGAGGACATTCCTAGGACAGCTTTCCGTACGCGCTACGGCCATTATGAGTTTTTGGTGATGTCGTTCGGACTCACCAACGCGCCAGCAACATTCATGGACTTGATGAACCGTATTTTCCGGCCGTATCTTGATCTGTTCATCATAGTGTTCATTGACGATATTCTAATGTATTCTCAGAGTAGAGAGGAGCACGAGCAGCACCTGCGGATTACACTGCAGACCTTGAGGGAGCATCAGCTTTTCACCAAATTCTCCAAGTGTGCTTTCTGGCTGGACAGCATAGACTTCTTGGGGCACGTGATTACACGAGCTGGTATATGTGTAGACCCGAGGAAGATTCAGGTCGTTTGGAGTTGGCCTAGACCCACGTCAGTTACTGAGGTTCGCAGCTTTCTAGGGCTGGCAGGCTACTACAAGCGATTCGTGCTGGACTTCTCTGGCATTGCTACACCTTTGACCGGGTTGACCAGGAAGGGAGTTTGTTTCGATTGGACGGAGGAGTGTGAGCACAGTTTTCAGCAGCTACGGGCTCTACTGACTACGACACCAGTGCTATCTTTGCCTTCAGGATCAGGAGGATTTGTGGTCTATTGTGATGCTTCACGAGTGGGGCTAGGGTGCGTATTGAGGCAGCATGACAGGGTGATCGCGTATGCTTCGCGGCAATTAAAGAAACATGAACGGAACTACCCCACTCACGATTTGGAGATGGATGCAGTGGTCTTTGCACTTAAGATCTGGCGACGTTATCTATATGGAGAGTCGTGCCAGATATTCACTGATCACAAGAGCTTAAAGTATATATTTCAGCAGCGAGACCTGAACCTTAGACAATGTCGATGGATGGAGTTAGTGAAGGACTACGATTGTGAGATCTTGTATCACCAGGGCAGGGCTAATGTAGTGGCGGATGCTTTGAGCAGGAGGCCCGGGGGTAGTATATCTTGTTTGAGCGCAGTACAGAGGCAGTCGTCGACAGATTGGCAGATCTTATACGACAGCCAGGTACAGTTCGAGTTTACGCCGATCGGAGGACAGATTGCGCATGTTCATGCACACCCACAGTTGCTCGACCGTATACATGAGGCACAGCACAGTGATGACCGATGTTCAGAGATCAGGACATAGATGGGACAAGGCAGATTTTCCGAGTTCGTGATCGATGATCAGGGGATACTACGATTTGGGGCTAGACTGTGCATAGCAGATGCTGAGGGATTCCGGCGCGAGATTCTTGAGGAGGAACATCGATCGGTATACAGTGTTCATCCCGGTTCCACCAAGATGTACCATGACATGAGAGGTGTTAACTGGTAGGACAGAATGAAGAGAGATATCACAGATTTTGTGTCGAGATGCCTGACTTGTCAGCAAGTCAAGGCTGAGCACCAGAGGCCCGCGGGAGAGTTACAGCCGTTACCCATTCCGGAGTGGAAATGGGAGCAGATTTCTATGGACTTCATTGTGGGTCTACCCAGGACTAGTCGAGGGTATGACTCCATCTGGGTGATCGTGGATCATTTGACGAAAGCGGCTCACTTCATACCGGAGAAGACGACTTTCGAATTTGCTCAGTATGCCCAGATTTACATTGAAGAGATTGTACGACTGCACGGAGTTACGACATGTATCGTGCCCGACAGAGGCACCCAGTTTACCAGCCGGCAATGGCAGAGACTTCAGGAGGCTTTGGGCACTCGCTTGAGTTTCAGAACAACATTTTATCCGCAGACCGACGGACAATCAGAGCGGACTATTCAGACTCTCGAGGACATGCTCAGAGCGTGCGTCTTAGACTTTGGAGGTAGCTGGGATCATCATTTACCCTTAGTAGAGTTCTCCCACAACAACAGCTACCAGGAGACCATTCAGATGGCACCGTTTGAGGCTCTTTATGGGAGGAGATGTAGATCGCCTACCTGTTGGACAGAGCTCAGTGAGAGCAGTATCTTAGGGCCACAGATTGTGGAGGAGACGACTGCGAAGATCCAGTTGATTCGCGACAGGATGTGAGCAGCCCAGAGTAGGCAGAGATCTTATGCGGACCTTCGGCGGCACAGACTTGAGTTTTCTGTTGCTGATCATGTTTTCTTGAGGGTCTCCCTAATGAAAGGTGTGATGAGATTTGGGAAGAAGGGGAAGCTTAGTCCTAGATTTGTGGTCCCCTTCGAGATCCTCGATCGTGTTGGTGCAGTTGCGTATCGGTTAGCCCTTCCGCCCAGTTTTCCAGACGTGCACCTCGTATTTCACGTTTTGATGCTCCGCAGATATCTTCATGATCCTTCGCATGCAATTCAGCACCCGACGATCCAGCTTGAGCGTGACCTTTCCTATGCAGAGCAGCCGGTGATCATTTTGGATCGACAAGTGAAGAAATTGAGATCGAAGGACATCCCGTCAGTCAAGGTACTTTGGCATGGCCAGAGCAGCGAGGAGGTCACTTGGGAGACCGAGTGCGAGATGAAGAAGAGGTATCCTCACCTTTTTCAAGGTACGTGTAGTTAGATTTTGAAATTCGGGGACCGAATTTCTTTAAGGGGGGTAGATTGCAACACTTTGAAATTTCGTTAGAATGTTTTTCGTGTTAATTAGAAATTGTGCGTGTTATTATATATGTGTACATAGGATTATTAGTTATTTTAGTCGGGTTTACCCTAATTGTAAAATTTTCCTTTGTAATGTACACTTGCACACTTAGCCAATTTTATGACTTAGGTCTTTTAGTGTAACATGTTAACCATTTCTTTTGTTGCATGGTTGATAATTTATCCCACCTTTTTAATCAAAACAAAACCCTTTTTAGAAATTCAATTAGCAATAGAAAATAGAAGCATGGTGGTTAGGTGAACATTTGACTTTGGTGACCATTTTCTCCCCTCTTTTCTCTCTCCTTTCTCATTGCAGAATTTCTGCAGAGGCAGCAGCCAAAACCCAGAAAAATTCATCACATTCCTTTCTCTTTTCACTTCACTTTGATCTCCACACAAAACCCTACACAAATCTAACCATTTCCTTCACAAAACCATGGGAAAAAAGGGCTATTTGAGGTGTTTGGGAGCAAATCTGCATACTTGAGGAGGGAGCTGGAACTTTTGGTGTTTTATAAGGTCTTTAGAAGGTATCAACTCATGATTAACACCCTATTTCCATAACTTGTGTGTTTGGTTGCTAAAAATCTCATTTTTGTACATTTTAGTGATATTAAGGGATATTTGTGATACATATGTTAGATTGGGGTTTTGTTAGCTTGGTTAACTCTATTATGTGCTATTAGAGCTAGTTAAGCAAGGTTTTTGTTTGAGTTTGCACAGAAATACCATAATGTATCACTTTAGTGCAAAGTGTGGTTTTTAACTAGAAATAGAGCTTTGTAGGATCTGCTGCTACCCAAGTTGCTTCAGAATAAAATTGGATTTACTGTAGATTGTATAAGGGGTATAGAGTGCACACACAAAACCTGGGAGCCCAGTTCCTAAGACAGGCCGCCGGAATATTCATTCTGGCCGCAATTTACGGCCAGATGGGTGAGTTGGGAGTTGGGGTTTGGGCCACTGGAGTCTGCTGCTATGTGGATTATTTTGGTATATATATTTTTATAATATCTATTCTGTATCAAAATCTGGAGTAGAATACCCTATTTCCCGTATTTTTAATCTTTCGCGACACGCGTGATACGTGTGTGTAGGTTTGGGGTTTCTGCGTATCGCGGCGCGTCGGAGTGACTTCAGGCGCGTAATCATACGTTTTAGTGTATCGCGCATACGCGCGCTTGGTTTGTGACACGGGTTTCTAGTTGACTTTAAATGTCGTGTTTGCATGGTTTTGGGCTTATGTGTGATATTCTGTGAAATACTAGGTTCGCCGGCGAGTGCGACGGACGCCGCGAAGAAGGGGAAACAAGTCATCGGCTATACCTAGCGAGAGACTACGGTGAGTAGATTTAACATCTACGGGGATATCTCCCGCATGGCGTTATGCGTCAGGGCTGATAGGATCTTGTAGCAGCATATTACATTTACATTCATTGACTGTGCATGGCTACTATTTAGTGCATACTGCATTCCCTACTATATGTATATAAACTAGCATTGATAGAACACCGCACTATTACTAACGGTTCAAGTTGCACGAGCACGATTTATATGCTACACTCACACCGTTAGTGATTGCCATGACACTCACATTATAGGATTGCTATACATCATACGTCAGATTGTTTCCGCATTATTGATGATTGCCATGAATTGCCGCATATCAGAAGATGTTATATTCATACTTGGACACATCTACATCACATATTCATACATGTGCCATGTATATATTGATATCCCATACCTGCATAGATTTACACATTGAGATATGTTGTTTCCATGTTATTTTTGGATTTAGGAACCGTGGATATTTCAAAAAAGAGTAGATAATTATTTTAAAACACGGTTTCCCTTGATATGATATTTCAGTGCGTCCACCATGTGTTTTCTCGGTGCTAGAGCCCGATATATGTGAGAGAAAGGGCTGACCCGGAATGATGGATACCCGATATATGAGAGAGAGAGGGCTGACCCGGACTGACGGATGCCCGATATATGAGAGAGAGAGGGCTGACCCGGACTGACGGATGCCCGATATATGAGAGAGAGGGGGCTGACCCAGACTGACGGATGCCCGATATTGGAAGATTTGCGTGTCGATGCTGGACACGAGTATTTATGATATTTGGGTGCCGATGTTGGGCACTCGTGATTCTCAGAGATTTACAGGATTGGAGGGCCGATGAGAGTGCCGGCGCCTAAGCTATTTGGGGGATCTGGGTGCATTGATGGACAATGATTATATATTCCACGTTGACATTCCGTGTAGATGTTATGTTCCCATGCTCAGCATTCATTATTGTATTTCATCCTGTAGTTATATTACCTGATAGAGCACTTGCATGATTATTGCACATACTGCTTATCACGCATCGATATCATCTGCTGGCATATGATAGAGTAGCGCAGTACGTGCATGCTCGCGATTACCTTTATATGTTATCTCTATTCACGAGTTGGCAACTCACCCCCGTTGTGCCACAGTATTTGCAGGTTACCCCTTAGAGTAGTCGCGGCAGGCTTCGTTCTTGCATCTTTTGACAGAGATACCCCCACAGTTGGTGTACTAGCTCTTTTGATTATAGGTGAGTTTCGTGCGGTATCTGTTTATTTTTCAGTTTTGTACATTGTTGTATCTAGTATTCTCCATCTACCATATATGTATTTGACTTAGAGACAGTGTGAGGACGATGATGTATATTATTTGTATTCTGGTGTCGAGCTCGTTGTGAGCCGACTGTACTTATGCAGTTTATTCTATCTGTGATGTACCCACATGTTGCTCTTGATCTTCGCTACGGCGTCGTATATTGCTATCTTGGTGATTGTTTACTTGGATCTCTTAACATTTAATAAATGCTTCCATTTAAAACTTAAAACACTCTATACTTTTATTGGTTTGATTTCTGGGTTTTCGGTTCACTTAGTCGCGTTACGCCTGTAGACGTTACGTGGTTAAGTGCCGGTCATGAGCCAAACTTTGGGTAGTGAAAACTTCAGTGCCGAGTTCCTGGATTACCTAAAAGAGAATGGAATCTCTCTCAGCTTACTCCTCCATACACTCCGCAACATAACGGTGTATCGAAGAGACGGAACCGGAACTTATTGGATATGGTACGTTCCATGATGAGTAACGCTGAGTTACCGCGATCATTCTGGGGATATGCACTAGAATCAGCTGCATACCTTTTGAACCGAGTTCCAACTAAAACTGTGCCTACCACACCATATCAGATGTGGTGTAGGAAGAAACCCTATCTTAAGCACATTAGGACATGGGGATGTCCAGCTTTTGTCAAAAAACAGCATGCGGACAAACTCGAGGCACGCTCAGTATAGTGCAAGTTTGTGGGATACCCAAAGAACTCCAAGGGATATTTCTTCTATTGCGAAGAGGAACAAAAGGTTTTTGTTTCTCGTCATGCCCACTTCTTGGAAACTGAGTTTTTAGAAAATCAGATAAGTGGGAGCGCAATAGAACTGGAAGAAATTCCAGAACAACGAGCTATTACTGAAAGCTTAGTAGAACCAGAGGGTTCGAAAGATCAAGACATTCTTGCGCCGCTCCGCAGGAGTAGTAGGCAGTCTCATCCGCCCGAGAGATACAACGGTTTTCTCGTAGACGGAGATAGAGAGGATTGCATCATAGATTATGATGAGCCGACTAGCTTCCAGCTGGCCATTCAGAGCGTTGACTCGGTAAAATGGCTGGATGCAATGCGGACCGAAATGGAGTCCATGTACACCAACAAAGTATGGACGTTGGACGTTGCTCCAGAAGGGGTAAAACCCGTAGGATGCAAGTGGATCTTCAAAAGGAATATTGGTGTAGATGGACAGGTTGAGACCTATAAGTCTAGACTTGTTGCAAAGGGTTTTCGTCAAAGGCCTGGTTTGGACTATGATGAAACCTTTTCTCCAGTGGCTATGCAAAAATCCATTCGGATCCTTCTTGCCATTGCTGCCTTCCACGATTATGAGATTTGGCAGATGGACGTAAAGACCGCTTTTCTAAATGGAAATTTAAAGGATCGTGTCTATATGGACCAGCCAGAGGGTTTCATTCAGAGTGGGAGCAGCGGAAAGGTGTGCAAGTTGCTTAAGTCCATCTATGGACTAAAGCAGGCATCGCGGAGTTGGAACATCTGTTTTGATGAGACGGTCAAACAATTTGGCTTTATCAAAAATCCAGATGAACCATGCATCTATAGTTGATTTGTAGCAAGAACTGTCGTATTCCTCGTTTTATACATGGATGACATTCTCTTAATAGGAAATAGCATTCCTATGCTACAATCTGTCAAAGGGTTCTTATCACACAGGTTCTCTATGAAAGACCTGGGTGATGCCTCTTACATTCTGGGGATCCGGATCTATCGTGACGGATCCAAGAGGATATTTGGACTTTCACAGTCTAGGTACATCGACACCATACTGAGAAGATTCAGTATGGAAGATTCCAAGCGCGGTAATCTACCGGATTGTCACGGGATCACCCTCTATAAAGAGATGTCTCCCAAGACTGATTTGGAAAGGGATCGCATGTCTATTATACCCTACGCTTCTGCGGTAGGCTCTATAATGTATGCGATGTTGTGTACCATACCAGATGTAGCTTATGCACTAACTGTGGTAAGCCGGTATCAGTCAAACCCTGGGGAGAAGCACTGGATAGCGGTAATGAACATTCTCAAGAACCTGAGAAGGACTAAGGAGATGTTCTTGGTGTATTGCTGACCTCCAGATCGAGGCCTTTGCTGACTCCAGCTTCCAGAGAGACAAGGATGATTCCAAGTCCATGTCGGGTTATGTCTTTACCCTCAATGGAGGGGCGGTGTGTTGGAAGAGTTCCAAACAGGAAACCGTTGCTGACTCGACGATGGAAGCGGAATATATCGCTGCTGCAGATGCCGTAAAAGAAGCCATCTAGATAAAGAAGTTCATGACAGAACTTCAGGTGGTTCCATCCATTGTTGATCCAATACCTCTGTATTGCAACAACAATGGGGCTATAGTATTAGCGAAGGAACCCAGGTCCCATCAGAAGTCCAAACACATCTTGAGGTGGTATCACCTGATCAGGGAGATCATGGGTCGCCAGGAGATCGAGGTTCGGAGAGTTGCTACGAAAGATAACACTGCTGATCCATTCACGAAGGCCTTACCCCAGACTCAGTTCGAGCGGCTGATCGAGATGATAGGTCTTCGATACGCCAGTACATGGCCTTAGTGCAAGTGGGAGATTGTTAGTGTATATGCCCTAGAGACCATTACTGTATCATACTAGTTTGTATATTACTTAATGGAAGCTTGGGACATTCACCTTGTATAGACAATCTTGCTCAAAATTGTAGTATGCTACTTGGTTTGTTTCTACTTTAATGTGTACATGTGTTTCTTTTAGTATATCATCTATACACATTAGTGGAGCCCTTAGGATCTTTGCTTGATTACCAGCGTTGTGGTTGCAGTCACACTCGTGGGGGCTGGGTAATCCACAAGCACATCCTTATGCAGGTCCCTAGTCGTAGGACTATCGAGACAGGGCATCGATACTCCGGAGTAGACTAGCGTATGCGCTTCTCATCCCCGCAGGGGAGACGGTCTGTCCCACAGCCGTCAGTACGTCGTACTTGAGATAGTATGCGGGTGCTTGTTAGGTTACGAGTACACTGGACAGGACTCGTCGGGAACTGTTGGTTGGTACTATAACTATCGTCAGTTATCAGTTCCCAGGTCACATGAGTACAGCTTAGTCCGCTGACTTGACACTGTCACTTTGCCTCGTGTGTGTTCCCACTGTACTTAGATTACTACCCTACCACGGCTCAAAGGAGTCGTGCAAACAGGTAGTAGTTGGGTTCAGTCCCGAAGCACTTGGAGGCAGTGACGGTTAGACATGATTCGTCTCTCCCGGTATTGGGGGTTGATATCGCGCTGTGTCTAGGAGAGCCATTACACAGAGTCCCTGGCCAGGGCAAGCGAGATATACTGGTAGGTTTCCATTGTTATCTCACGGTGTTCTGGGCTACACTCCGACATGACTTGTACCTCTATTAGGGGACTGACGTTTACCGCCCCCCTAGGCCCGCCATGCGATATTCTCAGACGAACAGACCGGACTGTACGCAGATTGTCACATTCAGGCTCAGTAGGAGTTCAGATGGGTTTCACCTCGTCCGTCTTCTTATCGGCATCTACCTGGGGGCCGTTACGCACAGCTAGTGCCGCTTGCGGTCTGTAGTTAAACCCACTGCCAGCGTAGTGTCGAGTCTTTAGAGTACCACATAGAGTGCTATTCGCCTTTAGGCAAAATAGTAGAGGTCGCATGGTTTTGCGACAGGGTTCGGTCACATCCGTACACTTGTGTACGTTTAGTGTCCGGGCAGTTATCACTAGCGGGCTTTGGTTTAAGCCAAATCCTTGTGTACATTTTGGCATTGGTTTTATCTCGTTTGTATTCGTGTTTCTCGGAACGCGGATGCGGGTGTGTATGCACGGTTGACAGAGACAGAGGCAGAGGATTCTCATTAGGGTTGTTGACTGTTGACTTTTGCTAAACCCTAATGAGAATAAGAAATATGATTAATTATAATATTAATTAAGTATTATTGTGCCATGGTTGGGTTGAAAGGTTGACTTTGTTGACTTGTTCACTTAGTTGACCGGTTGACTAGGTTGGACTTGTTGACCATCATCATGACAATGGCTATCATTTCTTGGCATTGACCTTGGCTTGCTTGTTTGTTCACAAATTGCATTTAATGCATGAAATGATATTGCCATTTGATATGATAACAACCATCTGATAATACTCAATTATTGTTATGAGTTATGATTATTTTGGATTATGAGAGCAAGGGTGAGAAAAGTCTTGCTCATTCTATCATTCTCATTCTCTCTCATCTTCAAGCTCTCCCTCTTCCTTTTCCTCTTGCTCTCTCTCTAGTTCATGGTTCTATTGTCTCATGTGTTGAGAAGAAAGAACCATAGAGATAAAACCCAAAACACTTCTCTACTCATCCTAGTATACAAGGTCTAGCAAACCAAGTCTTCTAGTTTCCTCAAGATTGAGGTTGGAGCCAAAGGGGGAAGCTTTCAGGTGGATCCATCTTTGGCACAAGGAGACGACGAGGAGAGAACCATCCGACCACGACAAGGAGTCGAAGAGAAGGAGTTCAAGTTAAGGTATAACCCCCTAACCGAGTAGGTAAAACTCCTAGTTAGGTTGTTAGATAGTTGTTTAATAAAGATCCGTATTTTGAGTCTATGTTTACCCCCAAAAGAAAAATCGTTTTCATCTTTTCCGCAACCCCAAAGAACCGGGGATGGGTAACGTGGACTTACAATTCATAACCGAATACCGCTATGCAAAACAAAAGAAGACGTCCTTGTAATAACAGCATTTTAAAATTGTTCCAAAAACATCGAATAGGTCTGTTTTCCTTGCATTGATCTGAGTCAATGCAGTCCCATCAATTAATCACACCACAAAAGAACGAAAATATGATGTACGTATTTGCCATTCGCATTCGCCACTGGGTCCCGTCATCACCCGTTAGGTTACTTAACTAATGACAGAGCGGGGACTGGACTAGCGCGGGTGAAAAACATATACAAAATCTACTATTATACATATAACCATATATAATAATCGCTCCAGGCGTGATAAATGCAACATCACAGATAAGTAATAAGCATCAAAGATCAATACAGATAATCTGAGAGCCCCGGGTTTCCTTTGAGCCGCAAGTGAAACCCGACATTCCCCTGGTCGTGTGGATAGCCTGTGCAATGAAAACCTAGACCCCTTTGAGTGCTGCAAGTTACCCGCCAAAACCAGAAGCGAGGCAGCCCCCTTCAGCAAAGAGAATGTGCCACCAAGCACTTCACGGAATCTGGTAACTTGAGCACCCCACCTTAGGTCAACCTGTAACCCCTACGAGTGCGGTGAATAGCCCGCCAATTCTAGAGTGAGGCCCCCTCCGTCTCAACGCCATGAGATGCGTGCCCGTTGCCTTCTAGAACCCGACTATCCGTGCACTCCACCGCGGGGTAATCGTAGTACAGAAAAGAAAAATATTTACAACGGTGACATCGACCTCAACCCGGTCGTGCCCCAAACAAATAATATACAAACAGGCAGTGACGGCAGTCCAGATATCGGACGCTCGCTGTCACGGCCCGAAAGTACGGAACGTGACCGGCACTTAGATTACGAAGCGTCTAGTGGTGCCACGTAACCTAAGTAAGCCGAAGCCCAGAAATCCAAACCATAAAAGAAGAAGAAGAAGAAAAAGAAAACAAGTTTAAAAGCATCAGCAAATTTTCTCAAAAATTTCGGCAGAGTCTCCTCTATAATAACTGGCCCCCAAACGGGTACAACAAGTATAATATACATAAACAATAAAAAGCATCCCCAAACGGGAGCTAGCATCAACGCCAACAGGCGGAAACAACTACAACAAGCACAATAATATACAACGCCAAAGCGCGAGGCTCAAAACTCAAAGAAAACAAAACCACCAAATCAGAATAATACATGCGCGACTCTAAGGTCAAAATAAAAGACTGGTCTAATAAACTTATCAAGTAATACAAGTATGGTTGATGGAGCTTACTAGATACAAATGAAAGAATTAAAGTACAATGGTGGTTCAGATACAAGTGAAGCAACCTACTGTGCAAATCACCCTGAAAGATTAGATGTGCCAGCAAGCTGCCTGGGAAACCTGTACATCGAACCTGTAATAAAATTTGGCAGAACGGGGGTGAGTTGCCAACTCGTGAGTAGAAGACATCTACGAAAAGAAATCGAATGCACGACGCTATCCTAGGTCATAATAATACACTACTAAGTCCCAATCATCTATTAATAGCAGGGTAATACTACGTGTAAGTGCTGATACTCTGTGCTCGTGTCAGTGCCTCATATAGTACTATGTCATATGAATGGATATGCATGCACCATGAATATAAAACAATCAATCCTGAAATCCAGATATATCTGTATAAGAAATCTTTAACTGTTATCATAGTAAAATGTGTATAGGAATCTGAAATCTCAATAATGAAATCCATGGAAATCCGTGTCAAGCATCGACACAAACATGTAAATCTCAAGTCTGATAGTCTCAATACCTCGGGCTCCGTCAGTCCGGATCGACCCATATCACTAAATCTCACGACAACGGTCGGTATCCTCTGGATATCCGCCGCGCCAGACATCACCGGTAGGTAGCCTTCCCCTGCCAGGCTCATCGTCTACAACTCGATCTTCTTGCCCCGGGGTACCATACCGGGCCCACCATGTACCCGAGACGGTTCATCCACTCCTCAAATCGGGTCTCGAAATCCAACAGAAAACATGAAATCTCATGGTGGACGACACATACATCATGAGAAAACCGAATCTTATTTTAAAAAGAGGGGAGGAGAGAGAGAGAAGTTTTTTTTTATATATTCTTGCGGTTTTCCCCAAAAATCCAGAAATCTCATTGAAACCCAAATCTCAAAATCATGAGTAAGTATATGATAAGTGTCGGCATATGCCCATAATACTGCATGATAACAAGAAAACATGAATGCATGAATGTCTAAGTAATAATTATCATGTCTATACTAACATCAGAGAGTAATCACAATATTATATCGGTCAAGTTGTTAACTGGTTCTATCAATAAAAGATAATATAATCTAAAGTGTACGTGACATAGAAATTACCGATGATGATGTGTGTGAGCCGTCAAAAAAGTGTGCGTGGAATATGCGCATTATCGGTAATGGTGCTAGTGTCCTAACAGGTAAGGTTTATACTGATTATAGCAACATATGTAAGAACATGAGTCATTATGATTCCAGTGTGAAAGTAAAGACGGATGTGTGTTATCTACTCATTTGATATGCCATTACCACTACCATTATATGACTCGAACCTAACCTAGTGTCCATCTAACCTCCTAAGGAACAAAACCTAAGAAACTAGTCAATAAGAAATAAGAGTCTACCTAAGGTCTGAATCAATATCTCTAATAGTCAGCGATCCGACCTCAATAGCGTCACGTACGTAGTACGGCTTCCTCGAATCAAGAGTGCGGATCAATCATCATATTTATGCCTCGTACGGTAAAATCCATCGTACGGCATCCCAATATCAGGGTACGGGTCAAGTATCTCCTAGGTGTCTCATCATTAGTATAATGTCATCATCAACACATCTCATGGTCAAGGTGCTAAACTGTGATCGCATACATCAATCATATATCATTGGCATCATAATAAGCATCATTAGTTTATCCTCAGAAATATCATGTCATATGTATCATATCGTCCTCAAGTCACACCTCTATGATATCGACATCCGGTCACACCTATATGATGTCGTAATCAAGTCATACATATCCCATAACGTGATCAATCACAAGTTACAGTCCGGGTACTATTTTAGAGTCCCATGTACCTCAATATCATCACCACCCATTATAATTTAAGTATACATGTTCATTATCTCATTCTCTAATGACCCGCTAACACTTAATACGACTGTATAGCCAAGAATCACGGCATCAAGCCCAATTACACTGTTTCATCATACCTCGGATATCATATCACATCAATGTATCCTATATACGTGTTGTATATATATATATACCTATACCTCGTCCTATATATATATATATATACACATGCACGTATACACCATGCCGAGTTTCAGTGTGTGCGTGTGTTTGTTTCTACCTGAAACCTACGAACCTCTTCCAAGGTATTCATCTTCTGGTATGGTTTTCCTAAATCAGTCTAGTCCAGCCTAGGGTCCTACTCATTAAGAATCTAGGGTCACATCTGGTTTCCTAATGTCAATAAGTACTATTCCTATTCTACATTGCGGGGGTGCTAAACGCCATCCACCCGACTTCCTCCCGTAGATATACATCTACTCACCTGGTCCATGTCTGCCGAAGACGGTGTCGCCATCCTCCTCTTCATCGCCCGCAGTCCACGTGTGGGGTACCTAAACGCAAACATATAAATAGCATCGTAAACTGAATCACATACAAAAGTCAATACGACGAAAGGAATAAGCATAGGTTAAAACCTATGTCCCGTCCACGCAAAAGAACCAAATATCGCTCGATATCGGCGTACAAACTCCGATGGATCGAGATAAACATCAACAAATAACTCGTAGTTTTAAAACACGTTACTTATATTATAAAACATGATTAAATCCATCGAAACCCTAAAATCCATCAAACCGTCCAATTTTGTAAAAACCGAAAATGCCAATTTACCGTTTTTCATCAAAACTTGACATTTAGATGGAACCAATGGTTATAAAACTTATTAAATAACATAACTAGACTATAAAAACCATTACTACATTTTTATTACACAAATTTGTATTAATTTGAAATTTCTAGATTGCAGCCTTTAAAAATTTTCAACATTTTTCAAGAAAAATACCACAATTCCACCACAAAACATGATTTTGCATGAATTAATGTACTAAACTACAATTCATGATGATAATGATATGATGAAACCATAATTATATTTTTAATCTCATTTATTTTGGAATTTCCCAAAATCTAGTTTACAAAAATAGCCTTTTATTAGTATTTTTCCAATTATCACAAGAAACTAATGATCAAACTAAGTTTTTCTTTCCATTAACATGCTAAGATTCTCACTAAAACTAAAATCTAATGATAACAATCTTAATTGGAATTTTATTTTATCCACAAATACATTTTATAAAAACTAGTTAGCTAAATAACATTATTAAATCAATTTGAATACACAAATTATTATATAATAACAATGCAAGATTTTTCCACTTCTAAAAATGGTAGACTTGTTATTATAACCCTAATTAATTAATAAAAATCATAACTTGAATTTACAAACCCTAACTTAAATTTTAAAAATTGAACATAGAATTAATCTAATAAAACTAATTATGCTTTAAAAGAAACATCTAATGGAAATAAAACAAAAGAGATAGATTTATACCTTCATAACCTCAAGTCCAAACATGAAAATGAGCCTAAAAAATGCATGCTTTCCATCTCCAAAATCCATGTAAAAATGAGCAAGGAATAAAGGGTATGAAATAAATATGATTTTGTGGAATTTTAATTGAATTTTTGAAGTATTTTTGATGAATTTTGAATAAAAATGAAGTGGGAAATGGGGGGGCTGCCATGGGGTTGTTGAGGCCGGCCACAATTAGGAGAAGGGGGTGGATAATGAGAAAAGTGAAGAAAGATGTAGAAAGTTCCACCAAAATATCATATCATTATGACTTTTCATGCTTTTATTAAATTTTCTTTTAATTCTTTACTATAGCAACTCAAGAAAACTCTAGAAAATTGGAAAAATTTGCAAATGAATTTTACATGATACTCACTAAATTATTATATGTCATGGCTCACTTTTACAAATTAAAACCATTCAAATTTGTAATTTACACTAATTTAGTGTAAAAATAAAGCTTATGTTAATATTTAAAATAATTAGTTTAGGAAAAATATTTAATTAAACTAAAAATTTATAAGTGGCTAAATAAACACCATTTACTAGTAATTACATAATTAAAATAGGTATTTTTGAAATTATAATGAAAAACAATCACGGTTAGGTTTTACGAAAAATACATTTTACTTTGCCGAAAATCATAAAATTCACTTAAACAATTTTATTCATTTAATTATTTATTTAATTATTTTTAAAACATTACAATCTTCCCCCATTTAAGAAATTCGGTCCCCGAATTTAAATTAAAACTTCCCTTCCAAATACTAAAACATTTAACAAAACACACAAATCGTCGGGGCTCCGAAATCATCAATACATAACAAAAATCAACTCCGTCAAGCATAACGCAATCATCGGAGTTATGGCAAGAATAAAATATCAAAACGCAACATGAAAACCAACATAATATACATCAATCTACAACTTATATATATAGTGCGCATCATAGTAAACCGTCCAAATATCTGGATAAAGAAATATGCAAAAACCCCTTTTGAAAATCGCCGTGCAATGCACGTGTCACGACATAAGAGGCGGACGTTTATTTTTTTTTTTTAAAAAATAGCTATATATATATATATTTTATTTAATATACACGTCCCGCCTGGTTACTAAATCAAATAGTAATGATTATAAAAAAAACACACTGCTCAAACTGAAATCAATCCCAATCACATCAATAAAATATCATGTGCGTCCGGTGCGCACTGAAATCGAAACCAAATACAGATACCACGACTACACCCAAAAACAAAATTTAGTGCAACAGGAGTGCACCAAAAATATCTGTCAAGTGCAACGGGCATGCACGACTCAATATCAGGTGCATCTAATCTGCACAAAACCCCGATTTAGTGCATCTGGTGTGCACAAAATCGCATCAAGTATGCCAAGTATGCGCAAGAATCCTAATCAGGTGCACATGGTGCACGGAAACATACATTAATTATCAAAATCGAAATCACATTACAAATGCAAGAAAACTAGGTCGAAACATATATCAAAATCATGTGTAACCCATATGCACGAAATCAAATCAAAAATCTCAAAATATATAAAACCAAATCAAGTGTACTGGGTGTATACTAAACAACATCAATACAACAGATATATAAAACACAAATAGAATATAATGAAGGTACACATAAGAAATACCAATCGTAGAACAAAATCCTCAAAATACCAAAATCCAATAACAGAAATATGAAATTCAAATCACCAAATCACAATCGTAAACACTATCGTCAATGTGCGCCTCTTTCCTCGGATGTCGGCTGCTTCAAACTCGTCTCTTCGTAGCTGTGCTGACTGCGCTACTAATGGCAATACTCATATCTAGAGTCTCCCAAGTAGTCGATCCCTTCACTTGATAACCGGACTACTTTAAACTTTTCGATCGATCCATCAAAATCCCATAATTCCCCGAGAGCTCAACACTCAAGTACAGCTTAAAAATATCCGGTACATACCCCAGCATCGATGATCCAGCCATAGAAGGGCAAACCCAAGCCTCACTAATGGCACCGCGGAACTGCCGTAAACCCTAAGGTTCAAGGGCGTTCTCGTGGTCATTATGTCGAGTTAGGGTTTCATTCTTCTAGAGGGTCCATCGAAATACCAGCATGTTCTTCCGAATACTTTGAACTTGGGAAAATGGTTTTCTGATAATCGTTCGAACCCTTTAACTTCATCCGGACGGCATGTGAATACCCATCGTCCGCACGCTAAACAATGCTTCAATCCACAAGAATAACCAATACTCTAAGGGTTATCGCATTCGAGCCGCAGCTCCCTCTGCCAGTGCGCCCGTGGTAACAGAATCACCCTCCGACATCGACGAAGATAGATCAAAGGAACGAATGAAATACGGTGCAAACAATGTACATCCTAGGGCTCCTTAAGCAGAGTAGCGTATTGTACGTATGCCGCGGACCATACCCACGGTACGTTACTCTACCTAAATCGCCTACTCCATCAACCAAAGGTCACCTAGACTTATACAAGGTTAAACCTAGCGCTCTGATACCAATTTTGTCACGGCCCGAAAGTACGGAACGTGACCGGCACTTAGATTACGAAGCGTCTAGAGGCGCCACGTAACCTAAGTAAGCCGAAGCCCAGAAATCAAAACCATAAAAGAAGAAGAAGAAGAAAAAGAAAACAAGTTTAAAAGCATCAGCAAATTTTCTCAAAAATTTCGGCAGAGACTCCTCTATAATAACTGGCCCCCAAACGGGTACAACAAGTATAATATACATAAACAATAAAAAGCATCCCGAAACGGGAGCTAGCATCAACGCCAACAGGCGGAAACAACCACAACAAGCACAATAATATACAACGCCAAAGGGCGAGGCTCAAAACTCAAAGAAAACAAAACCACCAAATCAGAATAATACATGCGCGATTCTAAGGTCAAAATAAAAGACTGGTCCAATAAACTTATCAAGTAATACAAGTATGGTTGATGGAGCTTACTAGATACAAATGAAAGAATTAAAGTACAATGGTGGTTCGGATACAAGTGAACCAACCTACCGTGCAAATCACCCTGAAAGAATAGATGTGCCAGCAAGCTGCCAGGGAAGCCTGTACATCGAACCTGTAATAAAATTTGGCACAACGGGGGTGAGTTATATCAAAATCATGTGTAACCCATATGCACGAAATCAAATCAAAAATCTCAAAATATATAAAACCAAATCAAGTGTACTGGGTGTATACTAAACAACATCAATACAACAGATATATAAAACACAAATAGAATATAATGAAGGTACACATAAGAAATACCAATCGTATAACAAAATCCTCAAAATACCAAAATCCAATAACAGAAATATGAAATTCAAATCACCAAATCACAATCGTAAACACTATCGTCAATGTGCGCCTCTTTCCTCGGATGTCGGCCGCTTCAAACTCGTCTCTTCGTAGCTGTGCTGACGGCGCTACTAACGGCAATACTCATATCTAGAGTCTCCCACGTAGTCGACCCCTTCACTTGATATCCGGACCACTTTAAACTTTTCGATCGATCCATAAAAATCCCATAATTCCTCGAGAGCTCAACACTCAAGTACAGCTTAAAAATATCCGGTACATACCCCAGCATCGATGATCCAGCCATAGAAGGGCAAACCCAAGCCTCACTAATGGCACCGCGGAACTGCCGTAAACCCTAAGGTTCAAGGGCGTTCTCGTGGTCATTATGTCGAGTTAGGGTTTCATACTTCGAGAGGGTCCATCAAAATACCTGCATGTTCTTCCGAATACTTTAAACTTGGGAAAATGGTTTTCTGATAATCGTTCGAACCCTTTAACTTCATCCGGACGGCATGTGAATACCCTTCGTCCGCACGCTAAACAATGCTTCAATCCTTAAGAATAACCAATACTCTAAGGGTTATCGCATTCGAGCCGCAGCTCCCTCTGCCAGTGCGCCCGTGGTAACAGAATCACCCGCCGACATCGACGAAGATAGATCAAAGGAACGAATGAAATACGGTGCAAACAATGTACATCCTAGGGCTCCTTAAGCAGAGTAGCGTATCGTAAGTATGCCGCGGACCATACCCACGGTACGTTACTCTACCTAAATCGCCTACTCCATCAACCAAGGGTCACCTAGACTTATACAAGGATAAACCTAGCGCTTTGATACCAACTTTGTCACGACCCGAAAGTACGGAACGTGACCGGCACTTAGATTACGAAGCGTCTAGAGGCGCCACGTAACCTAAGTAAGCCGAAGCCCAGAAATCTAAGCCATAAAAGAAGAAGAAGAAGAAGAAAAAGAAAACAAGTTTAAAAGCATCAGCAAATTTTATCAAAAATTTCGGCAGAGTCTCCTCTATAATAACTGGCCCCCAAACGGGTACAACAAGTATAATATACATAAAAAATAAAAAGCATCCCCAAATGGGAGCTAGCATCAACGCCAACAGGCAGAAACAACCACAACAAGTACAATAATATACAACGCCAAAGGACGAGGCTCAAAACTCAAAGAAAACAAAACCACCAAATCAGAATAATACATGCGCGACTCTAAGGTCAAAATAAAAGACTGGTCCAATAAACTTATCAAGTAATACAAGTATGGTTGATGGAGCTTACTAGATACAAATGAAAGAATTAAAGTACAATGGTGGTTCGGATACAAGTGAACCAACCTACCGTGCAAATCACCCTGAAAGAATAGATGTGCCAGCAAGCTGCCAGGGAAACCTGTACATCGAACCTGTAATAAAATTTGGCACAACGGGGGTGAGTTGCCAACTCGTGAGTAGAAGACATCTACGAAAAGAAATCGAATGCACGACGCTATCCTAGGTCATAATAATACACTACTAAGTCCCAATCATCTAGTAATAGCAGGGTAATACTACGTGTAAGTGCAGATACTCCGTGCTCGTGTCAGTGCCTCATATAGTACTATGTCATATGAATGGATATGCATGCACCATGAATATAAAACAATCAATCCTGAAATCCAGATATATCTGTATAAGAAATCTTTAACTGTTATCATAGTAAAATGTGTATAGGAATCTGAAATCTCAATAATGAAATCCATGGAAATCCGTGTCAAGCATCGACACAAACATGTAAATCTCAAGTCTCATAGTCTCAATACCTCGGGCTCCGTCAGTCCGTATCGGCCCATATCACTAAATCTCAAGACAACGGTCGGTATCCTCCGGATATCCGCCGCGCCAGACATCACCGGTAGGTAGCCTTCCCCTGCCAGGCTCATCGTCTACAACTCGATCTTCTTGCCCCGGGGTACCATACCGGGCCCACCATGTACCCGAGACGGTTCATCCACTCCTTGAATCGGGTCTCGAAATCCAACAGAAAACATGAAATCTCATGGTGGACGACACATACATCATGAGAAAACCGCATCTTATTTTAAAAAGAGAGGAGGAGAGAGATAGAAGTTTTTTATATATTCTTGCGGTTTTCCCCAAAAATCCAGAAATCTCATAGAAACCCAAATCTCAAAATCATGAGTAAGTATATGATAAGTGTCGGCATATGCCCATAATACTGCATGATAACATGAAAACATGGATGCATGAATGTCAAAGTAATAATTATCATGTCTATACTAACATCAGAGAGTAATCACAATATTATATCGGTCAAGTTCTTAACTGATTCTATCAATAAAAGATAATATAATCTAAAGTGTATGTGACATAGCAATTACCGATGATGATGTGTGTGAGCCGGCAAATAAGTGTGCGTGGAATAAGCGCATCATCGGTAATGGTGCTAGTGTCCTACCAGGTAAGGTTTATACTGATTATAGCAACATATGTAAGAACATGCGTCATTATGATTCTAGTGTGAAAGTAAAGACGGATGTTTGTTATCTACTCATTTGATATGCCATTACCACTACCACTATATGACTCGAACCTAACCTAGTGTCCATCTAACCTCCTAAGGAACAAAACCTAAGAAACTAGTCAATAAGAAACAAGAGTCTACCTAAGGTCTGAATCAATATCTCTAATAGTCGGCGATCCGTCCTCAATAGCGTTACGTACGTAATACGGCTTCCTCGAATCAAGAGTGCGGATCAATCATCATATTTATGCCTCGTAAGGTAAAATCCATCGTACGGCATCCCAATATCAGGGTACGGGTCAAGTATCTCCTAGGTGTCTCATCATTAGTATAATGTCATCATCAACACATCTCATGATCAAGGTGCTAAACTGTGATCGCATACATCAATCATATATCATTGGCATCATAATAAGCATCATTAGTTTATCCTCAGAAATATGATGTCATATGTATCATATCGTCCTCAAGTCACACCTCTATGATATCGACATCAGGTCACATCTATATGATGTCGTAATCAAGTCATACATATCCCATATCGTGATCAATCACAAGTTACAGTCCGTGTACTATTTTAGAGTCCCATGTACCTCAATATCATCACCACCCATTATAATTTAAGTATACATGTTCATTATCTCATTCTCTAATGATCCGCTAACACTTAATACGACTGTATAGCCAAGAATCACGGCATCAAGCCCAGTTACACTGTTTCATCATACCTCGGATATCATATCACATCAATGTATCCTATATACGTGTTTTATATATATATATATATATACCTATACCTCGTCCTATATATATATATATATATACATATGCACGTATACACCATGCCGAGTTTCAGTGTGTGCGTGTGTGTGTTTCTACCTGAAACCTACGAACCTCTTCCAAGGTATTCATCTTCTGGTATGGTTTTCCTAAATCAATCTAGTCCAGCCTAGGGTCATTACTAGGGTCCTACTCATTAAGAATCTAGGGTCACATCTGGTTTCCTAATGTCAATAAGTACTATTCCTATTCTACGTTGCGGGGGTGCTAAACGCCATCCACCCGACTTCCCCCCGTAGATATACATATACTCACCTAGTCCATGTCTGCCGAAGACGGTGTCGACATCCTCCTCTTCATCGCCCGCAGTCTACGTGAGGGGTACCTAAACGCAAACATATAAATAGCATCGTAAACTGAATCAAATACAAAAATCAAAACGACGCAAGGAACAATCATAGGTTAAAACCTATGTCCCGTCCACGCAAAAGAACCAAATATCGCTCGATATCGGCGTACAAACTCCGATGGATCGAGATAAACATCAACAAATAACTCGTAGTTTTAAAACACATTACTTATATTATAAAACATGATTAAATCCATCGAAACCCTAAAATCCATCAAACCGTCCAATTTCGTAAAAACCGAAATTGCCAATTTACCGTTTTTCATCAAAACTTGACATTTAGATGAAACCAATGGTTATAAAACTCATTAAATAGCATAAATAGACTATACAAACCATTACTACATTTTTATTACACAAATTTGTATTAATTTGAAATTTCTAGTTTGCAACCTTTAACAATTTTCAACATTTTTCAAGAAAAATACCACAATTCCACCACAAAACATGATGTTGCATGAATTAATGTACTAAACTACAATTCATGATGATAATGATATGATGAAACCATAATTATATTTTTAATCTCATTTATTTAGGAATTTCCCAAAATCTAGTATACAAAAATAGCCTTTTATTAGTATTTTTCCAATTATCACAAGAAACTAATGATCAGACTAAGTTTTTCTTTCCATTAACATGCTAAGATTCTCACTAAAACTACAATCTAATGATAACAACCTTAATTGGAATTTTATTTTATCCACAAATACATTTTATAAAAACTAGTTAGCTAAATAACCTTATTAAATCAATTTGAATACACAAATTATTATATAATAACCATGCAAGATTTTTCCACTTCTAAAAATGGTAGACTAGTTATTATAATCCTAATTAATTAATAAAAATCATAACTTGAATTTACAAATCCTAACATAAATTTTAAAAATTGAACATAGAATTAATCTAATAAAACTAATTATGCTTTAAAAGAAATATCTAATGGAAATAAAACAAAAGGGATAGATTACCTTCACAACATCAAGTCCAAACATGAAAATGAGCCTCAAAAGTGCATGCTTTCCATCTCCAAAATCCATGTAAAAATGAGCATGGAATAAAGGGTATGAAATAAATTTGATTTTGTGGAATTTTAATTGAATTTTTTAAGTATTTTTGATGAATTTTGAATAAAAATGAAGTGGGAAATGGGGGGGGGGCTGCCATGGGGTTGTTGAGGGCGCCCACAATTAGGAGAAGGGGGTCGAGAATGAGAAAAGTGAAGAAAGATGTAGAAAGTTCCACCAAAATATCATATCATTATGTCTTTTCATGCTTTTATTAAATTTTCTTTTAATTCTTTACTATAGCAACTCAAGAAAACTCTAGAAAATTGGAAAAATTTGTAAATGAATTTTACATGATACTCACTAAATTATAATATGTCATGGGTCACTTTTACAAATTAAAACCATTCAAATTTGTAATTTACACTAATTTAGTGTAAAAATAAAGCTTATGTTAATATTTAAAATAATTAGTTTAGGAAAAATATTTAATTAAACTAAAAATTTATAAGTGGCTAATTAAACACCATTTACTAGTAATTACATAATTAAAATAGGTATTTTTGAAATTATAATGAAAAACAATCACGGTTAGGTTTTACGAAAAATACATTTTACTTTGCCGAAAATCATAAAATTCACTTAAACAATTTTATTCATTTAATTATTTATTTAATTATTTTTAAAACATTACACTCGCCCCGCAATATCAAATGTACAAATAAAACTAAACTGTACTACCATTGCATCCAAGCTATCCACCACGACGAATCCGCAACAATACAGCACAACACAGAATATCAACGTGAATGTCACGTTCGCAAACCCGTCAAAAAGAACTATAGCAATTAGACAAGTTGTACCGCTCGAATGACATTCACGGTCACAGATAGAAATGTATGTACTGTAAAACTTTAAACAATGTTAGAAATATCGACTTCAAAATAACCTCGAATTGCCCCAAACAACTAGATAAATCCATATCAAAACTGAGCTAAACTAGCAATACCAGTGAACCAATATTTCAGAGACTAAATTCCATTGGGGTGAAGAAAAAGTGAAGCAAAAGAAATTGCTAGTGAGGAAAAAAAATGATGGCTGTAGATTTTTAAAGCAACACAAAAAAAAAATTGTTCTCTGTGGTTTCCTTTTTTGTTCTTTGCAACAAAAAAAAATTTACCCTGCACACAAAATTTTAACGGCCACTAATTTCCTCACCAAAATATCATTGGTATTGTTTCGGGGTTATTTCGGTTTCGATATTTTAATATCGTCTAAACAACTAGTATGCGGTTAATGGGTTGGCTTTGATACCATGTAGGGCTACGCTAGCGCTCCGGCCATCAACCCGTAACCAAACGCGGAACAAAAACTTTTTAAAAGTCGGCGCTAACGGAACCCGATTCCCGGATCGAACCATTAACCCTATACTAGTAAACTGTAAAGTGAGTTTAAGAGATTATACCGATCGATCCATGGCCTTCGTTCTTCAATCTCTGTCCAAGATTCTCGCGGCTGCCCCGGACAAGTTCGCTCTCCGATCTCCCTTGCCGAAGAAGATCCACGTCGAGGGTTCTTTATACGGGCTCCCGCTTCAAACCGAAGCAACTCGGGTATCCAGTTTGCTAGCCTAGATACCCAAAGTGAATTAGAGATAGTGTGTGAATACTTTGTCTTAAAGCACCCAAGGATTTAGATGGAGTTGAATTGAAGTCGCCAAGTATAGAAAATGTGAGCACATGAAGAATTTCTTGTGAGGGAAAAGAAAACGGTCTCGGCCAAAGAGAAAAACCGTTCTCTGTTCCATATAGAAGTAGTGAGGTATATGTGATTAAATTAATAGTGAGCAACAAAAGAAATTGATCTTCACAACAAAAAAAAACCCAGCCACCCACTACACAAAATATCAACAAATATCTTACACTCAACAAAAACAATTAATGCATGAGATGAGTCACAAATAAGCCCATGCCCAAATGACCCATCACTGCTCCCACGAAATTGGTAGCTAAGAATTGCCAGCACATCAAATTGGCCAAAATTCCACGATCACACTTCTCACTAAAAATTAAACATTAAACTAAATGTTTAAACGAAAAGGAGAATGGCAACTCCAAATGTAAACTCGTAACGAATTACAAAAATACCCCTCATTCGTATATACATACCTGCATCCGTATTCCGACTGAATACGAATGCAACGAGACGAAAATAATCCAACAATATAATACTAGGATCCGGCTTAAACAAAAGCCCACTAGTATTATCCGTCCGATCATGATCCGTGCACAAATGCACGAATATGATCGAACCCTGCCATAAAACCATACGGCCTCTACAACGTTTCGCCCGAATCAGGGAAACCCTCTATGTGGGACTCTAAAGACTCGTCAATACGCTGGCAGTGGGTTTAACTGTTAGGTCCACGTTACCCACCCTGGTTCTTTCGGGGAGGCGGAATAGGTAAGAATCAAAATTTTCTTCACTAGGTAACATGGACCATCCATGAAGGATCTTTGCTAAACAAAACTAACAAATAAACTACAAGTTTTAGCTACTATGTAGAATGGTTATACCTAGGTCTTGAACTCATTCTCTTCTTTTGTGCTTCTCCACCTTGCTTGCTTCTTGTAGTGGTTTTAATGGCTCCTCCTCGTCGTCTCCTCTTTGCCGAAGATAGAAACACCTGAGGGCCTCGAACTTTAGCTCCTACCTCAACCTAGGGGTAACTAAGGAGCTTGGTTTGCTAAACCAAGAACCCTAGAATGAGTAGAGAGGAGTTATGGTGGTTTTGTCTCAAAAGTTTATGATTTCCAACTCATGGAACACTTAAACTTTGAGAGAGGAAGAGGGAGTGCTTTCTTTCAAGAGAGAGAAAGAATATGATAGAATGAGCTCTCATCTTGCAACCATGCTTACATATTTGGAATAATGATAATAATAATAATAATTAAGAATTGTGATGGTTAGTTTATGAATGACCATTATCATTACATTCATTTAATGCTTTTTGCAAAGAACAAGAAGCGTCTTTGAAATGAAATGATGATGGTCAACAAGTCCACAATGGTCAACCGGTCAACAAAGTCAACAAGTAAACAAAAGTCAAATTGTCAACAACCCTAACCATAGCACAATTATCCTTAATTAATATTATTAACCATATTCCTCATTCTCATTAGGGTTTGGAAAAAGTCAATGGTCAACAACCCTAATGAGAATCCTCTGCCTCAGCCTCTGTCAACTGTGCATACACACCCGCATCCGTGTTCCGAGGAACACGAATACAATGAGATAAATCCAATCCCAAAACATATATTAGGATCTGGCTTAAACCAAAGCCCGCTAGTAATAACTGCCTGGACACCAAACGTGCACAAGTGCGCGGATGTGAACGAACCCTGTCGCAAAACCATGCGACCTCTACTCTGTATTGCCCAAAGGCGAATAACCCTCTTTGTGGGACTCTAAAGGCTCGACACTACGCTGGCAGTGGGTTTAACCACAGGCCGCAAGCAGTACTAGCTGTTCGTAACGGTCCCCAGGTAGATGCAAATAAGAAGACTGATGAGGTGAACCCATCCGAACTCCTACTGAGCCTGAATGTTGTAGGGTTCCTTGGCACACACATGAGGTTCCACAACAGATCAAACATGCCAAAATCAAATTTTTCTATGCGCCAAAGAACCCTAATAGTAGATCGTTACTAGAGGTAAAGGCGAAACAAGCAAGTAAACAACTTTATTGCTAAATGAAAGAGACTACAACATTTATAGATCCGGTCCTCCACTTCTCTAGCTCCGTGTTGACGTCCCTCCGCTGCGATCATCGGAATCCCGGACCCTAGCGTCGATTTCATCGGAGAAATGGGAGGGCTAGGTAGTTGACTTCGATGCCGAAGATGATCTACGTCGAGGCGACTCAAACTCAAGCTCCACCTTCACTAGGTCATGAAACTTGTGAAGATAACACACTCTACTACATGGCAAGTGGTAGAGGATGAAGAAATAGGAAGTGGGTTCACTTTGGATTTGGATTTCTCACTTGGAATCATCACTTGGAAATTTCTAGCAATGGTTTCTTCTCTTCATGAAGAAGAAGAAGAAGAAAGAAAAGAAAGCGAATTATGAATAATAGAAATTCGAGTGATGGTTATCATTTTAGCAACCATGGGTGAGTGTAACTAGTGTAGAGACTAAACTAGGGTTTAGGTGAATGGTTAGGTCAAGGAAAGAAACAAAAATGGTTAAAGCTTCTTGAAACTTCAAGGAAAAAACAAAAGAAGCAACCATTTCTTTTCTTGCTAAAATGAATAAATAAATAAAACAAAGAAAACAAAACCCTAACCATTCACTTAAACATGGTTTAAACTAAACATACACCCAAGTTTGCATGTATCATCAAACATGATACAATCTAGTGCACAAAACTATATCATATATACAATGTGCACATCAAGTGAGAAAATCCATTTTCAAGTGAACAAATACTAGTTAATGTAAAGTAATATATCAAATATATAATTATACATTAAATCATTAAATCAACACTTGATATAATGATCCGGTCATATCGCATATGACCGACTAGTATCCAATGTATCGACTTATCGAATCAATCCTCAATTCGATAACTAGGTTATATCGCATACAACCAATCGATACATTCATCGCGAGAATAGAATACGGTATCACATACACGCATTAGTCTCGGTCCCGCACATATCTCATATGCGCTCCCATTTCGTTTCGCTTGAGCCAGGAAACCTCTGTGTAGGACTATAAAGACTCGTAAATACGCCGGCAGCAGATGATGATCATATCAAGCACCCACAAGCTACAAGCGGTCTGCTAAACATAACGGCCACCCGAGTATTGAGCGATCAGAAGATCGACAAGCAAGCCAACTCACACTCCTGTGAATCCAACCAGCAACACTTACCGTACAGTCCGGTTTGTTCGTCTGATATGTCGCATATCTCGCCTAGGGGTGGTAAACGTCAGACCCCGGTAGCTTGATAAGTCATGCCAATGTAAGGTCCATAACAAGCACGGAACTACTGATAACACTTACCAGTAAATCAGTGCAACCCTGGCCAGGGATTTGCAGTTATGGCCAGTCGAGCATAGCGCAACATCAACCCCCAATACAGGGAGGGACGAATCCCCTCCTATCGCTCAATGCCTCCATGTGAATCGGGACTGTACCCGAAAACCACCTGTTTGCATGACTCAATAGAGCCGTGGTAGGGTGGAAATCAAAGCACGGTGGGTGACACACAAGACTCTATGACGATCTCGGGTCAACAGACTAAGTTGTACCAGTGTCACCAGAGAACTGCCATCTGACGTGAGGTATAATACCATCTGGGAGTTCTCGGCGAGTCCGTTCAGTGTACCCAGTCACCACTGAGCCCCCGCATACCATCTCTGATGTCAAACACCAATGGATATGGGATCATCCATCGCCCATCACATGGGTCGAGAAGATATACGCTAGTCTACTCTGGAATATCGATGCCCCGTCTCGATATTCCCACGACTAGGAACATTGAAGGATGTACTCATTGACTACCCAGGCCCCACTAGTATGATCTGCATCAAAGTCTTGGAAGTCGAGCACACATCCTAAGGGCTTTATCAACATGTAATAGAGAGACTGCAAGTATACATATTAAGATAAAGAGCAACCAGATAGCGTACTATCATATCGAGCAAGAAAGTCCTACCTATATATGTCCCAGTATCCACTACAATATACATCCTATGTACAGTAATGGCCTATAGGGCATATATATAACTAACAATCTCCCACTTGCACTAGGGCCATCTGTAGCAGTGGTTGCAGTATCTAATACTCAACCATCCCATATAAGTCTCTCTCTGGGAAAAGGCCTTTATGAGTGGATCCGCCGTGTTGTCCTCTTAGTCTACTCTCCTAACCTCGATCACCCTGGAGATCCACTATCTCCATGATCAGGTGATGCTGCCTCAGAATTTGTCTGGGTCACTGATGGGATCAGGGTTCCTGGGCCAAAGCCACACTTCCATTGTCACACAACGGTAGGAACCTAGTTCATCTTATGAACCAATATACACCCAAACTGTCTCTTTGGTAATATCTTTGATAGCGATGTCACCAGCCTTTATCATCTAGTTTGCCACGGTATATAGCTTGGAACTCTTCCAACATACCGTCCCTCCACCAAGGGTAAAGACAATGCCTGCGACTGACATTCAGTCGTCCTTATCGACCTGGAACCTTTCTAGTGATTCTCCCCAGGATCTATTGATACAATCTTACTACAACTAATGAGAATCCTAACATCCATTTAGATCTATCTCATAGATCCAAAACCCAGGATTTAGGAGGTATCACTTTGATCCTATATGGAGAATCTATGTGACAAGAGGAGATTGACCGTGCGTAGCATAGGAAACTCTTTTCCAATCAAGAGTATGTCATCCACGTACTCTACGAGGATCACCACCTTACTCTCTACTACCGTTTTGTATATACAAGGTTCATCTACCATTTTGATGAAGTCAAACTTTTTGACTACCACATCAAAACAGACGTTCCAACTCCGCGACGCCTGCTTTATTCTTTAAAGCAACTTGCACACGTTTCCGCTGCTCCCACTGCTTATGAAGCCCTCTGGCTGTGTACTTATAGACGTTCTCTTCAAATCATTATTTAGAAAAGCAGTCATGGCACCCAACCACCAGATATCGTAGTCATGGTATGTAGCAATGGCAAGTAGGATCCGGATGGACTTAAGCTTAGGCACTGGAAAAGGTTTCATCATTATCCATGCCTGGTCGATGACGAAAACCTTTAACAAGTCAAGCTTTGAAAGTCTCAACTTTTCCATCTACACCAAGTAATCTTCTCAATATATACTTGCTCCTGATGGAGATTTAACCCTTCAGATATAGCAACCAAAGTCCATACTTTGTTGGTGTACATGGATTCCATCTTAGATCGCTAAGCATCCAGCCATTCTTACAGAGTCCCTACTCTCAATGGCCTACTCGAAACTAGTTGGGTCATCATCTTATGATGCATTCCTCGCTCCCACTGTCATCGAGAAACCGAAGTATCTCTCTGGCGGATGAGGAACCCTACCAGATCAGCGAAGAGGCTGAGGTTCGTCGGGGACTATTGAATCCTCTGGTTCAATCAAATCATTAGCTGTAGTTTGTATAGATGGAACTTTTCTAGTTCTACAGAACTGACCTTGCCTCGATCTTGTCCGGATTTTGCTTTCGACATAGGCCGGACTATCCCAAATCATAACTTACTTAAGAGATAGGCTCTTCCCATACCATATCTTATATGGAGTGGTAGGCGCTGATTTGATTCGAGCCTAGTTCAATAGGTATGCAGCTTCTCAAGTGCACAACCCCAAAACGAAATAGGTAACTTAGTAGTACTCATCATAGAGCGCACCATATCATATAGGGTGTGATTGCTCCGCCCCGATACACCGTTGTGCTGTGGTGTATTCAGAGGAATAATACTGAGAGAGAATCTCATTCTCCTATAGAATAGTCCAGGAATTCCATGCACAAGTATTCTCCTCCCTGATTTCATCATAGGACATAATACTTATACCCGGTTTTTGGTTCTATACTTCTAACTTATATTCTGTGAATATCTCAAAAACTTCGGACTTATGTTTCAACAGAAACATATGGCTGAATCTTGAGAGATCATCAGAGAGTGTAATGAAGTATAAAGAACCGGTCCTGGCATGTGTAGACAGGGGACCTTACACACATCATCATGTATCAGTCCCAAGAGTTTACTAACTCTTTCTCTGTTTCCAATAAACAGAGCTATAGTCATCTAATCTTTATGACATGACTGGCAAGTTTCATAAGATATAAATTCAAACTGATATAAATATGCATCTAAATGTAACTTCAGTCAGTCGGGTCGCATTGATATGACCTAGTCTACAATAGCTCAAGAAGGAATCGTTCATTTCTGAACTCTTCCTCTTGTGTGTGTTCTGTATAATAAGAACTGTAGTTTGATTTAGAACGTCAATGCTTTTAGATAACGTGCCTGAACCAATCAACTTTTGAAATAGGAAATGTTCAGAACATTATCCAACAATACAAAATTTTATCATTTCTTTACTAATAAAGAGACTGATATGATTTTGTATATCAGGTTCGGTATCTAATAACATTCGTTCAGAATCAATGTACTGGTAATACAGGGTGACAGTGACCAACAGACTTGGCTGCAACACTTGCCCCGTTTTCTGTCTCATGAAACTTATCACCCGTTCTCAGTTCTCTACCTTTCTGTAGCCCACGTAACGGATTACATTTGCGGGATCCTGATCCGGTATCTAATACCTAGGACGTAGAGGACACTGAGAAACAGTTCTTTATAATGAACACACCCGAAGGAGATGCATCATATGCACTTTCTTCGTTTGGGTGGCATCGGAATTCTGGTATTCCCCTATTTCCTGCTCGGTCTTATAACAATTATAAGTTGGAGCGGGACCAACGTTCCCCATCACAGTATAACAAGCGGGTTCGATCAATACATCCATATTATTATCTTGATTAAGGCGTGATATGGTCGCTACCTGGAGAGAGAGAGAAGAAAACACTCTGCGAGCGCTCTTGCAAGATTAGATTGGTTATATATTTTATCTAATCAGGATGGCTCCCACTGTTTCTATCAAATCTTCCTTCAAACCATAAAAGGAAAGACTAGCCGGGATTAATTACACTCTACAAGTTCGCCTATCTTTCAGCCAGGCCAGTGTCGGTAATTTGAGGGAGGTTCCCCGTGCTTTCGCACGGACCTAATTATAGTAAACCTCGTTTTCCCAGAGGCGTAACCCCGTTGACACCTTTCTAGACACCTACTTGATCGGCTAATTGTAAGGTGCAAAACTCTCCCAGGAGTACCAATTACTCGCAGTGGGTATCGGGATCCAACTATCATACAGAAGGTATGCAATCTCATTGCAAATTTCAACACTTGAAACTCCCGATAAAGGTTTTTACCCCTAGCACTTATGACCTTAACTATGGTCAACAAATCATAAGTACTAGTCAAGTTCTACCCGTCATTTCGTGATTAATTAGACCCACCCACATGACCTTTAACTAAGGTCAACAAAGTCACGCAACTGTCCTAACTAATCGCATCATATGCGGTGTATGAAGGCATCACTTAGCTACCGTACACTGTGCCTTGACTATGGTCAACAAACACAGCACGAATACTAAGTACTCTACTTCCTAAAATGACGGAGGGTTGCGAATGGTTTTTATGAAAACCTTTAACTCTTTGAACTTGATCTCGCTGCAGAATCAAATAGTTTTTAAATGGAGTGTTTTTTAGGCTTTTCTAGTTTTGCTAAAGGGGTCACTCCCGGTGAAGGGATCATCGGCCCTTTCCTTATCGAATAAGGTGCGGGATATTTCTTATATACCGCTGTGCAAAGCAAAAACTATAGAAGCAATCAAAAGTCAAACCGAGGGTTGTAGCATCTGCCAGTTATTGCTAAAGGAGTCACTCCCGGTGAAGGGATCTCGGTCCTTTCCCTATCGAATAAGGTGCAGGATGTTCTACAAGGAACACCACGATGCAAAGCAAGAACTGTAGCTACGTGTTTTATTTTTGAAATTCGATTCCACAACATCTTTTAGGTTTATTTTCTTTCATTAATCACATTAATGAATATCCCATCATTTAAGTCCACCTAAACATCACAGATAAATATAACGTACGCTTATGCCATCCGCATTCGCCTCGATGTCTCGTCTGCACCGTTAGGTTAGGTAACTGACGCCAGAGCGAGGCAGGGCTAGCGCAGGTGTAAAACATAAGAAAAGTCTATATAATATATCATATATACTATATACAATATCTATCTGAACATATCACATGATCACATCACAGATAACGCAGCAGAAAATATCATATGAAATATTGGATATACTAGGACGTCCGTGTTTTTAATACGAGCCAGTATAAAACACGGATTCCACGGTCGCGATGAATAGCCAATCCCACACCCCTAGACCCCTACGAGAGCGGCAAGCAACCCTACCAATTTAGGGTTAGGAGACCCGAACACGACTCCTCGAGATGGCCTCCCACTGGACCCTAGAACCCGGTTACTTGTGCTCCCCTCCTTGGGTCTATCCTAATGTGGAAAAGTAAATAATATACAAAAGGTGACATCTTCCGCAACTTGGAAGTGCCCCAATAAAAGAATATTACATAAAAGTTTTTACATGAATGAAAATGAAAAAACACTCGTCTCACATAAAAAAACCCGGCTATTCAAACACGACGATCCAATATAACATATCCAGCAACACATAACATCACATGTCATCAACGTAAGTAAATATGCGCATCCCAATTGTCGTTGACATATAGCAACGAAACCGGCGATATCACATATTACACTTACGGTCGCAGAAAAGAAAGTGTAAAACTACAACGGTTGGAATCCGCAAACTCTTTAGACATCGCATGCCTAATCAAATGAATTCCTTAGACATCGCATGCCTAACAATTATAAACCCCGCATTTTAGTCTCAATATCGAAAACACTTTTCAATCTAAAGTCGGGCAATTCAACAAGATTCCCGGCATCCTGAACGAATGCTCGTCACAAACTAGTAGACGGCCGCACCCCCGATACCGTCGACGAAGTGCACTATGGCAAAACACCGCTGCCGCGAGCACCCGAACGGATGCTCTTTGGCGACGAGGTTCTCCTACAGTCACTTGGTCGAGGCTAAGGGGTGTAGCTGTCTATTAAGTTTATCCGGCGAGTATCCGTGTACGCTACGTGATTGCGACGGACTTTTGATCGCATCAAAATTCCGTGGCAACCGATCAAGTGAGACTAAAGTGCTATGTTTATAACATTCATATCAGTTATCTCATAACTACTTGTGAATTCAAAATGTTGTATCACATTCCAGATAAATGGAAAATGTTAAACTTTTCGATCGAACATTCAAACACCCAAGTATTCCCAAACAGATCAACACATGAAATAAGTTTAAAAACATCCACTTCATGCCACAGTAGCAAAGGTCCTGCCGTAGAAGGGTCAAGCCAACGCCTCACATGTGGCACGCCGTACTGCCCCAAACCCTAAGGTTCAAAGGGCAGTTCAAGAAGGTCACATAATCGAGTTAAGGTTTGTTGTCTTCTAGAGGGTCCATCGCGTTACTTGCACTACTTAGAACGTCTTTAAATCACGGAAAAATCCAGCAGTTGGAAATTTCCCGCCTGGGGAAAAATCGGGTACCTGTCGAACTTTTCAACATGTTCTAAAATATCCGGAAAAACATAAACAAAGTTAAACAATCCGATCGAAACATCGAGTCCCCAAAACAACCCTAGAAAACTCAACACTTTAGTGGAATTAAAAAGTTCCCAGAAAAAAATAACAAGAAAGGACCTAAGAATAATTACATGAAATTTCAGGGACTAAGTCACAATTTTGGCCGCGGACCGCCGCCAAACCCTTGGTTTGGCTGCGGTTCCGCGGTCGAATTTTTGAGTTAGAGCTTCGTACTTCACATTAATTCTTAGTTTTTCCTGCTTAATTTTCTGAGAATTTTTAATTCACAAAAAACCACAGTTTGAAAAAATGTACAAAGAAGGGTTTTGATCGGGGTTTCGGGGTTCGATCGGATCTCTAACTTCGTCTACAGTTCTCCTAAAGCTCTAGCTAGGCTCTGATACCATTGTAGGGTTCCTAGGAACACACATGAGGTTCCACAACAAATCAAACATGTCAAAATCAAATTTTTCTATGCGCCAAAGAACCCTAATGCTAGATCGTAACTAGAGGTAAAGGCGAAACAAGCAAGTAAACAACTTTATTGCTAAATGAAAGAGACTACGACCTTTGTAGATCCGGTCCTCCACTTCTCTAGCTCCGTGTTGACGTCCCTCCGCTGCGATCATCGGAATCCCGGACCCTAGCGTCGATTTCATCAGAGAAATGGGCGGGCTAGGTCGTTGATTTCGATGCCGAAGATGATCTACGTCGAGGCGACTCAAACTCAAGCTCCACCTTCCCTAGGTCATGAAACTTGTGAAGATAACACACTCTACTACATGGCAAGTGGTAGAGGATGAAGAAATAGGAAGTGGGTTCACTTTGGATTTGGATTTCTCACTTGGAATCATCACTTGGAAATTTTTAGCAATGGTTTCTTCTCTTCAAGAGAAAGAAGAAGAAGAAAGAAAAGAAGGAGAATTATGAATAATAGAAATTCAAGTGATGGTTATCATTTTAGCAACCATGGGTGAGTGTAACTAGTGTAGAGACTAAACTAGGGTTTAGGTGAATGGTTAGGTTAATGAAAGAAACAAAAATGGTCAAAGCTTCTTGAAACTTCAAGGAAAAAACAAAAGAAGCAACCATTTCTTTTCTTGCTAAAATGAATAAATAAATAAAGCAAAGAAAACAAAACCCTAACCATTCACTTAAACATGGTTTAAACTAAACATACACCCAAGTTTGCATGTATCATCAAACATGATACAATTTAGTGCACAAAACTATATCATATATACAATGTGCACATCAAGTGATAAAATCCATCTTAAAGTGAACAAATACTAGTTAATGCAAAGTAATATATCAAATATATAATTATACATTAAATCATTAAATCAACACTTGATTTAATGATCCGGTCATATCGCATATGACCGACTAGTATCCAATGTATCGACTTATCGAATCAATCCTCGATTCGATAACTAGGTAATATCGATACAACCAATCGATACATTCATCGCGAGAATAGAATACGGTATCACATACACGCATTATTCTCGGTCCCGCACATATCTCATATGCGCTCCCATTTCATTTCGCTTGAGCCAGGAAACCTCTGTGAAAGACTCTAAAGACTCGTCAATACGTCGGCAGCAGATGATGATCATATCAAGCACCCACAAGCTGCAAGCGGTCTACTAAACGTAACGGCCACCCGAGTATTGAGAGATCAGAAGATCGATAAGAAAGCCCGCTCACACTCCTGTGAATCCAACCAGCAACACTTACCGTACAGTCCGGTCTGTTCGTCTGATATGTCGCATATCTCGCATAGGGGTGGTAAACGTCAGACCCCGGTAGCTCGATAAGTCATGCCAATGTAAGGTCCATAACAAGCACGGAACTACTGATAACACTTACCAGTAAATCAGTGCAACCCTGGCCAGGGATTTGCAGTTATGGCCAGTCGAGCATAGCGCAACATCAACCCCCAATACCGGGAGAGACGAATCCCCTCCTATCGCTCATTGCCTCCATGTGAATCGGGACTGTACCCAAAAACCACCTGTTTGCACTACTCAATAGAGCCGTGGTAGGGTGGAAATCAAAGCACGGTGGGAGACACACAAGATTCTATGACGATCTCGGGTCAACAGACTAAGCTGTACCAGTATCACCAGAGAACCGCTATCTGACGTGAGGTATAATACCATCTGGGAGTTCTCGGCGAGTCCGTTCAGTGTACCCAGTCACCACTGAGCACCCACATACCATCTCTGATGTCAAACACCAATGGATATGGGATCATCCATCGCCCATCACATGGGTCGAGAAGATATATGCTAGTCTACTATGGAATATCGATGTCCCGTCTCGATATTCCCACGACTAGGAATATTGAAGGATGTACTCATTGACTACCCAGGCCCCACTAGTATGATCTGCATCATAGTCCTGGAAGTCGAGCACACATTCTAAGGGCTTTATCAACATGTAATAGAGAGACTGCAAGTATACATGTTAAGATAAAGAGCAACCAGATAGCGTACCATCATGTCGAGCAAGAATGTCCTACCTATATATGTCCCAGCATCCACTACAATATACATCCTATGTACAGTAATGGCCTCTAGGGCATATATATAACTAACAAATGTGAAAATCTCCGTACAGTCTGATCTGTTCATCTAATAGTATCGCATAGAGGGCCTAGGGGGGTCGTAAACATCAGTCCCCTAATAACGGTACAAGTCGTGTCGGAGTGTAGCCCAAAACACCCTGAGAATCTACTGGAAAACCTAACAGTAATTCTCGCTTGCCCTTGCCATGGACGACAATGTGTAATGGCTCTCCTAGACACAGCGCGATATCAACTCCTAATACCGGGAGAGACGAATCCTGTCTAATCGTCACTGCCTCCAAGTGCTTTGGGACTGCACCCAACTACTACCTGTTTGCACGACTCAGTAGAGCCGTGGTAGGGTAGTAATCTAAGAACAGTGGAAACACACTCGAGGTGAAGTGACAGTGTCAAGTCAGCGGACTAAGCTGTACTCATGTCACCTGGGAACTGTTAACTGACGATAGGTATAATACCAACCAACAGTTCCCGACGATTCCTGTCCAGTGTACTCGTAACCTAACGAGCACCTGCATACTATCTCCAGTACGACGTACTGATGGCTGTAGGACATACCATCTCCTCTGCTGGGAAGAGAAGCGTATGCACCAGTCTACTCTGGAGTATCGATGCCCTGTCTCGATAATCCTATGACTAGGGACCAAAATAAGGATGTGCTTATAGACCACCCAGCCCCCACTAGTTTGATCGCCATCACAACGCCGGTAGTCAAGCGAAGATCCTAAGGGCTCCATCAATATGTTTTTTGCGATATGTTAAAAGAAACATATACATATATTAAGATAGAAACAAACCAAGTAGCATACTACTATATCGAGCAAGACTGTTGTAAACCCGTATATATATCCCAAGCCTCCAAAATGTATTATACAAACTAGTACTATATAACAATGGACTCTAGGGCATACATATTCAACAATCTCCCACTTGCACTAAAGGCCAGAAATTGGTGTATCGCATACCCAACGTCTGCACTAAGGCCAGCTGCTGGCGTACCGCATACCCAATAGCTCAAAAGGTCGCTCGAACTGTGTTTGAGGGAGGGCCTTTGTGAATGGATCCGCCGTGTTGTATTTTATGTCCACTCTCCGTACCTCGATCTCCTGGCGATCAATGATCTCCCTGATCAGGTGATACAGCCTTAAGTTGTATCTGGATTTCTGATGGGACCTTGGTTCCTTCGCTAAAGCTATAACCCTATTGTTATCGCAATACTAAGGTATTGGGTCAACAATGGACGGAACCACCTGAAGTTCACTAATGAACTACTTCATCCAGACCGCCTCTTTTGCGGCATCGCTTGCAGCAATGTATTCAGCCTCCATCGTCGAGTCTGTGTCGGTGTCCTGTTAGGAACTCCTCCAACACACCGCCCCTCCGTTGAGGGTAAACACAAAACCCGAGACAGACTTGCTATGTTCTTTGTCACTCTGGAAGCTTGAATTGTTAAAGGACTCGACCCTGAGGTCTCCATTACCGTAAACCAGGAACATCTCCTTAGTCTTTCTCAGGTACTTGAGAATCTTCGTCACTGCCGTCCAGTGATCCTCACATGGGTCTGACTGATACTGGCTCACCATGCTCAGCACGTAAGCTACATCTGGTCTTGTACATAGCATCGCATACATTATAGATCCTACCGCCGAAGCGTAAGGTATAGTGCTCATGCGAACCCTCTCCTCGTAAGTCTTAAGAGACATCTTCTTGGAGAGGGTGATTCCGTGCAATGCGGGTATGTTACCGCGCTTGGAATCTTCCAGACTAAATCTCGTTAGTACGGTCTCTATGTACCTGGACTGCGAAAGTCCCAGTAGTCTCTTGGATCTATCTCTGTAGATCTTGATCCCCAGAATGCACGAGGCATCACCCAGGTCCTTCATGGAGAACCGTTGTGATAAGAATAGCTTGACCAATTGTAGCATAGGAATGTCATTTCCTATCAAAAGAATGTCGTCCACGTACAAGACTAGGAACACGACAGTTCGTCCTACAATCTTCTTATAGACACAAGGTTCATCTTCGTTCTTGATCAAATAAAATTCCTTGATTGCCTCATCAAAACAGATTTTCCAGCTCCGCGATGCCTGCTTCAATCCATAAATGGATTTAAGAAACTAGCACACCTTCCCACTGCTCCCACTGTCTACAAAACCCTCTGGCTGATCCATGTATACACACTCTTCTCAACAACCGTTTAGAAAAGCCGTTTTAACGTCCATCTGCCAGATTTCATAGTCATGGAAGGCAGCAATGGCAAGTAGGATCCGAATGGATTTGAGAATAGCCACTGGAGAAAAAGTTTCGTCATAGTCCACCCAGGTCTTTGACGAAAACCTTTTGCAACGAGTCTAGCCTTATTGGTTTCCACCTGCCCATCTACACCAAGTTTCCTTTTGTAGATCCATTTGCATCCAATGGGTTTTACCTCAGGTGGAGCAATATCCAAGGTCCACACTTTATTGGTGTACATGGACTCCATTTCGGATTGCATTGCTTCCAGCCACTTATCAGAGTCCCTACTGATAATGGTCTGCCTGAAACCGGTAGGGTCATCTTCTTCTAAGATGCAATCCTCTCGATCCCCGTCTATGAGAAAACCGTAGTATCTCTCGGGCGGATGAGAAATCCTACCAGATCTGCGGAGTGGCTGAGGATCGTCTGGGGTTATTGAATCCTGAGGTTCTGTCAAATCTTCAGTTACATTTTGTGGTTGATGGATTTCTCCCTGTTCTACCGAACTCTCACAAGTTTCTTTTGCAAGAAACTCCCTTTCTAAAAAGGTAGCATGGCGAGATACAAACACCTTCTGTTCCTCAGTATGGTAGAACATATATCCTAGTGAATCTTTAGGATATCCCACAAATTTATATAGAACTGACCGTGCCTCTAGCTTGTCCGGTTTCTGCGTTTTCACATAGGCCGGACAACCCCAGATCTTAATAAATTTAAGACATGGTTTCTTACTACTCCATATTTCATACGGAGTTTTAGGCACAGATTTGGACGGAACTTAATTCAAAAGGTATTCCGCTGTCTGAATCGCATGTCCCCAGAATGAAAGAGGCAACTCAGCACTACTCATCATGGAGCGAACCATATCCAATAGGGTACGATTCCTGCGCTCCGATACACCGTTGTACTGTGGTGTATAAGGAGGAGTAAGCTGAGAGAGAATACCATTCTCTTTTAGTTAATCTAGGAATTTCGTGCTTAAGTACTCCCCTCCGCTATCTGACCGGAGGATCTTGATACTTTTTCCAGTCTGGTTCTCTACTTCGTTTCTGAATTCTTTGAATTTCTCAAAAGCTTCAGATTTATGTTTCATAAGATACACATATCCGAATCTAGAGAGATCGTCAGTGAATGTGATGAAGTACGAGAACCCACCCCTTGCATGTTTAGACATTTTCCACACACATCACTGTGTATGAGTCCCAAGAGCTCTGCTGCCCTTTCTCCATGTCCGGTGAACGGAGATTTGGCCATGTTTCCTTTGAGACAAGACTGACAAGTTTCATAAGATGAAAATTCGAACGAATTCAAGAGTCCATCTTTATGTAACTTACTTAGTCTTTTCTCTCCGATATGACCAAGTCTACAATGCCACAAGTAGGATTCGTTCGTATCTTAACTCTTCATCTTGTGTGTGTTTTGTACATTGAGAACTGTATTCTGATTTAGAACGTAGATACCATTACACAGTGTACCTTCTGCAACCAGTACCTTATGAAGGTAAATGTTCATGATATTTCTATAAAGAACAAAGTTATATCCATCTTTATTGAGTAATGAAACTGATATGATGTTGCAAACCATGGAAGGTACATAGTAGCATTCGTTCAAAATCATAGTATTGCCATTTGGCAACAATATGTGATATTCACCGACTGCTGCAGCATTAACTTGTGCTCCGTTCGCTACTCTGAGCGACATATCACCAGGTACAACTTTTCAACTTTTTCTCAGTCCCTGCAATAGATTACAGATATGAGATCATGATCCGGTATCAAGTACCCAGGAGGTAGGGCTGACCGTAAAGCAGTTCTCAATTACAAGAACACCTGAAGTAGATGCAAAACTATGTTTCTTCTTCAACTGGGTATCCTTGGAATCCATACAATCCTCTTTCCTTCGCTCATACTTATGACTGTTGTCGTAAGTTAGAGCCGAACCATCGTTCCCCGGCCCCGAATAAGAATTCAGATCGGTCAAGCGATACATTATATTATCTTGATTAGGGCGTGAAATAGTTGCTACCTGGAGAGAGAAAAGAATCACTCAGCGTGCGCTCTTGAAAGATTAGATTTGTTTATTGATTTATCTAACCATGCTGGCTCCAACTGTTTCCTCAAATTCTTCTTCAAACCCTAAAAGAAGAACTAGTCAGGATTAATCGCACGTCACAATACTTGTTAACCTTTCAGCCAGGCTGGTGTTGGTACTTCAAGGGAGATTTTCCAACGCTTTCGCGAAGTTCCTTAATTAAATAACCTCTTTTCCCAGGAGGCGTAGCCCCGCTAACACCGTTCTAGACACCTACTTGGTTTATAGCATTGATTGTTAAGTGAAATATTCTCCCGAGAGTAATCCAACTCATCAGTGGGATCGGGATCCAACTATCATTGTGTGATGATTGATCAGTCGAAAATAATGTATTTTTAACACGGAAATTTCCCTATCATTTGCACTCATTTAGAAGTGTTCGGTATTCATATTTCACATATTAGCAAATCAGTCGTTAAATATCAGATTTAATGTGTTAGACTTTTAAACCGGCACTTTAAGGGAAATTGACTGCATTTCATGGCATCGCATCATCTCTGTATTTGCACAACATTTGTCTTGAGTCCGTGCAGGAAAATACGGAAGCAAAGCCAAAGAGCTGATCAAAATTATGCCAACTCAAAAGGTGCAGATCTTGTAGCAATACAGAAGGAATTACAATATTCAAGATATCCTAAAAAGCTCCATACATCGGCCCAAAGCAACAGAAAAGAGCCTAAGCCCTGAAGCCTCCAAAGCGCCGAGGAACCGCGGCGGGAGCCGGCTTGCGCCGCTGTTCCGCGGCGCTTATGCCACATCAGCACTTCAATTTCAGTGCACAATTCTCAGCTCTGGTCCCACATTCCTTTTATATATTTCAAATTCCAGAAGGACCTCGAAACTACTGCCAGATCAGCAAAGATCATTAAGCAAGGCTAATCTTAATTAAGCTCCTAACTAATCACATCTAGAAGCTTCTCCTCTAACTAACTTTTGGAGGGAAATTCAAATTTCCTCAACTAACTTTTGGAGGGAAATTCAAATTTTCCCAACAAACTTTTGGAGGGAAACTTAGAATTTGAAATCCTAGATCTAGGGTTGGGATGTCTATAAATAGAAGCCTAGACCTAGGGTTAAAGGTTGTTCTTCATTAGTTGTTAATCTTTTAGTTAGCTAGTTCATTCCCTCTTACATCATCTTCTTCCACAAGTCTAGTGACAAGACTTGTGCGAAACCCTAACCCTAATTCCACTCCAAATTCAAGATCTTGAGTACCAATCAAGCGAGAAGCCTTCAACCTTTTAGGAGCCGAGCCGATCTCCAACCGAGCAAGTGATTCAAGCCGATCCGCGACTCACGGAGCAGAGCGAAGCCAAATCGACGATCAAGTTCTTCCTCTTGTAGTTCTTGAGCGATTGTAATGGAATTGTTGATATAAATAAAAGGTGAAATTCTTTAATCTTGTTTTCTTTTAATTCTTGCATCATGATTCGATCTCAATTTATGATTGTAGTTCTTGTGATGATGTTTGAGTAAAACTCCGCTCGTTTAGGAGTCGAGATGATCAATAGAATGATAATGTAACAAATCTTTAAAACGATTCTTGAGTCCTACGAGTTTTGTAAACCTCTCATCAAGGTCAAGGTCAACTTTGGTCAACATGTCAACAAAGTCAAGAGTGGTCAAGGTGGTCAAATGGTCAAAGCAATTAGCCATCACAAAATTATCACTGAAATGATTAGTAAGTAATGTCCGCGGCTCATAATGGTTTTGACCGAACGAATTGCCAAAACCCTAATGAGCCTGCCACATAACGGTTTTGGCCGAACCATCTGCCAAAACCCTAATGAGGCCCCTCCTCCTTCATCGCTCCTCAAAACTGTGCATACACACCTGCATCCGCATTTCGTAGAATGCGAATGCACAGAAGACAAAACAAATCTATCCTTGCAATACTAGGATCTGGCTTAAACCAAAGCCTACTAGTATTGCCTGCCCGAACAGCATATGCACACTAGTGTACGTAAGTGATCGCAGCCCTGCCGTAAAACCATACGGCCTCTACACGTTTCGCTCAGTGCAGGGAAACTCTCTGTGTGGGACTCTAAATACTCGACACTACACTGGCAGTGGGTTTAACCACACGCCGCAAGCGGTACTAGATGTATGTAACGGTCCCCAGGTAGATGTCGATAAGAAGGCCGATGAGATAAACCCATCCGAACTCCTACTGAGCCTGCATGTGACAATCTCCGTACGGTCCGGTCTGTTCGTCTGATACATCGCATGGCGGTCCTAGGGGGCAGTAAACGTCAGTCCTCTACTATCGGTACAAGTCGTGTCGGAGTGTAGCCCAGAACACCTGAGATAACACTGGAAACCTACCAGTCTATCACGCTTGCCCTGGCCAGGGACATTGTGTAATGGCTCTCCTAGACACAACGCGATATCAACCCCCAATACCGGGAGAGACGAATCCTGTCTAACCGTCACTGCCTCCAAGTGCTTCGGTACTGCACCTAACTACTACCTGTTTGCAACACTCCTTTGAGCCGTGGTAGGGTAGTAATCAAAGAACAGTGGGAACACACTCGAGGCGAAGTGACAGTATCAAGTCAACGGACTAAGCTGTACTCATGTCCCCTGGGAACTGATAACTGATGATAGGTATAATACCAACCAACAGTTCCCGACGAGTCCTGTCCAGTGTACTCGTAACCAAACGAGCACCCGCATACTATCTCCAGTACGACGTACTGATAGCTGTGGGACAGACCACCTCCCGTGCTGGGATGAGAAGCGTATACGCTAGTCTACTCCGGAGTATCGATGCCCTATCTCGATTTTCCTGCGACTAGGGACCAGCATAAGGATGTGCTTATAGGTTACCCAGCCCCTACAAGTGTGACTGCCATCACAACGCTGGTAATCAAGCAAAGATCCTAAGGGCTCTACTAATATGTATAAGCGATATGCTAAAAGAAACACATGCACATAATGAAGTAGAAACAAACCAAGTAGCATACTACCATTTTGAGCAAGATTGTCTATACCACTGTGAATATCCCAAGCTTCAATTAAGTAATATACAAGCTAGTATGATACAGTAATGGCCTCAAGGGCATATAGACTAACAATCTCCCACTTGCACTAGGGCCATTTACTGGCGTATCGAAGACCTATCATCTCGATCAGCCGCTCGAACTGAGTCTGGGGTATGGCCTTCGTGAATGGATCAGCAGTGTTATCTTCCGTATTTACTCTCTTCACCTCGATCTCTCGACGATCTACGATCTCCCTGATCTGGTGGTACCGCCTCAAAATGTGCCTGGAATTCTGATGGGACCTGGGTTCCTTTGCTAAAGCTATAGCGCCGTTGTTTTCACAATACAGCGGTATTGGATCAACATTGGTATGAACCACCTGAAGCTCCGTGAGGAACTTCTTCATCCAAACAGCTTCCTTTGCGGCATCGCAAGCAGCTATGTACACCGCTTCCATAGTTAAGTCAGCAACGCTTTCCTGCTTGGAGCTCTTCCAGCAAACCGCCCTTCCATTGAGGGTAAAGACATAACCCGACATGGACTAGGAGTCATCCTTGTCAGTCTGGAAGCTGGAGTTAGCAAAGGCCTCGATCTGGAGATCTTTTCCGCCATACACCAAGAACATCTCCTTAGTCCTTCTTAGGTACTTGAGAATGTTCTTTACTCTATCCAGTGTTTCTCCCTTCGGTTCGACTGATACCGGCTTACAACGCTTAATCCGTATGCTGCATCTGGTCTGGTGCATAACATCACATACATTATAGAGCCTACCGCAGATGCGTAGGGTATAGATGACATGCGAGCCCTTTCCAAATCAGTCTTGGGAGACATCTCTTTGGAGAGGGTGATTCCGTGACAAGCCGTAGATTACCGCGCTTGGAATCTTCCATACTAAATCGTTTTAGTATGGTGTCTATGTACCTCGACTGTGAAAGTCCCAACATCCTCTTTGATCTATCACGATAGATCTGGATCCCCAGAATGTAGTTGGCATCGCCCATGTCCTTCATGGAGAACCTATGTGACAAGAATCCTTTGACTGGCTGTAGCATAGGAATATCATTTCCTATTAGGAGAATGTCATCCACGTACAAGACGAGGAATACCACAGTTCTCCCTACAATCTTACTGTAAATGCATGGTTCATCTTGGTTTTTGATAAAGTCAAATACCTTGACAGTATCATCAAAGCAGATGTTCCTACTCCGCGATGCCTGCTTCAGTCCATTGATGGACTTGAGCAACTTGCACACTTTACTGCTGCTCCCACTCTGAATGAATCCCTCCGGCTGATCCATAAAGACGCACTCTTCCAAATTTCCATTTAGGAAAGCCGTCTTTACGTCCATCGGCCAGATCTCATAATCGTGGAAGGCAGCAATGGCAAGAAGGATCCGAATGGATTTGAGCATAGCCACTGGAGAAAAGGTCTCGTCATAGTCCAAACCAGGTCTTTGACGAAAACCCTTTTCTACAAATCTAGCTTTATAGGTTTCAACCTGCCCATCTACACCAATCTTCTTTCTGAAGATCCATTTGCAGCCTACGGGTTTTACCCCTTCTGGAGCAAAGTCCAAAGTCCAAACTTTGTTGGTGTACAGGGACTCCATCTCGGTCCGCATTGCATCCAGCCATTTTACTGAGTCACCGCTCTGAATGGCTTGCTGGAAGCTAGTAGGCTCACCATAATCAATAGTGCAATCCTCTCTATCCCCGTCTATGAGAAAACCGTAGTATCTCTCGGTCGGATGAGACTGCCAACTACTCCTGCGGAGTGGCGCTGGGATGTCCGGTTCTCCTGAACCTTCCGGTTCATCCAAGCTTTCAGTAATAGCTTGTGGTTCAGGAATTTCTTCCAGTTCTACTACGCTCCCACTTTCATCTTTTTTCTAAAAACTGATGTTCCAGAAAGTGTGCATGACGAGAAACAATAATCTTTTGTTCCTCTGCGTAATAGGAAAAATACCCCCTGGAGTTCTTTGGGTATCCCACAAACTTACACAGTACTGAGCGTGCCTCGAGCTTGTCCGCATGCTGCTTTTTTACAAAAGCTGGACATCCCCATATCTTCAGATATTGAAGATGGGGTTTCTTCCCACACTACATCTGATATGGTGTGGTAGGCACAGTCTTGGAGGGAACCTTGTTCAAGAGATATGCAGCTGATTCTAGTGCATAACCCCAGAAGGACCGCGACAACTCAGCCTTACTCATCATGGAACGAACCATATCTAATAGGGTTCGATTCCTCCTATCCGATACACCGTTGTGTTGTGGTGTGTATGGTGGAGTAAGCTGAGAGAGAATTCCATTCTCTTTTAAGTAGCCCAGAAACTCAGCATTCAAGTATTCACCACCTTGATCAGATCTCAGTGTCTTGATACTTTTGCCTGTTTGTTTTTCAACTTCATTCTTGTATTCCCGAAATTTCTCAAAGGCCTCGGATTTGTGCTTCATCAAAAAGACATGCCCATACCTAGAGAAATCATCTGTGAAAGTAATGAAGTATGAATAACCACTTCGCGCATGTGTAGACTTTGGACCACACACATCACTGTGTATGAGTCCCAAGAGCTCACTTGCTCTTTCTCCGTGTCCAGTGAACGGAGTCTTTGTTATCTTTCCCTTGAGACAAGATTCATAAGTGGCATAAGACTGGTACTCGAACGGATCCAAGTATCCTTCTTTATGTAACTTTGTCAACCGTGTCTCATTAATATGACCCAGTCTACAATGCCATAAGAAAGCCTGATTTAATTCCGGAGACTTTCTTTTAAGTGTGTTCTGGACACTGAAGATCTGAGCTTGATTCAATACGTATATCCCGTTTTGTAATGTACCTGACCCAATCAGAACTTGATTTAGGTGGATGTTGACTGCATCGCTTACAAAAGTAAAATTATATCTTTCCTTAGAAAGTAAGGATACATATATGATATTACAAGTCGCACCTGGTACATAAAAACAGTCATGCAGAATCAATATCTGCCCAGTTCTCAGTCCTAGATGATATTCCCCTACGGATTCAGCATACATGCTCATTCCGTTAGCAACCCTGAAAGTAATATCACCTTTCCTGATAACCCTACGGTTTCTCAAAGCCTGTAACGAATTACAGATGTGAGATCCTGATCCGGTATCCAATACCCAGGAAGTAAGGTTAATTTACATACAGTTCTCTATTACAAACACACCCGAAGCCGAAGCCACAACATGCTTCGAATTCTGGCTACTGGCTATACAAGCCCTGTAATCCTTCTGCCAATGATCATTCCTGTAACAATAGGAACATCCTTCTTTTACTACATCCAGTCCCGAAACTTCTGCCTTTCCCTTTCTTTCTACTTCCCTGGTGTCCTTCAGGGTAGTAGGTAGAGACTATTGAACTAAGTCTGCGTCTGACCCGTTCTTCAACGTGGTCTTCAGGTCCGTGAGCTCAAAAGAGCTGGTCTCTGTAAGGACGTTGCCCCTTACAGATGACCCGATGGCCAACCTCGCTGTAAGCAATTCGTTCGAGGTCTCATACCTTGCGATACGAGATTGCTCTCCATATAAATCTTTGTTATGGAGGAAGATAGAAACTAAGTCCATCTTCTCGTGCTGCCAATGGTATGCACCATCAACTATGGCTAACACGAGGCACTTGGCTTTCGCACAGTCTTTTTCCGATGTCTTGCGGATATAAATATCCGTGACAGGGGAAACTGGACCAGAGACGGCAGGCGTTGGAACAGTCAAGAGGTGTCCCAGCTTGTCATGGGCAATGGACATCGGGACAGACCTTTGCCAGTCAAAACAGTCAGATTCAGTCATTTTATTATCTAGATGTAACCTATGTCTGGTCACTGGTTCGCTGCAATTAAGAGAGAGAGAAGAAAACACTTTAGCATGATGCTCTTGCAAGTTTAGATTGGTTTTTAATTTATCTAAACAGGATGGCTCCCACTGTCTCTCGAATCCCTCCTCAAACCATACAGGAAGAATTAGTCGGAATCAATCTCACCGTACAATACTTGCTTAACCGTTCAGCCAGGCTGTTGTCGGTACTTCGAGGGAGGTTTTCCAACGCTTTCGCGAAGTTCCTTAATTAAGTAACCTCTTTTCCCTGTGGGCGTAGCCCAGCTAACACCTTTCTAGACACCTACTTGGTTTATAGCATTGATCGTTAAGTGAGAAAGTTCCGGAGGAGTAGCATATACTCATAGTAGGATCGGGATCCAAATATCATCGCGTGACAAAACTGAAGGAATCCTACCAGAATCATCACACTCCAAATGGTATGCAGCGCTAGCAACAGTTCTTTTGAAACTCCCGATGTGGATTTTTGCCCTATGCTCTTATGACCTTGACGAAGGCCAACATATCATAAGTCACATGTGAAATTCTACCCGTTATTGTCCAGGTTAATTTGAACCCACCCGTACATACCCTTGATGAAGGCCAAAATATTAGTACGACTGTCCCAAACCAACGCATCTATCTATGCTACAGATAAATATTCAGCAGCTACCAATCACTATGCCTTGGCGAAGGTCAAAATACATAGCTTGAATAATACTGACTATTTAACTGGAATGACGGAGGGCTACGAATGGTTTTGGCGAAACCGTGAACGTAGTGAACTTGATATAATCGAAGGAACCTGATAGCTTTTAAAAGGAGTGGTTCAAGCTCCGCGTTTAAAAGCTGGCTTTTGAAAAGAACCGAGTGGTTTTGAAAGTGTTCCAACGACTTTTACTTGGTTTATTTTCTTGCATTAATTCCAATGCGTCCCATCATTTAATCCTACCATTGAAGAAAACAACGAAAATATGACGTACGCTTATGCCATCCTCATTCGCCACGGGGTCCCGTCATCACCCGTTAGGTTACTTAACTAACGACAGAGCGGGGGCTGGACTAGCACGGATGCAAAACATAAGCAACGCCTAAATAGATATCATATAGATATATATAAATATTCTTCACATGCAATGATAGCCATTCCAGATCACAGATGAATACATTGGATATACTAGGAATCCGCAATTCGTACGAGCCTGTAACGAAGAACGGATTACACGGTCGCGATGAATAGCCAAAGCCCACCCTAGACCCCTACGGGTGCGGCAAACTACCCGCCAAGTACCCGAAGCGAAGCAACCTCCCTCAACACCGTGAGTAGGCCACTCGGCACTTCGAGATACCCGGTAGTTTGTGCACCCCACCTTGGGTCTATCCTAGGAGCAAAAACAGTAAAAAGAAATTATACAATGACGGCTACATCCCCGACCCGGTTGTGCGGCCAAACAAATAATATTACATCAATTTACATATTACAAGAATTGAAAGAATAAGAAAACTCACATCTCACAACCCCCGGCTATTCATCCGCGACAATCCAACGAATTCTTATACACAAACCATCAACATTACAGATCACAGATATGTAAAACCTCCACTAATCGACGTATAGCGATAAGCAGACGTTCAATACATATATCACATCACACATAATATCCATTAGCCAAAGTATACGGAATATCGATCAAAATACAGATTTGTAACCACCCCAAAAATCAATTTGTTCTCTGGACCGGTTCAGTGGACCGTTTTTGGTCTGTGTCTTTAGAAAACCCTGAGCCGATTTTTCATATATGTTAAATTATTTTTTGAACAGTATAAAAAATCGGCAGAAAGTTAAATTTTCCGGACTTGTTTTGCGATTTTTTTCCGATCGATATTCTAAATACTTTGCTAACTTGCTAGTTTATGTTTCAGCTAGGCTCTGATACCACTGTAAGTCCACGTTGCTCATCCCGGTTCTTACGGGGAGGCGGAAACGGCGAAAAACAATTTTTTGGCGCAAAGGCAACAAGGACTAAAAGCCGGATCTTTGCTAAACTAGAAACTAGCAAACTACTAATGGCGTTAACTACTATGCCGTAGAAATTATACCTCACGAAAACGGTCCTTCGGGTCTTCTCTCCGCTGTCCGGGTCATCCATTCACGCTCCGAGGGTCGATCCGGATCTTGGTCACCTCCGCGGCCTTCTTGAGTCGAAGACGATCCACCCGAGAGATGTACTCCGAGCTCCACCTCGAGCCATGGCAACTAGGGCAACAAGATCGCTAGTCTTGAAGTCCTAGGTTATGTAGAAGAGGTTGATGGAAGTGTTTGTCTTTGTGGATTCTTTTTCTCTCAACACATGAGATCAAAAGAATTTATCAAGAGGAGGAAGATGAAGGAGAACTAGCAACCATGAGAGCTCATTTTCTTTTCTTCTCACAGGAGAGAGAATGAGAAAAGAAAAATGAATAAAGAAAATGAACCATGGTTCAATAATACTAAAAATCATCATTACTAATCCTATCATGATAAAGTTGATGGCTATATTGACATAACCATTTTCATAATCCAAAAAGAAAAAGAAAACCAAAGAAGTGTGTAGACCTCTCATGAAGGTCAAGGTCAACTTTGGTCAACGGGTCAACAAAGTCAAGAGTGGTCAAGGTGGTTAAATGGTCAAAGCAATTAGCCATCACAAAATTATCACTGAAATGATTAGTAAGTAATGTCCGCGGCTCATAATGGTTTTGACCGAACAAATTGCCAAAACCCTAATGAGCCTGCCACATAACGGTTTTGGCCGAACCATCTGCCAAAACCCTAATGAGGCCCATCCTCCTTCATCGCTCCTCAAAACTGTGCATACACACCTGCATCCGCATTCCGTAGAATGCGAATGCACAGAAGACAAAACAAATCCATCCTTCCAATACAAGGATCCGGCATAAACCAAAGACTACTAGTATTGCCTGCCCGAACAGCATACGCACACAAGTGTACGTAAGTGATCGCAGCCCTGCCGTAAAACTATACGGCCTTTACACGTTTCGCTCAGTGCAGGGAAACTCTCTGTGTGGGACTCTAAAGACTCGACACTACGCTGGCAGTGGGTTTAACCACAGACCGCAAGCGGTACTAGCTGTACGTAACGGTCCCAGGTAGATGTCGATAAGAAGGCCGATGAGATAAACCTATCCGAACTCCTACTGAGCCTGTATGTGACAATCTCCGTACAGTCCGGTCTGTTCGTCTGATACATCGCATGGCGGGCCTAGGGGGCGGTAAACGTCAGTCCCCTACTAGCGGTACAAGTCGTGTCGGAGTGTAGCCCAGAACACCTGAGATAACACTGGAAACCTACCAGTCTAGCTCGCTTGCCCTGGCCAGGGACTTGGTGTAATGGCTCTCCTATACACAGCGCGATATCAACCCCCAATACCGGGAGAGACGAATCCTGTCTAACCATCACTGCCTCCAAGTGCTTCGGGACTGCACCCAACTACTACCTGTTTGCATGACTCCTTTGAGCCATGGTAGGGTAGTAATCAAAGAACAGTGGGAACACACTCGAAGCGAAGTGACAGTGTCAAGTCAACGGACTAAGCTGTACTCATGTCACCTGGGAACTGATAACTGACGATAGGTATAATACCAACCAACAGTTCCCGACGAGTCCTGTCCAGTGTACTCGTAACCTAACGAGCACCCGCATACTATCTCCAGTACGACGTACTGATGGCTGTGGGGACAGACCACCTCCCGTGCTGGGATGAGAAGCGTATATGCTAGTTTACTCCGGAGCATCGATGCCTTATCTCGATAGTCCTGCGACTAGGGACCAGTATAAGGATGTGCTTATAGGTTACCCAGCCCCCACAAGTGTGACTGCCATCACAACGCTGGTAATCAAGCAAAGATCCTAAGGGCTCTACTAATATGTATAAGCGATATGCTAAAAGAAACACATCCACATATTGAAGTAGAAACAAACCAAGTAGCATACTACCATTTTGAGCAAGATTGTCTATACAATTGTGAATATCCCAAGCTTCCATTAAGTAATATTCAAGCTAGTATGATACAGTAATGGCCTCTAGGGCATATACACTAACATCCATCACCCATCATATGGGAAACGAACCGTATACGCTAGTATACTCTGGAATATCGATGCCCCGTCTCGATGCACCCACGACTAGGAACATTTCAAGGATATGGTTATAAACTACACATGTCCCACTAGTATGATCTGCATCATAATCCCAGTAGTTAAGCAAATATCCTAAGGGCTTTATCAATATGTACCAAATGAGTAAGATGCATGATCAAATGAACATGTCAAGATAAAGTACAACCAGATAGCATACAATAATGTCGAGCAAGAATGTCCTCTGAATATATATACATACATACCAATACATCCACTAGCATATAATGGCCTCTAGGGCATACATATATCCGACAAATAGAAAACGCCATATTAAAATATGTATCAGATGCTCGTATTTAATCAAGCTCCCGCATATATCTCCATATGTGCCCCACTTCGTTTCTCATGAGCTCGGAAACCCTTTTGTGGGACTCTAAGTGTCACGACCCGAAAGAGCACGTGACTGGCCCTTGAACCATATGAAGTCTATATGACCCCATCTGATCCATGCAAGCCAAAAGCCCAGAAATCTAAAACCATTTTAAGGAGTAAATAAGGAAAAGTGGTTTGAAGAAAAAAAGAAATCATGTTTTGAAAATCAAAGATTTTAAATAACTAAGCCGAATATGCATTTTTCAAATGTGTAACCTTTCCTGAAAATTTCGGCAGAGTTTCCTTTGTAAAAACTGGCCCCGAACAGGGTACAACAAGAATAATATATATGAAATGATAAAAGGCATCCCCAAGCGGGAGCTAGCTCTTCGTCAATTTACGGTCACAACCACGCAAGCAATATAATATACAACGCCGAATGGCGAGGATCAAATCCAAAAGAACTCAAAACCGCCTGAAAACCGTAATACTACAAGCGCGACTCTAAGGTCGAGATAATACACACTGTGTCTAAGTATGAAACAATATACAAGTTTTGGTTGATGGAACCTCTAGATACAATGAATAATATAGGAACAATGGCGGTTCCGATACAAAAGAACCCACCTACCCAAGCAAGTCACCCATATGGAAGCAGTGTGCCAGAAATGCCGCTATGGAACCTGTACGGCAAAAACCTGCAAGAACTGTGGCACAACGGGGGTGAGTTGCCAACTCATGAATAGAAAATATCTACAAGTAGAGATCGAATGTATGACCCATCCTAGGTTAATACGATCGGATATATAAACCTCAAGATGAATAAGTCTACAGCATGATAAACTGGCATTGTAATCTCTATACATGAGTGTAGTGCCAAGTGCTCGTGCCAGTGCCTCAGGTAATAGCACATCATAAATGTGAGGTATGATCAATGTAATCAAATATGCATGCACGTGGATCCCGTCTACTCGTCACCCAATGACAATAAGCATCATGCATGTAAATATGGGGATATAAATGTTGGATATAGTGCCCTCAAAGTCAATTATTGGATCGCAGGCACGTGATTGCAATGATTGAGGAGGACCTATGCCGGTAGGACAGTCTTACTCGAGATGATAGTATGCTATCTGGTTTTCCTTTATCAGTCGTGTATAGGTTCAGGTGACCGATCATGATTACATGTTGATAGAGCCCTTAGGATCTTGCTTGACTGCCAACAGTATGAGGGCGATCATATACGTGAGAGTTGGGTAGTCCATAAGCACATCCTTATTAGTGGTCCTTAGTCGTGGGAGGTTCGAGATAGGGAATCGATACTCCAGAGTAGACTAGTGTATACAGTCGAGACCCCGACGAGGGGCGGTAGCCGGTCTCACAAGCCACTGGTGTCAGTAGGATCACCTAAGACGTATACAGGTGCTCATTAGGTTATGAGTACACCAGACAGGACTCGCCGAGAACCTGCTAGTTGGTATTATACATATCGTCAGATAGCAGTTCCCTGGTGACATGTGTACAAGTTAGTTCATCGACCTGAGGTCGTCTTTTGTCTCGTGTGAGTTCCCACTGTGCTTTGATTTCTACCCTACCACGGCTCAAAGAAGTCGTGCAAACAGGTAGTTTTTGGGTACAGTCCTGAGCCACATGGAGGCACGTGAGCGGATCGGCAGGGGATTCGTCTCTCCCGGTATTGGGGGTGGAAAACGCACTGTGTCTAGGAAAGCTATTACACCAAGTCCTTGGCCAAGGCAGGTGAGAATTACTGGTAGGTACTCCGGTAGTTTCTCAGGGTGTTCAGGGCTTGTCTCCGACACGACTTATACCGCTATTGGGGGTCTGACGTTACTAGCCCCCTAGGCCGGATATGCGATAGTCATAGACGAACGCACCGGAATGTATATACATTATCACTTTTAGGCTCAGTATGGTTCCCGGATGAGTTCGCTCATCGGCTCCCTTGAGGTCAGTACATGGGCAGCTGTTACGCACAGCTAGTGCCACTGACGGCTTGTGGTTAAACCCACCACCAGGGTATTGACGAGTCATTAGAGTCCCCCACAGATAGTTTCCCAAGTTCGGGCGAAACGTTGAAGAGGCCGTATGGTTTTATGGAAGGGTTCGGAAAATGCACGTGCGTTTACGCACGTGTCATATTTCGGGCAGATAATACTGGTGGGCTTTGGTTTAAGCCGGATCCATGTATTATACTTTGTAGATATAATATCTTTGTCTCAGTTGCATTTGTATTCGGTCATAATACAAATGCGGATATATTTATACAGTTACGGGGTTATCCTGAAATTCGTTTCGGGATCGCTTTTTGGAAGTTGCCAGTTTCCAGTTTTCTATCACCCGTATTAAACATTCTGTTTAATGCGGATTTATCTTTTCTTCTTTTGGGTGAGTTATGAGGTGAGTCATGAGTGAGGAAGGTTCTAGAAGAGGTGACTAGGTTAGTGACTCATTGTTTGTTTTAATGAGTTGATGAGGTGTATTAATGACTCATTCTTTTGCATTAATGATTCTTGTTCTTGCTAAGATCTTTTGTGAGAAGTTTTGCTTGTGGTCACCCCCCTGCTCCTACACTCACACCCCCCACCTCTATATATGGCCGGCCCCTCCCTTCCTCTTCTCTCACTCACTTGGTAGAAAAAAACATATGGTTGTTGATTAAAAAGTATTTGTGATTTTTTGTATGGAAATTTCATAGCTCATTTCTCATTTCATATCATACCAAAAGGAAACTTCATTAACCGTTCGTGCATGGCTTTGGACGAAGTGAGGCAAAGTGTTCTACTCATTCTCTACATCAATCTTGGTCATCTCTTTTAGCAAACTTGATGACCGAGTTGCCTCGGGTCAGAGGCGGGAGCCCGTTTAAAGATCCGATGACGTGGTGCCACTTGGACGAGAAGATCGGAGATCGACGAGATCGGAGCAGTCGCAACAGGAGCGTGGGATGATGGTTAAAGAACGAAGGACTCAGATCGTTCGGTATAACCTTTCTACCTTCTTTGTAGTTTGTTAGTTTAGCGTTAATGGCAGATCCGGGTTATAGTATGCGATAACGCCATTTATAAAAGTTTTTGTTCTGCATTTGACGTCAGTTTGACGGCCGTGGCGCTACCGTAGACTTACATGGTATCAGAGCCTCGCCATTAAGCTTTACTAATTTGTACTAACACGTTTAAAATATCGATTGAACGGATTTTCGAAAATCGCAAATTTCATGTGTAAAGTTTCTGTCGATTTCAAATCTGGTCTAAAAATCATTTTGACTATACCAGAAAATTAAGCAGGCTTTTTAAAGAACACTGGAGAAAAACGACCAACTGATCCGACCGTACGGCCGCGGATCCGCCGCCAAAGTCATGCTTTGGCCGCGGAAACGCGGCCGTCTTGGTGAATCAGAGGGTAGTTTTTCTTCTGGGGCTTATACATGGAATATTGTGGTTTCTGGAATATATCTTTTGGGCCCAGTTTTTGATACTGTACAGCAGATGTATGTGGGGCCCACTTCTGGAAGTTTTGTCGATCGAAATTTAAACATTTTAGTTTACAGTACTTACATTATATCTCCGACCGTGAATGTCATTCGAGCGGTGAATTGCGTCTAATTGCTATAGTCCTTTTAGACGGATTTGCGAAAGTGACATTCGCGTAGATGTTATGTGTTGTGCTGTGATGTTGCGGATTTGTCGTGGTGGATAGCAGTGTTCAATTGTAGTGCAGTTTGAGTTTATTTGTACATTTGATATAGCGGGGCGAGCGTCCAACATGTGGACTGCCGTTACTGCCTGTTTGTATAATATTCTTTTGGGCCACGACCGGGTTGAGGTCGATGTACCTGTTGTACATATTTTTCATTTCTGTACTAGATTTTACCCCGCGACGGAGTGCACGAATAGCCGGAAACTGGTGGCAACGGGTCCGCATCTCATGACTTAGAGAGGCAGATGGGCCTCAATCTAGAATTGGCAGACTATTCACCGCACTCGTAGGGGGTACAGGTTGACCCAAGGAGGGGTGCTCAAGTTACCGGATTCCGTGAAGTGCAGGGTGGACCATTCACTTTGTTGTAGGGGCTGCCTCGCTTCAGGTTTTGGCGGGTAACTTGCCGCACCCATAGGGGTCTAGGTTTCATTGCACAGGCTATCTACACGACCAGGGGAACGTCGGGTTTCAGCAGTGGCTCTGTGAAACCCGGGGATCCCAGATTATCTGTATTGTTCTGTGATGCTTATTACTTTCCTGTAAATCACGCCTGGAGCGATTATTGTATATCGGTATATATACTATTAGATTTTGTATATGTTTTGCATCCGCGCTAGTCCAGTCCCCGCTCTGTCGTTAATTAAGTAACCTAACGGGTTATGACGGGACCCAGTGACGAATGCAGATGGCATATACGTATATTTTATTTTCGTTCTTTTCTGCTGTGATTAATTGATGGGACTGCGTTGATTCTGATCAATGCAAAGAAAAACAAACCCGTTTGGATGTTGTTGGAACAGTTTTAAAAAGTGTTATTACAAAGACGTTTTCTTTTGTTTTGCATAGTTATATTCAGTTGGAATATCCTGCACCTCATTCGACGAGGCAAGGGTCGATATCCCTTCACCGGGAGTGACCCTTTGGGCAGAAGTTTGCGTCAGGGTAATAACTTCACTATAGTCGATTACATATTGCTTTACATCGCGGTATTCAGTAGGAATATCCTGCACCACATTCCACGAGGAAAGAGCCGAGATCCCTTCACCAGGAGTGACCTCTTTACCAAAGGTTTTTCGCCACTATATTTTTATAAAATGCTATCAGGTTCCTTCAACGAGATCAAGTTCATTACGTTAAAGGTTTTTCGCCAAAAACCAGCCATAGCCCTCCGTCATTTCTTTTTGGTATTCAGTAGTATTCAAGCTATGCATTTTGGCCAAAGTCAAGGCATAGTGTTTGGTAGTTGCTGGGTATTCATTTGTTGCATAGATAGATGAGTTGGTTTCTGACAGTCGTTCTGCCGATTGGCCAAAGTCAGGGGCATGTGCGGGTGGGTTCAAATTAACAAGATAATGATGGGTAGAACTTGGCATCCGACTTATGGAATTTTGGCCAAATTCATGGTCATAAGAGCATGGGGTAATGTAACCTTTCGAAAATCGTTTAGGCAGTTTTTCGGTAATCGGCTAATTTTTCGGCTTTTTCCGTAAAAAGTCAAATTTGGTATTTTTCATTGTAGGCCTAATTATACAAAATTTAGATAAGATATTACTATAATTTTCTCACGAAAATGTCACTTAAAATTTTCTATTTAAATAAAAAAAAATTTCGTAATTAATTATTTTTTTTATTATTTTAAGCTTTTAAAACTACATTAAATTAGTGATAAATACAAATTTAATTAGGTAAATTACACACTTAGGAACCATTATAAACTAAAATTTAGTATTTACAAAAATTTTACCAAAAGTTTCCAAGATTAGTTGTTTCTATGGTTTAAAATGGAAATAAATGAAAATGGAAATAGAAATGGGTGTAAATTGCAAATGACATATATAAGTGTTCTTAGCCAAAAAAAAAAAAGAAAATTTCATCAACCCACATCAAGTTCCCTCTTTTCCTGGCCGAAATTTATGGTTGGAAGTTTCCCCATGTCCACTTTAAATTTAAAAGAAGAATGAAACTTAAAATGGGGTTTTTTGTAAAAATTGAAGTGATAGTCATTTAATGCACTTGTGAAGGGCTTTTTGTGTAGAAATCTCTACACAATTCTCTCACAACTCACCACTCTACCACCAGGCCGAGCCCCCCATGCTGCTGTCCTCAAATTTTCCCACATTTCCTTGCCTCTAAATTCATTCAAAATCCACAAAAATCCACAAAAATACACAATTTTCTTCACAAATTCAAACCTAGACCTAATTCTATCTTTTTCCAAACCCTAATTAGTTTGAGAAGTGGAGAAAGGAGGCATCTTTGGTGGCTTGAGCAAACTAGGGTTCAACTTGTAAGGTGAAATTTCTAAACTAGTTGTTAAATTGTAGATTGAATGTGCTAAAATTGAAATTTGGAGTGTTAATTTAGTAGTAATTGTTTGTTTAGGAAATTCAAGAAAGGGATTTGATTTTGAATTAGGGTTTGTAGCATGGTTGATGGAGTTAATTTAGGGTTTGGTTATCTAATTGGTTAGAGTGGTTAATTGTGCATCGTTACGCTCGCTAAATCGATAAATTGCGATATTTGCATCGAATCGGTATGCTTTTTGCTTACTATATTTTTATTAAAATTAGGATGTGATCTAATTGCGTTATATTAGCGATATAATTAGCTTCATAAATGGCTGTTAGAGTGCGCGAACGCGGGGTTTTGTCTAGCCGGGTTTTGGTTTTGTCGATTGCCCCGAAATGACGATTCTAGTTAAGATTTAGCGATTTTCGTGTGTTTTCCCGCGCACCGAGTGCACGTTATGTTTAATTCGGGAGCGTCGATATTTGTATATTATCACTTGCATCGTTTTAGGATTTGTGATCTTATGCTTGGTGTTGTGCAAATATAGGATCGGTCGGGGAAACATCGGACACGGCACGTAAAGGCAAGGCGGTGGTCGGATCGGATTAGCGAGGCTTTCAGGTGAGTAGATATATTCATCTATGGGGGAATCGTCTGGATAGCGCGAGGCGCCCCCTAGTTAGGATTACCCTATTTCTTGCAAGATTTATATTGCTAGTTAGATTACCCCTCCATTTACACTGCATACCCTTATAGTTAATAGTATGCTAGATTGCATGGATATTCATATGCACATATGCGATAACACTTCGTAGGACACGGACACCATTACCATTGGCATCTGTTGCACGCGCACTATTCATGTGACACACACGTCTTTGGTAATTGCCATGCCACGTGCACTATAAAACCTGTTTAGCTTAGTATTGCCTTGCATCGTGCATGATATATGAAATTGCATAGCATGTATATATATCTCGCATCATCATCATACATACATAGATTCCTAGCCACAATCCACATCGCATACCTTGTTATCATGGAAATTTATCATATATAACAGGTGGACATTATGATTTTCTTGAGGATTTCAGTATTGCTGCGATTTCTGGATTTTTGGGGAACACCGCAAGAATTTAACAAAAGCTTATATTTATCATTTTTTAAAACAAAGTTGCGGTTTTCTCGTGATGTATGTGTCGTCCACCATGAGTTTTCATGTTTTCAGTTGGATTTCGAGACCCGATTCGAGGAGTGGATGAACCGTCTCGGGTACATGATGGGCCCGGTATGGTTCCCCGGGGCAAGAAGATCGAGTTGTAGACGATGAGCCTGGCAGGGGAAGACTACCTACCGGTGATGTCGGGCGCGGCGGATATCCGGAGGATACCGACCGTTGTCGTGAGATTTGATGATATGGGCCGATCCGGACTGACGGAGCCCGATATTTGAGACATTGTTACAGTGAGATATTGAGACAGATATGATTTAATATTTGGTGTCGATGCTTGACACGGGTTTTCAGATTATTTCTTGATGGTACTTAGCTATTATACATATATTCATTTTCTAAAGTTAAGAATGCAGTACCCTTAGCATTTAAAACACTTAAAGATTTAGTAATGACATTGCATACATGTGCATGCATACTAGAGATAATATATCACATATGGACATACAAGTTGTGACGCATTGCGTGCATTCTTACGATTGCCCTACTAGATGTTATATTCTACTCACGAGCTGGCAACTCACCCCCGCTGTGCCACAGTGTCTTGCAGGTCGGACCCGTCATCCTTGTAGCGGCGCGCTATCCTATCATCAGCTCCTTTTGCTCAGACTCGCGACATCGCCCGTAGGTGGGTTGCGAGCACACTTTATTTCTTTTTGCTCCATCATTGTATCTAGTATTCTCCATCTACCACTTTCTATTTGTATATGCGACCTAGTGATGAGACTGAGAGATTTGTATATATGCGTTTTCTTTTGGGTCGAGCTCACTTGAGCCGACGTGTGTTTTCTGATATTTTGCATTTCTTTTATGCTCTTTCTCTTGATATTACTTATATATTGCGTGTCGTTGTGATCCGCCTTGGGCGAAGAGCTAGCTCCCGCTTGGGGATGCCATTTGTTTATTACAGGTTATATATATCTTTTTGTACCCATTTTGGGGGATAGAAAATACAGGGGAGACTCTGCCGAAATTTTCGGGAATTTTTGGATGTTTTTAAAAAGGGATTCTATGCAACCTAATTGATTTAAAAACCGTTTTTATTAAAGGTTTTCCTTCACTCTCTTTTGTTTTTGGTTTAGATTCTTCTGGGTTTTGGCTGACTTAGGTTACGGTACGCCTTTAGACGTCTCGTAATCTATGTGACAGTCACGTTCCTTACCTTCGGGTCGTGACAAAGTTGGTATCAGAGCGTAGGTTTTACCTTTCCGAGTGTAGGACGACCTTGGTAGATGGAGTAGGTGACTTAAGCAGAGTGACGTAGCGTGGGTATGATCCGCGACATACTTACGATACGGTACTCCGCCTAAGTGGCCTTAGGACATAATTGCTTGTATTTCCTTTCTTGATTCCTTGCATTCCTTGATTCAATTGCAATGATCTTATCAGTCCTGTTTCTTATTCCAGCTTCGATGCCGCCAAAGACTACGAGAGCTCAGCGGGCTGCCGCTAGGGATGAGATTCGGGCGGGCCCGTCTGAGGTGAGGATCGAGCGGGAGGATACGCCTCCCCCTCAGGGTCATACTGATCCGCCTTATCCTGACCGTATTGCCAGACTAGAGGCCGGCATGAAAGAGTTACGACAGATGATGGGATCTTTAGTTGAGTCTAGCCGGGCACAGAGATCCGAGGACGTTCCTTCCACCGCACAGACCACGATTGTACCTGCTGCACAGATGGTCACTCCTGCTGTTACTACGGAGACTATCCCTGTTTCACTATAGGAGTTCATGAGATTGAGACCTCCAGCTTTTACCGGTACGGATGCGACAGAGGACCAACAGGCATTTCTCGATAGGATGGCTCGGATTTGCCGTTCGTTGAGGCGTTCTGATGATAGATTGGTGGAGTTTGCGAGTTTCCGTCTGGAGGGTCTTGCCCAGACATGGTACGATTCAGTAGACAGAGGTCGAGCTGCAGGTCTGCCTTCTATAACCTGGGATGAGTTTACAGCTGCATTTCTTGCCCGTTTTCTTCCGGAGAGTGTCCGAGATGCTCGAGCCCGTAGTTTTGAGTCTTTGCGCAAGGCTCTTGGGATGACGGTGTCGGAGTATGATATACAGTTTACCCAGTTGTCTCGATATGCTCCGTACCTAGCAGACACAGAAGAGAAGAAAATAAAAAGGTTCGTGCGAGGGCTTGATACACAGCTATTCCTTGCCATCGGCACCCAGCACTTTAATACATACGCAGCCGCGATGGATGCAGCCTTACTTTTGGAGGAGCGTATTTCTGAGACTCCGGTCGTTTCTGGGCCGAACAGGATCTGTACTGATACACAAGCTCAGCGGCAGATGGGTAGACACCGCGATAGATTATTTCCGGGAGATGGTGGAGGCAGAGGATTGAGACGAGGTCAGTTATTTGGTTCATATCCACAGACCCAGCAGTCGTCTCCAGGATGTTTTCGGTGTGGGAGTCAGTACCACCGTATCAGAGACTGTACCATGGGACGTCAGGGCGCGGCGACAGTCCCGCATGTGACCTTACCACCCTCACCACCTCCTCAGAGAGCTCTACTTCCTACTCCTGATGATGCTCCACGCCAGTCAGATGCTTCTAGAGGCCGTGGGCGTGGCGGTCCGGTTCAGAAAGGACGAGGCGACAGAGGCTGAGGCAGAGGCCGAGGTAGAGGCAGAGGACAGCCAGCTATTAGTGGTGGACAGGCCCGAGTGTTCGCGTTGACTCCTCAGGATGCACAGGCATCCAATGCCGTCGTGACAGGTACTCTGCCAGTATGTTCTTTTGATGCATGGGTATTATTTGATCCAGGCTCCACACATTCCTATGTATCCACGTATTTTGCACCGAGGTTGGGCCGAGAGTCTTCTCCGTTAGATCAGCCGCTTGTCGTTATTACACCGGTAGGCGAGTCTTTTGTTGCCCGTTTTGTGTACCGATCATGTTCCGTTCGTATCGGGGAGAGATATTCTTCAGTTGATTTGATTCTCATCGATATGCTAGACTTTGACGTTCTTCTTGGTATGGACTGGCTAGCCACCTGCTATGCATCCGTGGACTGCCGTGAGAAAGCAGTCAGATTCAGTTTTCCTGGTGAGCCGGTTCTTGTTATTCAGGGAGATCGTAGCGCTACCCTTCCCAGCTTGATTTCTTTTCTGTGCGCTGGTCAGCTCTTGAGGAAAGGGTGTCAGGGATTCTTAGCTTATATTTGTGATACTAGCTCCACAGAGGTTCCGTTGGACCAGGTCCCTATTGTGAGAGAGTTCCCTGATGTATTCCCTGACGAGATGCCTGGTCTGCCACAAGAGCGCGAGATTGAGTTCTGTATTGACTTGATCCCGGGCACGGGGCCTATCTCTATACCACCTTATCGGATAGCCCCGGCGGAGCTGAGAGAGCTAAAGGATCAGTTACAGGACTTGCTGGACAAAGGGCTTATCCGACCGAGTGTGTCACCTTGGGGTGCTCCCGTCTTGCTTGTTAAGAAGAAGGACGGAAGTATGCGTTTATGCATTGATTATCGTCAGCTGAACCGGGTTACTGTGCGGAACAGATATCCCCTACCCCGCATTGATGACTTATTCGATTAGCTCCATGGTGCAAGGTTTTTCTCGAAGGTTGATTTACGGTCAGGTTATCACCAGTTGCGGGTTCGGAAGGAGGATATTCCGAAGACTGCCTTCCGTACTCGATATGGGTGATTATGAGTTCTTGGTGATGTCGTTCGGGCTCACCAATGCCCCGGCAGCATTTATGGATTTGATGAACCGTGTATTCAGGCCGTATCTCGATCAATTCATTATTGTGTTCATTGACGACATCTTGGTTTATTCTCGGAGCCGGGAGGAGCATGAGCAGCACTTACGTATCACATTGCAGACTTTGAGGGAGCATCAGCTGTTCGCCAAATTCTCCAAGTGCGCATTCTGGTTAGACAGTGTCGACTTCTTGGGTCATGTGGTGACGAGAGATGGTATTTGTGTGGACCGGCAGAAGATCGAGGCAGTTCAGCGTTGGCCTAGACCAGTATCAGTTACAGAGGTTCGCAGCTTTCTGGGTCTGGCCGGCTATTATCGACGTTTTGTCCTGGATTTCTCCCGCATTGCTGCACCGTTGACCGGGTTGACCAGGAAGGGGGTTCCTTTTGATTGGACCCAGGCATGTGAGGATAGTTTCCAGCAGTTGAAGACTCGTCTGACTACTGCACCAGTGTTAGCATTGCCTTCAGGATCAGGCGGGTTTGTGGTATATTATGATGCTTCTCGAGTGGGGCTGGGCTGTGTATTGATGCAGCATGACAGAGTTATCGCATATGCTTCTCGGCAGTTGAGGAAACACGAACAGAACTACCCCACCCATGATTTAGGGATGGCTGCAGTGGTATTTGCACTTAAGATCTGGAGACATTACCTATACGGTGAGTCGTGCCAGATATTCACTGACCACAAGAGTTTGAAGTATATCTTCCAGCAGTGGGACCTGAACCTGAGACATCGCCGTTAGATGGAGTTGGTGAAGGATTATGACTGCTAGATTTTATACCATCCGGGCAAGGCGAATGTGGTGGCAGATGCTTTGAGTAGGAGGCCCGGAGGTAGCTTACCTTGTTTGAGCGCAGTACAGATGCAGTCGACGGCGGATTGGCAGGTTTTATGTGATAGCAGAGTGCAGTTCGAGTTTACTCCTACAGGGGGACTGCTGGCCCATTTCAGAGCACGCCCACAGTTACTTGACCGTATCCGTGAGGCACAGTCCGGCGATGCCCGTATTTTAGAGATTATTGAGCAGATTCGGCAGGGCAGAGTTTCTGAGTTCGTGATTGATGATCAGGGGATACTTCGATTTGGGACTCAACTGTGCGTGCCAGATTCAGAGGGACTGAGGCATGATATTCTTGAGGAGGCACATAGATCAGTATACAGTGTTCACCCAGGTTCCACGAAGATGTACCGTGATTTGAGAGAGGTTTACTGGTGGGACGGGATGAAGAAGGATATTACAGACTTTGTGTCTAGATGCCTGACTTGTCAGCAAGTCAAGGCCGAGCACCAGAGGCCAGCCGGCGAGTTACAGCCTTTGCCCATCCCTGAGTGGAAGTGGGAGCAGGTCTCCATGGACTTTATTGTGGGTCTACCCAGGACCAGTCGAGGGTATGACTCTATTTGGGTGATTGTGGATCGACTGACGAATGCGGCTCAATTTCTGCCAGTGAAGACCACTTTTGAATTTTCTCAGTATGCCCAGGTTTATATTGATGAGATAGTGCGACTGCATGGTGTTCCTACTTGCATCGTGTCCTACCGGGACACCTATTTTACCAGCCGATTGTGGCAGAAACTCCAGGAAGCTTTGGGCACCCTATTGAGTTTTAGCACAGCCTTTCATCCTCAGACTGACGGTCAGTTAGAGCGTACTATTCAGACTCTTGAGGACATGCTCAGAGCTTGTGTTTTAGATTTCGGTGGTAGCTGGGATCGTCATTTGCCTTTGATCGAGTTTTCCTACAATAATAGCTTCCAGGAGACGATTCAGATGGCACCTTTCGACGCTTTATATGGGAGGAGATGTAGATCGCCTATATGTTGGACAGAGCTCAGGGAGAGCAGTGTTTTAGGGCCGCAGATCGTATAGGAGACGACCGAGAAGATACAGCTGATTCGGGACAGGATGAGAGCGGCACAGAGCAGGCAAAAATCTTATGCTGATAGGCGCCGTCGCCGACACGAGTTCGCTGTTGGCGATCATGTTTTCCTGAAGGTCTCTCCGATGAAAGGTGTGATGAGATTTGGGCGGAAAGGGAAGCTGAGTCCTAGATAGGTTGGTCCTTTCGAGATCCTAGAGCGTGTTGGTCCAGTCGCTTATCGGTTAGCTCTTCCGCCCAGCTTCCCCGATGTTCACCCCGTATTCCATGTCTCGATGCTCCGCAAGTACCTTCATGATCCATCCCATGAGATTCAGCACCAGACGATCCAGCTAGAGCGTGATCTTTCATTCACCGAGCAGCCGGTGGTCATTTTGGATCGGCAGGTGAAGAAATTGAGGTCGAAGGTTATACCGTCCGTCAAGGTCCTTTGGCGTGGCCCGAACAGCGAGGAGCTCACCTGGGAGACCGAGGTCGACACGAGGAAGAGATATCCGCATCTTTTTGAAGGTACGCGTATTTAAATTCTAAATTCGGGGACCGAATTTCTTTAAGGGGGGAAGATTGAACCTTTCGAAAATCGTTTAGGCAGTTTTTCGGTTATCGCCTAATTTTTCGGCTTTTTCCGTAAAAAGTCAAATTAGGTATATTTCATTATAGACCTAATTATACAAAATTTAGATAAGATATTACTATAATTTTCTCACAAAAATGTCACTTAAAATTTTCTAGTTAAATAAATTTTTTTCCCCTAATTAATTATTTTTTTTATTATTTTCAGCTTTTAAAAATACATTAAATTAGTGATAAATACAAATTTAATTAGGTAAATTACACACTTAGGAACCATTATAAACTAAAATTTAGTATTTACAAAAATTTTACCAAAAGTTTCCAAGATTAGTTGTTTCTATGGTTTAAAATGGAAATAAATGAAAATGGAAATAGAAATGGGTGGAAATTGCAAATGACATATATAAGTGTTCTTAGCCAAAAAAAGAAAAAGAAAATTTCATCACACACCCACATCAAGTTCCTCTTTTCCTGGACGAAATTTATGGTTGGAAGTTTCCCCATGTCCACTTTAAATATAAAAGAAGAATGAAACTTAAAATGGGGTTTTTTGTAAAAATTGAAGTGATAGTCATTTAATGCACTTGTGAAGGGCTTTTTGTGTAGAAATCTCTACACAATTCTCTCACAACTCACCCCTCTACCACCAGGCCGAGCCCCCCATGCCGCTGTCCTCAAATTTTCCCCCATTTCCTTGCCTCTAAATTCATGCAAAATCCACAAAAATCCACAAAAATACACAATTTTCTTCACAAATTCCAACCTAGACCTAATTCTATCTCTTTCCAAACCCTAATTTGTTTGAGAAGTGGAGAAAGGAGGCATCTTTGGTGGCTTGAGCAAACTAGGGTTCAACTTGTAAGGTGAAATTTTTAAACTAGTTGTTAAATTGTAGATTGAATGTGCTAAAATTGAAATTTGGAGTGTTAATTTAGTAGTAATTGTTTTTTTTAGGAAATTCAAGAAAGGGATTTAATTTTGAATTAGGGTTTGTAGCATGGTTAATGGAGTTAAGTTAGGGTTTGGTTATCTAATTGGTTAGAGTGGTTAATTGTGCAACATTACGCTCGCTAAATCGATAAATTGCGATATTTGCATCGAATCGGTATGCTTTTTGCTTACTAGATTTTTATTAAAATTAGGATGTGATCTAATTGCGTTATATTAGCGATATAATTAGCTTCATAAACGACTATTAGAGTGCGCGAACGCGGGGTTTTGTCTAGCCGGGTTTTGGTTTTGTCGATTGCCCCGAAATGACGATTCTAGTTAAGATTTAGCGATTTTCGTGTGTTTTCCCGCGCACCGAGTGGACGTTATGTTTAATTCGGGATCGTCGATATTTGTATATTGTCACTTGCATCGTTTTAGGATTTGTGATCTTATGCTTGGTGTTGTGCAAATATAGGATCGGTCGGGAAAACATCAGACACGGCGCGTAAAGGCAAGACGGTGGTCGGATCGGATTAGCGAGGCTTTCAGGTGAGTAGATGTATTCATCTATGGGGTAATCGTCTGGATGGCGCGAGGCGCCCCCTAGTTAGGATTACCCTATTTCTTGCAAGATTTATATTGTTAGTTAGATTACCCCTCCATTTACACTGCATACCCTTATAGTTAATAGTATGCTAGATTGCATGGATATTCATATGCACATATGCGATAACACTTCGTAGGACACGAACACCATTACCATTGGCATCTGTTGCATGCGCACTATTCATGTGACACACACGCCTTTGGTAATTGCCATGCCACGTGCACTATAGAACCTGTTTAGCTTAGTATTGCCTTGCATCGTGCATGATATATGAAATTGCATAGCATGTATATCTATCTCGCATCATCATCATACTTACATAGATTCCTAGCCACAATCCACATCGCATACCTTGTTATCATGGAAATTTATCATATATAACATGTGGACATTATGATTTTCTTGAGGATTTCAGTATTGCTGCGATTTCTGGATTTTTGGTGAAAACCGCAAGAATTTAACAAAAGCTTCTATTATCATTTTTTAAAACAAAGTTGCGGTTTTCTCATGATGTATGTATCGTCCACCATGAGTTTTCATGTTTTCTGTTGGATTTCGAGACCCGATTCGAGGAGTGGATGAACCGTCTCGGGTACATGGTGGGCCCGGTATGGTACCCCGGGGCAAGAAGATCGAGTTGTAGACGATGAGCCTGGCATGGGAAGACTACCTACCGGTGATGTCAGGCGCTGCGGATATCCGGAGGATACCGACCGTTGTCGTGAGATTTGTTGATATGGGCCGATCCGGACTGACGGAGCCTGATATTTGAGACATTGATACAGTGAGATATTGAGACAGATATGATTTCATATTTGGTGTCGATGCTTGACACGGGTTTTCAGATGATTTCTTGATGGTACTTAGCTATTATATAGATATTCATTTTCTAAAGTTAAGAATGCAGTACCCTTAGCATTTAAAACACTTAAAGATTTAGTAATGACATTGCATACATGTGCATGCATACTAGAGATAATATATCTCATATGGACATACATGTTGTGACGCATTTCGTGCATTCTTACGATTGCCTTACTAGATGTGATATTCTACTCACGAGCTGGCAACTCACCCCCGTTGTGCCATAGTGTCTTGCAGGTCGGACCCGTCATCCTTGTAGCGGCGGGCTATCCTATCATCAGCTCCTTTTGCTCAGACTCGCGACATCGCCCGTAGGTGGGTTGCGAGCACACTTTATTTCTTTTTGCTCCATCATTGTATCTAGTATTCTCTAACTACCACTTTCTATTTGTATATGCGACCTAGGGATGAGACTGAGAGATTTGTATATATGTGGTTTCTTTTGGGTCGAGCTCACTTGAGCCGACGTGTGTTTTCTGATATTTTGCATTTCTTTTATGCTCTTTCTCTTGATATTACTTATATATTGCGTGTGGTTGTGATCCGCCTTGGGCGAAGAGCTAGCTCCCGCTTGGGGATGCCATTTGTTTATTACAGGTTATATATATCTTGTTGTACCCATTTTGGGGGATAGAAAATACAGGGGAGACTCTACCGAAATTTTCGGGAATTTTTGGATGTTTTTAAAAAGGGATTCTATGCAACTTAATTGATTTAAAAACCGTTTTTATTAAAGGTTTTCCTTCACTCTCTTTTGTTTTTGGTTTAGATTCTTCTGGGCTTTGGCTGACTTAGGTTACGGTACGCCTTTAGACGTCTCGTAATCTAAGTGACAGTCACGTTCCGTACCTTCGGGTCGTGATAAGGTAAAAATCTTATCGGGAGTTTCTAAAGAAACTGAAACTTGCCAGGCATGCGCATACCTTCCGGAGTGTGATAACATGAGTGGATTCCGTCACGTTATCATGCGATGAGAGTTGGATCCTGATTCCCACTAATGAGTTGGTTTACTCTTCGGGTGATCCCGATTGATTCTTCTTTCTGGTTTGGAGGAGAATTAGACATTACAGTGGGAGGTTTTCTGATTAGATAAAGTGATAACCATTCTGATCTAGGTTTGGGTGCACGCAAAGTGTTTCTTTTCTCTCTCTCTTTGGCAGCGACCTTTGACCGACCCTAGACTATGGCACAGTGTCCAAGTTGACCGAATCTTCTTAAAATACTGGCTTTAGGATTGTCTGAGTTGCATAAGTCATTGCCACTCCTTCTTTTACCCTTTTGCATTTCTCAGAAAACCCCGTATTACTACGGACATCCACTTCCATTGGATAGATCCATCGTATGGTAATATACGAACTCGAAGGGACTTCTTCGAGGATGGATCCAGATTTAGGAGAAATAGAATTGGTTTATTCAGTTGTCTTTTATTATCACCTTCTCTCAGGTTGCGAGGGCTCTTTAGTTTAGGAGAGTACACCTATTATGCTTATTGGGTAGTCTTATTCTAAAACATAGGCAGGTGCCGAAACGTAGGGAATGAAGAAAACCAATTATCCTAAGTAGGGTGTACAGAAGGTAATATGTAAAGACAAAATAAAGGGATTAGAAAGAGGGCAAAGTAAATTGCGACTGTTATCATTCACGACCAAAACGCGTACTTCATCGCCACTCCTATTTCACCTTTAAAAGATTAAGGTATTATTCAGTTGTCTTTTATCATCACCTTCTCTCAAGATGTGAGTACTCCTAGGTTCAGGATGGTACACCTATTTTGCTTACTGGATAGTCTTCTTCCAAACCATAGGCTGGTGCCGAACGGTAGGGAAGGATGAAAACCATTTAGCCTAACGATGGTGTACAGAAGGTAACGACTAAAGACAAATAAAGGGATTTGGAGAGATGGCAAAGAAATATACGGTTAAAGTCATGAATTGGATTATGGAAGAGGCATTACTAGGAATACCAGGATACCCCTACGAAACATTTTTATGTTTCAGTGCATTGTTAAAGGAAAACTGTTTTCCCGATTAGATACTTACTCCAGGGTATGTATTTACCAGGTTTCATTCTCATATCTGTATGGTTTTACAGAAGATGAGTGGGAGCAAGTTATTGGGAATTAGGTGATCATCCTCATTATATCGGAATTCGTTGTAATTGGTGATATTTGAAGAAATCGCATGGGTACAGTTTACAACCTATGACACACAGGTTTTGAGTTATTCAACTCAGCGGACTTATACAGAGTATTGTATGCTGTCCAGTGTCCATTAGGACAAAGGGTTGGTCCTCGTACTATGTTCTGTTTACTTATGACTTCTCTAGTTTTTAGACAAGTGTTTCGTAGAAATACAAGGTCTATGTTTTGGGAAGTTATGGGTATAAGAATAAAGTAGAGAACCAAGTATCGCAAGTATTGGGATTCTTCAAAGAGATCAAAGATGTAGATGTTGGAGATAGTGCCCTCATAGTCAATTAATGGATCGCAGGTACGTGATTGCAATGATTGCGGAGGACCTATACCGTTAAGACAGTCTTACTCAAGATGATAGTATGCTATCTGGTTTGCCTTTATTAGTCGTGTACATGTTCAGGTGACTGATTACATGTTACACTTTGATAGAGCCCTTAGGATCTTGCTTTACCACCAACAGTATGATGGCGATCATATACGTGAGAGTTGGGTGGTTTATACGCATATCCTTAATTGTGGTCCCTAGTCGTGGGAGTTTCGAGACAGGGCATCGATATTCCGGAGTAGACTAGTGTATACAGTCGAGACCCCGACGAGGGGCGGTGGCCGGTCTCACAAGCCACTGGTGTCAGTTGGATCACCTAAGATGTATACAGGTGCTCATTGGGTTATGAGTACACCGGACAGGACTCGCCGGGAATCTGCTAGTTAGTATTATATCTATCGTCAGATAGCAGTTCCCTGGTGACATGTGTACAGGTTAGTTCATCGACCTGAGGTCGTCATTTGTCTCGTGTGAGTTCCCACTGTGCTTTGATTTCTACCCTACCACGGCTCAAAGGAGTCGTGCAAACAGGTAGCTTTTGGGTACAGTCCCGAGTCATATGGAGGCACGTGAGCGGATCGGCAGGGGATTCGTCTCTCCCGGTATTAGGGGCGAGAACGTGCTGTGTCTAGGAGAGCCATTACACAAAGCCCACGGCCGTGGCAGGAGATTTACTGGTAGGTACTCCAGTAGTATCTCAGGGTGTTATTGGGCTTCACTCCGACACGACTTATACTGCTATTGGGGGTCTGACGTTACTAGCCCCCTAGGCAGATATGCGATACTCATAGACGAACGGACCAGACTGTTTATACATTGTCACTGTTAGGCTCAGTAGGGTTTTCCGGATGTGTGCGCTCATCGGCATCCCTAGAGGTCAGTCCGTGGGCAGCCGTTACGCATTGCTAGTGCCGCTGACGGTTTGTGGTTAAACCCACTGCCAGGGTACTGACGAGTCATTAGAGTCCCCCACAGACAGTTTCCCAAGTTCGGGCGAAACGTTGTAGAGGCCGTATGGTTTTATGGCAGGGTTCGGAAAATGCACGTGCGTTTACGCACGCGTCGGTTTTCGGGCACATGATACTGGTCGGCTTTGGTTTAAGCCGGATCCGAGTATTATATTGAGTAGGTATAATATCTTTGTCTCAGTTGCATTTGTATTCGGTCGTAATACAAATGCGGGTATATTTATACAGTTTCGGGGTTATCCTGAAAGTCGTTTCAGGATCACTTTTTGAAGTTGCCAGTTTCCAGTTTTCTATCAGTCGTATTTTGACATTCGGTTAAATACGGATTTATCTTTTCTTGATGAGGTGAGTCATGCTTCTAGAAGGTTCTAGAAGTGGTGATTAAGCATATGACTCATTTGTGTCATTAATGGTTCATTAATGATGCAAGGTGACTAGGTTTAATGTGATTGGTTCCATTTAATGATAGTTGATGATTCATTCTTTCATTATTGTTATGATAACTATCATTTGTTATGGTCACCACTTGAACTCTCCTACACTCACCTCCCTCCTTTGATATATATGGCCGGCCACTTCATTGTGGGAGAGATAGATTTGATTCATTCATTTTTGGCCAAAGATTTCATATAGTTTAGTGTATGGAAATTTCCTAGTTCAATTTCCATTCACCCGATTCCCTCGGCAACTTCATTAACCGATCGTCCACGGACTTGGACGAAGTGAGACAAAGTCATCTACTCATTCTCTACATCATTCTTGGTCATCTCTTTTAGCAAACTTGACGATCGAGTTGCCTCAAGACAGAGGCGGGAGCCCGTTTAAAGAATCGTCGACGTGGTGCCACCTCGACAAGGATTTCGGAGATCGACGAGATCGGAGCAGCCGCAACGGAGCGTGGGATGATGGTTGAAGAACGAAGGACTCGGATCGTTCGGTATAACCTTTCTGCACTCTTTACAGTTTGTTAGTTTAGCAATAATGGCAGATCCGGGTTAAAGTATACGATAGCGCCAGCTAAAAAGTTTTTGTTCCGCATTTGGTGTCTGTAGACTGCCGAGGCGCTAGCGTAGACTTACAGTGGTATCAGAGCCTCACCATTTTGCTATTCTAACTTGTGCTAACACGTTTAAAACATCGATCCGACCGGAAATCGAAAATTGCAAAATCCAAGCCTAACAGTTTCTGTCGATTTTAAATGGCCTGATAAAATTTTTCTACATGTCTTAAAAATCTGTGCAGGCTTTTCTAAGAACACGTACCAAATTTGGGCACGTGATCCCACCATGCCGCCGTGGAAGCGCGGCCAAACCCATGGTTTGGCCGCGGATCCGCCGACACTTGGTGAGATCATGCTCCCAAAATTTAACAGTATGCTCTTCTCTGGATTTTGTGGTTTTTGGTATATATCATTTGCGCCCAGGTTTTGTTACTGTTCACCAGTAAGTCGTGGGGCCCACTTTTTGATATTTGGTCGATCGAAATTTAAACATGTTAGTTTACAGTGCTTACATTATATCTCCGACCGGGAATGTCATTTGATCGGTAAACAGCGTCTGATTGCTATAGTTCTTTTAGACGGGTTTGCGAACGTGACATTCGCGTTGATGTTCTGTGTTGTGCTGTGATGTTGCGGATTTGTTGTGGTGGATAGCAGTGTGCAATGGTAGTACAGTTTGAGTTTATTTGTACATTTGATATTGCGGGGCGAGCGTCCAACTTGTGGACAGCCGTCACTGCCTGTTGTATAATATTCTTTTGGGGCACGACCAGGTTGCGGTCGATGTACCTATTGTACAATTTTTCATTACTGTACTAGGTTTTGCCCCGCGACGGAGTGCACGGATAGCCGGGTTCTGGAAACCAACGGGTCCGCATCTCATGGCTTTGAGAGGCAGAGGGGTCCCACTCTAGAATTGGCAGACTATTCGCCGCACTCGTAGGGGGTACAGGTTGACCCAAGGAGGGGTGCCCAAGATTACCGGATTCCATGAAGTGCTGGGTGGTCCATTCACTATGCTGTAGGGGGCTGCCTCGCTTCAGGTTTTGGCGGGTAACTTGCCGCGCCCGTAGGGGTCTAGGTTTCATTGCACAGGCTATCCACACGACAGAGGAACGTCGAGTTTCAGCAGCGGCTCTGTGAAACTCGGGGATCCCAGATATCTGTATTGTTCTGTGATGCTTATTACTTTTCTGTAATGTTGCATACTATCACGCCTGGAGCGATTATTGTATATTGGTTTATATAATATTAGATGTTGTATATGTTTTACACCCGCGCTAGTCCAGTCCCCGCTCTGTCGTTAGTTAAGTAACCTAATGAGTGATGACGGGACCCAGTGACGAATGCGGATGGCATATACGTACATTTTATTTTCGTTCTTTTCTGGTGTGATTAAATGATGGGACTGCGTTGATTCTGATCAACGCAAAGTAAAACAAACCTGTTTACAGTTGTTGGAACAAATTTAAAAAGTGTTGTTACAAAGATGTTTCCTTTTGTTATGCATAGCGGTATTCAGTGGAATATCCTGCACCTCATTCGACGGGGCAAGGGCCGATATCCCTTCACCGGGACTGACCCCTTGGGCAGAAGTTTGCGTCAGAGTAATAAATTCACTATAGTCGATTACAAGTTGCTTTGTATAGCGGTATTCAGTGGATTATCCTGCACCTCATTCCACGAGGAAAGAGCCGAGATCCCTTTACCGGGAGTGACCTCTTTAGCAAAAGGTTTTCGCCACTATATTTTAAAAAGCTATCAGGTTCCTTCAGCGATATCAAGTTCACTACGTTAAAGGTTTTTCGCCAAAAACCAGCCGTAGCCCTCCGTCACTTCTTTTGGGTATTCAGTAGTATTCAAGCTATGTATTTTAGCCAAAGTTAAGGCATAGTGTTTGGTAGCTGCTGGGTATTCAATTGTAGCATAGATAGATGAGTTAGTTTGGGACAGTCGTTCTGCCGATTGGCCAAAATCAGGGGCATGTGCGGGTGGGTTCAAATTGACAAGATAGTGACGGGTAGAACTTGGCATGTGACTTATGACACTTTGACCAAAGCCAAGGTTATAAGAGCATGGGGCAAAAATCATATCGGGAGTTTCTAAAGAAACTGAAACTTGCCAAGTATGCGCATACCTTCTGGAGTATGAGTAACGTGGATGCATTCCATCACGTTATCATGCGATTAGAGTTGGATCTTGATTCCCACTGATGAGTTGGTTTACTCTTCGGGTGATCCCGATTGATTCTTCTTTAGGTTTGGAGGAGAATTTGACAGGACAGTGGGAGGTTTCCGGATTAGATAAAGTGATGACCATTCTGATCTAGGTTAGAGTGCATGCAGAGTGTTTCTTTTCTCTCTCTCTTTGGCAGCGACCTTTGACCGACCCTAGACTATGACTCAATGACCAGGTTGACCGAACCTTCTTAAAATCCTGGCTTTTGGATTGTCTGAGTTGCATAAGTCATTGCCACTCCTTCTTCTACCCTTTGCATTTCTCAGAACACCCGTATTACTACGGATATCCACTTCCATTGGATAGATCCATCGTATGGTTATATACGAACTCGAAGGGACTTCTTCGAGGATGGATCCAGGTTCAGGAGAAATAGAATTGGTTTATTCAGTTTTCTTTTATTATCACCTTCTCTCAGGTTGCGATAGCTTCTTGGTTTAGGAGAGTACACCTATTACGCTTATTGGATAGTCTTATTCCAAACCATAGGCTGGTGCCGAAAGGTAGGGAATGAAGAAAACCAATTAGCCTAAGTAGGGTGTGTAGAAGGTAATATGTAAAGGCAAAATAAAGGGATTAGAAAGAGGGCAAAGTAAATTGCGATTGATATCATTCACGACCAAAACCGCGTACTTCATCGCCACTCCTATTTCACCTTTAAAAGAATAAGGTATTATTCAGTTGTCTTTTATCATCACCTTCTCTCGAGATGCGAGTACTCCTTGGTTTAGGAGGGTACACCTATTATGCTTACTGGATAATCTTCTTCCAAACCATAGGCTGGTGCCGAACGGTTTGGAAGGAAGAAAACCATTTAGCCTAACGATGGTGTACAGAAGGTAACGACTAAAGACAAATAAAGGGATTTGGAGAGACGGCAATAAAATATACGGTTGAAGTCTTGAATTGGATTATGGAAGAGGCATTGCTATGAATACCAGAATACCTCTACGAAACATTTTCATGTTTCAGTGCATTGTTAAAGAAAAACTGTTTTCCCGATTAGACACTTACTCCAAGGGTATGTATTTACCAGGTTTCATTCTCATATCTGTATGGTTTTACAGATGATGAGTGGGAGTAAGATATTGGGAATTAGGTGATCATCCTCATTATATCGGAATTCGTTGTATTTGGTGATATTTGAGGAAATCGCCAGGGTACAGTTTTCCACCTACAACGCACAGGTTTTGAGTTGTTCAAACTCAGCGGACTTATACAGAGTATTGTATGTTGTCCAGTGTCCATCAGGACAAAGGGGTAGGTCCTCGTACTATGTTCTATTTACTTATAACTTCTCTAGTGTTTAGACAAGTGTTTCGTAGAAATACAAGGTCTAAGTTTTGAGAAGTTGTGGGTACAAGAATAAAGTAGAGAACCAGGTATCACAAGTATCGGGATTCTTCAAAGAGATCGAAGATGTAGATTCTTGTGATTGGTATTCAGATGATAGTGATGGTTTTGAGAAACGAGTTTTCTCTTTCAGGTTACTCATAATTGGATGGATTCCTAAGTTGAGTAATGCTGATTAGCCTCTTTCCATTAAGTTGATATGCACTGGAGACAGCTGCATGATTTGAATCTGGTTCCAATTAAATTAGTTCCAAAGTTTCTATATTGGATATAGAATAGTTCGTACCTTAAAACATATTAAGGTACGGGGAGTTGTCCAACTTATGCTTAAAACCAGACTCTGAATAACTCAGGGCACGTTTCTGTAATGGCTGTTTGTGGGTTGACCCTGGCTATGACGAGGGTTGATATTCTACCATTTGGAAGATCAATAGTGATATTGTTCTTCACTTGCCACAGTTTTAGTAAAAATGGATCTTTTTCAGTAAACAGTAGTGGGAGTATGGTAGAACTGGAAGTGATTCCAGAACCGCGAACGATTACGGAAAATTTAATAGGACCTATATATTCAATCAGGTTTGACATTCCAATAGCCACTCCGCAGATTTGGTAGGTAAGCTCAGACACCCGAGAGGTACTTCGGTAGGCTCAAGGACGGTGACAGGGAGGTTCTTATCTACCAAGACTTGACACTACTGTTGTTCCAGGTTATGAGACCCGGTGGGAGGGTTGTCGTAGTCAGTGGGAGCAGCGGAAGCATAGTGGGCAAGATGCTTATGTCTATTCATAGACTTGAGCAGTTATAGCGGAGATAGATCATCTAATTTTGATGTTACAGTCATGGGTTTGACATCAATCAGAATAGGGGATGGATCAGTTAAGGAGGTTGTAGTGTGTAATGTCATGGTATCTAGATGACATACACAGAGTAGGAAGTAAAATTCCTATACTGCGATCGGTTGTACTGTGGTCGTCACACAGTTGTTTCTCCAGACAGGATATGGATATAATATTTGACATTCTGGTGTCTAGATCTATGGTTTTAGATCTGGATTTGGGTAGTTTCCCAATGTGGGTACTTTGACAGATATTCTAATGGTTTTTGGAATAGTTGACTCCTAGCATGGTGGTGTACCTACAGGTGATGGAGTCACCCTCTCTAAAGGTGTCTTACAGACTAAAGGGGAGAGGGATGTGCATGATTGGCAGATCACTTGCTTAGGCAATTTAGTCAATCATGAGATGTAAAGTACCACACCAAATGTTGGTTTTGCACTAGATACAATAAGTTTTTATTAATCCAATCCTGGAGAAATATAAGGAAGCAGTTTTAGAACATAAGTACATGTTCTACGCATTTGATGAGGGCAGCCTCTTTCGGGAGACGGTTATCATTCCAGGCTTCAAAGGTGACATGGATGACAGAGTGATTGTCAGAGTTATAGTTTTCCCTCTGACGAAGAAGGACAGTATTATGGACAGGTGGTTCAAGAGGATACTGTGGGTGGCATGGTGCCGGATACTGATTAGGTTCAGTGATCGATTTAGTCTAAGAAGTTTGGATTTGGAGTTCATTTATGAACTAGGTCCCATCAGATATCCAGACATATTCTAAGACAGGTATTACTCAATTCGGGAGATGGCTTTCTCCGCGAACTTGAGATTTAGAGAGATATAGAAAGAAACATCTAGGCGTATCCACTCACTAAGGCTATTTCTCGAACACAATAGTTTTACAAACGGGCTTTGTGATACTGATTAGTAGAGGAGTTGGGTGTTGGTTTCACACGGGCTGTGAGTACGCAACATCGCAATAATTAGCCTTTAGTGCAAGTGGGAGATTGTTGGAGATAGTGCCCTCATAGTCAATTATTGGATCGCAGGTACGTGATTGCAATGATTGCGGAGGACCTATACCGGTAAGACAGTCTTACTCAAGATGATAGTACGCTATCTGGTTTGCCTTTATCAGTCGTGTACATGTTCAGGTGACTGATTACATGTTACACTTTGATAGAGCCCTTAGGATCTTGCTTTACCACCAACAGTATGATGGCGATCATATACGTGAGAGTTGGGTGGTTTATACGCATATCCTTAATTGTGGTCCCTAGTCGTGGGAGTTTCGAGACAGGGCATCGATACTCCGGAGTAGACTAGTGTATACAGTCGAGACCCCGACGAGGGGCGGTGGCCGGTCTCACAAGCCACTGGTGTCAGTTGGATCACCTAAGATGTATACAGGTGCTCATTGGGTTATGAGTACACCGGACATGACTCGCCGGGAATCTGCTAGTTAGTATTATATCTATCGTCAGATAGCAGTTCCCTGGTGACATGTGTACAGGTTAGTTCATCGACCTGAGGTCGTCATTTGTCTCGTGTGAGTTCCCACTGTGCTTTGATTTCTACCCTACCACGGCTCAAAGGAGTCGTGCAAACAGGTAGCTTTTGGGTACAGTCCCGAGCCATATGGAGGCACGTGAGCGGATCGGCAGGGGATTCGTCTCTCCCGGTATTGGGGGCGAGATCGTGCTGTGTCTAGGAGAGCCATTACACAAATCCCACGGCCGTGGCAGGAGATTTACTGGTAGGTACTCCAGTAGTATCTCAGGGTGTTATTGGGCTTCACTCCGACACGACTTATACTGCTATTGGGGGTCTAACGTTAATAGCCCCCTAGGAAGATATGCGATACTCATAGACGAACGGACCGAACTGTATATACATTGTCACTGTTAGGCTCAGTAGGGTTTTCCGGATGAGTGCGCTCATCGGCATCCCTTGAGGTCAATCCGTGTGCAGCCGTTACGCATTGCTAGTGCCGCTGACGGTTTGTGGTTAAACCCACTGCCAGGGTACTGACGAGTCATTAGAGTCCCCCACAGACAGTTTCCCAAGTTCGGGCGAAACGTTGTAGAGGCCGTATGGTTTTATGGCAGGGTTCGGAAAATGCACGTGCGTTTACGCACGTGTCGGTTTTCGGGCACATGATACTGGTCGACTTTGGTTTAAGACGGATCCGAGTATTATATTGAGTAGGTATAATATCTTTGTCTCAGTTGCATTTGTATTCGGTCGTAATACAAATGCGGGTATATTTATACAGTTTCGGGGTTATCCTGAAAGTCGTTTCAGGATCACTTTTTGAAGTTGCCAGTTTCCAGTTTTCTATCAGCCGTATTTTGTCATTCGGTTAAATACGGATTTATCTTTTCTTGATGAGGTGAGTCATGCTTCTAGAAGGTTCTAGAAGTGGTGATTAAGCATATGACTCATTTGTGTCATTAATGGTTCATTAATGATGCAAGGTGACTAGGTTTAATGTGATTGGTTCTATTTAATGATAGTTGATGATTCATTCTTTCATTATTGTTATGATAACTATCATTTGTTATGGTCACCACTTGAACTCTCCTACACTCACCTCCCTCCTTTGATATATATGACCGGCCACTTCATTGTGGGAGAGATAGATTTGATTCATTCATTTTTGGCCAAAGATTTCATATAGTTTAGTGTATGGAAATTTCCTAGTTCAATTTCCATTCACCCGATTCCCTCGGCAACTTCATTAACCGATCGTCCACGGACTTGGACGAAGTGAGACAAAGTCATCTACTCATTCTCTACATCATTCTTGGTCGTCTCTTTTAGCAAACTTGACGATCGAGTTGCCTCAAAACAGAGGCGGGAGCCCGTTTAAAGAATCGTCGACGTGGTGTCACCTCGACAAGGATTTCGGAGATCGACGAGATCGGAGCAGCCGCAACGGAGCGTGGGATGATGGTTGAAGAACGAAGGACTCGGATCGTTCGGTATAACCTTTCTGCACTCTTTACAGTTTGTTAGTTTAGCAATAATGGCAGATCCGGGTTAAAGTATACGATAGCGCCAGTTAAAAAGTTTTTGTTCCGCATTTGGCGTCTGTAGACTGCCGAGGCGCTAGCGTAGACTTACAGTAGATACTTTTGATTGGTATTCAGATGATAGTAATGGTTTTGAGAAACTTGTTTCTCTTTCGGGTTACTCATAAATGGATGTATTCCTAAGTTGAGTAATGCTGATTAGCCTCTCTCCATTAAGTTGATATGCACTGGAGACAGCTGCATGATTAGAATCTGGTTCCAATTAAATAAGTGCCAAAGTTTCTATATTGGATATAGAATGGTTCATATCTTAACGATGTTAAGCTATGGGGAGTTGTCCAGCTTATGCTTTAAACCAGACTCTGGATAACTCAGGGCACGTTTCTGTAATGGCTGTTTGTGTGTTGGACCTGGCTATGACGAGGGTTGACTTTCTACCATCTGGAAGATCAATAGTGATATTGTTCTTAACTCGCCACAGCTTTAGTAAAATAGATTTTTTCAGAAAACAGTAGTGGGAGTAAGGTAGACCTGGAAGTGATTCCAGAACCGCAAACAATTACGGAAAATTTAATAGGACTTAATGATTCAATCAGGGTTGATATTCTAATAGCCACTCCGCAGATATGGTGGGTAACCTCAGACACCCGAGAGGTACTCCGGTAACCTCAAGGACGATGACAGGGAGGTTCTTATCTACCCAGACTTGACACTTCTGTTGTTCCAGGCTATGAGACCCGGCAGGAGGATAAGTATAGCGTCGTTCTAAACTAGCTTTAGAAGTGCACGTATATATTATTCTGCCATAGGGTTGTTGTGGTAAGTGGGAGCAGCAGAAGCATAGTGGGGAAGTTGCTTATGTCTATTTATAGACTTGAGCAGTTATAGCGGAGATAGATCATCTAATTTTGATGTGACAGTCATGGGTTTGATTTCATCAGAATAGGGGATGGATCTGTTAAGAAGGTAGTAGGGTGTGATGTCCTAGTATTATGGATGTCATATACAGAGTAGGAAGTAATATTCCTATACTACGATCGGTTGTACTATGGTCGTCACACAGTTGTTTCTCCAGATAGGATATGGATATAATATCAGACATTTTGGTTTCTAGATCTATGGTTTTAGATCTGGATTTGGCTAGTTTCCTGATTGTTAGGGATTCTGCGTGTTCAAGTTTAGTTAATTACCGCAATCAAGACGGTTTCGGTTGTAGCTAGCCGGTTGAGTACGGGTCGTCCGTAGGGAGATGGGAATCTTTTTCTAATGCTTTAACGAGTTAAGTCTAGATTTCCAGATTTTGTTGTGAATAATTAAGTGGTAAAATGATATGTAAAGAGATCTTGTCAGGGTTAGGATTAGGTTAGTTTGAGTTAGGAGTCTCCCATTTCTTTCGTTGCCCCTCTTAATATCGGTGTTACGATAATCGGCAACAACGGGGATTAGCACGACTAGGAAAGAACTTGCGAGTATAAGCTAGGCTTTCCAACGCATAAGTTCGTTCTTTTGGTGCTTGTCCGTCCGTTCTTGGCTCTTAGCCATAACCTCCGGTTAATTCAACCACAACCGGTCTCACTACGGAGTCACCGCTATCATGTAGGATAGGGTGCCGTAAGGAGCGGATTGCGGTTCAATTAACGGGAGTCGAATTAAGCTGTTGGGCAAGGAAAGAGTGAGAGAGATTTCCTTCTCTCAAACTTCCCTTATCCTACCCTAACAAGTATGAAACTACCCACACATCATAATGAAAAGAAAACAAAATAAAAGAGGAAGATAGAAAGAAAGAGATTAGAAGATAACAACTAGCTATTTGCGACCTCACCTTGGCAAGGATCAAGCGTAAGCATCATGGTTGTTTTAAGGATAAAGAAAAAGAGAGAAGAAAGAAACAACAAGAAATAACAACAACTAAGTTAACAAATGAAAATTACAACAATTAACAAGTTAACTAAAGAACAAGACAAGCATGATAAGTAAACGGTTTTTCTTTATTCATCATTCTTCACTCAAAAGCTCACTACAAGATTTTAATGGAGAAGAGATGAGAGGAGGAAGAAGAACAACAACTAAAACCTAGAAAATAAAATACAAGATTATGCACCCTTTGCTTCACAAGGTTCTGGGCTATTTATAGGCAGGGAACTGGAAATCTAGGGCAAAATTCTGCAACCATGCAAAAAAACCAAACAACCCCCAAAAAGTCTTCAAGTGCGGCGCCAGTACGGCCGCGGAACCGCGGCCTAGACCCCCCTTTGGCCGCGGTTCCGCGGCGGTATGGAGGAGTTGGGCAACCATTTTTTCTGTGCTTCCCTGTTTCTGTGTGTCCTTTATTCTGGTATATATAGTTTTTCATATTTTCTTCGCGATTTTTCCAGAATTTCTGTTGAGGAAAAGGTGATTTGATGTGGATCTTTTTGTCATTATTTCCTCGAGCTCCGCGTAGATTTCTTGGATCTTGTGCTGCCATTGAGCCTTGTGCATGAAAACGACATTGATTTGCCATTTTGTCTCTTAAACTGGTGTGTGGCAACAGACGGATAAAGGGCGGAGACCCGTGTTTTATCTGTGGTTGGCAGGAACCCGGATTTTGTCGTGTTTTCCATGAATTTCACCGTTTTAGAACCGAGAACCTGTATCCTGGAATTGACTAGCAAACACGGCTCAAAAGTATCTACCGATAAGCAATGTGATAAAAATTGGGCGGTATAAAAATGCAAAAATCTGATATGAACAAATACTCCCAAACTTATCATTTGCTCGTCCCGAGCAAAGCCAATTTATTCACAAAAAATTTCCTAACCTCACTTTCGCAGGGAACGCGATTGCACTGAGCATGTGCAACAAGCCGTTAAACCTCTAGGTGTCCCTAGTAGGAGGTGTGTTGTCTCCTGAGGGTTTTCAGCGGATACTACCCACAAAATCCGGTCAAGCTAGTTTTGTAAAATAACTAAGATTCAAACCCCTAAAGTTTTGTTTCAGAAAATAACAATTCTATGATCCTATGTCTAGACTATCGAACCTTTATTTTTCACACCTCGCTTTTTGTTTAACTACAGATTTTATATGTCTTTACGTGCAGTGCAAATAGTGTCGTTAAGTTCCAGAAGGATCGATTAAAGTCATCATGTCGCACAATAAAGCCCAGATAACGATTTTAAAAGGATCACATAAGTTTTATAAAGAGTTAAGTATTTTTCAAGTTTCGTTTTTCAGTAAAGTTTCAACTTCAGAATTTCTATCTGCCTAACAGGAAACTAGGTCTTATTCTTCACTCCACCTTTTTCTTGTTTTAATTTCATACACACCTCTGTGATCGTGCAATAGTCTTTATCATAGAGTAAAACCTTCATATCTCCGCTAAATTTTTTTATAAAAGCCTGTCTTTTATCAAGATTATTCTCACACAAAGAACCGTTAGGAATTTTAACTCGGAGGGAACACTTGATTTTGTTTTAATCTGGACTTTCTAGGCTTCTTAGCGAGCTTTGGGCTAATGCTCCCAAACCAGTTGGTTTTAGGGCATTAGGTGTAGAAACACCCCAGCGGACTTAATTACTCAAGTTACCTAGGTCCAAAAACAAAAGACAGTTTGGCGTGAAAATCAGATGATTTAATACGAACGGAGATATAACCGGCAGTTCAGTTTTTTTTTGGATAAAAGACGTGTTTAGTGGGTTTGGTGTGTAATCATTCCAATCAAGTTCCAGATGGGTTATTTGTCAGACTTAGTTCCAATTAAGGCATCAATAACATTCCTTCATATTCACTCACTTCATAAACTATTCTTGATATTTCTTATTTCAGAACAAACCTATTTGATCCTCAGAAAATCATTTATCTGTTTAAAAGTTTTAAAACATAAAAGACTTGTCATCTAATTCCCAAAAACTCACGACACGTGTAGTGTGATGTAAAGACGTATATCAGCTATAGTTAACTTCAAAGGAGAGTTATCTTTCAGGTTTTCAAAATTTAAACATAAGATTTAGTTATTCTTATTTTATCAAACAAAACCGTCGAAATGTTGAATCAGAGTTCTCCCACTAGCTAACTTGACAGAAAAGTTTTTATGTTTTTAGAAAATTTTCAGATTTTTATGGATTTTATGGATTTTAATATGCAGATGCAAAACGTACATATGAATGAGAAGGGAAGAAATGCGTACCGAGCGTACCCCCAAACTTAAACTGGACAGTGTCCTCACTGTCATTGCATGAAGAGATCATTTGAAGGGTCAAAATTGTCGGTTAGCGATACCCAGAATTTTTTTGTTTTTGTTTTTAAAGAAAAGAAAAGGAAAAAGAATATCCACAAATATATACAAAATGGTTTATACATACCCCAAAACTTATTTGGAACAGTGTCCACTGTTCTTGGCTGGATAACCGAAGTTTGGAGGTAGGCAGAGGAAGATCAGGCAGGGTAAACCGGCTCCTGTAAGAACAGGAGCTCCTCTGTTGGTTCGGCGCTAAGGTACGGTTTGAGTCGGTGTCCATTCACTTTGAAAAATGAACCGTCCTTCGGATTCTCCAAATCCACAGCGCCCTGTGGATACACATTCCGCACGAAATACGGCCCTTTCCAGCGAGATCTGAGCTTTCCTGGATGGAAGTGAAGTCGGGTGTCGTAAAGCGGTACCTGTTGACCAGGTACGAAGGTTTTGCGCAAACGGTGTTTATCGTGAAACACCTTCGTTCGGTTCTTAATGACAACCGCGTTATCGTAAGCCTCATCCCTAAGCTCGCTCAGTTCGTTCAACTGCAGCTTCCGATGGCTGCCCGCATCTTCGAGAGACAGATTCAGCTCCTTTATCGCCCAAAATGCGCGATGCTCTATTTCGACAGGTAGGTGGCAGGCTTTTCCGTACACAAGCCGATAGGGAGACATGCCAAGGTCGGTCTTATTAGCGATTCGAAATGCCCAGAGGGCATCACTGAGTTTTAGCGACCAATCCTTACGGTTCTTGGAAACCGTCTTCTCCAGTATCTGCTTGATTTGCCGATTGGAAACTTCGGCCTGCCCGCAGGTTTGGGGGTGGTAGGGCGTGGATAGCTTATGATTAATGGAGTATTTCCGCATCAAGTCCTTGAAAGTCTTGTTGCAGAAATGACTTCCATTGTCGCTAATGATCGCTCGGGGGGTGCCCAAAACGGGAGAAAATGTTTTCTTTAAGAAACCTAACGACAACCTTGTTGTCGTTAGTTCGGCTGGGCACAGCCTCGACCCATTTAGAGACGTAATCAACTGCGAGAAGGATGTACAAGTTCCCAAAAAAGCTGGGAAACGGCCCCATGAAATCTATCCCCCAAACCTTGTTGTCGTTGGAGCGGCATCTTGTTCCTCCGGGATATCCGACCCATGTGTTGGCACCGGGAGCAAGTCTTGCAATAGTCATGAGTGTCTTTGAAGAGTTGTGGCCAGTAGAAACCACATTGCAAGATCTTCTCAGCTGTCTTTCTGGGGCCAAAATGCCCGCCACATGCTTGATCGTGGCAAAATGACAGCACACTCTTGAATTCCTCGTCAGGGACACACCGACGAATAATCTGGTCGGGACAGTACTTGAACAAATAGGTTCGTCCCAGTAAAAGTGTTTTACTTGGGATAAGAAGCGAAGTCTGTCCTGACTTGACCATTCAGTCGGTAGTAATCCCGTGGCTAAATAGTTCACAATATCTGCGAACCAGGGTTCGCAAGATACTGTCAAGAGCTGTTCATCCGGGAAAACGTCGTTGATCGGAATTGGAAGCGAAGGCGAAGAAGGAAGTCGTGAGAGATGGTCGGCAACTACGTTTTCACATCCTCGTTTGTCCTTAATGACAAGGTCAAACTCCTGAAGCAAGAGGATCCAACGGATTAACCGAGATTTTGCATCTTTCTTCGCGAAAAGATGGCGCAGAGCAGAATGGTCAGTGTAGACAATGACTGGAGAGCCGATGAGGTAGGGCCTGAACTTTTCTAAAGCAAATACAACAGCTAAGAATTCCTTCTCAGTTGTTGTATAATTGAGTTGGGCGTCGTTCAGGGTTCGGCTCGCATAATAGATTACGTGCGGCATCTTGTTGATGTGTTGTCCAAGGACATCACCAATGGCAAAGTCGGATGCATCGCACATAATCTCAAATGGGTGCGTCCAGTCAGGTGAAGAAAGAACGGGAGCAGAAGTGAGTGAGCGTTTCAATGAGTCAAATGCAGTCACACAGCTCGAGTTGAAGTCGAATGGCGTATCCTTGGCCAGCAAAAGAGTCAAGGGCCTAGCAATCTTGCTAAAGTCCTTGATGAACCGTCTATAGAAACCGGCATGGCCAAGGAAGGCTCGGATATCTCTGACGCATCGGGGAGGAGGGAGATTGGAAATGACCTCAATCTTCGCTTTGTCAACCTCTATGCCATTTTGCGAGATGATATGTCCAAAGACAATACCTTCGCGCACCATGAAGTGGCACTTCTCCCAATTCAAAGTGAGATTCTTGTCCTTACATCGGGTAAGGACAGCGTCAAGATGCAGCAAACACTCGTTGAAGGAATCGCCGAAGATGGAGAAATCATCCATGAAAATCTCCAGAAATTTTTCCACCATGTCTGAGAAGATTCCCATCATACACCGCTGGAAGGTAGCGGGCGCATTGCATAACCCAAAGGGCATGCGGCGATATGCGAATGTGCCGAAAGGACAAGTGACTGTGGCCTTGTCCTAGTCTTTTTCGGCGATGGGAATCTGATTATAGCCGGAGTAGCCATCAAGAAAGAAGTAGTACTCGTGTCTGGCCAATCGTTCAAGCATTTGGTCAATGAAAGGTAGCGGAAAGTGGTCTTTCCGCGTTGCGCCGTTGAGTTTTCTGTAATCAATGCACACTCGCCACCCAGTTTGGGTGCGAGTAGGGATTAACTCGTTCGCCTCGTTAGTGATGACCGTTATACCTGATTTCTTGGGGACAACGTGGATGGGGCTAACCCACTGGCTATCAGAGATAGGGTAAATGATACCACTATCTAGACATTTTACGATCTCCTTCTTCACAGCCTCTTTCATGACTGGATTGAGACGTCTTTGTGGATCCCGGGCTGGTTTGGCATCATCCATCAGATGTATATGATGAACAACGATAAGGGGAGTAATCCCCTTGATGTCCGCCATGGACCAGCCAAAAGCTTGCCTGTTGCCATGCAAGACCGCGAGAAGGACTTTCTCTTGCTCTGGAGCTGGAGAAGCCGAAATGATGACAGGGAGGGTCTCATTCTCACCTAAGTAAGCGTACTTAAGGTGAGACGGCAAATGCTTGAGTTTGAGCGCTGGAGGTGAAACGATTGAAGGAAAGATTGGTGCAGAGGTCTCGAACTCAAAAGACTCCATCAAGGGTTCAAAACGAGTGTAGGCGACCGAGTCGGATGGTTCAGGTAACTCATCCGGAAATTCGAAGGATTCAAACTCGGGTTGCGAGCGGCTAATATCGTTCAAGAACGTGAAACACTCGTAGTCGTTGTCGGGCGCAGAAACAGCAGCAGGTTCGAGGAGGAACGCATTAGTGGCGTCAAGATTATCGTGTTCGAACAGAAAGTCCTCGAATTCACATTCTTCTGGGGTGATCTCCTGGATCGAGCAGACGTCCAGTATAAGAGCATTAGGTTTGGCGGGCTGATTTCCCAACCTAAAAATGTTGAGTTCAATCGTCATGTTTCCAAAAGAGAGGTTCATCGAACCATTGCGACAATTGATCACAGCATTTGAGGTTGCAAGAAATGGGCGACCGAGTATCACCGGAATTTGATTCCGGGGGTTAGCTACAGGCTGTGTGTCTAATACAATGAAGTCAACGGGGAATATGAAGTCCCCGACTTTTATTAACACATCCTCTAGCTTACCCCTAGGATGGGTGATCGATCGGTCGGCCATTTGGAGAGTGCAGTGCGTGGGTTTCAGCTCTCCGACGCCAAATTGCTCGTATACTGAATACGGAAGTAGGTTAACACTGGCACCAAGATCTAATAGTGCGCAGTTGATGTTCTTATCCCCAATAGTAATAGAAATCGTAGGACAGCTAGGGTCTTTCCGTTTTTGTGGTAAAGATTGGGTAAGGGCATCACTCACAGCACTAGCCAAGAAAACTTTCTTGGGTACCTGAGACTTCCTCTTTTTCGTGCACAAGTCCTTTAAGATTTTCGCGTAGGACGGGACTTGTTGGACAGCATCTAAAAGAGGAATGTTAATGTTAACTTGCTTAAATAACTCCAGAATCTTCTCCATTTGAGGATTTTGTTTATTAGACCTCAACCGGTTTGGAAATGGAACATTTTTAAAATTGGTTGAGTCTAATGCAGGAGGAGATTGTGGAGTTGGAACGGATCCCAGAACAGGTGTTTTCGTGGAGTGAGAAGTGGGTTCGTTCAGAGCAGAAGAAGAAGCAGAAGGAGAGCCTTTTGAAGAATGGAGAATAGGCTCAGAAGACGAAGAAGCAGGAGAAGAAGACGAAGAAGAAGAAGAAGCGGCCGGGGTGTCATCGTTGATCCGTTTGCCAATGTTGTTTTGCAGCATCCTTCCCGATCTCAGTGTGGTCACGGCACTCACATTATGGTTCTGTTGTTCAAGAGCAACATGTGCATTATGTGGGTGACCGGGATTTGGGAGTGGCTGGGACGGGAGCTTCCCCTTCTCTCGCTCGCTTAAGGCCGCATTCAGTTGTGCAATCTGGTCCTCGATGGTCTTGATGCGTTGCCGTGAGCGGCAGTGTGTTTCACTAAGGACTGAATGGAAGACTGGATGTTGGCGGTGGACTGAGTCGATTGTTTAACGAACGCCTCCAGACTTCGTTCGAGCGAGGAAACCTTATCGTTGTTTGACGGAACAAAGTTGTTTGGTGGAAAAGAATTGTTGGGTGCAAAGTTGTTCGTCTGATTTTGGAAAGGTTGGGGTTGGAAGGGCTGCTGAAACTGCTGTTGAGTTTGTTGTTGCGCTTGTTGTTGTTGAGGAGGGGCCCTTTGAAAATTGTTGCCTTGGAATTGATTCTGATTCTGATTCCAGGCGAAATTGGGGTGGTTCCTCCAACCGGGATTGTAGGTGGAAGAGTATGGATCATTCCTCGGTCTTTGCTGGAATGCAGCATTAACCTGATCCTGTCCTTGCGAGGGTGGATTGTAAGGACACTCTTCGGTCAAGTGAGAAGGATCGGAACAACAAGCGCAAATGGTACGAAGGGGGAGAACAGGGGCAGGAGCAGGAGAAGAAAATTTGCTCTCTATCGCTTCATGCTTTCTTGTTATTGCGGCCATTTCAGCTTTCATCGCGATCGAGATATCAAGTTGGTGAATTCCTACCCTAGACTGACCGGTAGAAGTGGAGGTAGAAGAAGAATATGTCGGTCTGGTGCTCTCCCATTGTAGCGTTTGCTCCGCAAGGTCGTCAAAGAACTGCCACGCTTCCTCGTCAGATTTCGATAGGAAGTGGCCCTGACAGATGGCCTCCAACAACTGCTTCGTTGCTGGGTTCAGGCCCTCGTATAAGGTCTGGTAAATTTGCCATTTCTCTATACCGTGGTGAGGACACTGAACAAGAAGGTCTTTGTACCGGTCAAAGCACTTCCAGAAGGGTTCAGAAGGAAGCAGAGAGAATTGGTTGATTTCATTTCAAATCCTTATGGTTTTATGATTCGGATAAAATTTCTTTAGAAACGCTTTTACAAACTCGTCCCAACTGGTTATGGAGTGGGAAGCGGTGCTATACAGCCATTTTTCAGCAAGATCGCATAAAGTGAATGGAATGACCCGTAGACGTATAGTATCGTCCGACAGTTGGGTAGTTTTCATCATGGCACAGACGTTTTGAAATTTATTGATGAAGATATAGGCATCTTTAGATTCAAGCCCATGAAATCGTGGGAGCATGTTGATGAAGTGGGGCTTAATTTCAAAATTATCCCCATTGACCGGTGGGAGAGAAAGGCAGGTGGGAAGTGCAGAACGGGTGGGATAGAAACGATCCTGGAGCGCGATTCGCTGCGGCGCTACAACAGGCGGTGGTGGTGGGATATTGGTCTCCGTAGGAGGTGGAGCCAATCCAGCGGTAGTCAAAGAGATGTCCGGATTAAATCCTGACATCGCGGAAGAAGAGGTTGGTGAAGGTGAAGGTGAAGATGTATGAACAGAATTCCGGTCAACGCCGGAGTTGGCCGGCAAAGGAAGGGGTGAAAGAGGAGTGGACGGAGTTTCGACGTCTGAGTCGATCGCGTAGTCGGTAGTGACTAACGTAGCACGGACTAGGCGGGCGCTGGTGTCCCGAGTCCAAGCGGACATACACTAAATGAGTTTAGTATAGTCAAAGCGGAGAAGGTGAGGGTAAGAAAACGTCAATGGAGAAAAACGATGGGTGGTGGGTGAAAAATGGATTTAGCGACAAAGGGCAAGTTTTTTTTTTTTAAAAGTTTTTGATTTTTTTCCTTTTTCTTTAGAAAGAACTTTACCGAAATATGTACGGACTTACGGCTTTAAGCAATCACAAATAAGATATGCACAATCTCACCTAGATCTAGGGTTACCTAGGTCAACTAGACCTGCTCCTAACTGTTCCAGAGGGTTAGAAAAAGGACCTCAAATCGCCTCTTCTCCGTCTAATACGTCCAGATAAGTGCCAGGTAAGTGGGAGGTTGTCCAACGCTTTCGCGAAGTTCCTTAATTAAATAACCACTTGCCTTCGTCACACTTGCCTAGGCACCGCAAAAGTCAGATAGGATAAACGGCCGATGACTGTAACTAGTCCTCTGTCCTATTGAGCGCGAAGTCCTTAGGGCTGAGTCTAGTATTTTTTAATTTAACAATGGTCAATGCATATGCTTTTTGTGATTTTTGGGGTCCTGGGAAGGGTGATGAAATCCCCACCCAATCTGAATTGGTTTCAAGCCCCTTAAGTCCGTATTAATGAATGCAAAGCGATAACAAATCAACTGCAAACAATTTTTATTTTTAGCGCGGTGCAAAGAATCCTGCACAAGAACAGTTTATTGGAAGGGGAAGAGAGTGTGCGCAAAGAATGCTGCAGAAAACACAATTTATTGGAGTCCAGAGGAGTGGGGAAGAGGAGAGAGACACTTACACAGAATTTGGCACCCTGAGGCCACCAAACGGCCGCGGATCCGCGGCCTAAGCTTCCTTATGCCGCGGTTCCATGGTAAGATGGTGGGATTGGGCTTCTGAAATTTTTGGGAGTGTTCTTTTTGGTGTCCTCTGCTTGTCTGGATGTGCTGAATTTTGACTTGCTTATTGTATCTGCTCGAGATTTTTACAGTAGACCGTTTGCTTCGTTTTGATCCGTCGCGGTGTAGCCGCGAAATGTGGGTCTATCTTCCCACGTCTTTGGCACTGAACTTGAACTCCGTATTATCCTGCACACTTGCACAAAAACTAATCAAAAATAACAAAATGATTTTTTTACAGAGTATATTTTTTTGTTTTGTTTTTCGGTTATATTCACAAGTTAACCCGAAATTACACAAAGAAATAAACTACCGTCTCCCCGGCAACGGCGCCATTTGATTGTTAGGGATTCTGCGTGTTCAAGTTTAGTTAATTACCGCAATCAAGACGGTTTCGCTTGTAGCTAGCCGGTTGAGTACGGGTCGTCCGCAGGGAGATGGGAATCTTTTTCTAAATGCTTTAACGAGTTAAGTCCAGATTTCCAGATTTTGTTGTGATTAATTAAGTGGTAAAATGATATGTAAAGAGAGCTTGTTAGGGTTAGGATTAGATTAGTTTGAGTTAGGAGTCTCCCACTTCTTTCGTTGCCCCTCTTAATATCGGTGTTACGGTAATCGGCAACAACGGGGATTAGCACGACTAGGAAGGAACTTGCGAGTATAAGCTAGGCTTTCCAACGCATCAGTTCTTCCTTTTGGTGCTTGTCCGTCCGTTCTTGGCTCTTAGCCATAACCTCCGGTTAATTCAACCAAAACCGGTCTCACTACGGAGTCACCGCTATCATGTAGGATAGGGTGCCGTAAGGAGCGGATTGCGGTTCAATTAACGGGAGTCGAATTAAGCTGTTGGGCAAGGAAAGAGTGAGAGTGATTTCCTTCTCTCAAACTTCCCTTATCCTACCCTAACAAGTATGAAACTACTCACACATCATAATGAAAAGAAAACAAAATAAAAGAGGAAGATAGAAAGAAAGAGATTAGAAGATAACAACTAGCTATTTGCGACCTCACCTTGGCAAGGATCAAGCGTAAGCATCATGGTTGTTTTAAGGATAAAGAAAAAGAGAGAAGAAAGAAACAACAAGAAATAACAACAACTAAGTTAACAAATGAAAATTACAACAATTAACAAGTTAACTAAAGAACAAGACAAGCATGATAAGTAAACGGTTCTTCTTTATTCATCATTCTTCACTCAAAAGCTCACTACAAGATTTTAATGGAGAAGAGATGAGAGGAGGAAGAAGAACAACAACTAAAACCTAGAAAATAAAATACAAGATTATGAACCCTTTGCTTCACAAGGTTCTGGGCTATTTATAGGCAAGGATCTGGAAATCTAGGGCAAAATTCTGCACCCATGTAAGAAGACCAAACAACCCCCAAACAGTCTTCAAGTGCGGCGCCAGTACGGCCGCGGAACAGCGGCCTAGACCCCCCTTTGGCCGCGGTTCCGCGGCGGTATGGAGGAGTTGGGCAACCATTTTTTCTGTGCTTCCCTGGTTCTGTGTGTCCTTTATTCTGGTATATATAGTTTTTCATATTTTCTTCGCGATTTTTCCAGAATTTCCGTTGAGGAAAAGGTGAATTGATGTGGATCTTTTTGTCATGATTTCCTTGAGCTTCGCGTAGATTTCTTGGATCTTGTGCTGCCATTGAGCCTTGTGCATGAAAACGACATTGATTTGCCATTTTGTCTGTTAAACTGGTGTGTGGTAACAGACGGATAAAGGGCGGAGACCCGTGTTTTATCTGTGGTTGGCAGGAACCCGGATTTTGTCGTGTTTTCCATGAATTTCACCGTTTTAGAACCGAGAACCTGTATCCTGCAACTGACTAGCAAACACGGCTCAAGAGTATCTACCGATAAGCAATGTGATAAAAATTGGGCGGTATAAAAATGCAAAAATCTGATATGAACATTTCCAAATATGGGTACTTTGGCATTATTCTAATGGTTTTTAGAATTGATGACTCCTGGCATGGTGATGTACCTGCAGGTGATTGAGTCACCCTCTCTAAAGGTGTATTACAGACTAAAGGGGAGAGGGATGTGCATGATTGGCAGATCACTTGCTTAGGCAATTAAGTCAATCGTGAGATGTCAAGTACCACACCAGATGTTGTTTTTGCACTAGATGCGATAAGTTTGTATTAATCCAATTTTGGAGAAACATATGGAGGCAGTTTTAGAACATAAGTGGATGTTCTACGGATTTGATGACGGCAGCCTCCTTCGGAGACGGTTATCATTCCAGGCTTCAAAGGTGACATGGATGACAGAATGATTGTCAGAGTTATAGTTTTCTCTCTGAAGAGGGACAGTATTATGGACAGGTGGTCCAAGAGGATACTGTGGGAGGCATGGTGGATGATACAGATTAGGTTCAGTTATCGATACAGTCTAAGAATTTTGGATTTGGAGTTCATTTATAAACTAGGTCCCATCAGATATCCAGAAAAATTCTAAGACGGGTATTACTCGATTCGGGAGATGGCTTTCTCCAAGAACTTGAGATTAAGAGAGACATACAAAGAAACATCAGGGCGGATCCAAGAGTTTTACGAATGGGCTTTGTGAAACTGATTAGTAGAGGAGTTGGGTGTTCGGTATCACACGGGCTGTAAGTTTGCGACATCGCAATAATTAGCATTAAGTGCAAGTGGGTGATTGTTGGATATAGTGCCCTCAAAGTCAATTATTGGATCGCAGGCACGTGATTGCAATGATTGAGGAGGACCTATTCGGGTAGGAGAGTCTTACTCGAGATGATAGTATGCTATCTGGTTTGCCTTTATCAGTCGTGTATATGTTCAGGTGACTAATCACGATTACACGTTGATAGAGCCCTTAGGATCTTGCTTGACTGCCAACAGTATGAGGGCGATCATATACGTGAGAGTTGGGTAGTCCATAAGCACATCCTTATTAGTGGTCCCTAGTCGTGGGAGTTTCGAGACAGGGCATCGATACTCCGGAGTAGACTAGTGTATACAGTGGAGACCCCGACGAGGGGCGGTGGACGGTCTCATAAGCCACTGGTGTCAGTAGGATCACCAAAGATGTATACAGGTGCTCATTGGGTTATGAGTACATCGGACAGGACTCGCCGGGAAACTGCTAGTTGGTATTATACATATCGTCAGATAGCAGTTCCCTGGTGACATGTGTACAGGTTAGTTCATCGACCTGAGGTCGTCATTTGTCTCGTGTGAGTTCCTACTGTGCTTTGATTTCTATCCTACCACGGCTCAAAGGTGTCGTGCAAACTGGTAGTTTTTGGGTACAGTCCCGAGCCACATGGAGGCACGTGAGCGGATTGGCAGGGGATTCGTCTCTCCCGGTATTGGGGGTAGAGATCGCGCTGTGTCTAGGGAAGCCATTACACCAAGTCCTTGGCCAAGGCAGCTGAGAATTACTGGTAGGTACTCCGGTAGTTTCTCAGGGTGTTCAGGGCTTGTCTTCGACACGACTTATACCGCTATTGGGGGTCTAACGTTACTAGCCCCCGAGGCCGGATATGCGATACTCATAGACGAATGGACCGGACTGTATATACATTGTCACTGTTAGGCTCAGTGGGGTTTCCTGATGAGTTCGCTCATCGGCCTCCCTTGAGGTCAGTACATGGGCAGGCGTTACGCACAGCTAGTGCCGCTGACGGCTTGTGGTTAAACCCACTGCCAGAGTACTGACGAGTCATTAGAGTCCCCCACAGATAGTTTCCCAAGTTCGGGCGTAACTTTGTAGAGGCCGTATGGTTTTATGGCAGGGTTCGGAAAATGCACGTCCGTTTACGCACGTGTCATATTTCGGGCAGATAATACTGGTGGGCTTTGGTTTAAGCCAGATCCATGTATTATACTTTGTAGATATAATATCTTTGTCTCAGTTGCATTTGTATTCGGTCGTAATACAAATGAAGGTATATTTATACAGTTACGGGGTTATCCTGAAATTCGTTTCGGGATCGCTTTTTGGAAGTTGCCAGTTTCCAGTTTTCTATCACCCGTATTAAACATTCGGTTTAATGCGGATTTATCTTTTCTTCTTTTAGGTGAGTCATGAGGTGAGTCATGAGTGTGGAAGGTTCTAGAAGAGGTGACTAGGTTAGTGACTCATTGTTTGCTTTAATGAGTTGATGAGGTGTATTAATGAATCATTCTTTTGCATTAATGATTCTTGTTCTTGCTAAGATCTTTTATGAGAAGCTTTTCTTGTGGTCACCCCCCTTGCTCTTACACTCACCCCTCACCTCTATATATGGCCGGCCCCTCCCCTCCTCTTCTCTCTCTCACTTGGTAGAAAAACGATATGGTTGTTGATTAAAAAGTTTATGTGATTTGGTGTATGGAAATTTCATAGCTCATTTCTCATTTCATATCATTCCAAAAGGCAACTTCATTAACCGTTCGTCCATGGCTTTGGACGAAGTGAGACAAAATGTTCTACTCATTCTCTACATCAATCTTGGTCATCTATTTTAGCAAACTTGATGACCGAGTTGCCTCGGGTCAGAGACGGGAGCCCGTTTAAAGATCCGATGACGTGGTGCCACCTGGACGAGAAGATCGGAGATCAACGAGATCGGAGCAGTCGCAATAGGAGCGTGGGATGATGGTTAAAGAACGAAGGACTCGGATCGTTCGGTATAACTTTTCTACCCTCTTTGTAGCTTGTTAGTTTAGCATTAATGGCAGATCCGGGTTATAGTATGCGATAACGCCAGTTATAAAAGTTTTTGTTCCGCATTTGGCGTCAGTTTGACGGCCGGGGCGTTGCCGTAGACATACAATAAAGAATATGTGTCTCTCGCGACAGGTCAAATCATTGAACCGGAGTGCCCAGCATCGACACTCGAAAACATCATGAAAGTTGTGCCCAGCATCGGTACGTAAATCCTGATATATCGGGCTCCGTCAGTCCGTATCAACCCACAGGCTCCGTCTGCGGAATCGGCCCTCTGCCCCAGCAGTACACCCATATCCATCTATCGACTCTGGTCGGTATCCTCCGGATAACCGCCAGGTCCAACCAATCACCGGTAGGTAGTAGTCCCTCTGCCAAGCTCACCGTCTACTACACAGCGAAACCGTTCTCGCCCCGCGGTGTAAGTTCACGTTGCCCACCCCGGTGCTTGCGGGGAGGCGGAAAACGGAATAAAAATCGGATTTTTATCGAACTAGGCAACATGGACTAGCTAAAGGAGAATCTTTGCTAAACAAAAACTAACTAAAAGCTAACTGGATTTAGCTACATGGAAGAAAGGTTATACCATGGGCTTTATGTCCTTCTCTCCTTGCTCCTTGGAGTGGAAGAAAGTGCTCACCTTGTCGCCTTCTTTAGTCGAAGAAGGATCCACCCGAGAGCCTTAACCTTTGTCTTCAACTTCAAGCTAGAAGTAACTAAGGTGCTAGATGTGCTAATCCTAGAACCCTAGATGAGAGTAGAGATTACTTTGGAGAGGTTTAACTCAAGCTCAAGTGTTTCTCAACACATGAGAGGTGAGAGCTTGAGAGAGAGGAATAGGAGGAGAGAGAATCAATATGATAGAATGAGAGAATAATAAGCTATTCTCACATATAGGTGTGAATTATTGTAAATTGATAATTAGCAAGATAATTATCATGGCTTAATCAAGACATGACCATTATCATTTCATATTTAATGCAAATTGCAAAGATGAAGAGCATTTTTTATATGGAATGATGATGGTCAAAGTGTCAACCTAGGTCAACAAGTCAAGAATGGTCAAAAGGTCAACAACCCTAACCATGCACAATTATATTTAACTAATATCAATTAATCATAATACACACATAAGCATTAGGGTTAACAAAATGACAATGGTCATTAACCCTAATCAAAGTCCTCTCCCTCTGTCTCAATCAACTGTGCATACGCACCCGTATTCGTGATCCGAGGAACACGAATACAATGAGATAAAACCAATCCCATATCATATACTAGGATCTGGCTTAAACCAAAGCTGTCCGGACAGCAAACGTGCACAAGTGCGTGGATGTGAACGAACCCTGTCGCTAAACCATGCGACCTCTACTCATTTTTCCTAAAGGCGAATAGCTCTCTGTGTGGGACTCTAAAGACTCGACACTACGCTAGCAGTGGGTTTAACCACAGACCGCAAGCGGCACAAGCTGTACGTAACGGTCCCAAGGTAGATGCCGATAAGAAGACTGACGAGGTGACCCGATCTGAACTCCTACTGAGCCTGTATGTGACAGTCTCCGTACAGTCCGGTCTGTTCGTCTGATACATCGCATGGCGGGCCTAGGGGTGCGGTGAACGTCAGTCCCCTAATAGCTGTACAAGTCGTGTCGGAGTGTAGCCCAGAACACCCTGAGATAACACTGGAAACCTACCAGTATATCTCGCTTGCCCGGGCCAGGGACTACTTGTGTAATGGCTCTCCTGGACACAACGCGATGTCAACCCCCAATACCGGGAGAGACGAATCCTGTCTAACCGTCACTGCCTCCAAGTGCTTCAGGACTGCACCTAAAAACTACCTGTTTGCATGACTCCTTTGAGCCGTGGTAGGGTAGTAATCAAAGTGCAGTGAGAACACACTCGAGGCGAAGTGACAATGTCAAGTCAGGGGACTAAGCTGTACTCATGTCACCTGGGAACTGATAACTGACGATAGGTATAATACCAACCAACAGTTCCCGACGAGTCCTGTCCAGTGTACTCGTAACCTAACGAGCACCCGCATACTATCTCAAGTACGACGTACTGACGGCTGTGGGACAGACCGTCTCCAACGCTGGGATGAGAAGTGCATACGCTAGTCTACTCCGGAGTATCGATGCCCGGTCTCGATAGTCCAACGACTAGGGACCTGTATAAGGATGTGCTTATGGATTACCCAGCCCCCACGAGTGTGAGCGCCATCACAACGCTGGTAATCAAGCAAAAGATCCTAAGGGCTCTACTAATATGTATATACGCGATATGCTAAAAGAAACACATGCACATATTAAAGCAGAGACAAACCAAGTAGCATACTACCATTTCGAGCAAGATTGTATATACAACTGTGAATATCCCAAGCTTCCATCAAGTAATATACATACTAGTATGATACAGTAATGGCCTCTAGGGCATATACACTAACAATCTCCCACTTGCACTAAGGCCATGTACTGGCGTATCGAAGACCTATCATCTCGATCAGCCGCTCGAACTGAGTCTGGGGTAAGGCCTTCGTGAATGGATCTGCAGTGTTATCTTCTGAAGCAACCCTCCGAACCTCGATCTCCTGGCGATCCACGATCTCCCTGATCAGGTGATACCGCCTCAAGATGTGTCTGGATTTCTGATGGGACCTGGGTTCCTTCGCTAAAGCTATAGCCCCGTTGTTGTCGCAATACAGAGGTATTGGATCAACAATGTACGGAACCACCTGAAGTTCTTTCAAGAACTTCCTCATCCAAACAGCTTCTTTTGCGGCATCAGATGCAGCGATGTATTCCGCTTCCATAGTCGAGTCAGCAACGGTTTCCTGTTTAGAACTCTTCCAACACACCGCCCCTCCATTGAGGGTAAAGACAAAACCCGACATGGACTTGGAATCATCCTTGTTACTATGGAAGCTGGAGTCAGCAAAGGCCTCAATCTGGAGGTCTTTTCTGCCATACACCAAGAACATCTCTTTAGTCCTTCTCAGGTACTTGAGAATGTTCTTTACCGCTATATAATGTCTCTCCCCAGGATTTGACTGATACCTGCTTACCACACTCAGTGCATAAGCCACATCTGGTCTAGTACAAAACATCGCATACATTATAGAGCCTACCGCAGAAGCGTAGGGTATAATAGACATTCGATCCCTCTCCAAATCAGTCTTGGTAGACATCACTTTGGAGAGGGTGATCCCGTGACAAGCCGGTAGATTACCGCGCTTGGAATCATCCATACTGAATCTTTTCAGTATGGTGTCGATGTACCTGGACTGCGAGAGTCCTAAAATCCTCTTGGATCTGTCACGGTAGATCCGGATCCCCAGAATGTATGAGGCATCACCCAGGTCTTTCATGGAGAACCAGTGTGACAAGAACCCCTTGACAGATTGTTGCATAGGAATGTCATTTCCTATTAAGAGAATGTCATCCACGTATAAAACGAGGAATACTACAGTTCTCGCTACAAATCTACAATAGATTCATGGTTCATCTGGATTTTTGATAAAGCCAAATTCCTTGACCGTCTCATCAAAACAGATGTTCCAACTCCGCGATGCCTGCTTTAGTCCATAAATGGACTTAAGCAACTTGCACACCTTTCCGCTGCTCCCACTCTGAATGAAGCCCTCTGGCTGGTCCATATAGATACACTACTCTACATGTCCATTTAGAAAAGCAGTCTTTACGTCCATCTGCCAAATTTCATAATCGTGGAAGGCAGCAATGGTAAGAAGGATCCGAATGGATTTCAGCATAGCTACTGGAGAAAAGGTTTCGTTATAGTACAAACCACGTCGCTGACGAAAACCCTTTGCAACCAGTCTAGCTTTATAGGTCTCAACCAGTCCATCTACCAATCTTCCTTTTGAAGATCCACTTGCATCCTACGGGTTTTACCCCATCTGGAGCAATGTCCAACGTCCATACTTTGTTGGTGTACATGGACTCCATTTCGGTCTGCATTGCATCCAGCCATTTTACCGAGTCGATGCTCTGAATGGCTTGCTGGAAGCTAGTAGGCTCATCACAATCTATGATGCAATCCTCTCTATCCCCGTCAATGAGAAAACCGTAGTATCTCTCGGGCGGATGAGACTGCCTACTACTCCTGCGGAGTGGCGTGGGAATGTCCTGATCTTTCGAACCCTCTGGTTCTACTAAGCTTTCAGTAATATCTCGTCGTTCTGGAATTTCTTCCAGTTCTATTGCGCTCCCACTTATTTCTTTTTCTATGAACTGGTGTTCTAGAAAGTGGGCATGGCGAGAAACAAAAACCTTTTGTTCCTCTTCGCAATAGAAGAAATATCCCTTGGAGTTCTTTGGATATCCCACAAACTTGCACTGTACTGAGCGTGCCTCGAGCTTGTCCGCATGCTGCTTTTTTACAAAAGCTTGACATCCCCATGTCTTAATGTGATTAAGATAGGGTCTCTTCCCACACCACATCTGATATGGTGTAGTAGGCACAGTCATAGTCGGAACTCGGTTCAAAAGGTATGCAGCTGATTCTAGCGCATATCCCCAGAACGATCGTGGCAACTCAGCGTTACTCATCATGGACCGTACCATATCCAATAGGGTTCGGTTCCGTCTCTCCGATACACCGTTATGTTGCGGAGTGTATGGAGGAGTAAGCTGAGAGAGAATTCCATTCTCTTTTTTTTTAACCCAGAAACTCAGCACTCAAGTATTCACCACCTTGATCAGATCTCAGTGCCTTGATACTTTTCCCTGTTTGTTTTTCTACTTCATTCTTATATTCCTGGAATTTTTCAAAAGCCTCGAATTTATGTTTCATTAAGAAGACATATCCGTACCTTGAAAAGTCATCCGTAAAAGTAATGAAGTAAGAATAACCGCTTCGTGCATGTGTAGACATTGGACCGCACACGTCGCTGAGTACGAGTCCCAAGAGCTCGCTCGCTCTTACTCCGTGTCCAGTGAACGGAGTCTTTGTTATCTTTCCTTTGAGACAAGATTGACAAGTTGCATACGATTGATATTCGAACGGATCCAAATATCCTTCTGTATGTAACTTAGTCAACCTTCTCTCATTGATGTGACCCAGTCTACAATGCCATAAGAAAGTTTTATTGATTTCTGGAGACTTTCTTTTGTGTGTATTCTGGACATTGAAAATTTGTGGTTGGTTTAATACGTATATACCGTTGTTTAATGTACCTGAGCCATTCAAAACGTGATTAAGGTGAATGTTCACTACATTACTTACAAGTGCAAATTCATAACCTTCTTTAGATAATAAAGATGCAGAAATGATATTACAGGTTGCATTTGGTACAAAATAACAACTGCACAAAACCAAAAAGTGTCCATCTGACAATCCTAGGTGATAGTCCCCCACGGCCTTAGCATCCATGCTTGCTCAGTTTGCAACTCTGAGGGTCATATCACCTGCCTTCAAAACTCTACGCTTTCTCAACGCCTGCAAAGAATTACAGATATGAGATCCTGATCCGGTATCCAATACCCAGAAAGTAGAGTTTATTGATAGACAGTTTTCAATAACATACACACCTGAAGCTGAAGACGCAATTCGCTTCAGATCCTGGGTTCTGGCCTTCCAAACCATGCAATCCTGTTTCCAGTGTCCACTTTTATGATAGTAGATGCATTCTTCCTTCCCCACCAGCTTTCCTGCTACCTTTGTTGCCTTTCCCTTTCCCTTCATTTCCACTTTACTGACACCGCCTCTTGGTTTGGCGGGGGCTTTCTTCTTCTTACCCTTGGCTTTCGCCCTGGACCTAGAAGAGGAAGATCCTCCTACAAACAAAGTGGATGTCTCCCTACCTTTCTGTAGGGTGCCCTCAGCAGTCCTCAACATGTTCAGAAGTTCGGAAAGTTCAACCTCCTTTCCTTGCATGTTGAAGTTAAGGATAAACTGGGCGTAAGTGGAAGGAAGGGACTGGAGAATCAAATCAGTGTAGAGTTCATTCTCCAACGTGGTCCCAAGGTCCGCGAGCTCCTCTATGTAGCCAATCATCTTAAGCACGTGTTTCGCTACCGATGATCCGACGGCCAATCTTGGCGAAATAGCTTCTTCGACACTTCGTATCTTGCGATACGAGACTGCTCTCCATACAGTTCTTTTGTATGGAGAAATATGGACTCTAGGTCCATATTCTCGTGCCTCCTCTGATGTTCGTTGTCCATCTAGGCAAGTACGAGGCATTTGGCCTTCGCGCAATCTATCTCCCATGTCTTACGGATTTCTACATCCGCAACGCTGGAGGTGGGACCTGGGACAGGGGGAGCTTTGGTGGTAAGGACATACCCCAACTTGTCGTAAGTGATTGCCATCTTGACATTCCTGAGCCAATCTTTGTAGTTTGGCCCTGTCAGTAAGTTTTTATCTAGTAATAACTTAAGTCCGGTCATTTTGAATGGTCGATGTAATTAGGAGAGAGAAAAGAAACACTTTAGCATGATGCTCTTGCAAGTTTAGAGTGGTTTTTAGTTTGTCTAAACAGGATGGCTCCCACTGTCTCTCGAATCCCTTCTCAAACCTTAAAGAAAGAATTAGTCGGGATCAATCTCATCGTACAATACTTGCTTAACCGTTCAGCCAGGCCAGTGTCGGTACTTCGAGGAAGGTTTTCCAACACTTTCGCGAAGTTCGTTAATTAAGTAACCTCTTTTCCCTGTGGGCGTAGCCCCGCTGACACCTTTCTAGACACCTACTAGGTTTATAGCATTGATCGTTAAGTGAGAACTTTCCCGATGAGTAGCATATACTCACAGTAGGATCGGGATCCAAATATCATCGCGTGACAAAATCGAAGGAATCCTACCAGAATCATCACACTCCAAATGGTATGTAGCGCTAGCAAGTTTCAGTACTTATGAAACTCCCGATGTGGATTTTTGCCCCATGCTCTTATGACCTTGACTTTGGCCAAAATATCATAAGTCACATGTCAAGTTCTACCCGTCATTCTCCTGGTTAATTTGGACCCACCCGTACCTACCTTTAACTTTAGCCAAAATGGCAGCACGACTGTCCCAAACCAACGCATCTATCTATGCTGCACATGAATACCCAATAGCTACCAATCACTATGCCTTGACTTTGGCCAAAATACATAGCCTGAATACTTTTTGACCATTCATGTGGAATGACGGAGGGCTACAAATGGTTTTGGCGGAACCGTGAACGTAGTGAACTTGATATAATCGATGAAACGAGATAGCTTTTAAAAGGAGTTGTTCAAGCTCCGCGTTTAAAAGTTTAGTTTTGAAAAGAACCGAATGGTTTTCAAAGTGTTCCAATCGACTTTTACTTGGTTTATTTTCTTGCATTAGTTCTTTTAATGCGTCGCATCATTTAATCCTACCATTGCAGAAAACAACCAAAATATGACGTACGCTTATGCCATTCGCATTCGCCACGGGGCCCGTCATCACCCGTTAGGTTACTTAACTAACGACAGAGCGGGGGCTGGGCTAGCGCGGCTGTAAAACATAAGCAACGCCTAAATAGTTATAGTATATAGATATATAGCAATGATAGACATTACAGATCACAGATGAATACAATGGATATACTAGGAATCCGCAATCCGTTCGAGCCTGCAACGAAACGCGGATTACACGGTCGCGGTGAATAGACAATACCCCACCCAAGACCCCTACGGGTGCGGCAAACTACCCCCCAAGTACCCGAAGCGAAGCAACCTCCCTCAACACCGTGAGTAGGCCACTTGGCACTTCGAGATACCCGGTAGTTTGTGCACCCCCTCCATGGGTCTATCCTAGGAGCAAAAACTGTAAAAAGAAATTATACAATGACGGATACAACCCCGACCCGGTTGTGCGGCCAAACAAATAATATTACATCAATTTACATATTACATGAATAAAAGAAAAAGAAACACTCATCTCACATCCACCCCGGCAATTCACCCGCGACAATCCAACGCATTCATATACACATACCAACAACAAATACAGATCACAGATATGTATAACCCCCACTAATCGACTTATAGCGATTAGCAGACGTTCAATACATATAAACATCACAGATATAACCCATTAGTCAAAGTGTAGTGAAGTTCGATCAAAAATACGGATTTATAGGCACCCCAAATACAAATTTCTTTTCTGGAAAATCTGGGCCGAAATAAACCACCTTAAAAATCCCAAAACCTTAACAGAGGAATACTGCACCAAACTCGGTCCAGAACGGAGTGAAAACGGCCGCGATTCCGCGGCAATAGGCATGCTTTTGCCGCGGAACCGCTGCGCTTTGAACTGTTCACTGGACCGTTTTTGGTGTGCTTCTTGACAAAACCCTGAGACGATTTTTGATGTATGATTTTTTATTTTTTGACCAGAAAAAAATTCAACAGAAAGTTAGGGTTTTGTAAACATGGTTTTGCGATTTTTCCGATCGAACTTCCATACACTTTACTACCTAGCTAGTTTATGTTTAGTTAGGCTCTGATACCACTGTAAGTCCATGTTGCCGACCCCGGTGCTTGCGGGGAGGCGGAAAACGGAATAAAAATCGGATTTTTATCGAACTAGGCAACATGGACTAGCTAAAGGAGGATCTTTGCTAAACATAAACTAACTAAAAGCTAACTAGATTTAGCTACATGGAAGAAAGGTTATACCTTGGGCTTTATGTCCTTCTCTCCTTGCTCCTTGGAGTGGAAGAAAGTGCTCACCTTGTCTCCTTCTCTAGTCGAAGAAGGATCCACCCGAGAGCCTCAACCTTTGGCTTCAACTTCAAGCTAGAAGTAACTAAGCTGCTAGAAGTGCTAATCCTAGAACCCTAGATGAGAGTAGAGATTACTTTGGAGAGGTTTAACTCAAGCTCAAGTGTTTCTCAACACATGAGAGAGGAGAGCTTGAGAGAGAGGAAGAGGAGGAGAGAGAATCAATATGATAGAATGAGAGAATAATTAGCCATTCTCACATATATGTGTGAATTATTGTAAATTGATAATTAGCAAGATAATTGTCATGGCTTAATCAAGACATGACCATTACCATTTCATATTTAATGCAAATTGCAAGGATCAAAGAGCATCTTTTATATGGAATGATGATGGTCAAAGTGTCAACCTAGGTCAACAAGTCAAGAATGGTCAAAAGGTCAACAACCCTAACCATGCACAATTATATTTAACTAATATCAATTAATCAAAATACACACATAAGCATTAGGGTTAACAAAATGACAATGGTCATTAACCCTAATCGAAGTCCTCTCCCTCTGTCTGAATCAACTGTGCATACGCACCCGTATTCGTGATCCGAGGAACACGAATACAATGAGATAAAACCAATCCCAAATCATATACTAGGATCTGGCTTAAACCAAAGCCCGCTAGTATAAGCTGTCCGGACAGCAAACGTGCACAAGTGCGCGGATGTGAACGAACCCTGTCGCAAAACCATGCGACCTCTACTCATTTTGCCTAAAGGCGAATAGCTCTCTGTGTGGGACTCTAAAGACTCGACACTACGTTGGCAGTGGGTTTAACCCCAGACCGCAAGCGGCACTAGCTGTACGTAACGGTCCCTAGGTAGATGCCGATAAGAAGACTGACGAGGTGACCCCATCTGAACTCCTACTGAGCCTGTATGTGACAGTCTCCGTACAGTCCGGTCTGTTCGTCTGATACATCGCATGGCGGGCCTAGGGGGACGGTGAACGTCAGTCCCCTAATAGCGGTACAAGTCGTGTCGGAGTGTAGCCCAGAACACCCTGAGATAACACTGGAAACCTACCAGTATATCTCGCTTGCCCTAGCCAGGGACTACTTGTGTAATGGCTCTCCTGGACACAGCGCAATGTCAACCCCCAATACCGGGAGAGACGAATCCTGTCTAATCGTCACTGCCTCCAATTGCTTCGGGAATGCACCCAAAAACTACGTGTTTGCACGACTCCTTTGAGCCATCGTAGGGTAGTAATCCAAGTGCAGTGGGAACACACTCGAGGCGAAGTGACAATGTCAAGTCAGCGGACTAAGCTGTACTCCTGTCACCTGGGAACTGATAACTGACGATAGGTATAATACCAACCAACAGTCCCCGACGAGTCCATTCCATTGTACTCGTAACCTAACGAGCACCCGCATACTATCTCATGTACGACGTACTGACGGCTGTGGGACAGACCGTCTCCCACGCTGGGATGAGAAGCGCATACGCTAGTCTACTCCGGAGTATCGATGCCCTGTCTCGATAGTCCAACGACTAGAGACCTGTATAAGTATGTGCTTATGGATTACCCAGCCCCCACGAGTGTGAGCGCCATCGCAACGCTGGTAATCAAGCATAAGATCCTAAGGGCTCTACTAATATGTATATAAGCAATATGCTAAAAGAAACACATGCACATATTAAAGCAGAGACAAACCAAGTAGCATACTACCATTTCGAGCAAGATTGTATATACAACTGTGAATATCCCAAGCTTCCATCAAGTAATATACATACTAGTATGATACAGTAATGGCCTCTAGGGCATATACACTAACACGGGGTACCATACCGGGTCCACCATGTACCCGCAATCGGCATCATCCGCCTCCTCGAATCGGATTTCACATGTCACTCTCAGCACCGAGAAAACACATGGTGGACGCACTGCAATATCATACCAGGGGTAACTGGGTTTTTAAAACAATTACATATTCTCTTTTGAAATACACGCGGTTCCCAAATCCAGAAATATCATGGAAACAACATATCTCAATGCGCATAATCAAAAAGCATGATGTATGTGACATATAAATGAAGTGCAAGTATAACGGTATATCATGCAACATGGAATAATAGTATACACATACAAGGGTCATATCCTGATGCAATAATACTACTGTGTAGTGACATGGCAATTACCGATGATGGTGTGTGTGAGCCGGCAAGTAAGTGTACGTGGTACATACGCATCATAGGTAATAGTGCTGGTGTCCTAGCAACATGATTGTAATATATCAATAAACACAAGCCATGCAATGCGAATAGCATGACTATGCGGAATCAATAATCAACGCAACAGTGAAGAACCTACCTTAATAAATATATCATGCAGCCTTGCCTTTTGAAAAAAAGACGAATCGGGGTTTTTGGTAAAATAAGGGCTACGGGGTTTTAAGAAAAGATGCGTCGTTTGAAAATATCCGTAGAATCCCTTTTGGCAATCTTTAAAATATCCCCGATTCGTTAGTTTTGAAATAGGTATGACTCGGGTCTAGTCTACGCCTACTATGCGAACTACGGACCCAACTATCAAGTCAATCGGCAGTGGTATGGAAACCACCTAAATCCGAGTCGATATACATATATATATACAACAGTCGGTGATCTCGCCTCAAAAGTATCACGTACGATACAGTATATCATATAACATCCTCGAGTCATGAGTGCGGATCTAACATCAATATAAAGCTCCTACAGTAAATCGTCGTACGACATCCCAATAGCTGGGTACTGGTCAATATCACATTCATCTCATCACATATCAGGTATCACTACCATCATATCACATAATCTAGGGTACAAGTCTAAGTCTAGTACAATCGATAACATCTATAAAAGTATGAATGCGGGGTAAAACACATGCCCAAAGGCCAGCTAAAGCATCCTGCCGTATCTTCCATACGAATCCTTCTATATCGCCGATCTCACGACCTTAAATCGAATCAGATCGACTCAACCCACATCCCAAGCACTATCCTCATAATCCAGTATATCTACACATAGTCCCATACCCATGTGAACACATACAAACATATACTCCCATATACACATGCGAAAGAAAGTATGTATGCAAGTGTATGCGTGCGTGTGTGTATGGGTGCAACCCCTACTCTAGGGTTTCGTACTACACTAAACCAATCCATCTTATCATCAATAATCTTAAAGAACATATAATAAATATATGTGTGTATACGTATTCGTATACATAACCAAAGACTGCGGGGGTGCTATACGCCATCCACCCGACATCCCCCATAGATATAATCTACTCACCTTGCGTCTTTATCTGTCGACGTCGCCACGCATTTGCTTGTTATCCCGAAGTCTTCATGGGGTACCTACAAGTATATCACAAATGCTAAAGCACATGAAAATCACATCGGAAAACCAAAACTGCACACGCTACTCGCATAGGTAAAAACCTAGCGTCTCGCATGTAAACACGATTAATACCCACTTGTCGTTGACGTTCAAACGCCACCCGACAGGAACGAATAACCAAATACCAAAATCCATGCTAAAACAAGTCGTAAATCATGCGCCAACATAGGAAAATCAACCCAGATTTTACCCTAGATGGAACCAGACAAAATTGCACATACCCAGGGTCAAGACTACTGGAAATAGGGCCATGCACCAAAATCGAGATGATTTCCTCCTGCTCTGGCCGCAAATTGCGGCCAGAAGGAATTAATTGGCCGCCAGGAATAGGAGTAGGGGGCTAGGGTTTGGTGTGGTGGTTCCAGGGTGCCTGTGTATGTCTATGTCACGCACCCCACGAACATGCGGGGAGGCGGAATATATGAAAAATGATTATCAAAGCATCGTAACACGGACTTGAGCGCATGAATCGTATCTAAACCGTTACAAGCAAACTACGAGAGGTTTAACTACTCGGATTCGAAGTTATACATCACGTTACTTGTCCTTCGGGTCTCCATCGCTGTCTTCCACTCCTTGTAGGCACCTGGGAACATCGGCACCTTAACGGCCTCCTCGAGTCAAAGACGATCCACCCGAGAGCTCTTACGCCAAGCTTGATCTCTAAGTTGAGATAACTAGGTTGCTCAAAGTGCTAATCTAAGCTACCTAGGGGATATAGAGTGTGGTTATTGATGTATTAGTCTAGCTAACCCTTGATCTCAACACATGAGAGGTTAGGGTTAGGGTTTCAAGAATGAGAGAGCTTGAGGAGAGAGAAGGTGAGAATGAGAATCATATTGAAAAATGTACTTATTAGAATATATCAACCATAACAATTTATCAAATAAATAATATATATGATTAATCATCATGGTTTATGTATTCACCTTGTGTGATTCATCTCATGAGTCATTAGCTTCATAAATGAAGCATTAACTCCATGGATGAATCACACAAATGAGTCATTAAGCAATAAATGCATATGCCACCTTAACCCCCAAGTCACCCTGCTTCTAGAATCTTCCCGGAAAATTACGAGAACGCCCTCCAATCCGTGAAAACACGGAAAAACTTTAGAATGTATAAATCCTATAACCTGATACTAGAATCTGGCTTAAAGCAAAGCCGGCTAGTAAAAACTGTCCGAACGCCGTACGTGCGTTTAAACACGTATGCGTCCGAACCTTTGTCGTAAAACCATACAACCTCTATATCGTTTCTCCTGGAGCAGGGAAACCCTCTGTGTGGGACTCTAAAGACTCGACACTACGCTGGCAGTGGGTTTAACCACAGACTGCAAGCGGCACTAGCTGTACGTAACGGTCCCCAGGTAGATGTCGATAAGAAGGCCGATAAGGTAACCCATCCGAACTCCTACTGATCCTGATGTGACAATCTCCGTACAGTCTGGTCTGTTCGTCTGAGACTATCGCATATCGAGCCTAGGGGCGGCAAGCGTCAGTCCCCTAATAGCGGTATAAGTCGTGTCGGAGCTTAGCCCATTACACCCTGAGAAACTACTGGAACCTACCAGTAAATCTCGCTTGCCCTGGCCAGGGACTTTGCGTAATGGCTCTCTGACACAGCACGATATCTATTCCCAATACTGGGAGAGACGAATCCTATCTAACCGCCACTGCCTCCAAGTGCTTGGGACTGCACCCAACTGCTACATGTTTGCACGACTCCTTTAAGCTGTGGTAGGGTAGCAATATAAGAACAGTGGGACACACTCGAGGCTAAGTAGCAGTGTCAAGTCTGCGGACTATGCTGTACTCATGTCACTTGGGAACTGTTTACTGACGATTGGTATAATACCAACCAGCAGTTCCCTTGTGAGACCTGTCCGGTGTACCCGTAACTTAACGAGCACCTGTATACTATCTCCAGTACGACGTACCGATGGCTGTGGGACAGACCATCTCCCCAACTGGGATGAGAAGCGTACACACTAGTCTACTCCATAGTATCGATGCCCTGTCTCGATAATCCTATGACTATGGACAAGTATAGGATGTTGCTTATAGACTACCCAGCCCCCACTAGTGTGACTGCCATCACAACGCTGGTAATCAAGCAAAGATCCTATGGGCTCTACTAATATGTATAAGTGATACGTTACAAGAAACATATACACATATTAAAGTAGACACAAACGAAGTAGCATACTACCATTTTAGCAAGACTGTATATACAACTATGAATATCCCAGTCTTCCATTAAGTAATATACATGCAAGTATGATACAATAATGGCCCCTAGGGCATATACACTAACAATCTCCCACTTGCACTAGGTCCATGAGCTGGCATATCGTAGACCTATCATCTCGAATAGCCTCTCGAACTGCGTCTGAGGAAGGGCCTTTGTGAATGGATCAGCAATGTTATTCTCTGTCTCTCCTCTCTTTATCTCGATCTCCCGGCGATCTACGATCTCCCTGATCAGGTGATACCGCCTTAAGATGTGTCTGAACTTCTGATGGGACCTGGGTTCCTTCGCTAAAGCTATAGCGTCGTTGTTGTCATAATACAGAGGTATTGGATCAACACTGGTAGGAACCACCTGAAGTTCTGTGAGGAACTTCTTCATCCAGACAGCTTCTTTTGCGGCATCGCAAGCAGCTATGTACTCCGCTTCCATCGTTGAGTTAGCAACGGTCTCCTGTTTGGAACTCTTCCAACAGACCGCCCCTCTATTGAGGGTAAAGACATAACCCGACATGGACTTGGAGTCATCTTTGTCACTCTGGAAGCCGGAGTCGGCAAAGGCCTCAATCTGGAGGTTTTTTCCGCCATACACCAAGAACATATCTTTAGTCCTCCTTAGGTACTTGAGAATGTTCTTTACTGCTATCCAGTGATTCTCCCTTGGGTTTTCCTGATACCGGCTTACAACGCTCAATGCGTATGCTACATCTGGTCTGGTACATAACATCGCATACATTATAGAGCCTACCGCAGAAGCGTAGGGCATAATCGACATGCGATTCCTTTCCAAATCAGTCTTGGAAGACATCTCTTTGGAGAGGGTGATTCCGTGACAAGCCGGTAAATTACCGCGCTTAGAATCATCCATACTGAATCTCTTCACTATGGTGTCTATGTACCTGGACTGCAAAAGTCCCAACATCCTCTTTGATCTATCACGATAGATCCGGATCCCCAGAATGTAGGTGGCATCACCCAGGTCTTTCATGGAGAATTTATGTGACAAGAATCTTTTGACTGACTGTAACATAGGAATATCATTTCCTATTAGGAGAATGTCATCCACGTACAAGACGAGGAATACTACAGCTCTCCCTACAATCTTACTTTATATGCAAGGTTCATCTGGATTTTTGATAAAGTCAAATTCTTTGACAGCATCATCAAAATAGATGTTCCAACTCCGCGATGCTTGCTTCAGTCCATAAATGGACTTAAGAAACTTGCATACTTTACCGCTGCTCCCACTCTAAATGAATCCCTCTGGTTGATCCATATAGACGCTCACTTCTAAATTACCATTTAGATAGGCCGTCTTTACGTCCATCTGCCAGATTTCATAATCGTGGAAGGCGGCAATAGCAAGAAGGACCCGAATGGATTTAAGCATAGCTACTGGAGAAAAGGTTTCGTCATAGTCCAAACCAGGTTTTTGACGGAAGCCCTTTGCAACCAGTCTAGCCTTGTAGGTTTCAACCTGTCTATCTACACCAATCTTCTTTTTGAAGATCCATTTGCATCTTACGGGTTTTACTCCATCTGGAGCAATGTCCAAAGTCCATACTTTGTTAGTGTACATGGACTCCATTTCGATCCGCATTGCATCCAGCCATTTTACTGAGTCACCGCTCTGAATGGCTTGCTGGAAGCTAGTAGGCTCATCATAGTCAATAGTGCAATCCTCTCTATCCCCGTCTATGAGAAAACCGTAGTATCTCTCGGGCGGATGAGATTGCCTACTACTCCTGCGAAGTGGCGTCGGGATGTCCCTTTCTTCTGAAACCTCTGGTTCTACCATACTTTCAGTAACAGCTTGTGGTTCTGGAATTTCTTCCAGTTCTACTATGCTCCCACTCTTCGGATTTTCTAAAAATTCAGCTTCTAAGAAGTGGGCATGACGAGAAACAAAAACCTTTTGTTCCTCTGCGTAATAGAAACAATATCCCATGGAGTTCTTTGGATATCCCACAAACTTACATTGTACTGAGCGTGCCTCGAGCTTGTCCGCATGCTGCCTTTTTACAAAAGCTGGACATCCTCATGCTTTCAGATACTGAAGACATGGTTTCTTCCCACTCCATATCTGATATGATGTTGTAGGAACTGTTTTGGTTGGAACCTTGTTCAAAAGATATGCAGCTGATTCTAGCGCATAACCCCCGAAAGATCACGGTAACTCAGCCTTACTCATCATGGAACGAACCATATCCAATAGGGTTCGATTCCTCCTTTCTGATACACCGTTGTGTTGTGGTGTGTATGGTGGAGTAAGTTGAGAGAGTATTTGATTCTCTTTTAAGTAACCCAGGAACTCAGCACTTAAGTATTCACCACCTCGATCAGATCTCAGTGTCTTTATACTCTTGCCTGTTTGGTTTTCTACTTCATTCTTGTATTCTTGGAATTTCTCAAAGGCCTCAGATTTATGCTTTATTAAGAAGACATGTCCATACCGAGAGAAATCATCCGTAAAAGTAATGAAGTAGGAATAACTTCCTCTCGTATGTGTAGACATTGGGCCGCACACATCACTGTGTATGAGTCCTAAGAGCTCGCTTGCTCTTACTCCGTGTCCACTAAACGGAGTCTTTGTCATCTTTCCTATGAGACAAGATTCACAAGTAGCATAATATTGATATTCGAACGGATTCAAATATTCTTCTCTATGTAACTTAGTCAACCTTCTCTCATTGATGTGACCTAGTCTACAATGCCATAAGAAAGCCTGATTCAATTCCAGAGACTTTCTTTTATGTTTTTTCTGGATATTGAAAACCTGAAATTGACTTAATACGTATATACCATTATCTAATGTACCTGACCCAATCAGAACTTGATTTAGGTGGATGTTAACTACATCGCTTATGAATGTAAAATCCTATCCCTCTCTCAAAAGTGAGGACACTGATATGATATTACAAGTCATACTAGGTATATATAAACAGTTACGTAAAATCAATATATGCCCACTTGTCAATCCTAGGCGATATTCTCGTACGGATTCAGCGTCCATGCTCATTCCGTTTGCAACTCCGAGAGACAAATCACCTACCTTCATAACTCTACGGTTTCTCAAAACATTTAATGAATTACAGATATGAGATCCTGCTCCGGTATCGAGTACCCAGGAAGTAGAGTTAATTGATAAACGGTTCTCAATAACAAATATACTTGAGCCTGAAGCCACAACATGCTTCGTGTTAGATATGTATGCCTTAGAGGCCATTATTGTATAGTACTGGTTTGTATAATACATTTTGGAGGCTAGGGATATATATATAGTTTTACGGCAGTCATGCTCAATATAGTAGTATGCTACTTGGTTTGTTTCAATCTTAATATGTTTATATGTTTCTTTTAACATATCGCTAAAAACATATTGGTAGAGCCCTTAGGATCTTTGCTTGACTACCGGCGTTGTGATAGCGATCACACTAGTGGGGGCTGGGTAGTCTATAAGCACATCCTTATTTTGGTCCCTAGTCGTAGGATTATCGAGACGGGACATCGATACTCCAGAGTAGACTAGTGCATACGCTTCTCTTCCCAGCAGGCGAGATGGTCTGTCCCACAGCCATCAGTACGTCGTACTGGAGATAGGATGCAGGTGCTCGTTAGGTTACGAGTACACTGGACAGGACTCGTCGGGAACTGTTGGTTGATATTATACCTATCATCAGTTAACAGTTCCCAGGTGACATGAGTACAGCTTAGTCCGCTGACTTGACATTGTCACTCTGCCTCGAGTGTGTTCCCACTGTTATTAGATTACTACGCTACCTCGGCTCTACTGAGTCGTGCAAACAGGTAGTAGTTGGGTGCAGTCCCGAAGCACTTGGAGGTAGTGACGGTTAGACAGGATTCGTCTCTCCCGGTATTGAGGGTTGATATCGCGCTGTGTCTAGGAGAGCCATTACACAAAGTCCCTGGCCAGGGCAAGCGAGAATTGCTGGTAGGTTTTCCGGTAGATTCTCAGAGTGTTTTGGGATACACTCCGACACGACTTGTACCGCTATTAGGGGACTGACGTTTACCGCCCCCTAGGCCCGCCATCCGATTCTCTCAGACGAACAGACTGGACTTTAAGGAGATTGTCACATACAGGCTCGGTAGGAGTTCGGATGGGTTCACCTCATCAGTCTTCTTATCGGCATCTACCTGTGGACCGTTACGTACATCTAGTGCCTCTTGCGGTCTGTGGTTAAACCCACGGCCAGCGTAGTGTCAAGTCTTTAGAGTCCCACACAGAGGGTTACTCGCCTTTGGGGAAAACTGAGTAGAGGTCGCATGGTTTTGCGACAGGGTTCGTTCACACTAGCGCACTTGTGCACGTTTGGTGACCGGGAAGTTATTACTAGTGGGCTTTGGTTTAAGCCAGACACTGGTATTGGTTTTGGGATTGGTTTTGTCTAATTGTATTCCTGTTCCTCGGAACGCGGATGCGGGTGTGTATGCACAGTTGATAGAGGCAGAGGCAGAGGATTCTCATTAGGGTTGTTGACCATTTGACTTTGGTTGACTTGTTGACCGTTGACTTTTTCCAAACCCTAATGAGAATGAGAAATATGATTAATAATGATCATTAAGGATTGTTGTGTGATGGTTAGGTTGACCTTTTGACCATGGTGGACATTTTGACCATTGTTGACATTTTGACCATAATCATTTCATATCAAAGATGCTTCTTGATCTTTGCAAATTGCATTTATTATGAAATGATAATGGTCATTCCATACTCACCATCACATTTTCCTTTTTGATTATTATTGTTAATCTATTATTCTCTCATATGAGCATGGTTGCAAAAAGAGAGCTCTCATTCTATCATATCTTTTCTCTCTCTTTGCAAAAGCTCTTCTTCTTCCTCTCTCAAAGCTTAAGTGTTCCAAGTGTTGGAAATCATAAGTTTTTGAGACAAAGCCACCAAACACATCTCTACTCATTCTAGGGTACTAGGTTTTGCAAACCAAATACCTTAGTTAATTACCTCTAGGTTGAGGTAGGAGCTCAAGTTCGAGGCCCTCGGGTGGATCTATCTTCGACAAAGAGGAGACGACGAGGAGGAGTGTTCATATCAGATTTTTGCATTTTCATACCGCCCAATTTTTATCACATTGCATATCGGTAGGTACTCTTGAGCCGTGTTTACTAGTCAATTGCAGGATACAGGTTCTCGGCTCTAAACGGTGAAATTCATGGAAAAACACGACAAAATCCGGGTTCCTGCCATTCACAGATAAAACACGGATCTCCGCTCTTTATCCGTCTGTTGCCACACACCAGTTTAAGAGACAAAATGGCAAATCAATGTCATTTTCATGCACAAGGCTCAATGGCAATACAAGATCCAAGAAATCTACACGGAGCTCGAGGAAATCATGACAAAAAGATCCAAATCAAATCACCTTTTGGCCAACAGAAATTCTGGAAAAACCGTGAAGAAATTATGAGAAAAATCATATACCAGAATAAAGATCACAGCTGACCAAAGAAAGCCACCAAATTTGAAGGCACAACTGCCTACTATGGCCGCGGAACCGCGGCCTAAGCATGCTTAGGCCGCGGAACCGCGGCCGTACGGTGTCGGCAGTGGGTAGGGTTTTAGGGGCAGTTTTGTCATTTCATGAAGGATCGGAATTTTGCCCTAGATTTCCATCTCCCTGCCTATAAATAGCCCAGAACTTGCCAAAGCCAAGGGTGCATAATCTTGTATTTATTTTTTAGGTTTTAGGTGTAGTTCTTCTTCCTCCTCTCATCTCTTCTCCATTAAAAATCTTGTAGTGAGCTTTTGTGAGTGAAGAATGAATAAAGGAGTTCTTTTTACTTATCATGCTTGTCTTGTTCTTTAGTTAAATTATTATTGCTTGTAATTTTCATTTGTTAACTTAGTTGTTGTTATTTGTTGTTGTTTCTTTCTTTTCTCTTTTCCTTTATCCTTAAACAACCATGATGCTTACGCTTGATCCTTGCCAAGGTGAGGTCGCAAATAGCTAGTTGTTATCTTCTAATCTCTTTCTTTCTATATTCCTCCTTTGTTTTATTTTTCGTTCTTCTTGTAATGGGTGGGTAATTTCCATACTTGTTAGGGTAGGATAAGGGAAGTTTGAGAGAAGGAAATCTCTCTCACTCTTTCCTTGCCCAACATCTTAAATCGACTCCCGTTAATTGAACCACAATCCGCTCCTTACGGCACCCTAACCTACATGATAGCGGTGATTCCGTAGTGAGACCGGTTGTGGTTGAATTAACCGGAGGTTATGGCTAAGAGCCAAGAATGGACGGACAAGCACCAAAAAGAAGAACTTAAGCGTTGGAAAGCCTAGCTTATACTCGCAAGTTCCATCCTAGTCGTGCTAATCCCCGTTGTTGACGATTACCATAACACCGATATTAAGAGTGGCACGAAAGAGGTGAGCGACTCCTAACTCAAACTAAACTAATCCTAACCTTAACAAGCTCTTTTTACATATCATTTTAACACTTAGTTAATCACAAACAAATCTGGAAAATTGGACTTAACTCGTTAAAGCACATAGAAAAAGATTCCCATCTCCCTGCGGACGACCCGTACTCAACCGGCTAGCTACAAGTGAAACCGTTTTGATTGCGGTAATTAACTAAACTTGAACACGCAGAATACGTACCAATCAAATGGCGTCGTTTCCAGGGAGACGGTAGTTTATTTCTTTGTGTAATTTCGGTTTAATTTGTGAATATAAAGCTAACCGAAAAAACAAAAAAAAATATATATACGTTGTAAAAAACCATCTTGTTATTTTTGATTAGTTTTTGTGCAAGTGTGCAGGATAATACGAAGTTCAACTTCAGTGCCAAAGAGGTGGGAAGATAGACCCATATTTCGCGGCTACACCGCGACAGATTCGAGATGGATAAAACGGTCTACTGAAACATTCTGGAGCAGATACAGTGAGTAAATAAATATTCAAGACATCCAGAAAAGCAGAGGAGACCCAGAACAACACCTCCACAAAATTCGAAAGCCCAACTCTCTGTTCCTGCCGCGGAACCGCGGTATAAGAAGGCTTAGGCCGCGGAACCGCGGCCACTTGGTGCCCTCTGCATCTCAAAATTTCTGGGTATGTTTCTTTCCCTCTCCCCACTCCTCTGGAATCCACTGAATTGTGTTTTCTGCAGCATTCTTTGCGCAAACTCTCTTCCCCCTTCCAATAAACTGTTCTTGTGCAGGATTCTTTGCGCCGCGCTAAAATAAAATTTTTTTGCTGTTGATTTGTTACTGCTTTGCATTTATTAATACGGACTTAAGGGGCTTGAAACCAATTCAGATTGGGTGGGGATTTCATCACCCTTCCGAGGACCCCAGAAATCACAAAAAGCATATGCATTGACCATTGTTAAATTAAAAAATACTAGACTCAGCCCTAAGGACTTCGCGCTCAATAGGACAGAGGACTAGTTACAGGCATCGGCCGTTTATCCTATCTGACTTTTGCGGTGTCTAGGCAAGTGTGTCGAAGGCAAGTGGTTATTTAATTAAGGAACTTTGCGAAACCGTTGGATAACCTCCCACTTACCTGGCACTTACCTGGCCGCATTTGACGGAGAAGAGGCGGTTTGAGGTCCTATTTCTAGCCCTCTGGAACAGTTAGGAGCTGTCTAGCAAACCTAGGTGACCCTAGATCTAGGTGTGATTGTGCATATCTTGTTTGTGATTGCTTAAAGCCGTAAGTCCGTACATATTCCTGTAAAGCTCTTTCTAAAAAAAAGGAAAAAAATCAAAAACTTTTATAAAAACTTTCCCTTTGTCGCCAAATCCATTTTTCACCCACCACACATCGTATTTCTCCATTGACGTTTTCTTACCCTCACTTTCTCCGCTTTGACTATACTAAACTCGTTTAGTGTATGTCCGCTTGGACTCGGGACACTAGCGCCCGCCTAGTCCGCGTTACGTTAGTCGCTACCGACTACGCGATCGACTCAGACGTCGAAACTCCGTCCACGCCTCTTTCACCCATTCCTTTGCCGGCCAACTCCGACGTTGACCGGAATTCTGTTCATACATCTTCACCTTCACCATCACCAACCTCTTTGACTACCCCTGGATTGGCTCCACCTCCTACGGAGACCAATAACCCACCACCACCGCCTGTTGTAGCGCCGCAGCGAATCACGCTCCAGGATCGTTTCTATCCCACCCGTTCTGCACTTCCCACCTGCCTTTCTCTTCCACCGGCCAATGGGGATAATTTTGAAATTAAGCCCCACTTCATCAACATGTTTCCACGGTTTCATGGGCTTGAATGTGAAGATGCCTATATCTTCATCAATAAATTTCAAAACATTTGGGCCATGATGAAAACCACCCAGCTGTCGGACGATGCTATACATCTACGGGTCATTCCGTTCACTTTATGCAATCTTGTTGAAAAATGGCTGTATAGTACCGCTTCCCACTCCATAACCAGTTGGGACGAGTTTGTTAAAGCGTTTCTAAAAAAATTATATCCGAATCATAAAACCGCAAGGATTCATAATGAAATCAACCAATTCTCTCAGCTTCCTTCTGAACCCTTCTGGAAGTGCTTTGACCGGTACAAAGACCTTCTTGTTCAGTGTCCTCACCATGGTATCGAGAGTTGGCAACTTTGCCAAACCTTATACGAGGGCCTGAACCCAGCAACCAAGCAGTTGTTGGAAACCATCTGTCAGGGCCACTTCCTATCGAAATCTAACGAGGAAGCGTGGCAATTCTTCGATGACCTTGCGGAACAGACGCTACAATGGGAGAGCACCAGACCGACTTCTTCTTCTTCTACCTCCACTTCTAACGGTCAGTCTAGGGTAGGAATTCACCAACTTGATGTCTCTATTGCGATGAAAGCTGAAATGGCTGCAATAACGAGAAAGCTTGAAGCAATAGAGAGCAAATTTTCTTCTCCTGCTCCTGCCCATGTCTTCCCCTTCGTACCATTTGCGCTTGTTGTTCCGATCCTTCTCACTTAACCGAAGAGTGTCCTTACAATCCACCATCGTAAGGACAGGATCAGGTTAATGCTGCATTCCAGCAAAGACGGAGGAATGATCCATACTCTTCCACCTACAATCCCGGTTGGAGGAACCATCCCAATTTCGCTTGGAATCAGAATCAGAATCAATTCCAAGGAAACAATTTCCAAAGGCCCCCTCCGCCGCAATAACAAGTGCAACAACAAACTCAACATCAATTTCAGCAGCCCTTCCAACCCCAACCTTTTCAAAATCAGACGAACAACTTTGCACCCAACAATTCTTTTCCACCAAACAACTTTGTTCCGTCAAACAACGATAAGGTTTCCTCGCTCGAATGAAGTCTGGAGGCGTTCGTTAAACAATCGGCACAATCCACCGCAAACATCCAGTCTTCCATTCAGTCCTTAGTGCAACACACTGCCGCTCATGGGCAAAGCATCAAGACCATCGAGGCCCAGATTGCACAGCTGAATGCGGCCTTAAGCGAGCGAGAGAAGGGGAAGCTCCCGTCCCAACCACTCCCAAATCCCGGTCACCCACATAATGTACATGTTGCTCTCGAACAACAGAACCATAATGTGAGTGCCGTGACCACATTGAGATCGGGAAGGATGCTGCAAAACAACATTGGCACACGGATCAACACTGACACCCCGGCCACTTCTTCTTCTTCTTCTTCTTCTTCTGCTTCTTCGTCTTCTGAGCCTATTCTCCGCTCTTCAACAGGCTCTCCTTCCCCTTCTTCTGCTCTGAACGGACCCACTTCTCAATCCACGAAAACACCTGTTCTGGGATCCGTTCCAACTCCATAATCTCTTCCTCCAGCATTGGACTCAACCAATTTTAAAAACGTTCCATTTTCAAACCGGTTGAAGTCCACCAAACAAAATCCACAAATGGAGAAGATTCTGCAGTTATTTAAGCAGGTTAACATTAACATTCCTCTTTTAGATGTTGTCCAACAAGTCCCGTCCTACGCGAAAATCTTAAAGTACTTGTGCACGAAAAAGAGAAAGTCTCAGGTACCCAAGAAAGTTTTCTTTGCAAGTGCTGTGAGTGATGCCCTTACCCAATCTTTACCACAAAAACGGAAGGACCCTGGCTGTCCTACGATTTCTATTACCATTAGGGATAAGAACATCAACCGCGCACTATTAGATCTTGGTGCCAGTGTTAACCTGCTTCCGTACTTAGTATACGAGCAATTAGGCATAGGAGAGATGAAACCCACACACTGCACTCTCCAAATGGCCGACCGATCGATCACCCATCCTAGGGGTGAGCTAGAGGATGTGTTAATAAAAGTCGGGGACTTCATATTCCCCGTTGACTTCATTGTATTAGACACACAGCTTGTAGCTAACCCCCGGAATCAAATTCCGGTGATACTCGGTCGCCCATTCCTTGCAACCTCAAATGCTGTGATCAATTTTCGCAATGGTTCGATGAAGCTCTCTTTTGGAAACATGAAGATTGAACTCAACATTTTTAGGTTGGGGAATCAGCCCGCCGAACCTAATGCTCATATACTGGACGTTTGCTCAATCCAGGAGATCACCCCTGAAGAGTGTGAATTCGAGGAGTTTCTGTTCGAACACGATAAGCTTGACGCCACTAGTGCGTTCCTCTTCGAACCTGCTGCTATTTCTGCGCCCGACAACGACTACGAGTGTTTCACGTTCTCGAGCGATCTTAGCCGCTCACAACCCGAGTTTGAATCCTTCGAATTTCCGGATGAGTTACCTGAACCATCCAACTCGGTCGCCTACACTCGTTTTGAACCTTTGCTGGAGTCCTTTGAGTTCGAGACCTATGCACCAATCTTTCCTTCAATCGTTTCACCTCCAACGCTCGAACTCAAGCCTTTGCCGTCTCACCTTAAGTATGCTTACTTAGGTGAGAACGAGACCCTCCCTGTCATCATCTCGGCTTCTCTAGCCCCAGAGCAAGAGAAAGCCCTTCTTGCGGTCTTGCACAACAACAGGAAAGCTTTTGGCTGGTCCATGGCGGACATCAAGGGGATTAGTCCCCTGATCGTTGAACATCACATTCATCTGATGAATGATGCCCAACCAGCCCGGGATCCACAAAGACATCTCAATCCAGTCATGAAAGAGGCTGTGAAGAAAGAGATCGTAAAATGTCTAGATAGTGGTATCATTTATCCTATCTCTGATAGCCAGTGGGTTAGCCCTATTCACGTTGTCCCCAAGAAATCAGGTATAACGGTCATAACCAACGAGGCAAACGAGTTAATCCCTACTCGCACCCAAACTGGGTGGCGAGTATGCATTGATTATAGAAAACTCAACGCCGCAACGCGGAAATACCACTGTCCTCTACCTTTCATTGACCAAATGCTTGAACGATTGGCCGGACACGAGTACTACTGCTTTCTTGATGGCTACTCCGGCTATAATCAGATTCCCATCGCCGAAAAAGACCAAGACAAGACCACATTCACTTGTCCTTTCGGCACGTTTGCATATCGTCGCATGCCCTTTGGGTTATGCAATACTCCCGCTACCTTCCAGCGGTGTATGATAGGAATCTTCTCAGACATGGTGGAAAAATTTCTGGAGATTTTCATGGATGATTTCTCCATCTTCGGCGAATCCTTCAACGAGTGTTTGCTGCATCTTGACGCTGTCCTTACCCGATATAAGGACAAGAATCTCACTTTGAATTGGGAGAAGTGCCACTTCATGGTGCGCGAAGGTATTTTCTTAGGACATATCATCTCGCAAAATGGCATAGAGGTTGACAAAGCGAAGATTGAGGTCATTTCCAATCTCCCTCCTCCCAGATGCGTCAGAGACATCCGAGCCTTCCTTGGCCATGCCGGTTTTTATAGATGGTTCATCAAGGACTTTAGCAAGATTGCTAGGCCTTTGACTCTTTTGCTGGCCAAGGATACGCCATTCGACTTCAACTCGAGCTGTGTGACTGCATTCGAGTCATTGAAAAGCTCACTCACTTCTGCTCCCGTTCTTTCTTCTCGTGACTGGACGCACCCATTCGAGATTTTGTGCGATGCATCCGACTTTGCCATTGGTGCTGTCCTTGGACAACACATCAACAAGATGCCGCACGTAATCTATTATGCGTGCCGAACCCTGAACGACGCCCAACTCAATTATACAACAACCGAGAAGGAATTCTTGGCTGTTGTATTTGCTTTAGAAAAGTTCAGACCCTACCTCATCGGCTCTCCAGTCATTGTTTACACAGACCATTCTGCTCTGCGCCATCTTTTTGCGAAGAAAGATGCAAAATCTCGGTTAATACGTTGGATCCTCTTGCTTCAAGAGTTTGACCTTGTCATTAAGGACAAACGAGGATGTGAAAACGTAGTTGCCGACCATCTCTCACGACTTCCTTCTTCGCCTTCGCTTCCAATTCCGATCAACGACGTTTTCCCGGATGAACAGCTCTTGACAATATCGTGCGAACCCTGGTTCGCAGATATTGTGAATTATTTGGCCACAGGATTACTACCGACTGAATGGTCAAGTCAGGACAGACTTCGCTTCTTATCCCAAGTAAAACACTTTTACCGGGACGAACCCTATCTGTTCAAGTACTGTCCCGACCAGATTATTCGTCGGTGTGTCCCTGACGATGAATTCAAGAGTGTGATGTCGTTTTTCCACGATCAAGCGTGTGGCGGGCATTTGGTTTCTACTGGCCACAACACTTCAAAGACGCTCATGACTATTGCAAGACTTGCTCCCGGTGCCAACACTTGGGCCGGATATCCCGGAGGAACGAGATGCCGCTCCAACCAATCTTGGTTGTGAAGATTTTCGATGTTTGGGGGATAGATTTCATGGGGCCGTTTCCCAGCTCTTTTGGGAACTTGTACATCCTTCTCGCTGTTGATTACGTCTCTAAGTGGGTCGAGGCTGTGCCCAGCCGGACTAACGATAACAAGGTTGTCGTTAGGTTTCTTAAAGAAAACATTTTCTCCCGTTTTGGGCACCCCCGAGCGATCATTAGTGACAATGGAAGTCATTTCTGCAATAAGACTTTCGAGGCCTTGATGCGGAAATATTCCATTAATCATAAGCTCTCTACGCCCTACCACCCCCAAACCTGCGGGCAGGCCGAAGTTTCTAATCGGCAAATCAAGCAGATACTGGAGAAGACGGTTTCCAAGAACCGAAAAGATTGGTCGCTGAAACTCACTGATGCCCTTTGGGCATTTCGGACCGCTTATAAGACCGATCTTGGCATGTCTCCCTATCGGCTTGTATACAGAAAAGCCTGCCACCTACCTGTCGAAATAGAGCATCGCGCATTTTGGGAGATAAAAGAACTGAATCTGTCTCTCAAAGATGCGTGCAGCCATCAGAAGCTGCAGTTGAACGAACTGAGCGAGCTTAGGGATGAGGCTTACGATAACGCGGTTGTCGTTAAGAATCGAACGAAGGTGTTTCACGATAAACACCTTTTGCGCAAAACCTTCGTACCTGGTCAGCAGGTACTGCTTTACGACACCCGGCTACACTTCCATCAAGGAAAGCTCAGATCTCGCTGGAAAGGGCCGTATTTTGTGCGGAATGTATATCCGCAGGGCGCTGTGGATTTGGAGAATCCAAAGGACGGTTCATTTTTCAAAGTGAATGGACACCGACTAAAACCGTACCTTAGCGCCAAACCAACAGAGGAGCTCATGGTCTTACAGGAGCCGGTTTACCCTGCATAATCTTCCTCTGCCTACCACCAAACTTCTGTTATCCAGCCATGAACAGTGGACACTGTTTCAAATAAGTTTGGGGGTATGTATATACCACTTTGTATATATTTGTGGATATTCTTTTCCATTTTTGTTTTTTTTCTCTTCTTTCAAAACAAAAACAAAAAAAAATTGTGTATAGCTAACCGACAATTTTGACTCTTCAAATGATCTCTTCATGCAATGACAGTGAGGACACTGTCCAGTTTAAGTTTGGGGGTACGCTCGGTACGCATTTCTAACCTTCGCATTCATATGTATATTTTGCATCTGCATACTAAAATCCATAAAAATCAGAAAATTTTCTAAAACATAAAAACTTTTCTGTCAAGTTAGCTAGTGGGAAGACTCTGATTCAACATTTCGACGGTTTTGTTTGAGAAAATAAAAATAACTAAATCTTATGTTTAGATTTTGAAAACCTGAAAGATAACTCTCCTTTAAAGTTAACTATAGCTGATATACGTCTTTACATCATACTACACGTGTCGTGAGTTTTTGAAATTAGATGACAAGTCTTCTATGTCTAAAAACTTTTAAATGGATCAATGATTTTCTGAGGATCAAATAGGTTTGTTCTGAAATAAGTAATATCAAGAATAGTTTATGTAGTGAGTGAATATGAAGGAATGTTATTGATGCCTTAATTGGAACTAAGTCTGAAAAATAACCCATCTGGAACTTGATTGGAATGATTACACACCGAACCCACTAAACACGTCTTTTATCCAAAAAAAATTAATTGAACTGCCGGTTATGTCTCCGTTCGTATTGAATCATCTTGATTTTCACGCCAAAATGTCTTTTGTTTTTGGACCTAGGTAACTTGAGTAATTAAGTCCGCTGGGGTGTTTCTACACCTAATGTCCTAAAGCCAACTGGTTTGGGTGCATTGGCCCAAAGCCCGCTAAGAAGCCTAGAAAGCCCAGATTAAAACAAAGTCAAGCAAGTGTTCTCTCCGAGTTAAAATTCCTAACGGTTCTTTGTGTGAGAATAATCTTGATAAAAGACAGGCTTATATAAAAATTTTAGCGGTGATATGAAGGTTTTATTCTATGAGGTGTGTATGAAATGAAAACAAGAAAAAGGTGGAGTGAAAAATAAGACCTAGATTCCTGTTAGGGAAGATAGAAATTCTGAAGTTGAAACTTTACTTGAAAACGAAACTTGAAAAATACTTAATTCTTTATAAAACTTATGTGATCCTTTTAAAAAACATTTATCTGGACTTTATTGGGTGACATGATGACTTTAATCGATCCTTCTGGAACTTAACGACACTATTTGCATTGCACGTAAAGACATATAAAATCTGTAGTTAAATAAGAAGCGAGGTGTGAAAAATAAGGGTTCGATAGTCTAGACTTAGGATAATAGAATTGTTATTTTCTGAAACAAAACTTTAGGGTTTGAATCATAGTAATTTTGCAAAACTAGCTTGACCGGATTTTGTGGGTAGTATCCGCTGAAAACCCCAGGAGACAACACTCCTCCTACTAGGGACACCTAGAGCTTTAACGGCTTGTTGCACATGCTCAGTGTAATCGCGTTCTCTGCGAAAGTGAGGTTAGGAAATTTTTTGTGAATAAATTGGATTTGCTCGGGACGAGCAAATGATAAGTTTGGGGGTATTTGCTCATATCAGATTTTTGCATTTTTATACCGCCGAATTTTTATCACATTGCATATCGGTAGGTACTCTTGAGCCGTGTTTACTAGTCAATTGCAGGATACAGGTTCTCGGCTCTAAACGGTGAAATTCATGGAAAAATACGACAAAATCCGGGTTCCTGCCATTCACAGATAAAATACGGATCTCCGCTCTTTATCCGTCTGTTGCCACACACCAGTTTAAGAGACAAAATGGCAAATCAATGTCATTTTCATGCACAAGGCTCAATGGCAACACAAGATACAAGAAATCTACATGGAGCTCGAGGAAATCATGACAAAAAGATCCACATCAAATCACCTTTTGGTCAACAGAAATTCTGGAAAAACCGTGAAGAAATTATGAGAAAAATCATATACCAGAATAAAGATCACAGCTGACCAAAGAAAGCCACCAAATTTGAAGGCCCAACTGCCTACAATGGCCGCGGAACCGCGGCCTAAGCATGCTTAGGCCGCGGAACCGCGGCCGTACGGTGTCGGCAGTGGGTAGGGTTTTAGGGGCAGTTTTGTCATTTCATGAAGGATCAGAATTTTGCCCTAGATTTCCATCTCCCTGCCTATAAATAGCCCAGAACTTGCCAAAGCCAAGGGTGCATAATCTTGTATTTATTTTTTAGGTTTTAGTTGCTGTTCTTCTTCCTCCTCTCATCTCTTCTCCATTAAAAATCTTGTTGTGAGCTTTTGTGAGTGAAGAATGAATAAAAGAGTTCTTTTTACTTATCATGCTTGTCTTGTTCTTTAGTTAAATTATTATTGCTTGTAATTTTCATTTGTTAATTTAGTTGTTGTTATTTTTTGTTGTTTCTTTCTTTTCTCTTTTCATTTATCCTTAAACAACCATGATGCTTACGCTTGATCCTTGCCAAGGTGAGGTCGCAAATAGCTAGTTGTTATCTTCTAATCTCTTTCTTTCTATCGTCCTCCTTTGTTTTATTTTTCGTTCTTTTTGTAATGGGTGAGTAATTTCCATTCTTGTTAGGGTAGGATAAGGGAAGTTTGAGAGAAGGAAATCTCTCTCACTCTTTCCTTGCCAAACATCTTAAATCGGCTCCCGTTAATTGAACCACAATCCGCTCCTTACGGCACCCTATCTTACATGATAGCGGTGATTCCGTAGTGAGACCGGTTGTGGTTGAATTAACTGGAGGTTATGGCTAAGAGCCAGAACGGACGGACAAGCACCAAAAGGAAGAACTTAAGCGTTGGAAAGCCTAGCTTATACTCGCAAGTTCCTTCCTAGTCGTGCTAATCCCCGTTGTTGCCGATTACCGTAACACCGATATTAAGAGTGGCAACGAAAGAGATGAGCGACTCCTAACTCAAACTAACCTAATCCTAACCCTAACCCTAACAAGCTCTCTTTACATATCATTTTAACACTTAGTTAATCACAAACAAATCTGGAAAATTGGACTTAACTCGTTAAAGCACATAGAAAAAGATTCCTATCTTCCTGCGAACGACCCGTACTCAACCGGCTAGCTACAAGTGAAACCGTTTTGATTGCGGTAATTAACTAAACTTGAACACGCAGAATACGTACCAATCAAGGAGCCGTACAAACTACTACAAGGAGCAAGTAAGGAGGAGAACAACAAGAAGAGAAGGAGTTCAAGAGAACAACAAGAAGAGAAGGAGTTCAAGACTAGGTATAACCATTCTACATAGTAGTTAGAACTTGTAGATTTTATGTTAGTTTTGTTTAGCAACGATCCTTCATGAAACGGTCAATGTTACCTAGCTAGGGAAAAAAATTTGTTTTACCTATTCCGCCTCCCCGAAAGAACCGGGATGGGTAACGTGGACCTAACAGTGGTATCAGAGCCTGGCTGAACACAAACTAGCATGTTAGCAAATTATATAGAATTTCGATCGGACAAAAATCGCAAAACACGTCCGGAAAAACCATGTTTCTGCCGATTTTTTATACTGCTCTAAAAATGATTTAACATACATGAAAAATTGGCTCAGGGTTTTGTAAAAACACAGAACAAAAATGATCCAGTGACTCGGTCAAAGCGCCGCGGATCCGCGGCTTGAACATGCTTCCTGCCGCGGAACCGCGGCCGAGTTGACTCGGCCGTGGATCGGGTTTTGTGCAGTGTTCTTATTTGGCTGTTTTAGGATTTTTAGTATATGTTGTTTCTGCCCAGATTTTCCAGAGAACAAATTTGTGTTTGGGGTGGTTACAAATCTGTATTTTGATCGAAGCTCTGTAGACTTTGGCTAATGGGTTATAACTGTAATGTGATATATGTATTGAACGTCTGCTAATCGCTATACGTCGATTAGTGGGGGTTATACATATCTGTGATCTGTAATGTTGATGGTTTGTGTATATGAATTCGTTGGATTGTCGCGGATGAATAGCCGGGGGTTGTGAGATGAGAGTTTTCTTTATCTTTCAATTCATGTAATATGTAAATTGATGTAATATTATTTATATGGCCGCACAACCGGGATGGGGTTGTAGTCGTCATTGTATAATTTCTTTTACTGTTTTTGCTCCTAGGATAGACCCAAGGTGGGGTGCACAAAGTACCGTGTACCTCGAAGTGCCGAGTGGCCTACTCACGGTGTTGAGGGAGGTTGCTTCGCTTCGGGTACTTGGCGGGTAGTTTTCCGCACCCGTAGGGGTCTAGGGTGGGGTTTTGGCTATTCATCGCTACCGTGTAATCCGCTCTTCGTTACAGGCTCGTAGGGAATGCGGATTCCTAGTATATCCAATGTGTTCATCTGTGATCTGGAATGGCTATCATTGCATTTGACGAATGTGTATATATCTATATGATATCTATTTAGGCGTTGCTTATGTTTTGCATCCACGCTAGTCCAGCCCCCGCTCTGTCGTTAGTTAAGTAACCTAACGGGTGATGACGGGACCCCGTGGCGAATGCAGATGGCATAAGCGTACATCATATTTTCGTTGTTTTCTGCAATGGTAGGATTAACTGATGGGACACATTAAATTAATGCAAAGAAAATAAACCAAAAAGACGTTGTTGGAACAATTTTCAAAAAGCTATTATTGCAAGGACTTTTTCTTCTTGTTTTGCATAGAGGTATTCGGTTATGAATGCCCAGCACCTCATTCGACGAGGCAAGTGCCGAGATCCCATCATCGGGAGTGACCCCTTGGACAAAAAGTTTGCGTCAGGGTAATAACTTCACTATAGTCGATTATTCTTGCTTTGCATCGAGGTATTCAGTTTGGAATATTCTGCACCTCATTCGACGAGGAAAGTGCCAAGATCATTTCACGGGGAGTGACCTCTTTAGCAAAAATTTTCACCACTATATTTTCAAAAGGCAATCATGTTCCTTCAACTATATCAAGTTCATTACGTTAACGGGTTTTTCGCCAAAACCCAGCCGTAGCCCTCCGTCATTTCGGATTGGTATTATTTAGTATTTGTGCTGCGTTTGTTGACCTAGTCAAGGCGTAGTGGACGATAGCTAGATAATATTTTTCTGTGCATTGCAAATGGGATTGGTTAGGACAGTCGTGCGGCCTTGTTGACCTAGTCAAGGGCACGTACGGGTGGGTCTAATGCAATCAGGATAATGACAGGAAGAACTTGACTAACGGTTTATGGTTTGTTGACCTAGTCAAGGTCATAAACCGTTAGGGGCAAAAACCATATCGGGAGTTTCTAAAGAAAGTGAAACTTGCAGACTTAGCATACCTTGTGGTGACTAGAGTGGATTCTATCTAGGTCATCACACAATGATAGTTGGATCCCGATCCCACTGATGAGTTGGATTACTCTCGGGAGATTATTTCACTTAACAATCAATGCTATAAACCAAGTAGGTGTCTAGAACGGTGTTTACGGGGCTGCGCCTCCAGGGAAAAGAGGTTATTTAATTAAAGAACTTCGCGAAAGCGTTGGAAAACCTCCCTCGATGTACCAACACCAGCCTGGCTGAAAGGTTAAGCAAGTATTGTGACGTGCGATGAATCCTGACTAATTCTTCTTTTAAGGTTTGAAGAAGAATTTGAGGAAACAGTGGGAGCCATCCTGATTAGATAAATTAATATACCAATCTAATCTTGCAAGAGCGCACGCTGAGTGTTTCTTTTCTCTCTCTCCAGGTAGCAGCCATTTCACGCCCTAATCAAGATAATAAAATGTATCGCTTGACCGATCCGAATTCTTATTCGAGGCTGCGGAACGTTGGTTCGGCTCTAACTTACGACAACAGTCATAAGTATGAGCAAGGGAAAGAGGATTGTATGGATTCCAAGGATACCCTGTTGAAGAAGAAGCATGGTTTTGCATCTACTTCAGGTGTTCTTGTAATTGAGAACTGCTTTACAGTCAGCCCTACCTCCTGTGGACTTGATACCGGATCAGGATCGCATATCTGTAATTTATTGCAGGGACTGAGAAAAAGTAGCAGAGTTGTACCTGGTGATATATCGCGCAGAGTAGCGAACGGAGCACAAGTTAATGCTGCAGCCGTCGGTGAATATCACCTAGTGTTGCCAAATGGAAATACTATGATTTTGAACGATTGCTACTATGTACCTTCCATGGTTTGCAACATCATATCAGCTTCTTTACTCGATAAAAATGGATATAACTTTTTTCTTGATAGAAATATCATGAACATCTACCTTCATAAGGTACAGGTTGGAGAAGGTACACTGTGTAATGGTATCTACGTTCTAAATCGGAATACAGTTCTCAATGTAGAAAACACACACAAGACGAAGAATTCAGATACGAATGAATCCTACTTGTGGCATTGTAGACTTGGTCATATCGGAGAGAAAAGACTAAGTAAGTTGCATAAAGATGGACTCTTGAATACGTTCGAGTTTTCACCTTATGAAACTTGTCAGTCTTTTCTCAAAGGGAAGATGACCAAATCTCCGTTCACCGGAAATGGAGTAAGGGCAGCAGAGCTCTTGGGAATCATACACAGTGATGTATGTGGTCCGATGTCTATACATGCAAGGGGTCGGTTCTCGTACTTCATCACATTCACTGACGATCTCTCTAGATTCGGATACGTGTATCTGATGAAACAAAAATCCGAAGCTTTTGAGAAATTCAAGGAATTCAGAAACGAAGTAGAGAACCAGATTGAAAAAGTATCAAGATCCTCCGATCGGATAGAGGAGGGGAGTACTTAAGCACGAAATTCCTAGATTACTTAAACGAGAATGGTATTCTCTCTCAGTTTACTCCTCCTTATACACCACAGCACAACGGTGTATCGGAGCGGAGGAATCTTACCCTATTGGATATGGTTCGCTCCATGATGAGTAGTGCCGAGTTGCCTCTTTCATTTTGGGGACATACGCTTTTGACAGCGGCATATCTATTGAATGATGTTCCGTCTAAATCAGTGCCTAAGACTCCATTCGAGATATGGAATGGAAAAAGGCCATATCTTAAAAGATTTAAGATATGGGGTTGTCCGGCTTATGTTAAAACACATAAACCAAATAAACTAGAGGCGCGGTCAGTTTTATGTAAGTTTGTGGGATATCCAAAGAATGGTTATGGATATCTGTTCTACCACACCGAGGAACAGAAGGTGTTTGTTGCTCAGCATGCCGTTTTCTTAGAAACATAGTTTCTTGCAAAAGAAATTTGTGGGAGCACGGTAGAACTGGAAGAAATTCAGCGACCACAAAATGAAACTGAAGATTTGACAGAACCTCAGGATTCAATAACCCCGAACGAACCTCAGCCACTCCGCAGATCTGGTAGGGTTTCTCATCCGCCCGAGAGATACTACGGTTTTCTCATAGATGGGGATCGAGAGGATTGCATCTTGGAAGAAGATGACCCTACCAGTTTCAGCCAGGCCATTATCAGTAGGGACTCTGATAAGTGGCTGGATGCAATGCAATCCGAGATGGAGTCCATGTACACCAATAAAGTGTGGACCTTGGATATTTCTCCACCTGGGGTAAAACCCGTTGGATGCAAATGGATCTACAAAAGGAAACTTGGTGTGGATGGGCAGGTGGAAACCTCTAAGGCAAGACCCGTTGCAAAAGGTTTTCGTCAAAGACCTGGTTTGGACTATGACGAAACTTTTTCTCCAGTGGCTATCCTCAAATCCGTTCGGATCGTGCTTGCCGTTTCTGCCTTCCATGACTATGAAATCTGGCAAATGGACGTTAAAACGGCTTTTCTAAACGGCTGTTTAGAAGAGTGCGTTTACATGGATCAGCTAGAAGGTTTCGTAGACAGTGGGAGCAGCGGGAAGGTGTGCAAGTTACTTAAATCCATTTATGGATTAAAGCAGGCATCGCGGAGCTGGAACATCTGTTTTGATGAGGCAATCAAGGAATTTGATTAAATCAAGAACGAAGATGAACCTTGTGTCTATAAGAAGATTGTAGGACGAACTGTCGTGTTCCTTGTATTATACGTGGACGACATTCTTTTGATAGGAAATGAAATTCCTTTGCTACAATCGGTCAAGCTATTCTTGTCACAACGGTTCTCCATGAAGGACATGGTGATGCCTCGTACATTCTGGGGATCAAGGTCTACAGAGATAGATCGAAAAGACTACCGGGACATTCGCAGTCCAGGTACATAGAGACCGTACTAAAGAGATTTAGTATGGAGGATTCCAAGCGCGGTAACATACCAGCATTGTATGGAATTACCCTCTCCAAGAAGATGTCTCATAAGACTGACGAGGAGAGGGTTCGCATGAACACTATACCCTACGCTTCGGCGGTAGGATCTGTAATGTATGCGATGCTATGTACAAGACCAGATGTAGCTTACATGCTAAGCGTGGTGATCCGGTATCAGTCAGACCCAGGTGAGGACCACTGGACAGCAGTGAAGAACATTCTCAAGTACTTGAGAAGGACAAAGGAGATGTTCCTGGTTTACGGTAATGGAGACCTCAGGGTAGAGTCCTTTACCGATTCAAGCTTCCAGAGTTAAAAAGATGAAAGCAAGTCTGTCTCGGGTTTTGTGTTTACCCTCAACGGAGGGGCGGTATGTTGGAGGAGTTCCAAACAGGATACCGTCGCAGACACGACGATGGAGGCTGAATACATTGCTGCAAGAGATGCCGCAAAAGAGGCGGTCTGGATAAATAAGTTCATTAGTGAACTTCAGGTGGTTCCGTCCATTGTTGACCCAATACCATTGTATTGCGATAACAATGGGGCTATAACTTTAGCGAAGGAACCAAGGTCCCATCAGAAATCCAGACACATCTTAAGGCGATATCACTTAATCAGGGAGATCATTGATCTCTAGGAGATCGAAGTACGGAGAGTGGACACAAAAGACAACACTGCGGATCCATTCACGAAGGCACTCCCTCAAACACAGTTCGAGCGACTTTTTGAGCTATTGGGTATGCGGTACACCGACAGCTGGCCTTAGTGCAGACGTTGGGTATGCGGTACACCAATTACTGGCCTTTAGTGCAAATGGGAGATTGTTAGATATATATGCCCTAGAGGCCATTATTGTATATGTTGGAGATAGTGCCCTCAGAGTCAATTATTGGATCACAGGCACGTGATTGCAATGATTGAAGGAGGACCTATCCCGGTAGGACAGTCTAACTCAAGATGATAGTATGATATCTGGTTTATCTTTATCTTCGTGTACTGCTTTAGGTGACCTGACAGGTCACTATTGCACGTTGATAGAGCCCCTAGGATTCATGCTTGACTACCAGCAATATGAGGGCGATCATCTACGTGGGAGCTGGTAGTCTATAAGCACATCCTTAAAAGGTCCCTAGTCGCGGGAGTTTCGAGACAGGGCATCGATTCTCCAGAGTAGACTAGTGTATACAGTCGAGACCCCGACGAGGGGCGGTGGCCGGTCTCACAAGCCACTGGTGTCAGTAGGATCACCTAAGATGTATACGGGTGCTCATTGGGATATGAGTACACCGGACAGGACTCGCCGGGAACATGCTAGTTGGTCTTATACCTGACGTCAGATAACAGTTCCTTAGTGACATGTGTACAGGTTAGTTCATCGACCTGGGGATCGTCATTTGTCTCGTGTGAGTTCCCACTGTACTTTGATTACTACCCTACCATGCTCAAAGGAGACGGGCAAACAGGTTTTAGTTGGGTACAGTCCCGAGCCACATGGAGGCAGTGAGAGGATCTTCAGGGGTTCGTCTCTCCCGGTATTGGGGGTGAGGTTGCGCTGTGTCTAGGAGAGCCAAAACATGAAAAGTCCTTGGCCAAGGCAGGAGATTTACTGGTAGGTATTCCAGTAGTAGCTCAGGGTGTTCTGGGTTGATCTCTGACATGACTTGTACCGCTTTTGGGGGTCTGACTTTTACCAACCCCCTAGGCCCGCCATGCGATGCTCATAGAAGAACGGACCGAATTGTACGGATATTGTCACTGACAGGCTCAGTAGGGTGTCAGGATGAGTTCGCTCATCGACGTCCCTTTCGGTCAATAGCTGGTGGCCCGTCACGTATGGCTAATACCTCTGACATGCTAGTGGTTAAATCCACAGCCATAGTATTGACGAGTCTTTAAAGTCCCCCACATTCAGTTACTCAAGTTTCGGGCGAAACGCTGTAGAGGCCGTATGGAGATATGGCAGGGTTCGATCAGATACGTGCGGTATTGCACGGAGCAGGATCGGACGGTTAGTACTAGAGGACGTATGGATATATGGCACGGTTCGATCAGATACGTGCGGTATTGCACGGATTAGGATCGGACGGATATTACTAGCCGGCTTTGGTTTAAGCCGGATCCTAGTATAGTACAGTGTAGATTTTGTCTCATTGCATCTGTATTCGGTCGGAATACAGATGCGGGTGTGTATACACAGTATCGGGGTTTTCCTGTAATTTATTACGGGACCAGTTTTCTGGAGTTGCCAGTTTGCTTTCCATTTCGGCCATATTTCTTTGTATCCTTCATTGGCCGAAGATTGGTGGAGGAGGGCTTATTTGCATTTGTGCAAATTAGCTATTTGGGGGGTTGTCTTTGCATACTTTTGTATCATGATGGTTTCATGATGGAGCCCCATCCCTTGACCTTCCATGGTTCATGATTGCCAGACTTTTTGTAGCAATCATGGTTGTTGATTAGTTGATGGAGTATGGTTTTGCTATTGATGATGATTCTTGCATGATGACCATTCCTCTCACTTGCATTATTCTTGTGGCTATCTTTTTCACTCCACTCCCTCACTCTTATTCTCTCCACTCCCATATGCATGGCCGGCCACATTGGGGAAGGGCTGCCCATGTTATTTTGGTGTGGGATTTTTGTATCTTTGGCTTGGAAAAATCCCCACAACACCATCTCCAAAAGCATATATCATTTCCTCCACCAAATGGCAACCTCCACCACCCCAAATTGAGACATCAGTTCTACACACATTCTACAGCAAACCTTGGGCACGTCGGCTCGCCAACTTCATGCCCGAGTTGCCTCGGTATAGAGGTGGGAGCCCGTAAAAGAAGCAGGCGATGTGGTGCCCATCCGGCGAGGAGGTGGAGAACGGACATTCCGCGGGAGATCGGGACGACGGCGAGAAGACCGGAAGACACGGATCGCTCGGTATATCTCTCTTCCCCATCTTGTAGTTAGCTAGGACTAGTTTAAAGGCACGATCCGGGTTTTATAGTGCGCGGTGGTGCCGGTTTGAAAAGTTAAAGTAAATCACCGCTTCCGCACTCCGGCGTCGGATTGACGGCCGGGGCGCCGCCGTGGACTTACAGTATAGTACTGGTTTGTATAATACATTTTGGAGGCTTGGGATATATATATGGTTTTACGACAGTCTTGCTCGATATAGTTGTACGCTACTTGGTTTGTTTCTATCTTAATATGTGTATATGTTTCTTTTAACATATCGCTAAAAACATATTGGTAGAGCCGTTAGGATCATTGCTTGACTACCGGCGTTGTGATGGCGATCACACTAGTGGGGGCTGGGTAGTCTATAAGCACATCCTAATTTTGGTCCCTAGTCGTAGGATTATCGAGACAGGGCATCGATACTCCAGAGTAGACTAGTACATACGCTTCTCTTCCCAGCTGGGTAGATAGTCTGTCCCACAGCCATCAGTACGTCGTACTGGAGATAGTATGCAGGGGCTCGTTAGGTTACGAGTACACTGGACAGGTCTCGTCGGGAACTGTTGGTTGGTATTATACCTATCGTCAGTTAACAGTTCCCAGGTGACATGAGTACATCTTAGTCCGCTGACTTGACACTGTCACTCCGCCTCGAGTGTGCTCCCACTGTTCTTAGATTACTACCCTACCATGGCTCTACTGAGTCGTGCAAACAGGTAGTAGTTAGGTGCAGTCCCGAAGAACTTGGAGGCAGTGACGGTTAGACAGGATTCGTCTCTCCCGCTATTGAGGGTTGATAACGTGCTGTGTCTAGGAGAGCCATTACACAATGTCCCTGGCCAGGGCAAGCGAGAATTGCTGGTAGGTTTTCCAGTAGATTCTCAGGGTGTTTTGGGGTACACTCTGACACGACCTGTATCGCTATTAGGGGACTGACGTTTACCGCCCCCTAGGCCCGCCATGCGATACTCTCAGACGAACAGACCGGACTGTACGGAGATTGTCACATACAGGCTCAGTAGGAGTTCGGATGGGTTCACCTCATCAGTCTTCTTATCGGCATCTACCTGGGGACCGTTACGTACAGCTAGTGCCGCTTGCGGTCTGTGGTTAAACCTACTGCCAGTGTAGTGTCGAGTCTTTAGAGTCCCACACAGAGGGTTACTCGCCTTTGGGCAAAACTGAGTAGAGGTCGCATGGTTTTGCGACAGGGTTCGTTCACACTCGCGCACTTGTACACGTTTGGTGACCGGGAAGTTATCACTAGTGGGCTTTGTTTAAGCCAGATACTGGTATTGGTTTTGGGATTGGTTTTGTCTCATTGTATTCGTGTTCCTCGGAACGCGGATGCGGGTGTGTATGCACAGTTGATAGAGGCAGAGGCAGAGGATTCTCATTAGGGTTGTTGACCATTTGACTTTGGTTGACTTGTTGACCATTGACATTTTCCAAACCCTAATGAGAATGATAAATATGATTAATAATGATCATTAAGGATTTTTTTGTGATTGTTAGGTTGACCTTTTGACCATGGTGGACATTTTGACCATTGTTGACATTTTGACCATAATCATTTCATATCAAAGATGCTTCTTGTTCTTTGCAAATTGCATTTATTATGAAATGACAATGGTCATTCCATACTCACCATCACATTTTCCTTTTTGATTATTATTGTTAATCTATTATTCTCTCATTTGAGCATGGTTGCAAAAAGAGAGCTCTCATTCTATCATTTCTTTTCTCTCCCTTTGCAAAAGCTCTTCTTCTTCCTCTCTCAAAGCTTAAGTGTTCCATGTGTTGGAAATCATAAGTTTTTGAGACAAAGCCACCATAACACATCTCTACTCATTCTAGGGTACTTGGTTTTGGCAAACCAAATACCTTAGTTACCTCTAGGTTGAGGTAGGAGCTCAAGTTCGAGGCCCTCGGGTGGATCTATCTTCGACAAAGAGGAGACGACGAGGAGGAGCCGTACAAAGTACTACATGGAGAATGTAAGGAGGAGAACAACAAGAAGAGAAGGAGTTCAAGAGAACAACAAGAAGAGACGGATTTCAAGACTAGATATAACCATTCTACATAGTAGTTAGAACTTATAGATTTTGTGTTAGTTTTGTTTAGCAACGATCCTTCATGAAACGTTCCATGTTACCTAGCTAGGGAAAAATTTTCGTTTTACCTATTCCGCCTCCCCGAAAGAACCGGGGTGGGTAACGTGCACCTAACACTTCGTATCCTGGCTACTGGCTTCTAAAGCCCTGCAATCAATCTGCCAATGCCCAATCCCATAACAATAGGAATGTCCCTCTTTTACATTCAGTCCCGAAACTTTTGCCCTTCTCTTTCCTTCTACTTCCCTGGTTTCCTTCAAGGTAGAAGGCAGAGACTGTAGAATCAAGTCAGTATCTGACCTGTTTCCCAACGTGGTCTCCAGGTCCTGGAGCTCATCAATAGAGCTAGTCATTGTAAGGACGTTGTCCCCTACAGATGACCCGACAACCATCCTTGATTGAATTAATTTGTTCGAGGTCTCATATCTTGCGATATGAGATTGCTCTCCATATAAAACTTTGTTATGGAGAAAGATAGAAACAGAGTCCATCTTCTCATGCTGCTTCTGGTATACACCATCAACTGAAGCTAACACGAGGCATTTGGCTTTCGCTTTATCCTTTTCCCTTGTCTGGCGGATATCCATTTCCGTGACGGTGGAAACTGGACCTGGGACGGCGGGATCTTGAGTAGTAATAGGGTGGTCCAGCTTGTCATAGGAAATGGACATCTGGACAGACCTTTGCCAGTCAAATAAGTCAGATTCAGTCAAATTGTTATCTAGATGTAACCTATGTGTGGTCACAAGGTCGCTGCAATGAGAGAAAAAGAAGAAAACGCTTTTATCATGACGCTCTTGCAAGTTTAGATTGGTTTTTAATTTATCTAAACAGGATGGCTCCCACTGTTTCTCGAATCCCTCCTCAAACCATAAAAGAAGAATTAGCCAGGACTATTCTCACCGTACAATTCTTGCTTAACCGTTCAGCCAGGTCAGTGTCGATACTTCGAGGGAGGTTTTCCAACGCTTTCGCGAAGTTCCTTAATTAAATAACCTCTTTTCTCTGGGGGCGTAGCCCCGCTGACACCTTTCTAGGCACCTACTTGGTTTATAGCATTGATCGTTAAATGACGAATCTCCTGATAAGTAGAATGTACTCACAGTAGGATCGGGATCCAAATATCACCGTATGATAATGTTGAAGGAATCCTACCAACATTAATCAAACTCGAAATGGTATGCAACACTAGAAAGTTTCAGTTTTTTAGAAACTCCCGATGTGGATTTTTGCCCCATGCTCTTATGACCTTGACGAAAGCCAACAAATCATAAGTCACATGTCAAGTTCTGCCCATCATTGTCTTGTTAATTTGAACCCACCCGTACATACCCTTGACGAAAGCCAACAAGGCAATACGACTGTCCCAAACCAACCCATCTATCTATGCAACAAATGAATACCCCAGCAGCTACCAAGCACTATGCCTTGACGAAAGCCAACAAACATAGCTTGAATACTACTGAAAATCCATAAGAAATGACGGAGGGCTACGACTGGTTTTGGCAAAACCGTGAACGTAGTTAACTTGATATAATCGAAGGAACCTGATAGCTTTTTAAAAGGAGTGGTTAAAGCTCCGTAATTAAAAATTCTGCTCTTTTTTTTAAAATAACCGAGTGGTTTCTTTTAAATTTGTTCCAACGATTAAACTATGGTTTATTTTCTTTGCATTATAATAATGCGTCCCATTATTTATCCTATCATTGCAGAAAACAACGAAAATACCACGTCCTCTTATGCCATCTGCATTCGCCATGGGGTCCCGTCATCACCCGTTAGGTTACTTAACTAAGGACAGAGCGGGGGCTGGGCTAGCGCGGGTGTAAAACATAAATGACGTCTAATAGCTATCATATATAGATATTGTACATTCGTCAGACGCAATAATAAGCATTTCAGATCACAGATCAACTTTATTGGATATACTTGCAATCCGCATTTGCTTTTAGCCTGCAATAAAAGACGGATTACACAGTTGTGATGAATAGCCATTACCCCACCCTACACCCCTACGGGTACGGCAGACTACCCGCCAAGTACCCGAAGTGAAGCGGTCTCCCTCAACAAAGTGAGTAGGCCACTAAACAATTCAACGTACCCGGTAGTTTGTGTACCCCGCCTTGGGTCTACCCTAGGAGCAAAAACAGTAAAAATAAATAATACAACGATGGCTACAACCGCAACCTGGATGCGCCCCGCAAAAGAATATTATATCATATTACATTTACATCGAATGAATGAATATTAAACCCATCTGAAACCCCGGCTAATCATCGCAACACTCCAATCAAGTCCATATACACAAACAGTAAATATTGCAGAAATTTGCAACCCCCTGCCAACCGACATACTAGCAGTTAGGGGAGATTTACGAACACATTAAACATTACAGATAAAAACCCAATTAGAAAATATCTTAGAATATCGATCGACAACCATTTTCCGTGTCTACCCCAATAGCAAGCCAGCAGTGAAGTAACCTGGGTAGAAAAAGAACATACAGGATACCAAAACACCAACAAATATGAATAACAGGGCAAATCTGAGTCAACTCGGCATTGACTCGGCGGCGGATCCGCGGCCAAAAGTACCTTCTTGCCGCGGATCCGCGGCCGTCTTGCCGAGTTACTGGCTCGTATTTTCCCAGTATTGTTATAATACCCAGCTGTGAATTTTAAGGCATATCAAATAATTTTTATGACATGTTTAAAATTAACAGAAACTGGTAGGGGGTTAGGGTTTTGTTTTCGTGTTTTCCGTCGATCGAACTTCTAATTATTTGCTAACAAGCTAGTAATGGTTTAGTTGGCTCACATACCACTGTAAGTCCATGTCACGCACCCCACGAACTTGCGGGGAGGCGGAATATATGAAAAACGATTATCAAAGCATCATAACACGGACTTGAGCGCATGAATCGTATCTAAACCGTTACTAGCAAACTATGAGAGGTTTTACTACTCGGATTCGTAGTTATACCTCACGTTACTTGTCCTTCGGGTCTTCATCGCTGTCCTCCACTCCTTGTAGGCTCCTTGGAACATCGGCACCTCAACGGCCTCCTCAAGTCAAAGACAATCCACCCGAGAGCTCCTACACCAAGCTTGATCTCTAACTTGAGATAACTAGGTTGCTCAAAGTTCTAATCTAAGCTACCTAGGAGATATAGAGTGAAGTTATGGATGTATTAGTCTAGCTAACCATTGATCTCAACACATGAGAGGTTAGGGTTAGGGTTTCAAGAATGAGAGAGCTTGAGGAGAGAGAAGGTGAGAATGAGAATCATATTGAAAAATGAACTTTTTAGAATATATCAACCATAACAATTTATCAAATAAATAATATATATGATTAATCATCATGGTTGATGCATTCACCTTGTGTGGTTCATCTCATGAGTCATTAGCCTCATAAATGAAGCATTAATTCCATGGATGAATCATACAAATGAGTCATTAAGCAATAAATGCTTATACCACCTTAACCCCCAAGTCACCATGCTTCTAGAAGCTTCCCTGAAAATTACGAGAACGCCCCTCCAATCCGTGAAAACACGGAAAAACTTTAGACTGTATAAATCCAATAACCTGATACTAGAATCTAGCTTAAACCAAAGCCGGCTAGTAAAAACTGTCCGAACGCCGTACGTGCGTTTAAACACGTATGCATCCGAACCCTTGTCGTAAAACCATACGACCTCTATATCGTTTCGCCTGGAGCAGGGAAACCCTCTGTATGGGACTCTAAAGACTCGACACTACGCTGGCAGTGGGTTTAACCACAGACCGCAAGCGGCACTAGCTGTACATAACGGTCCCTAGGTAGATGTCGATAAGAAGGCCGATGAGGAAACCCATCAGAACTCCTACTGAGCCTGATGTGACAATCTCCGTACAGTCCGGTCTGTTCGTCTGCGACTATCGCAAATCGAGCCTAGGGGGTGGCAAGCGCCAGTCCCCTAATAGCGGTATAAGTCGTGTCGGAGCTTAGCCCATTACACCCTAAGAAACAACTGGAACCTATCAGTAAATCTCGCTTGCCCTGTCCAGGGACTTTGCGTAATGGCTCTCTGACACAGCGCGATATCTACTCCTAATACCGGGAGAGACAAATTCTATCTAACCGCTACTGCCTCCAAGAGCTCGGGACTGCACCCAACTGCTACCTGTTTGCACGACTCCTTTGTGCCGTGGTAGGGTAGCAATCTAAGAACAGTAGGACACACTCGAGGCGAAGTAGCAGTGTCAAGTCTGCGGACTATGCTGTACCCATGTCACCTGCGAACTGTTAACCGACAATTGGTATAATACCAACCAACAGTTCACTTGCGAGTCATGTCCGGTGTATCCGTAACCTAACGAGCACCTGTATACTATCTCCAGTACGACGTACCGATGGCTGTGGGACAGACCATCTCCCCAACTGGGATGAGAAGCGTACACACTAGTCTACTCCGGAGTATCGATGCCCTGTCTCGATAATCCTACGACTAGGGACAAGTATAGGATATTGCTTATAGACTACCCAGCCCCCACTAGTGTGACTGTCATCACAACGCTGGTAATCAAGCAAGGATCCTATGGGCTCTACTAATATGTATAAGTGATACGTTACAAGAAACATATACCCATATTAAAGTAAACACAAACCAAGTAGCATACTACCATTTTTAGCAAGACTGTATATACAACTGTGAATATCCTAAGATTCCATTAAGTAATATACATACAAGTATGATACAATAATTGCCCCTAGGGCATATACACTAACGGCCTGCACATCTCATTGTCAACTCAGTTTTATTTTTGGGGTCTCGGGGTGATAGAAGATTCCTAAATACGATCAAAGATTCATAATTTTTCCCCCGACATCGTCTCATAAATCCGTATTCTGTGTTTTAGCTTCAGGTTTGGTCCAATAACACATCACCACAGGGGTTCTAAGGTCACCACAAGTCTCAATTTCACCCTTGAACTCAATTCAACTCCTTACCCTAACTTGAAGTTTCACAAATCCACCAAACGACAGCAGATCGAAATGAAACTAGAATTGATGCACAAGAAATGAAATACTATTCTAATAGGTCCAGAATTTACCACCTTTAGCAACTCAAGAATTTTCTTGAGTTGCTCAAAGTCCTCCAAATCCAATCTTGCTAGGTTCAATGTGTAGCTAGTTTGCTCGGGAACATTTTTTGTGAAATGAGAATAGGGTTTTGGGGTTGATTTCATTGTGGATCTAGGGTTTTTCTGAAGAGGGAGAGAGAGGGAGCAGGTGCAGCAGCAGCTCATGTTTGAAGAGGGGAGAGAAAATGAGAAGGGAAATGATGGGGGGCATGGGTCAAAAGAGGTTTGACCTTGTCTTTCTCTCTCATCATCATGAAACCTTTTCTTTTCTTTTATTTTTCTTTTCTCCTTTCCTTCTCACTCAATGGAAAACCCTAAGCAACCATATTTCCAAAACATGTAACAAGTGTGATAAGTGTGTAAAATGATATGTGCACATTTTTTCATAAAAAAGCTAAAAATCCGATTAGCGATTTTTAATCGCGATTAGCACTAAATTAGAACATAACTAATCATAAAAACTTAAAAATTGCATAATTCCATAAAATACCCAATTTTAGAATTTTGCATAATTTTCCCCATTTATTTGTATTTAATTATACCAGAATATTAAAATATTCTTTTAAATAATATTAAATTATAAAAAAATTCCCAAAATTCATATTTTATTATTTTGAAACGTTACACTAAGACTCGTCAATACGCTAGCAGTAGGTAGTGATCATATCAGATACCCACAAACCGTCAGCGGTACTACCTGCACGTTATTGGATATGTATGCCCTAGAGGCCATTATTGTATAGTACTAGTTTGTATATTACATTTTTGAAGCTTGGGATATATACACGGATTGACGACTATCTTGCTCGATATAGTAGTATGCTATTTGGTTTGTATCTATCTTAATATGTGTATATGTTTCTTTTAACATATCGCTAATACATATTGATGGAGCCCTTAGGATCTTTGCTTGACTACCATCGTTGTGATGGTGATTACACTAGTGAGGGCTGGGTAGTCTATAAGCACATCCTTATACAGGTCCCTAGTCGTAGGATTATTGAGACAGGGCATCGATACTCCAGAGTAGACTAGTGTATACGCTTCTCATCCCAGCAGGGGAGATGGTCTGTCCCACAGGAGATAGTATGCAGGTGCTCATTGGGTTATGAGTTTCACTGGACGGACTCGTCCGGAACTGTTGTTTGGTATTATACCTATCGTCAGTTAGCAGTTCCCAGGTGAAATGAGTACAGCTTAGACCGTTGACTTGACACTGCTACTTCGCCTCAAGTGTTTTCCCACTGTTCATTGATTGCTACCCTACAACGGCTCTATTGAGTTGTGCAAACAGGTGGTAGTTGGGTGTAGTCCCGAATCACTTGGAGGTAGTGGCGGTTAGATAGGATTCGTCTCCCCCGGTATTGGGGGTTGATATCGCACTGTGTTTAGGAGAGCCATTACACAAAGTCCCTGGCCAGGGCAAGTGAGATTTACTGATAGGTGTTCTTGTAGTTTCTCAAGGTGTTCTGGGCTACACTCCGTGTAACATTTGCAAAATTTGGGAACGAATAAAATTAATTAATTAAATACTAAAGTGTTAAATTAAAAAGTTATTAAAAACAAATAAGACAATTTCATAAGATATATGTAAAACAAATTAAATTTTAATTTTAGCATGCAACATAAATAAATTGTAAGGGTTTTAATTTGAATTTTAGCTTCATTTTAATAAAAAAGGTGTTTTATAATAACATAAGTTGTGAAGGGTTCTTATGTAACATTTAGGAAAATTATGCAAATTTGGATTTATGAGGGGATAAGAGGATAATGGGTAGAAAATGTTTTAGTTCAGAATTTAATTACAAATTGAATCAAAAGGGAAAGATAATGCTTTGCCACAACCTCCTGTCATGCACAACACAATCCCCACACCTCCTCCTTGCATGAAACCACCACATCTTGCTTGGTGACACCTCCTCCTACACCCCACCCTTCCCTTCATCATTTATATAAGGTGTTTAGATCAATTAATCAAGTTAAAACTTCTGAAAATTCCAAAGAAAGAAAAGAAAAACAAAACAAAATAATGAAGAACAAGAGAAGTGAAGAGAAGAAGAACTAGGCAAGGTGGTCATCATCAAGCTAGGACTAGGAGCTTGTGCATCTTGGGGAGAGTTATTCCAGCAATATTCTTGTAGGTAAAACCCTTGCTTACTGTAGGAATTTATTCTGTAATCTGTTTAAATGGGAAATCCAATGTCTATAATATCGTATTTTTAGCAAAACTGAACTCTGTTATAATCTGCTATACTTTAAATAAAAATCAAATTAACAAAACAGTGCCAGAATGATGTATGTGGGACCTAGAACAAGCCATAGGAGAACGGACCCAGGGGATCGGATTTTGGCCGGCGACCTTAAATGGAATTCCGGCGTCGCCGTATTTCTAGGAGGCTTAGGTGTTTTGGCTTGTGGGGTAGGTTTCTATGTAGAGTTTTGGCTATTTTGGTATTATTTAAACAAGTTAGTTTAACTGTATATAAAATCTGGAAGCAAATATCGGAAATAGGTATCTAAAACCCATAATACGACACGGGAAATTTGGAACGCATTCTGTTTCTGTTACGAAACATCGTTAGGTTAATTTCCAGTAAAAATTGAGATTTAGATCATATGCAATTGTCGGATGTGGTATAACTAGAACGTACAACTTGTGTTTTAATGATTTTGTCGTGTCGGAATAGCCGTTTCCTTATACAAGTTATTGCTATGTTAGATTCAAATACGGTGACTTTGGAGGCTGCGAGGAAAGAAAAAAAGGATTGGCGATTCCTGAGAAGATACGACGTATTTCCGGTGAGTAGATTTACATCTACGGAGAAAGTCAGGTGGATGGCGAATAGCACCCCCGCAAGCTTATGATTTTTATTATGATATTTACTTAAATTTAGCTTTTCGTCAAAGCATTGATATGGTATTGGATCTTGTATACCCTCCATTTTTATAAGTTTCATATATGGTTCTTAAATGAAATATACGTGATATTTGATCCGTACGATATGGGTATGATTTGATGAGTTTGTACGAGGGAACATGCCGTACTTAAGTTGATATGGATATAGCGATATGATGAGCTATAATACAAGGATTTAAACGTATCAGAAATGAAGAACTTTGTATGCCGAATAACGGCCAATTTATTCTTTGATTCGTAGAGATAGATTATGCTCTGGTTTAGGATGTAATACTGGTATGAGCTATATTATTTTAAAAACCACGTTTCATTGCATTTTAAATAAACTACCAGGATGCGTGCCAGTTTCTAAAACAAACACATCTTTTAAAGCTAAGGCAGCTTCCTTATTTCAAACTTAACGTTCCGATCATTTCTAAAGATAATGGTATAGCTCATAACAAGTAATTACAGTAAGTACGTTTAGATTACTTATAGGTTTGCATTATGTATTCTATGTTATATATTTCCACGTTACGCACACTCTGGTAGAACACTGCACAAATACCAATGAGTACTATGTTGTATAAGCACTTAAATATATGTTACACTACACCTCATTGGTACTGCCATGTCACTGTAGAATCGTTCTGATATATATGTGTTAATATATAGATTATTACACCATAGAATACTTGCACAAATACAAATGATTTCCATGTTGCACGAGCACAGACGCGTATGCTACACTACACATCATTAGTAGTGCCATGACACATTAGAGTTGAAACCATTATGCTATGCGATATGACTACGTAGTCTTTTCCTATTCATGTTGTAGTACTATAAATGATGTATTTGATTTCTTGGGATTCTTGAGTATTTAACTCATTATGATATATATATCGATGGTATGGGACACTGTTATATATATACATATATAGTATATCATCAATACAATCTATGCAAGTTTCTTATTCTTCACTTGTTATTTTTATATTATGAGTACACGTCACCATGAGATTTGTGCTTTCTCATTTTGATATCCAGACCGAGTCGGTGGGTATACGGTTATGGATTTACATTTTATCCAGACCGAGTCGGTGGGGATATAGTTGGATACACGGTGGACCCGGTCGAGACGGAGGGGCAGGATAGCTGCAGTATAGGCGGGGAGCCTAGCGAGGTGACTCGATTCCGGAGATAAATGAAAACGGAAGATATCCAGGAGATACTAACCGTAGATAGTAACGAGCACGGCAGATATCCAGGGGATTCTGGCCGGGGTTCGATTGGGCACGACAGACATCCAGGGGATACTGATCGTAGCCAGGATATCGGGTAGCGAGCATCTGTTGAGATGGTGTCGACGGTATCTGTTTTTACGTGTCGATGCTGGACACGAGAGATTTCGAATTTTGATGTCGATGCTGGGCATCTATTTGTATATTGATACGATCATTATTATGAGGTACATCGTTAGATATGTATTTATTGGATTCCATCAGGACTGATCCAGGGAACAATACCTGTATATATTTGTACAGACATTCGTAGACAAAAAGGGAATTTCAATAGGGATAATAGATTCATGATTTTGATTCATATGACATTGAGATATTATACCTGTGATTGCATGATAGCTAGTGTTGTACCTTTGCATATCATATAGTATATCGATATTAATTATGATAGTACTATACTTATGAGCTAGGTATCGTCATGCATTTCGATTTCTACCTTTAGATGCACTTTTATTCACTGAGTTGGCAACTCATTCCCGTTGTGCCACAGTTTCTTGCAGGTTTTGCCGCTTCTATTATCAGCAATTTGGGCACACATTCTTTTGGAGATTGATTGGTAAGTGAGTTATTACTGTATCCTACTCACTCTTGATTATTCATATATTCTTGTATCTAGTGGAAACTCCATCAACTTAGAAATGGTATATTATGGACTTAGAATCGAGGGTTAGAGTTGTGACTTCTTTGTCGCACTCTTTGGTGTCGACTACTGCTTTTGATTGATTGGTTGCTCCATTGTTTGGGTGTGGGGACTAGCTTCCGTTGAGATGCTATTTTATTATGTTGTATCGGGTTTTTATAAAAATGCAAAGGAGGTCATGACAAGTTTCAAAATGTCATAAATACATTTCAACATACTTAGTTAAATTTAGATGTTATTTTAAATTGATTTTATCGGATGATTATTTAAACCTCACCTCCATTATTTTTCAAAAAGGGTTTAGATTCCGGGTTTCGGCTTACTTGGATTGCATTGATATCTTTAGATGTCATGTGATTTAAGTGCCGGTCACGTGCTATATTTGGGTCGTGACAAACTTGGTATCAGAGCGTTTGGTTTTACCTTTGTTCGAGTCTAGGTTGACTATATGGAGTCTGAGAATACATTTTTACCTAGGCTTGACCTTATAGGACTTAGACTTTACTTTAGGGGTCTTATACCCGAATTTTCGTTATATAGGATGACCTTTGTTGATGGAGTAGCTACTAAGTAGAGTGACGTACCGTACATATGTTCCGCGGCATATTTACGATATGATACTCCTCCTAAGATACCTTAGGATTTATATATTGAGATTTTCCTTCTATTCCTTCCGTTGATCTATCTTCGTCAGTGCATGATTGATTGTTTCGATCACCATGTTATGAGGGCCAAGAGGGCTACAGTTAGAGATACGGTCAGAGCAGATTTGTCTGGGACAAGGACTGACTGGGGTGACTCTTCGATGATATAGAAACATCCTTTATTCATAAATGATCGAGTTCTAATAGTGGAGCGAGTTCTTCGGAATCCGCACCAGATGGTAGAGTCATTGTTAGAGCTCCGACAAACTTGAGACGCGATGTTTTCCCCTCTCCGAAGATCATGGTGTTGGGTACTGTTCAGACAGCAGTATCAATCATTGCTAAGATTATCGAGATGTTAATTTCGAAGTTCATGAAGTTAAAGATTGACGAGGTTACAAGTGTAGATGGACCAACATGATTCATAGACGTTCAGAGGTGAGATGGTTAGGATTTTAAATCCGTTGTGGCGCTTCGATACGAGAACGGTGAAATTGATGTATTTCTTCTGATGGAGTTTGTTCAGACCAGGTGGAAGTAGTTCAAGAAGGAGATCGTATAGTAAGCTTTTCTCCGACAAATTGGGACGAGTTTTCGAAGGTTAGATTAGCCAGACTTCTCTACAAGGTATCAGAAGTAACGGATTCGCTAAATTCTCCAAGTGTGCTTTCTAGCTGGATAGTGTAGAATTCATGGGTCACGTAGTTGCAAGAGATGAGATACGTGGGGACCTAAAGAAGATAGAAGCGGTAAAGCACTGGTCCAGACCTGTTTCATTTATAGGGGTTCCAAGTTTCTTGAGTCTAGCCGGTTATTATAGACGTTTTGTGCAGCATCTTTCTCGGATCGCCGCACCGTTGACCGGACTGACTAGGAAGGATGTTCCATTTCTTAGGACAGATGCATGTGAACAGAGCTTCCAGCAGTTAGAGACTCGATTGACGACTGCACCTGTCTTATCGTTACCTTCCGGGTCAGGTGGTTTGGTTGTGTATTGTGATGCCTCTCGAGTGTGTTTAGGCTGTATACTGATGCAGCATGGCAGGGTTGTAGCCTATGCTTTTCGATAGTTGAAGAGGCACGAGCAGAACTAACCCACTCATGATGTGGAGATGGCTGCTGTAGTATTCGCTCTGAAAATTTGGAGATATTACTTGTGTGGAGAGTCGTGCCAGATTCTCACAGATCATAAGAGCTTAAAGTATATTTTTCAGCAAAGGGATTTGAATCTAAGGCATCGTAGATGGAGGGAACTCGTGAAGGATTACGATTGTGAGATCTTGTATCATCCAGGCAAAGCAAATGTTGTAACAAATGCCTTGAGTCGGATGCCTGGAGGTAGCTTATCTCATCTGCGCACCATACAGAGGCAGTCTTCTACAGACTAGCAGATTCTATGTGATAGTCGTGTTGTTAGGTTTACCTAGCACCTCATGAAGGGTTTGGAAGCATCACATGTCTCAAAATTAAATTTTTAAGGTGCTAAGTGAACATACAAAGAATCAATGCTAGAAAATTAGGGTTACAAAACATAAACAACATCACAAGTAACAAAGGCTAGGGTTTTGAGAGTACAACCTTTGTAGCTCCCAACGCTAGACTCCTCGGACACTTGAGGGTTGGAAAAGGGTTCGCTTGAGGTCTTCTAATGTCCACGACGATCCACCGGAAGCTCCTTTGTCCAAGCTTGCAACTCCACTTGATCAAGAGAATAAGATGAAGCTAACACTCTTCATAAGTGGGCAAGACTAGTGTGGAATGGTATTGTGGTTGCTTTTCTCACTTAAAAATCCTAACTTGGTGAGTGTTTTTCTCACTAGAGAAATCTAGAGAGCAAAAGAGCAAGGAGGAAAAAGATGATGGCATTTTAAGAACAAGAGAAAAGATAATCTTCAATGAAAAATAGAAAATATATGTGAGCAAGGTTAGTTCAAAGAAGAGTGTAGAAACTAAACCTTGAATTATCCTTTTCCTTTTCTTTTTGTTTTAACATAAATACAAGTAATAATCCATATATAAATCCAAGGTGTGAGTCTTATATTGCCACCATTGTCTATGTATATACAACCATGATAGAATGATGTATGTATGCATGTGCGCATGCACATCCATATGTGCATGAACAAGAATGAATGCATACATGCATGCATACATCTAAAAAGGACAAGAAAGGATTTCTATTGAGAAGCTAATGGTTAATTGATAAATCAACACTTGATTTATCAACCCGGTCATATCACATACGACTCGACAAAAAACAAGCCGCCCGATTAATATACTGCATCTCATATGCGCATTTTAACCGGGCCTACGCACATATCGCATATGTGCACCGCAACGTTTCACCTGGACTAGGTAACTCCTTTGTGGGACTCTAAGACTCGTCAATACGTCGGCAGTGGAAGATGATCATATCAAGCACCCCCAAGCCGCAAGTGGTCAGCTAAACGTAACGGCGACCCGGGTATTGAGCGATCAGAAGAAAACAAGCGTGCCTGCTACAACTCCCGTCGAGCCAACTGACAACACTACCGTACAGTCCGGTCTCTTCGTCAGATATGCTACATATCGAGTCTAGGGATGGTAACGTCGACCCCAATAACTCAATAAGTCGTGCTGATGAAAGGTCTATAACAGATCGAGAAACTACTGATAACAGTTATCAGCAAATCTCAACAGCCCTGGCCAGGGACTTACTGATATAGCTAGTCGAGCACAGCACAGCATCAACTCTAAATACCGGGAGAGACGAAACCCCTCCTATCGCTCATCGTCTTCATGTGTCTCGGGACTGTACCCAACGGCCACCTGTTTGCACGACTCAGTAGAGCCGTGGTAGGGTGGTAATCAAAGTACAGTGGGAGAACACACAAGACTCTATGACGATCTCGGGTCTACAGACTAACCTGCACCAGTGTCACCTGAGAACTGCTATCCGACGATAGATATAATTCCATATAGGAATTCTCGGCGAGTCCGTCCAGTGTACCCAGTCACCACTGAGCACCCGTATACGATCTCGATTTCAAACATCGATGAATGCGGGAACATCCATCGTCCATCATATGGGTCAAGTATCATATACGCTAGTCTACTCTGGTATATCGATGCCCCGTCTCGATACACCTACGACTAGGGACATTTCAGGATATGCTTATAAACTACTGATGTCCCACTAGTTTGATCTCTATCATAATCACAGTAGTCAAGTCAACATCCTCATGGCTTTATCAACATGTTTGAATGAATAAAAGCATGGTCAAATCGACATGTTAGATAAAGAATAACCAGATAGCATACTATCATGTCGAGCAAGAATGTACACTGAATATATATATATATGCATGTATAAATACATCCACTATCACATAATGGCCTCCAGGGCATACATATATCCAACAATCTCCCACTTGCTCTAAGGCCAGTTATTGGCGTATCTCATACCCAACATCTCAAAAAGTCGCTCTTGCTGCGGATGAGGGAGGGCCTTGGTGAGTGGATCCGCGACGTTATTCTTTGTGTCTACTCTCTTAATCTCGATCTCGCGGCGATCTACAATCTTCCGGATCAAATGAAAGCGCCTCAGGATGTGTCTGGACCGCTGATGGGACCTGGGCTCCTTGGCTAATGCCATAGCCACATTATTATCATAATACAATGGTATTGGATCAATAATGTTTGGAACTACTCCTAGCTCCGAGACGAACTTCCTCATCCAGAAGGCTTCCTTGGCGGCATCATTTGCAGCAATGTACTCAGCCTCCATCGTAGAGTCTGCAACGGTATCCTGTTTGGAACTCTTCCAACTTACTGCCCCTCCATTGAGGGTAAATACAAACCCTGAGATAGATTTGTTGTCGTCCTTATCGCTCTGGAAGCTCGAATCGGTAAAGGCCTCCATTTGGAGATCTCCATTACCATATACCAAGAACAATTCTTTAGTCCTTCGCAAGTACTTAAGAATATTCTTCACAGCTATCCAGTGATTCTCCCCTGGGTTGGATTGATACCTGCTTACAACACTAAGTGCATAAGCTACATCTGGGCGTGTACATAATATCGCATACATTATAGATCCTACTGCCGAAGCATAGGGTATAATGCTCATGCGAGCTCTCTCTTCATCGGTCTTTGGACAAGAATCCTTGGAGAGAGTGACCCCATGGCTAGCGAGTAAGGCACCCCGCTTGGAGTCTTCCATACTAAACTTTTTTAGGATGGTGTTGATGTACTTGGTTTGGGACAATCCCAATAACCTTTTTGATCTATCCCTATAGATCCTTATGCCCAGAATGTATGTGGCATCACCCAGGTCCCTCATGGAGAACCTTAGTGATAAGAAAGATTTGACCGACTGTAGCATAGGAATATCATTTCCTATCAGAAGAATGTCATCCACGTACAATACGAGGAATGCGACAGCTCTCCCTACAGCTTTCTTATAAACACAGGGTTCATCTGGATTTTTGATGAAATCAAACTCTTTGATAACATCATCGAAACAGATGTTCCTACTCCGTGATGCCTGCTTTAACCCATATACGGATTTAAGCAATCTACATGCCTTCCCGCTGCTCCCACTGTCAATGAAGCCCTCCGGCTGATCCATATAAACGCATTCTTCTAAATTCCCATTTAGAAATACCGTTTTAACGTCCATCTGCCAGATTTCATAGTCATAGTGAGAAGCAATAGCAAGTAGGATCCGAAAGGATTTAAGCATGGCTACGGGCGAAAAAGTCTCGTCATAGTCCAAACCTGGTCTTTGACGAAAACCCTTCGCCACAAGTCTTGCCTTGTAGGTCACTACCTGCCCATCTACACCAATCTTTCTTTTAAAGATCCATTTGCATCCCACAGGTTTTACCCCAGGGGGTACAACGTCCAAAGTCCAAACTTTGTTGGTGTACATAGACTCCATTTCGGATCTCATGGCATCCAGCCACTTCATAGAGTCACCACTCGTGATAGCTTGCTGAAAACTGGTAGGATCATCATCCTCTATGATGCAGTCTTCTCTGTCACCATCAATGAGGAAACCGTAGTACCTCTCCGGTGGGCGAGAAGTCCTACCAGACCTACGGAGTGGCTGAGGTTCCTCAGTTTCTATTGCAACAGCCGGTTCAACCAAGTCGTCATTTGTACATTGTGTCTCTAGAACCTCTTCTAGATCCACCACTTTGCCATCATCTTTATCTGTGAAAAATCTTTTTCTAAAAATGTGGCATACCGAGAAACAAACACCTTTTGTTCCTCCTTGTGGTAGAATAGATATCCATAAGAGTTTTTTGGATATCCCACAAAGTTACACATGACCGACCGTGTCTCGAGTTTGTCCGGATTCTGCTTTTTAACATAGGCCGGGCAACCCCAAATCTTAATTCTCTTAAGAGATGGTCTCTTCCCATGCCATATCTCATTTGGTGTGGTAGATACGGTTTTGGTTGGAACCCTGTTCAAAAGAAACGCTGCAGTCTCCAATGCATGCCCCCAAAATGAGACAGGTAACTCAGCATCACTCATTATGGATCAGACCATATCTAAAAGGGTCCTATTCAGTCGTTCAGACACACCGTTGTGCTGTGGTGTGTAAGGAGGAGTGAGCTGAGAGAGAATCCCATTCTTTTTTAGGAAGTTTGCAAATTCTGTACTGAGGTACTCCCCACCTCGATATGATCGAAGCATCTTGATACTCAAGCCGGTTTGTTTTTCTACTTCTTGTTTATATTCAGTGAATTTCTCGAATGCTTCGGACTTGTGCTTTAATAAAAATACACGACCGAATCTAGAGAAATCGTCAGTGAAAGTAATGAAGTAAGAAAAACCGCCTCTAGCCTGTGTAGACATTGTCCCACATACATCACTATGTATGAGTCCTAGGTGCTCGGTAGCTCTTTCTCCGTGTCCGGTAAATGGAGTTTTGGTCATTTTACCCTCGATACAAGACTGGCAAGTCGCATAAGATTTATATTCAAAAGGGTTTAAATATCCATCTTTGTGTAAATTGTTTAGTCTTGTTTCGTTAATATGACCAAGTCTACAGTGCCAAGGTAAAGCTTCGTTTGTTTCTGAAAGTTTTCTTTTATTAGTGTGTTGTATGCTGAAAACTGTGTGTTGATTTAGGACGTATATCCCGTTATTAAGTGTACCATACCCAACCAACATTTGATTCAGGTGAATATTCATAACATTGTTCTGCAATACAAAATTATATCCTTCATTGTCTAACAAAGAAACAAATATTATATTATAAAGAATACTTGGTACAAAACAACATGGGTTCAAAACCAATATACACCCAGATGGCAACCCCAAGTGATACTCTCCCACTGCGACTGTATGTACATTGGAACCATTTCCAACGCGGAGAGTATGGTCACCTGTCTTCAAAACCTTGCTATTTCTCAGCCCCTGCATAGAATTGCAAATGTGAGAACCTGAACCGGTATCTAATACCCAGGAAGCAGAGTTTATAGAAAAACAGTTTTCTGTCACAAACACACCTGAAGCGGAAGCATCCCCATGCTTCTTCTTGAGATTTAAGTACTCCGTACAGTTGCGCTTCCAATGTCCTGCTTTGTGGCAATGAAAACATTCACCTTTCCCCGAGTCTCCAGCTTTGGACTTTTCCTTTCCCTTCACCTTTTTAACTCCACCTTTAGGATTGGTGGGCTTCTTCTTTTTCTTTCCCTTGGCCTTAGCCTTTGGGCGAGAAGAGGAAGATTGTCCAACAGTCATAACGGGAGTTTTCACTGATTTCAGTGTGCTCTCTGCACTCCTTAACATATTAAGGAGTTCAGGTAGTTCCCTCTCCATGTTGTGCATGTTGAAGTTAACTACGAACTGAGCAAAGGTGGAGGGGAGGGACTGCAGAATAATATTGGTATATTGTTCATTGTCCATCGTCCATCAAAGGTCCTTAAGCTCTTCTATGAGAGCTATCATCTTCAGAACATGGTCTCCTACTGATGTGCCAGGGGCCATTCGCATCTGAAACAATTTCTTTGATGCTTCGTATCGTAATACGCGGGATTGCTCTCCATACAACTCCTTTGTATGGAGGAATATGTCATGAATGTCCATATTCTCGTGCTGCTTTTGATGTGTGTTGTCCATCGATACAAGCGTGAGGCATTTGGCCGTGGCACAGCCAGCGTCCCATGTCTTGCGGACTTCAATGTCCGCAACTGAGGATTTTGGACCTGGGGTGGGCGGGGCTGAAGCCGTGAGGACATATGATACTTTATCATAAGTCAAGGCTATTTTCAGATTCCTCAGCCAGTCTTTATAATTGGTCCCATTCAGTTTGTTTTTATCTAGTAGAAGCTTGAGTCCAGTCATTGGTATCTGCCATTAAGAGAGAGAAAAGAATACACTCAGCGAAAGCTCTTGCATAAATCAGATTGGTTATTATCTTGTCTAATCGATGTCTCCCACTGCTTTAATCAAGTTTTTCTTCCAAACCTTAAAAAGAAAACTAGCCAGGATTAATTACAGTCAACAACTTCGCTAACCGTTCAGCCAGGCCAGTATCGGTACTTGAGGGAGTTTCCCTGTTCTTTCGCACGGACCTAATTAAAGTAAACCTCGTTTTCCCAGAGGCGTAGCCCCGTTAACACCTTTCTAGACACCTAATGAGTTAGCTAATTGTAAACTGCAAAACTCTCCTAGGAGCAACTATTGCCCACAGTGGGATCGGGATCCAACCATCATATGGAAAGTATGCAATCTCATTGCGAATCTCAACTCTTGAAATTCCCCATATGATTTTTACCCCTAGTACTTATGACCTTAACTATGGTCAACAAATCATATGTACCCGTCAAGTTCTACCCGTCATTTCTTGATCAATTAGACCCACCCACATGACCCTTAACTATGGTCAACAAAGTCGTATGAATGTCCTAATTAATCTGCATCATATGCAGTGTAGGAAGACATCACTTAGCTACCGTACACTATGACTTAACTAAAGTCAACAAACGTAGCATGAATACTAAGTACTCTACTTCCTAAAATGACGGAGGGTTGCAGATGATTTTTAAGAAAATCTTTAACTCTTTGAACTTGATATCGTCGTATAATCAAATGGTTTTCAAAAGGAGTGGCTTGTGCTCCGCAATTTTGAAATATAGCTTTTTCATAAAGAGGCGAGTGGTTTTCAAATCCGATTCTACAACATCTTTTTAGGTTTATTTTCTTTACATTAATCATATTAATGTAATACCATCATTTGAGTCCTTAAGCCAATCACAGAAAAGAAACGAAAATAACACGTACGCTTATGCCATCCGCATTCGCCGCAATGTTCCGTTATGCACCGTTAGGTTACTTAACTAACGGCATACCGGGACGGGACAAGCGCGGGTGTAAAACATAAGCAACGTCTACTATATATCTGATATATAATATATCATTCGTCTCAGATATCACAGAATACAGGCAGCAGAAACATATATATAATGTGGGATATACTAGGACGTCCGTATTTAGTATTTAGCCAACAATAGAAAATACGGATTCCACAGTCGCGATGAATAGCCAAGCCCACACGCCTAGACCTCTATGTGAGCGGCAAGCGACCCTACCAATCCTGGAGTTTAGGAGACCCGGTCTCGACTCCTCGAGATGGCCTCCCACTGAACCCCAGAACCCAGTCACTTGTGCTCCCCTCCTTGGGTCTATCCAAATGCGGAAAAGTAAATAATATACAACACTGGTGACATCAACCTCAACCCGAAAGTGCCCCAAATAAAAGAATATTACATTACATTTGAATTTCACATGAATGAAAAAATAAAACTCTCATCTCACATTAAAAAAAAACCCGGCTATTCAATCACGACAATCCTGCACATCATATCTCAACAACACATAATATCATATATCATCAACGTAAGTAAGTATGCGTACCCCGATTGTCGTTGATGTATAGCAACGAAAACGGCGATATAGACACGTTACACTTACGGTCACAGAAAAGAAGGTGTAAAACTACAATATTTGGAATCCGCATTCTCTTTAGACATCGTAAATCCGAGATATCACATACCTCGCATTTCATGCCTAACTATATGAATTCAACATATTGTATCACATTCCAGATAAATAGACATTATTAAACTTTTCGATCGAATAATCAAATACCCAAAAATTCCCTAAAGCTCAACACTTGAGCGGAGTTCAAAAAACCCGGAATGTGACACAGTAGTAGCGGTCCAGCCGTAGAAGGGTCAAGCCAACGCCTCACATGTGGCACGCCATACTGCCTCAAACACTAAGGTTCAAAAGGTAGTTCAAGACGGTCATAAAATCGAGTTAAGGTTTGTTGTCTTCTAGAGGGTCCACCACAAAAACTTGCACGTATTTCCGAAAGATTTAAACCCCGTGAAAAAGTGAGTTAATGATACTCGTTCGAACTTTTTAATACATTCTAAGTTTCCCGGAAAAAAGCACGAAATTGAAATTCCGATCGAATCATATAATCCAAAACAATCTCCAGAACATCTATCACTGAAACCAGATTAAAAATACCTAAAAATATCAACAAGCAGTTATAAGTATTACTGTACAAAAATCATGCATTGATTCCTGTGTACGGCCGCGGAACCGCGGACCAAGCAAGCTTTGGCCGCGTTTCCGCGGCGGGAATTATTGTTCACCGCATCGTTTTTTTACAGTGGTTCTTAGATTTACCTGCTGAATTTTTTACATATTTTTAATTCTTAAAATAACCAGGTTTGAAAAATTGTCCAGAGAGTGTCCAAAACTTCGTATTTTTCGGTTCGATCGGAGTTTTAACTTCGTTAAAATGTCGCTTAAAGTTCTAGGTCGGCTCTGATACCAATGTTAAGTTTACATAGCACCTCATGAAGGGTTTGGAAGCATCACATGTCCCAAAATTAAATTTTTAAGGTGCTAAGTGAACATACAAAGAATCAATGCTAGAAAATTAGGGTTGCAAAACATAAACAACATCACAAGTAACAAAGGCTAGGGTTTTGAGAGTACAACCTTTGTAGCTCCCTACGCTAGACTCCTCGGCCACTTGTGGGTTGGAAAAGGGTTCGCTTGAGGTCTTCTAATGTCCACGACGATCCACCCGAAGCTCCTTTGTCCAAGCTTGCAACTTCACTTGATCAAGAGAATAAGATGAAGCTAACACTCTTCACAAGTGGGCAAGACTAGTGTAGAATAGTGTTGTGGTTGCTTTTCTCACTTAAAAATCCTAACTTGGTGAGTGTTTTGCTCACTAGAGAAATCTTGAGAGCAAAAGAGCAAGGAGGAAGAAGATGATGGCTTTTTAAGAACAAGAGAAAAGATAATCTTCAATGAAAAATAGAAAATATATGTATATATATTTTCCACTCTTCATCTCAAACCATGGTTAAATAATAAAGATATTATTGTATTTGAGTTAAAACACAAAAGGAAAGTTAACCCATGGTCAAAAGGTGGGTGAGCAAGATTAGTTCAAAGAAGAGTGTAGAAACTAAACCAAGAATTATCCTTTTCCTTTTCTTTTTGTTATAACATAAATACAAGTAATAATCCATATATAAATCCAAGGTGTGAGTCTTATATTGCCACCATTTTCTATGTATATACAACCATGATAGAATGATGTATGTATGCATGTGTGCATGCACATCCATATGTGCATGAACAAGAATGAATGCATACATGCATGCATACATCTAAAAAGGACAAGAAAGGATTTCTAGTGAGAAGCTAATGGTTAAATGATAAATCAACACTTGATTTATCAACCCGGTCATATCACATACGACCCGACCAAAAGCAAGCCGCCGGATTAATATACTGCATCTCATATGCGCATTTTAACCGGGCCCACGCACATATCGCATATGTGCACCACAACGTTTCGCCTGGGCTAGGTAACTCTTTTGTGGGACTCTAAGACTCGTCAATACGCCGGCAGTGGGTGATGATCATATCAAGCACCCCCAAGCCGCAAGCGGTAAGCTAAACGTAACGGCCACCCGGGTGTTGAGCGATCAGAAGAAAACAAGCGAACCTGCTACAACTCCCGTCGAGCCAACCGGCAACACTACCGTATAGTCCGGTCTCTTCGTTAGATATGCTGCCTATCGAGTCTAGGGATGGTAAAGTTGACCCTAATAACTCAATAAGTCGTGCTAATGAAAGGTCTATAACAGATTGAGAAACTACTGAAAACACTTATCAGCAAATCTCAACAGCCCTGGCCAGGGACTTACTGATATAGCCAGTCGAGCACAGCACAGCATCAACTCCCAATACCGGGAGAGACGAAACCCCTCCTATCGCTCATCGCCTTCGTGTGTCTCGGGACTGTACCCAATGGCCACCTATTTGCACGACTCAGTAGAGCCGTGGTAGGGTGGTAATCAAAGTACAGTGGGAGAACACACAAGACTCTATGGCGATCTCGGGTCTACAGACTAATCTGCACCAGTGTCACCTGAGAACTGCTATCCGACGATAGATATAATTCCTTATAGGAGTTCTCGGCGAGTCCTTCCAGTGTACCCTGTCACCACTGAGCACCCGTATACGATCTCGATGTCAAACATCGATGAATGCGGGAACATCCATCGCCCATCATATGGGTCAAGTATCATATACGCTAGTCTACTCTGGTATATCGATGCCCCGTCTCGATACACCTACGACTAGGGACATTTCAGGATATGCTTATAAACTACCGATGTCCCACTAGTATGATCTCTATCATAATCACAGTAGTCAAGTCAACATCCTCAGGGCTTTATCAACATGTATGAATGAATAAAAGCACAGTCAAATCAACATGTTAGATAATGAATAACCAGATAGCATACTATCATGTCGAGCAAGAATGTACACTAAATATATATATATATATATATACATGTATAAATACATCCACTATCACATAATGGCCTCTAGGGCATACATATATCTAACACGTGTACAGTTCGAGTTCACTTTGGCAGGAGGACAATTAACACATGTTCGCACCGTCCTCAGTTATTGTATCGTATTCGGGAGACACAGCCGCAGATGCTTGTATGTCAGAGATTATGGATCGGGTTAGATAGGGCAGAGAGTCGGAGTTCGTGATGGATGACCATGGAGTGTTACGTTTTGGGACTCGTCTATGTGTGCCAGATTCGGATGGACGGAGACATGGGATCTTAGAGGAGGCCCATAGATCAGCATACTGTATTCATCCTGTTCCACTAAGATGTATCATGATTTGAGGGATGTTTATTGGTGGAGAGGATTGAAGAGGGACGTTGCGGAGTTTGTTTCAAGATGCTTAACTTGTCAGCATGCCAAGGCAGAGCCCCAGAGGCCGGCTAGAGAATTGCAGCCCTTAACCATTCCGGAGTGGAAATGGGAACAAATTTCCATGGATTTGTGGTGGGTCTACCCAGGACTGGCAGAGGGTATGATTCCATCTGAGTGATTGAAGATAGACTGACAAGGGCATCTCACTTTCTACCAGTAAAGACGACGTATGGGTTACACAGTGCGCTCAGATTTATATCGACGAGGTTGTTCGATTGCATGGAGTTCCAACGAGCATAGTGTCAGATAGGGGTACCCAATTTACTAACTGGCCATGGCAGAAACTTCAAGAAAATCTTGGTATACGATTGAGTTTTAGTACTGCTTTTCACCCACAGACGGATGGTCAGTCAGAGCGGACCATTCAGACTTTAGAGGATATGCTTCGAGCTTGCTGCCTTGTTTTCGGTGGTAGTTGGGGTCGTCACTTACCTTTGATAGAATTTTTGTACAACAATAGTTTTCAAGAGACGATCCAGATGGCTCCTTTTGAAGCTTTGTGTGGATGGAAATGTCGATCGCTTGTTTGCTGGATGACACTGAGCGAGAGTAGCATTTTGGGACCGAAGGTAGTATAGGAGACTACGGAAAAATTCAACTAATACGAGACAGAATGAGAGCGGCTCAGTGCAGACAGAAATCATATGCAGACCAACGACGTCGTAAACTCAAGTCTGATGTTGGCGACCATGTGTTCCTTTGTGTATCTCCGATAAAAGGTGTGATGCGTTTCAGGAAGAAGGGGAAGCTCAGCCCCAAATGTGTCGGACCCTACGAGTTTCTAAAGAGAGTGGGTGTTGTAGCTTATCTTTTAGCACTTCCACCAAGTTTTCTTGATGTGCATCCGGTGTTTCACGTTTCGATACTTCACAAGTATCTTCATGATCTTTTTCACGCGATCCAGCATCAGACCTTACAGTTTCAGCTGGATTTATCCTACGCAGTGCAGCCTGTAGCTATTCTAGACAAGCAGGCAAAGAAACTAAGATCAAGGGTACTTCCATCTGTAAGGGTTCTTTGGCAAGGAAGGAATCGCGAGGAGATTACTTGGGAAACCGAGGATGCGATGCGAAAGAGATTTCCACGTATTTTTGGAGGGTATGTCGAGTTAATTTTAAATTCGGGGACCGAATTTTCTTAAGGGGGGAATATTGTAACTTTTAGAAAATTTGGGAATGAATAAAATTAATTAATTAAATAATAAATTGTTAAATTAAAAAGTTATTAAAACCAAATAAGACAATTTCATAAGATATATGTAAAACAAATTAAATTTTAATTTTAGCATGCAACATAAATAAATTATAAGGGTTTTAATCTGAATTTTAGCTTCATTTTAATAAAAAGGGTGTTTTATAATAACATAAGTTGTGAAGGGTTCTTATGTAACATTTAGGAAAATTATGCATATTTGGATTTGTGAGGGGATAAGTGGAAAATGTGTAGAAAATGTTTTAGTTCAGAATTTAATTACAGATTGAATCAAAAGGGAAAGATAATACTTTGCCACCACCTCCTCTCATGCACAACACAATCCCCACACCTCCTCCTTGCATGAAACCACCACATCTTGCTTGGTGACACCTCCTCCTACACCTCACCCTTCCCTTCATCATTTATATAAGGTGTTCAGATCAATTAATCAAGTTAAAACTTCTGAAAATTCAAAGAAAGAAAAGAAAAACAAAACAAAATAAAGAAGAACAAGAGAAGTGAAGAGAAGAAGAACTAGGCAAGGAGTTCATCATCAAGCTAAGACTAGGAGCTTGTGCATCTTGGGGAGAGTTATTCCAGCAATATTCTTGTTGGTAAAACCCTTTCTTACTGTAGGAATTTATTCTGTAATATGTTTAAATGGGAAATCCAACGTCTATAATATCGTATTTTTAGCAAAACTGAACTCTGTTGTAATCTGCTATACTTTAAATAAAAATCAAATTAACAAAACAGTGCCAGAATGATGTAAGTTGGACCTAGAACAAACCATAGCAGAACGGACCCAAGGGATCGGATTTTGGCCGGCGACCTTAAGAGGAATTCCGGCGTCGCCGGATTTCTAGGGGGCTTAGGTGCTTTGGCTTGTGGGGTACGTTTCTGTGTAGAGTTTTGGCTATTTTGGTATTATTTAAACAAGTTAGTTTAACTGTATATAAAATCTGGGAGCAAATATCAGAAATAGGTATCTAAAACCCTTAATACGACACGGGAAATTTTCAACGCGTTCTGTTTCTGTTACGAAACAACGTTAGGTTAATTTCCAGTAAAAATTGAGTGTTAGATCATATGAAATTGTCGGATGTGGTATAACTAGAACATACAACTTGTGTTTTCATGATTTTGTCGTGTCGGAAAAGTCGTTTCCTGATACAAGTTATTGCTATGTTGGATTCTAATACGGAGACTTTAGAGGCTGCGATGAAAGGAAAAAGGATTGGCTATTCCTCAGAAGATACGACGTATTTCCGGTGAGAAGATTTACATCTACGGGGGAAGACGGGTGGATGGCGTATAGCACCCCCGCAACCTTATGATTTTTATTATGATATTTACTTAAGTTTAGCTTTTCGTCAAAGCATTGATATGGTATTGCATCTTGTATACCATCCATTTTTATAAGTTTCATATATGGTTCTTAAATGAGATATACGTGATATTTGATCCGTACGATATGGGTATGATTTGATGAGTTTGTACGAGGGATCATGACGTACTTAAGTTGATATGGATATAGCGATATGATGAGCTATAATACAAGGATTTATATGTATCAGAAATGATGTACTTTGTCTTCGGAATAACAACCAATTTATTCTTTGATTCGTAGAGATAGATTATGCTCCGGTTTAGGATGTAATACTGGTATGAGCTATATTATTTTAAAAACCATGGTTCGTTGCATTACAAATAAACTACCAGGATGCGTGCCGGTTTCTAAAACAAACACCTCTTTTAAAGCTAAGGCAGCTTCCTTATTTCAAACTTAACGTTCTGATCATTTCTAAAGATAATGGTATAGCTCATAACAAGTAATTACAGTAAGTACGTTTAGATTACTTATAGGTTTGCATTATGTATTCTATGTTATATATTTCCAAGTTACACACACTCTGGTAGAACATTGCACAAATACCAATGAGTGCTATGCTGCACAAGCACTTAAATATATGTTCACTTCACCTCATTGGTACTGCCATGTCACTGTAGAATCGTTCTGATATATATGTGTTAATATATAGATTATTACACCGTAGAACACTTGCACAAATACTAATGATTTCCATGTTGCATGAGCATAGACGCGTATGCTACACTACACATCATTAGTAGTGCCATGACACATTAGAGTTGAAACCATTATGCTATGCGATATGACTACGTAGTCTTTTCCTATTCATGTTGTAGTACTATAAATGATGTATTTGATTTCATGGGATTCTTGAGTATTTTACTCATGATGATATATATATCGGTGGTATGGGACACTGTTATCTGTATTCATATATAGTATATCATCAATACAATCTATGCAAGTTTCTTATTCTTGAATTGATATTTTTATATGATGAGTACATGTCCACCATGAGATTTGTGCTTTCTGATTTTGATATCCGGACCGAGTCGGTGGGTATATGGTTACGGATTTACATTTTATCCAGACTGAGTCGGTGGGGATACAATTAGATACATGGTGGACCCGGTCGAGACCGAGGGGCAGGATAGCCGCATTATAGGCGGGGAGCCTAGCGAGGTGACTCGATTCCGGAGATAAATGAAAACGGCAGATATCCAGGAGATACTGACCGTAGATAGAAACGAGCACGGCAGATATCCAGGGGATACTGGCCGGGGATCGATTGGGCACGACAGACATCCGGGGGATACTGATCGTAGCCAGGATATCGGGTGGCGATCATCTGTTGAAATGGTGTCGAAGGTATCTGTTTTTACGTGTCGATGCTGGACACGAGAGATTTCGGATTTTTATGTCGATGCTGGGCATCTATTTGTTTATTGATACTATTATTATCTTGAGGTACATCGTTAGATATGTATTTATTGGATTCCATCAGGACTGATCCAGGGTTCAGTACCTGTATATATTTGTACAGACATTCATAGACAAAAAGGGAATTCCAATAGGGATAATAGATTCATGATTTTGATTCATATGACATTGAGATATTATACTTGTGATTGCATGATAGCTAGTGTTGTACCTTTGCATATTATATAGTATATCGATATTGATTATGATAGTACTATACTTATGACCTATGTATCGTCATGCATTTCAATTTCTACCTTTAGATGCACTTTTATTCACTGAGTTGGCAACTCATTCCCGTTGTGCCACAGTTTCTTACAGGTTTTACCGCTTGTATTACCAGCAGTTTGGGCACACATTCTTTTGGAGACTGATGGGTAAGTGAGTTATTATTGTATACTACTCACTCTTGATTATTCATATATTCTTGTATCTAGTGGAAACTCTATCAACTTAGAAATGGTATATTATGGACTTAGAATCGAGGATTAGAGTTGTGTCTTGATTTTCGCACTCTTTGGAGTCGACTACTGCTTTAGATTGTTTGGTTGCTCCATTGTTTGCACGTGGGGACTAGCTTCTGCTGGGATGCTATTTTATTATGTTGTATCGGGTTTTTATAAAAATGCAAAGGAGGTAATGACAAGTTTCAAAACTTCATAAATACTTTTCAACATACTTAGTTAAATTTAGATGTTATTTTAAATTGATTTTATCGGATGATTATTTAAACCTCACCTCCATTATTTTTCAAAAAGGGTTTTGATTCCGGGTTTCGGCTTACTTGTATTGCATTGATGTCTTTAGATGGCATGTGATTTAAGTGCCGGTCACTTGCTATATTTGGGTCGTGACACTACGACATGACTTATACCGCTATTAGGGGTCTGACGTTTACCAACCCCCTAGGCCCGATATGCGATACTCTTAGACGAATAGACCGGACTGTACGGAGATTGTCACAGATAGGCTTAGTAGGAGTTTGGATGAGCTTGCTCGTTGACCATCTTATCGACAGATACCTGGGTAGCCGTTACGCACAACTAGTGCCGCTGACGTGCTTGTGGTTAAACCCGCCACCAGAGTACTGTCGAGTCTTTAGAGTCCCACACAGAGGGTTTCCCAGCTTCGGGCGAAACGAGTAGAGGTCGTATGGTTTTACGACAGGGTTCGATCACATACGCGTACTTGTGCACGGGTGGTGTTCAAGCGGACAATACTAGTGGCCTTTAGTTTAAGCCGGATCCTAGTATTTGATTAATGGATTAGCTTCGTCTCATTGTATTCGTGTTTTTCGGAACACGGATGCGGGTATGTATATACGGATGAGAGGGGTATAGAAGGAGACACCTCATTAGTGTTTTGACCATTGACTTTATTAAAACCATTATGATGTGGAGAAAAGTATTTGTTATTTTTGCTAATGATGATTATGGCATGGCTACTTGTTCTTGACCACATGAGTTGCATTGACCATTTGACTTGGATTAACTTTTTGACCATAGATATTTTTGTGAGATATATTGTAAGCTAGATATTTTGAGGACATATTTTTCATCACATGGTTGTGGTCATGTCAAGCTAGCCATCACAATTTTTATTTTCATTATCAAAAATCTTTTCTCTTCCTTCAAGTGAGCTCGCATGCTTGCTCTCTCCTTCTTCCTCTCTCAAACCCTAGTGTATCATGTGTTGATAATCAAGGGTTAATGAGACTTAGCTACTCTAAATCACACTGTACTCACTCTAGTCTATTTAGATTAGCAAGCTAAGTATTCTAGTTACCTCAAGTTGGAGGTTTAGCTCAAGGTTGGAACTCTCGGGTGGATCATCGTTGACACAAGGAGGCCGAAGTTCAAGCATGATCCATACTTCCATCGAGGAGCTTAAGGAGAAGATCGAAGACCCGAAGGAATTGTTTTCTTTATGTATACATTCTATCATAGTAGATAAAACCCTAACTTGCTAACTAGGTTTATGGTTAAAGATCCGGTTTAGGTTTATTCTAGCGCCAAGTTTTGTATCGCAGTAAAAATTTTGTTCCGCATTTGGCCACGGAAGTTGGCCGGGGCGCTAGTGTAACCCTTCATGGTATCAGAGCCAGCCCAAAAACCCTACCAGCTAGTTTGCACAAGGTTAAAATCTCGATCGACTCAAATTTCCGAATCGTATTTCCATTGTTGTCTGCTTGCTGTCGAATTTTAAAGTTGTTCATAAAATTTTTCCAGACATCTTAAAAATATGTGCAGGCAAAACTATAGCTGTGGAAAAAATTTGGGCACGTAAATTCAAAATTCGGCAGTGGAACCGAAGCAAAATGACACATTTTGCGGCGGTTCCGCCGCGCTTTTTGGGCTACAGTGCCCCAAAATTTTTCTGGGGCTTTAGTTCATGGAAATATGATTTCTTTGATATATTGTTTTTGCCCAGATTTGTTTGAGTGCTCAATTTGCTTTTGGGGCCAATTTGGGAAAGTTTAGTTGATCGAAATTTTAAAATACGTATTTTGTTAACAGTACATTCACTTTTATCTGCGACCGTGAATGTCATTCGATCGGTAAACCCGTCTATCTGCTATATGTCCTTTTAGACGAGTTTGCGAACGTGACATTCGCGTTGATGTTTTGTGCTTGTGTTGTGATTGTAGTTGGATAGTCGTGGTGGATAGCAGTTGGTGCAATATTTGCAGTACAATTTGTATTCTTTTGTACATTTGTTGTTGCGGGGCGAGCGTCCGACATGTGGACTGCCGTCTTTGCCGAGTGTTATATTATTTTGGGGCACGACCGGATTGAGGTCGATGTCACCATTTCTAAATATTATTTTCTTTTTTCTGTACTAGGATTACCCCGCGGTGGAGTGCACGAATAGCCGGGTTCTAGAAGGCAACAAACCCGTCTCTCATGGCGTTGAGACGGAATGGGCTTCATTCTAGAATTGGCGGGCTATTCGCCGCACTCGTAGGGGGTATAGGATGACCCACGGAGGGGCGCCCAAGTTACCGGATTCCATGAAGTGCTCGGTGGCCCATTCACTTTGTTGAAGGGGGCTGCCTCACTTCTGGGATTGGCGGGTAACTTTCCGCGCTCGTAGGGGTCCAGGTTTGCATTGCACAGGCTATCCACACGACCAGGAACGTCGGGTTTTATTTACGGATCAAATGAAACCCGGGGCTCCAAGATTATCCACCATTCTGTATTGTTGGCTGAGATTCTGTGATGTTGATTATTATCATGCCAGGAACGAATGTTGTACATACTTATATATATACCAGTAGATGTTGTATATGTTGGATATATGTATGCCCTAGAGGCCATTATATGATAGTGGATGTATCTGTACATGTATATATATATATATATATTCAGTGTACATTCTTGCTCGACATGATAATATGTTATCTTGTTCTACTTTATCTGACATGTTGATTTGATCATGCTTTTATTCATTCATACATGCTGATAAAGACCTTAGGATATCGGCTTGACTAAATTGATTATGATAGAGATCATACTAGTGGGACATCTGTAGTTTATAAGCATATCCTGAAATGTCCCTAGTCGGAGGTGTATCGAGACGGGGCATCGATATACCAAAGTAGACTAGCGTATATGATACTAGACCCATGTGATGGGCGATGGATGTTCCCACATTCATCGATGTTTGACATCAAGATCATATACGGGTGCTCAGTGGTGACTGGGTACACTGGACGGACTCACCGAGAACTCCTATATGGAATTATATCTATCGTCGGATAGCAGTTCTCAGGTGATACTGGTATAGGTTAGTCTGTAGACCCGAGATCGTCATAGAGTCTTGTGTGCTCTCCCACTGTACTTTGATTACCACCCTACCACGGCTCTACTAAGTCGTGCAAAAAGGTGGCCGTTGGGTACAGTCCCGAGACACACGAAGGCGATGAGCGATAGGAGGGGTTTCGTCTCTCCCGGTATTGGGAGTTGATGCTGTGCTGTGCTCGACAGGTTATATCAGTAAGTCCCTGGCCAGGGCTGCTGAGATTTACTGATAAGTGTTATCAGTAGTTTCTCGATCTGTTATAGACCATTCACTGGCACGACTTATTGAGTTATTGGGGTCGACGTTACCATCCCTAGACTCGATATGCAGCATATCTGACGAAGAGACCAGACTGTACGGTAGTGTTGCAGGTTGGCTCGACGGGAGTTGTAGCAGGTTCGCTTGTTTTCTTCTGATCGCTCAATACCCGGGTGGCCGTTACGTTTAGCTGACCGCTTGCGGCTTGGGGGTGCTTGATATGATCATCGCCCACTGCCGGCGTATTGACGAGTCTTAGAGTTCCACAAAGGAGTTTCCTAGTCCAGGCGAAACGTTGTGGTGCGCGTCTGCGATATGCGTATGGACCCGGTTAAAATGCGCGTATGAGATACCGTATATTAATTGGGCGGCTTGCTTTTGGTCGGGTCGTATGTGATATAACCGGGTTGATAAATCAAGTGTTGATTTATCATTTAACCATTAGCTTCTCACTAGAAATCCTATCTTGTTTCTTTTGGATATATGCATGCATGTATGCATTCATTCTTGTTCATGCACATATGGATGTGCATGCACACATGCATACATACATCATTCTATCATGGTTGTTTATACATTGAAAATGATGGCAATATAAGACTCAAACCTTGGTTATTTATATGGATTATTACTTATATTTGTTTTAAAACAAAATGAAAAAGGAAAGGATAATTCATGGTTTGTTTCTAGTCTCTTCTTTGACCTAACCATGCTCACCTACTCTTAACCATGGATTAAACTTTCCTTTCATGTTTTAACTCAAATTAAATAATATCTTCATGATTTAACCATGGTTTGAGATGAGAAGAAATAAATATATATACATATATTTTCTTTTTCTTTTCAAGTGTTCATCTTTTTCATCTTCTCAAAAAAGGCCATCATCTTCTTCAACCTTGATCTCTTGCTCTCTAGACTTTTCAAGTGAGAAAAATACTCAAAAAGATAGGATTTTGAAGTGAGAAAGAGAACCACAAAACCATTCTACACAAGTCTAGCCCACTTGTTTAGAGTGTTAGCTTCATTTCATCTTCTTGTTAAAGTGAAGTTGATAGATTGGACAAAGGAGCTTCGGGTGGATCGTCGTGGACGTTAGAAGACTTCAAGCTAATCGTTTTCCAACTCTCAAGTGGCCAAGGAGTCTACTAAAGTGATCTACAAAGGTTGTACTCTCAAAACCCTAGCCTTTAGAACATATGATGTTGGTTAAAGTTTATGAAACCCTATTTTTCTAGGATAGATCCTTTGTATGCTTACTTAGCACCACAAAAACTTGATCTTTGTGACTTGTGATGCTTCCCAACCTCTCGTAGGGTGCTAGGTAAACCTAACATTGGAATCAGAGCCGACCTAGAACATTAGGCGATACTTTAGCGAAGTATAAACTCCGATCTAACCGAAATACGGAATTACGGGACACTCTCTGGACAATTTTTGAAAACAGATATTTTTCAGAATTAAAAATATTCAAAAAATTCAGCAGGTAAATATAAGAAACAGTGTAAAAAAAACGATGCAGTGAACAGTTAATCCTACAGCGGAAACGCGTCCAAAGCTTGCTTGGGCCGCGGTTCCGCGGCCGTACAGGTGAGTCAGTGCATGCTTTTTTTACAGTAATGCTTATGTCTGCTTGTATATTTTTTGGGGTATTTTTAATCTGAATTTAGTACTGTTAGTTCTGGAGATTGTTTTGAGTTCGTTGATTCGATCGGAATTTTAACTTCTTGTCTTTTCGGGTAAATTAGAAAGTATTGAATTGTTCGAACGAGTGTTGTTTGCTCACTTTTCACGGTGTTTAAATCTTTCGGATACATGTGCAAGTTTTGTGGTGGACCCTCTAGAAGACAACAAACCTTAACTCGATTATGTGACCGTCTTGAACTGCCCTTTGAACCTTACGGTTTGGGGCAGTACGGTGTGCCACATGTGAGGCGTTGGCTTGGCCCTTCTACGGCTAGACCGCTACTACTGTGTCACACTCCGGATTTTTTGAACTCCGCTCAAGTGTTGAGCTTTAGGGAATTTTGGGTATTTGAACATTCGGTCGAAAACTTTAATACTGTTTATTTATCTGGAATGCGATACAATATGTGGAATTTATATAGTTTAGGCATGAAATACGAAGTATGTGATATTTCGCATTTATGATGTCTAAAGAGAACGTGGATTCCAAATATTGTAGTTTTACACTTTCTTTTATGTGACCGTAAGTGTAGTATGTTCGATATCGCCGGTTTCGTTGCTATACATCAACGACAATTGGGGTACTCATACTTACTTACGTTGATGATATATGATATTATGTGTTGCTGAGATATGATGTGCAGTATTGTCGCGATCGAATAGCCCGGTTTTTTTTATGTGAGATGAGAGTTTTATATTTTCATTGATGAAAATTCAAATGTAATGTAATATTCTTTTATTTGGGGCACTTCCGGGATGAGGTTGATGTCACCAGTGTTGTATATTATTTACTTTTCCGCATTAGGATAGACCCAAGGAGGGGAGCACAAGTGACCGGGTTCTGGGGTTCAGTGGGAGGCCATCTCGAGGAGTCGAGACCGGGTCTCCTAAACTCCAGGATTGGTAGGGTCGCTTGCCGCTCTCGTAGGGGTCTAGGGGTGTGGGCTTGGCTATTCATCGCGACTGTGGAATCCGTATTTTCTATTGTTGGCTAAAATACTAAATACGGACGTCCTAGTATATCCCACATTATATATATGTTTCTGCTGCCTGTGTTCTGAGATATCTGAGACGAATGACATATTATATATATGATATATAGTAGACATTGCTTATGTTTTACACCCGAGCTAGTCCCGTCCCGGTATGCCGTTAGTTAAGTAACCTAACGGTGCATAACGGAACATTGCGGCGAATGCGGATGGCATAAGCGCACGTGTTATTTTCGTTTCTTTTCTGTGACTGGCTTAAGGACTTAAATGATGGGATTACATTAATATGATAAATGTAAAGAAAATAAACCTAAAAAGATGTTGTAGAATCAGATTTGAAAACCACTCGGCTCTTTATGAAAAAGCTATATTTCAAAACTGCGGAGCACAAGCCACTCCTTTTGAAAACCGTTTGATTCTACAACGATATCAAGTTCAAAGCGTTAAAGATTTTCTTAAAAATCATCCGCAACCCTCCGTCATTTTAGGAAGTAAAGTACTTAGTATTCGTGCTACGTTTGTTGACTTTAGTTAAGGCTTAGTGTACGGTAGCTAAGTGATGTCTTCCTACACTGCATATGATGCAGATTAATTAGGACATTCTTGCGACTTTGTTGACCATAGTTAAGGGTCATATGGGTGGGTCTAATCGATCAAGAAATGACGGGTAGAACTTGACTGGTACTTATGATTTGTTGACCATAGTTAAGGTCATAAGTACTAGGGGTAAAAATCACATCGGGAATTTCAAGTGTTGAGATTTGCAATAAGATTGCATACCTTCCATATGATGGTTGGATCCCGATCCGACTGTGGGCAATAGTTGCTCCTAGGAGAGTTTTGCAGTTTACAATTAGCTAACTCATTAGGTGTCTAGAAAGGTGTTAACGGGGCTACGCCTCTAGGAAAACGAGGTTTACTTTAATTAGGTCCGTGCGAAAACACGGGGAACCTCCCTCAAGTACCGACACTGGCCTGGCTGAACAGTTAGCGAAGTTGTAGACTGTAATTAATCCTGGCTAATTTTCTTTTTAAGGTTTGAAAGAAAAACTTAATTAAAGCAGTGGGAGACATCGATTAGACAAGATAATAACCAATCTGATCTATGCAAGAGCTTTCGCTGAGTGTATTCTTTTCTCTCTCTTAATGGCAGATACCAATGACTGTACTCAAGCTTCTACTAGATAAAAATAAACTGAATGGGACCAATTATAAAGACTGGCTGAGGAATATGAAAGTAGTCTTGACTTATGATAAAGTATCATATGCCCTCACGGCTTCAGCCCCACCCACCCCAGGTCCAAAATCATCAGTTGCGGACATTGAAGTCCGCAAGACATAGGACGCTGATTGTGCCACGGCCAAATGCCTCGTGCTTGCATCGATGGATAATACACATCAAAAGCAGCACGAGAATATGGACATTCAAACCATATTCCTCCATACAAAGGAGTTGTATCGAGAGCAATCCCGCGTATTACGATACGAAGCATCAAAGAAATTGTTTCAGATGCGAATGGCCCCTGGCACACCGGTAGGAGACCATGTTCTGAAGATGATAGATCTTATAGAAGAGCTTGAGGACCTAGGATGGACAATGGACAATGGACAATATACGGATATTATTCTGCAGTCCCTCCCCTCCACCTTTGCTCAGTTCATAGTTAACTTCAACATGCACGGCATAGAGAAGGAGCTACCTGAACACCTTGATATGTTAAGAAGTGCAGAGAGCATTATGAAATAAATGAAAACTCCCGTTATGAATATTGGGCAATCTTCTTCTTCTCGCCCAAAAGCTAAGGCCAAAGGAAAGAAAAAGAAGAAGCCCACCAATCCTAAGGGTGGAGTTAAAAAGGTGAAGGGAGAGGAAAAGTCCAAAGCTGGAGACTCGGGGAAAGGTGAATATTTTCATTGCCACAAGACAAGACATTGGAAGCGTAACTGTACAGAGTACTTGAACCTCAAGAAGAAGCATGGGGATGCTTCCGCTTTAGGTGTGTTTGTGACAGAAAACTGTTTTTCAATAAACTCTGCTTCCTAGATATTAGATACCGGTTCAGGTTCTCACATTTGCAATTCTATGCAGGGGCTGAGAAATAGCAAAGTTTTGAAGACAGGTGACCATACTCTCCGCGTTGGAAATGGTTCCATTGTACATACAGTCGCAGTGGGAGAGTATCACTTGGGGTTGCCATCTGGGTGTATATTGGTTTTGAACCCATGTTATTTTGTACCAAGTATGCTATGTAATATAATATCTGTTTCTTTGTTAGACAATGAAGGATATAATTTTGTATTGCAGAACAATGTTATGAACATTCACCTAAATCAAATGTTGGTTGGGTATGGTACAATTAATAACGGGATAAATGATTGAAAGAATTGAAGTTAACCGCGATCAAGACGGTGTCGCTATGCAGCTAGCCGGTTGAGCACGGGTCGATCCACAGGGAGATGGATGTATTTCCGTTCTTGTCTTAGACGAGTCAATAAAGAATGAGTATATGTTTGTTCAGACTAACCTATGTGTATTATATGCAAGTGTAAAGTTGTTAAGAAAAGATACGAAATTGTAAGCTAAAGAAATCCGTACTCAAAACCTTTGAGCCGAGTCTTGACCAATTGAAGCTAGAACAATCGGCAACAACGTGGATTAGGGGATTTAAGCGCGGTATTCATGGAATCCGGCTTATTTACCCTTGTCCTTCCGTTCTTGTCTCTTTCTTTCGCCTCCGGCCAAACCGAACGCAACCGGTCGCGGTTAGGAATCACCGTTACCTTGTTAGGGTAGGGTGCCTAACGGAGCGCTTGCGTATCGGTTGGGCGGAGTTCAATGGAAAATAACGGGAAAAGGAAATGAGCAAAGAAACGTTAACTTACAATATCGTATTGATTCTTAACAACAACAATAATTACAACCATTCACAAAAACGAACCAAAAAGAGAGAACAAAAAGAACAAAGAAAAGAAAAGATTACAAGTAAGTAAAGGCATGGAATTTAAAGTGCAAGAAAATAAAGCATGAATGTAAAGCAAGTAATAAAAAGCAAGAAAGAAATAAGCAAGAAAATAATTACAAGAACACTAGAACTCAAGACAAGCATGGGATCAATAGCCAACCCTTAAACTTGCAAGCTCAATCAAGAGGTTGCAAGATCAAGAGAAAGGTAAAGAACTCATGTGAAATGAAGCACTAATTCCATAAGAAGATACAACCCTTGAAATCAATAACAAACCCTTAAACTTTCAAGCTCAATGAAGAGATTGAAAGATCAAGAGAAAGCAATGATCTCAAGGGGAAGTTAAACAAAAGAGAATGGTACAAAAACCCTCATCTTCATTGATCTTCCACTCAAAAAGCTCTCACTACAATTTTCATGGAGAAAAGAATGAAGAAGAAGAAGAAGAAGACTAAACTACACTAAATCCTACAAAAGAGGCATAAGAAGTTAACACCCTTGGCTTGGCTCAGAACTGGGGTATTTATAGGAGGGGAACTGGAAACCTAGGGCAACAATATGGCTCAAAATGAAAGTACAAATATGACCCAAAAAGTTGACCCCCTGCCGACACTATACGGCCGCGGTTCCGCGGCCTAAGCATGCTTAGGCCGCGGTTCCGCGGCCATAAGAGGGAGTTGGGCCATGCAATTTTGTCGTATCCCCTGGTTCACTTTTTCCTAGTGTTTGCCAACTTTACACTGCACAAAATCTTCCAGAATATCTTCAGATTTCTTAGTCCAAGATTGCATTATTTTCTTTACATTTGACTTCTATCTCCCACGAGCTCCGCGCACCCATTGATTCTTGTGTAGCCCCTCTCATGCTCTGTGCTTGTCCGAGACACGAATGACCACTGTCATATGTCTTGTCTCTGGAACTGATACTCGGCACTAGACGGATATGGATGACCGGAACCCAGCTTTTATCTGCTGTGACAAATGTTTTGTATTTTGACGTAATTGTGGAGATTTTGTCTTGATTTGCAATATTTGTACTGGAAACCTGTAATCTGTAAATATGAAACAAACACGGATTAAAAGCACCTACCTATAAACACACGAGCATAAGAATGGGCGGTATAAAATGCAGTATTCTGTTATGAACAAATACCCCCAAACTTAACTTTTGCTCGTCCCGAGCAAAACCAATTATTCACAAAACTAAAATCCTAACCGCACTTTCGCAGGGAACGCGATTGCACTGAACTCGTGCAACAAGCCGTTAAACCTCTAGGTGTCCCTAGTAGGAGGAGTGTTGTCTCCTTAGGGTTTTCAGCGGATACTACAAACAAAATCCTGTCAAGCTAGTGTCATAAGTTAACATTGATTCTACTCCTGCAGTTCAGTATTTACGTTAGAAATTCTATCAACCTAAGTTAGAAATATCCAACCCTTATTTTTCACACCTCCTATCTATTTAACCTTAGGTCCTATACGTTCCAAAAAAGTTTAGAAAGATGTTGGTTCTCCTGAGTTTTCCTTCTAAAGTGCGGCCTCAAATCAGGGATTTTTATCAACTTTACAGAAAACACAAGTCTTATTCTTTATTTCTATCTTTTATCCAAACAACGATTATATACCCCTACATGTGTGTGTATTTGCACCTCTACACTCAAGAATTCAATTCAAACTATAATACCCTTGTCCTAATACCTAATACTACTTCTTTTCATTAAGGATGGACGGATTTGCTCACACACCTTTCCTGCGACTCTTAATGCTTCTTGAGGCACTAACGGCCGATTACTGAATGTGTGAACTTTAAAGAGTAAATAGCAGTTTCCAGGTCTTAACTTTATTCTATTTTTTTTTTCTTTTTCTTTTTCTTTTTCAAGACCGGATATATTTTTCAATATGCTCTTTTGGTGTTTAGCTTTAAATACCGTTTTTTCTTTCATACTAGGTTTTCAGGCAAGAGTATTTCTAGGTATCCTCTACTATCCTAAGTTTCAAGGTGCGTGTAAGTGCAGTTTGTAGGGTATATACTTTCTAAATTTGAACTCAAGAAAAGAAATTATTTTTCAGACTTATCCTTCAGTAAAGCTTCAATACTTTCCCTTCATCTTGACTTAACTCAAGAACTGAACTCAAGATTACCTATTTCTCAAAAAAAACTGTAAGGACGTATACTTACCAAAGTTAGACAGAATGAGGGTTATTTTTAGGGTTTTCAATTCCTAAGCCTAAAATTTAGTTATTTCTAATATATCAACTAAACTTTTAGAATAAAAATCTAAGTTACCCTATTAGCTAACTTGACGACAAAGTCTTTATATTTTGGAAACTTTTTCGATTTTTGTGGGTTTTTAATAAGGTATGCAAATGCAAAATATACAAATGAATGCGAAGCAAGAAAGCTTACCGAGCACACCCCCAAACTTAAACTTGACAGTGCCCTCACTGTCAGGCTATACCAAGAGGGTCAAAATTGTCGGCGCTCCCTAAAAACAAATTATATACAAAACAAAAAGGAAAACAAAAAATATATACAAAAATGGTGTCCCCCCCAAACTTAAGTAAAACAGTGTTTCCACTGTTAAGCGTTGAAGTTCAGGATTAGGGGGGAAAGAAAACAGTATCAAGCTAAACAAGGCCTTACACAGGCCAAAAGTGAGCACCAACCATTCAAAGATTTTATCTCTATAAAGCAGTGGCTTGTGAAAGAAGGCGTAGAAAAAAGAAATGGGAAATACGCGAGACCATAATGGGATAGAAGCGGGATACGGTCTCGGTATATGAGAAAAATGACGGATAGGAGAAAGAAGTGGAGTACGAACTTGAGGGTGAAAATGGAGTGAATAGATTAGCACAATTTGTGATGACCGATGTGTAAAATGTGATTGTGCTAATCTATTAACCCGTCGAGAAATGGGGTCAAATCCCTCAAGATTCGTGAGAAACCATGGGTACGCCGAACTTGGTAAACCAGACATATGAAATGAAAGTGAGACGGTTTCTTGCAAGGTCGGAACGATGGAAAGGATGGAGGTAGGTGATTAAGGATGGTTATCGGCTAAAGGTTCAGGAGGGTCTACACAGTCAATGAAAGGAACAGGATGAATTGGAAGATCCGACTCCTCAATTAAAACTGGTTCATCCTTAAAAATATCCTCAAAAGTTTCCTCAAAATTCAGCTTATCCATGCAAATTTCATCAAAATCAAGACGTATGTGGGGTTCGGGAAAAATAGTTAATGACTCGGGATGATGAATTGCAGAGAAAAACTCTGCCAAATTTACAGGTTCATCATCCAAAATATTCCCGGCGTCAATATCCTCAATCAAGTGAAAATCAATATTCTCATACACCTCAACAAAAGCATGGATATTAATCAATTCTGGTTCTAAGATGGAGGTGTAGGGGTCAAAATGTTTAGGATTGGTTTCACTTGGAAGGGACCCTTCACAATCGGGTAAATCAAACACTACAAAGTCGCACAACTCATTAATCATTCTATCTTCAATTGATAAATCATATAGGATACTCGATAGACTTTCAAAACAGGAGTTGTGGGATTCAATTTGGGACGGGTAGGTTTGATTTGGAAGGGGGTACATCTAACTCTTTCCACTCAAATTCTCAGCCTGTCCTGCCGCCTCATCATACATTAGAAAATTCGGAGCTAGTTGGAAACTAGCTACCGGGTCAGTAGGTTGTATGAGAGCGGCCATGGACGCATTCAAATCCATCATCTGTTGGCTTGACGCTACCTTAAAGTCTTCCAACGACTGTTCCAGACTAGACATAGGTTGTGAAGGGGTTTCAGTAAAAGATTCAAAATTGTTTGGATACTGAAAACTACAAAAAGGCTGTGGAGAAGCAATGTCAAGGGAAGTTGCAAAAGTTGGGTAGGACTGGTAAAAATTGAATGGCTGGACAGGAGCAGGATAAACATTTGGATAAGAAGGTGAATAAATTGTTGATCCCATGAATTTGAAGTGGTGAAAGGAGTGAAAGATCGGTTACGGGATTGTTCAATACGTTCAGCGATGGACAAAGGACGACTTGCAAAAGGGGTATCAACATAAGTGGGTGGGGGAGGTTGAAAAGGTTGATACAAAGTGGACTGCGGAGTGCAAGTGTTTTTCCTAGACGCTTCTATGCGATCTTTCAGTGAAACTTTGGGCATGGAGGGGTCGTTCGATGTTCGGCCAAAGCAAGAACCCTAAGAAGTAATGTCTGGTTGTGGGTACCAAAGTTCGGCAAGAGTTTTGCGAGGTGGGGTACCCATGATATGAAGAGAGAATTAAAGAAAGGTAGAAAAAAGGAGGGGAAAAAGGATGTGGATTTTTTTTTTGGTTATTAACAAAAGAATGAAATATACACACAAAAAGAGTCTGGACAAAAACAATCACGACACAAAAATACCGCACATCTAATCGTTCTAGGGTTTAGTTAGGTCTACTAGACGTGCTCCAGAACTTGATTCTCGAAGTAAAACTGTGTCGAGAAACGGGCTCAAGATACACTGATCACGAGGCCAGGTAAGTGCAGAGATAAGGGGAGGTTTTCCAACGCTTTCGCGAAGTTCCTTAATTAAATAACCTTTTCTCTTTTGGCGGTTTCGCCGTTAACACTTTCCTAGACACCCCGTAAACAATATACCGTTAAGCGAGGTTCTAAACACAGTTAACTTCTCCCAGTGAGCGCGAAATCCTTAAGGCTTAAAGTCTAGTTTCTTTTAAAATTTGTGCGGGTAAACGTTATGCTCTTGTTCGTGATTTGTGGGCTACGGAAAAGGTGATGAAATCCTTTACCGTATGTTGTGGGGTTCGCTTGCCCTTAAGTCCATATTAATGTATGCAATGCGCAATTCAATAAAAATTCTATAAAGAATCAAACAATTGTTTTTTTTAGTTTAAGCACGGCACTGCAACAAATACGGGTTAGTCAATTTTTAGCGTTTGCTAGCGAACTTGCAAAGTATCCTGCAAAGAATAGTATATTGGATGCGTCGGATTTGAGAAGAAGGTGTTAGTAAAGTACGTACCGTTAAGTTTTTGGGTTAGGAAACCCCCGTTGAATCAAATCCGGTAAGCTTGAAAAGTTCGCTTGCGCGGTTCAAACTACCCGGATCTTTGGCACTGTACTTTGCAATCACCTTAGCCATGAACGTACACTTTGCTCCCCACAATCGCCGTTTGCAAATCCGCAAAAATCTGCAGACTTGCTCACAAAAATTATCAAAAAAAAAAAACAAAAAGATTATTTTTTTTATAAATATATACAAAAAGAATATTAACCCGAATAACAAGAAAGAAAATACCCTACCGTCTCCCCGGCAACGGCGCCATTTGATTGAAAGAATTAAAGTTAACCGCGATCAGGACGGTGTCGCTATGCAGCTAGCCGGTTGAGCACGGGTCGATCCACAGGGAGATGGTTGTATTTCCGTTCTTGTCTTAGACGTGTCAATAAAGAATGAGTATATGTTTGTTCAGACTAACCTATGTGTATTATATGCAAGTGTAAAGTTGTTAAGAAAAGATACGAAATTGTAAGCTAAAGAAATCCGTACTCAAAACCTTTGAGTCGAGTCTTGACCAATTGAAGCTAGAACAATTGGCAACAACGTGGATTAGGGGATTTAAGCGCGGTATTCATGGAATCCGGCTTATTTACCCTTGTCCTTCCGTTCTTGTCTCTTGCTTTCGCCTCCGGCCAAACCGAACGCAACCGGTCGTAGTTAGGAATCACCGTTACCTTGTTAGGGTAGGGTGCCTAACGGAGCGCTTGCGTATCGTTTGGGCGTAGTTCAATGGAAAATAACGGGAAAAGGAAATGAGTAAAGAAACGCTAACTTACAATATCGTATTGATTCTTAACAACAACAATAATTACAACCATTCACAAAAACGAACCAAAAAGAAAGAACAAAAAGAACAAAGAAAAGAAAAGATTACAAGTAAGTAAGGGCATGGAATTTAAAGTGCAAGAAAGTAAAGCATGAATGTAAAGCAAGTAATAAAAAGCAAGAAAGAAATAAGCAAGAAAATAATTACAAGAACACTAGAACTCAAGACAAGTATGGGATCAATAGCCAACCCTTAAACTTGCAAGCTCAATCAAGAGGTTGCAAGATCAAGAGAAGGGTAAAGAACTCATGTGAAATGAAGCACTAATTCCATAAGAGGTACAACCCTTGAAATAAATAACAAACCCTTAAACTTTCAAGCTCAATGAAGAGGTTGAAAGATCAAGAGAAAGCAAGGATCTCAAGGGGAAGTTAAACAAAAGAGAATGATACAAAAACCCTCATCTTCATTGATCTTCCACTCAAAAAGCTCTCACTACAATTTTCATGGAGAAAAGAATGAAGAAGAAGAAGAAGACTAAACTACACTAAATCCTACAAAAGAGGCATAAGAAGTTAACACCCTTGGCTTGGCTCAGAACTGGGGTATTTATAGGAGGGGAACTGGAAACCTAGGGCAACAATATGGCTCAAAATGAAAGTACAAATATGCCCCTAAAAGTTGACCCCCTGCCGACACTATACGGCCGCGGTTCCGCGGCCTAAGCATGCTTAGGCCGCGGTTCCGCGGCCATAAGAGGGAGTTGGGCCATGCAATTTTGTCGTATCCCCTGGTTCACTTTTAACTAGTGTTTGCCAACTTTACACTGCACAAAATCTTCAAGAATATCTTCAGATTTCTTAGTCCAAGATTGCATTATTTTCTTTACTTTTGACTTCTATCTCCCTCGAGCTCCGCGCACCCATTGATTCTTGTGCAGCCCCTCTCTTGCTCTGTGCTTGTCCGAGACACGAATGACCACTGTCATATGTCTTGTCTCTGGAACTGGTACTCGGCACTGGACGGATATGGATGACCGGAACCCGGCTTTTATCTGCTGTGACAGATGATCTGTATTTTGACGTAACTGTGGAGATTTTGTCTTGATTTGCAATATTTGTACTGGAAACCTGTAATCTGTAAATATGTAACAAACACGGATTAAAAGCACCTACCTATAAACACACGAGCATAAGAATGGGCGGTATAAAATGCAGTATTCTGTTATGAACAAATACCCTCAAACTTAACTTTTGCTCGTCCCGAGAAAAACCAATTATTCACAAAACTAAAATTCTAACCGCACTTTCGCAGGGAACGCGATTGCACTGAGCTCGTGCAACAAGCCGTTAAACCTCTAGGTGTCCGTAGTAGGAGGTGTGTTGTCTCCTTAGGGTTTTCAGCGGATACTACCCACAAAATCCTGTCAAGCTAGTGTCATAAGTTAACATTGATTCTACTCCTACAGTTCAGTATTTTGGTTAGATCTTGTATCAAGGGTAAAATGACCAAAACTCCGTTTACCTGACATGGAGAAAGAGCTACTGAGCTCCTAGGCCTCATACTTATTGATGTATGCGGGCCAATGTCTACACATGCTAGAGGCGGTTTTTCTTACTTCATTACTTTCACTGACGATTTCTCAAGATTCGGTCATGTATTTTTATTAAAGCACAAGTCCGAAGCTTTCGAGAAATTCATTGAATATAAACAAGATGTAGAAAAACAAACCGGCTTCAGTATCAAGATGCTTCGATCAGATCGAGGTGGAAAGTATCTCAGTACGGAATTTGCAAACTTCCTAAAAGAGAATGGGATTCTCTCTAAGCTCACTCCTCCTTACACACCACAGCACAACGGTGTGTCTGAACGACGGAATAGGACCCTATTAGATATGGTCTGATCCATGATGAGTGATGCTGAGTTACCCGTCTCATTTTCGGGGCACGCATTGGAGACTGCAGCGTTTCTATTGAACAGGGTTCCAACCAAAACCGTGTCTACCACGCCATATGAGATATGGCATGGGAAGAGACCATCTCTTAAGAGAATTAAGATTTGGGGTTGCCCGGCCTATGTTAAAAAGCAGAATCCGGAAAAACTCGAGACACGGTCAGTCATGTGTAATTTTGTGGGGTATCCAAAGAATTCTTATGGATATCTATTCTACCACAAAGAGGAACAAAAGTTATTTGTTTCTCAGTATGCCACATTCTTGGAAAAAGAGTTTTTCACAGATAAAGATGATGGCGAAGTGGTGGATCTAGAAGAGGTTCTAGAGACGCAAACTACAAATGACGATTTAGTTGAAACGGCTGTTGCAATAGAAACTGAGAAACCTCGGCCACTCTGAAGGTCTGGTAGGACTTCTCGCCCACCGGAAATGTACTACGGTTTCCTCATTGATGGTGACGGAGAAGACTGCATCATGGATGATGATGATCCTACCAGTTTTCAGAAAGCTATCACGAGTGGTGACTCTGTGAAGTGGCTGGATGCCATGAGATCCGAAATGGAGTCTATGTGCACCAACAAAGTATGGACTTTGGACATTGTACCCCCTTGGATAAAACCTGTGGGATGCAAATGGATCTTTAAAAGAAAGATTGGTGTAGATGGGCAGGTAGAGACCTATAAGGCAAGACTTGTGGCGAAAGGTTTTCGTCAAAGACCAGGTTTGGACTATGACGAAATTTTTTCACCCATAGCCATGCTTAAATCCATTCGGATCCTACTTGCTATTTCCGCCCACTATGACTATGAAATCTGGCAGATGGACGTTAAAACAGCATTTCTAAATGGAGATTTAGAAGAATGCGTTTATATGGATCAGCCAGAGTGCTTCATTGACAGTGGGAGCAGCGGGAAAGCATGTGATTGCTTAAATCCATATATGGGTTAAAGCATGCATCTAAGAGTTGGAACATCTGTTTCGATGATGTTATCAAAGAGTTTGATTTCATCAAAAATCCAGATGAACCTTGTGTTTATAAGAAGGCTGTAGGAAGAGCTGTCACATTCCTTGTATTGTACGTGGATGACATTCTTCTGATAGGAAATGATATTCCTATGCTACAGTCGGTCAAATCTTTCTTATCACTAAGGTTCTCCATGAAGGTCCTGGGTGATGCCACATACATCCTGGGCATAAGGATCTATAGGGATAGATCCAAAAAGTTTTTGGGATTGTCCCAAACCAGGTACATCAAAACCATCCTAAAAAGTTTTAGTATGGAAGACTCCAAGCGGGGTGCCTTAACCGCTTGCCATGGAGTCACTCTCTCCAAGGATTCTTGTCCAAAGACCGATGAAGAGAGAGCTCGCATGAGCATTATACCCTATGCTTCGGCAGTAGGATCTATAATGTATGCGATGTTATGTACACGCCCAGATGTAGCTTATGCACTTAGTGTTGTAAGCAGGTATCAGTCCAACCCAGGGGAGAACAACTGGACAGCTGTGAAGAACATTCTTAAGTACTTGCGAAGGACTAAAGAATTGTTCTTGGTGTATGGTAATGCAGTTCTCCAAATGGAGGCCTTTACCGATTCGAGCTTCCAGAGCGATAAGGACGACAACAAATCTATCTCAGGGTTTGTATTTACCCTCAATGGAGGGGCGGTAAGTTGGAAGAGTTCCAAACAGGATACCGTTGCAGACTCTACGATGGAGGCTGAGTATATTGCTGCAAATGATGCCGCCAAGGAAGCCGTCTGGATGAAGAAGTTCGTCTCGGAGCTAAGAGTAGTTCCAACCATTTTTGATCCAATACCATTTTATTGTGACAATAATGGGGCTATGGCGTTAGCCAAGGAGCCCAGGTCCCATCAGCGGTCCATACACATCCTGAGGCGCTTTAATTTGATCCGGGAGATTGTAGATCGCCGCGAGATCGAGATTAAGAGAGTAGACACAAAGAATAACGCCGTAGATCCACTCACCAAGGCCATCCCTCAGCCGCAGCATGAACGACTTTTTGAGATGTGGGGTATGAGATACGCCAATAACTGGCCTTAGTGCAAGTGGGAGATTGTTGGATATATGTATGCCCTAGAGGCCATTATATGATAGAGGATGTATCTGTACATGTATATATATATTCATTGTACATTCTTGCTCGACATGATAGTATGCTATCTGGTTCTACTTTATCTGACATGTTGATTTGATCATGCTTTTATTCATTCATACATGCTGATAAAGCCCTGAGGATATCGGCTTGACTACAGTGATTATGATAGAGATCATACTAGTGGGACATCTGTAGTTTATAAGCATATCCTGAAATGTCCCTAGTCGGAGGTGTATCGAGACAGGGCATCGATATACCAGAGTAGTCTAGCGTATATGATACTAGACCCATGTGATGGGCGATGGATGTTCCCACATTCATCGATGTTTGACATCAAGATCATATACGGGTGCTCAGTGGTGACTGGGTACACTGGACGGACTCACCGAGAACTCCTATATGGAATTATATCTATCGTCGGATAGCAGTTCTCAGGTGACACTTGTACTGGTTAGTCTGTAGACCCGAGATCGTCATAGAGTCTTGTGTGCTCTCCCACTGTACTTTGATTACCACCCTACCACGGCTCTACTGAGTCGTGCAAACAGGTGGCCGTTGGGTACAGTCCCGAGACACACGAAGGCGATGAACGATAGGAGGGGTTTCGTCTCTCCCGGTATTGGGAGTTGATGCTGTGCTGTGCTCGACTGGTTATATCAGTAAGTCCCTGGCCAGGGCTGCTGAGATTTACTGATAAGTGTTATCAGTAGTTTCTCGATCTGTTATAGACCATTCACTGGCATGACTTATTGAGTTATTGGGGTCGACGTTACCATCCCTAGACTCGATATGCAGCATTTCTGACGAAGAGACCGGACTGTACGGTAGTGTTGCAGGTTGGCTCGACGGAAGTTGTAGCAGGTTCGCTTGTTTTCTTCTGATCGCTCAATACCCGGGTGGCCGTTACATTTAGCTGACCGCTTGCAGCTTGGGGGTGCTTGATATGATCATCACCCACTGCCGGCGTATTGACGAGTCTTAGAGTCCTGCAAAGGAGTTGCCTAGTCCAGGCGAAACGTTGTGGTGCGCGTATGCGATATGCGTATGGACCCGGTTAAAATGCGCGTATGAGATACCGTATATTAATTGAACGGCTTTCTTTTGGTCGGGTCGTATGTGATATGACCGGGTTGATAAATCAAGTGTTGATTTATCATTTAACCATTAGCTTCTCACTAGAAATCCTATCTTGTTTCTTTTGGATGTATGCATGCATGTATGCATTCATTCTTGTTCATGCACATATGGATGTGCATGCACACATGCATACATACATCATTCTATCATGGTTGTTTATACAAAGAAAATGGTGGCAATATAAGACTCACACCTTGGTTATTTATATGGATTATTACTTATATTTATTTTAAAACAAAATGAAAAATGAAAGGATAATTCATGGTTTTTATCTAGTCTCTTCTTTGACCTAACCATGCTCACCTACTCTTAACCATGGATTAAACTTTCCTTTCTGTTTTAACTCAAATTAAATAATATCTTCATGATTTAACCATGGTTTAAGATGAGAAGAAATAAATATATATACATATATTTTCCTTTTCTTTTCAAGTTTTCATCTTTTTCTTCTTCTCAAAAAAGGCCATCATCTTCTTCAACCTTGATCTCTTGCTCTCTAGACTTTTCAAGTGAGCAAAATACTCAAAAAGATAGGATTTTGAAGTGAGAAAGAGAACCACAACACCATTCTACACAAGTCTAGCCCACTTGTTTAGAGTGTTAGCTTCATTTCATTTTCTTGTTAAAGTGAAGTTGATAGCTTGGATAAAGGAGCTTCGGTTGGATCGTCATGGACGTTAGAAGACTTCAAGCTAATCGTTTTCCAACTCTCAAGTTGCTTAGGAGTCTACTAAAGGGAGCTACAAAGATTGTACTCTCAAAACCCTAGCCTTTAGAACATATGATGTTGGTTAAAGTTTATGAAACCCTAATTTTCTAGGATAGATCCTTTGTATGCTTACTTAGCACCACAAAAACTTGATCTTTGTGACATGTGATGCTTCCCAACCTCTCATAGGGTGCTAGGTAAACCTAACAGTATATGTTTTGCACCCGCGCAAGTGCAGCCCCCGCTCTGTCGTTAGTTAAGTAACCTAACAGGTGATGATGGGGCTCCATGGCGAATGCGGATGGCATATACGTACATTGTATTTTCGTTCTTTTCTGGTGTGATAGGTTATAGTGATGGGAACGCATTAATTTTGATTAATGCAAGATAATAAACCTAAAAGATGTTGTTGGAATAAATTTCGAAAAACTACAGTTATATTCTTTCGCTTTGCATAGTGGTATTCAGTCATGAATATCCATCACCTCATTCTACGAGGCAAGAGCTGAGATCCCTTCGCGGGAAGTGACCTCTTGAGCTAAAGTCTATACTATAGATTACTCAGTTTTTTCAAAACCAGAAATTTTCAAAAGGCGGAGCTTAAACCACTCCTTTTTCAAAAGCTATCAGGTTATTTCAACAAATATCAAGTTCATTACGTTAACGGGTTTTTTGCCAAAGCCCAAGCCGTAGCCCTCCGTCGTTTCAGATAATTAGTACTGCATTTGTTGATTATTCATCAAGCCACAGTGAACGGTAGCTGAGTAATAATTCTCTGTTGCACTGATAGATGGGATTGGTTAGGATGGTCGCATGATTTTGTTGATTATTCATCAAAGATCATGCGGGTGGGTCTAATGCAATCCAGGATAACGACGGGTTGAACTTGACTAGGACTTTTTGATTTGTTGATTATTCGTCAAGGTCACTTGGGTCCTAAGGGTAAAAATCACATCGAGAGTTTCAAATATATAGGAAACTTGCAGATTTAGCATACCTTCTGGAGTGTAGTGACTTGAGTGGATTCCATCTAGCTCATTACACAATGATAGTTGGATCCCGATCCCACTGATGAATTGGATTACTCTCGGGAGATTATTTCACTTAAATAATCAATGCTATAAATCAAGTAGATTTCTAGAACGGTGTTAGCGGGGCTACGCCTCCAGGGAAACGAGGTTATATAATTAAGGAACTTCGCGAAAGCGTTAGAAAACCTCCTTCGAAGCACCAACACTAGCCTAGCTGAAAGGTTAAGCAATTATTGTGACGTGTGATTAAATCCTGACTAGTTCTTCTTTTAGGGTTTAAAGAAGAATTTGAGGAAACGGTGGGAGCCATCCTGGTTAGATAAATTAATAACCAATCTAATCTTGCAAGAGCGCACGCTGAGTGTTTCTTTTCTCTCTGTCCAGGTGGCAACCATTTCACGCCCTAATCAAGATAATAAAATGTATCGCTTGACCTATCCGAATTTTTATTCGGGGCTAGGGAACGTCGGTTCGACTCTAAACTTTGACAACAGTCATAAGTATGAGAAAGGGAAAGAGAATTGTATGGATTCCAAGGAGACCCCTATGAAGAAGAAGCATACTATTGCATCTACTTCAGGTGTTCTTGTAATTGAGAACTGCTTTTCGGCCAGTCCTACCTCCTGGGTACTAGATACCGGATCACAAGTTAATGCTGCAGCCGTCGGTGAATATCACCTAGTGTTGCCAAATGGCAATACTATGATTATGAACAATTGCTACAATATACCTTCCATGGTTTGCAACATCATATCAGTTTCTTTACTTGATAAAGATGGATATAACTTTGTTCTTGATAGAAATATCATGAACATTTACTTTGATAAGGTACTGGTTGCATAAGGTACACTGTGTAATGGTATCTATGTTCTAAATCAGAATATAGTTCTCAATATACAAAACACACGCAAGAGGAAGAGTTCAGATACGAACGAATCCTACTTGTGGCATTGTAGAATTGGTCATATCGGAGAGAAAAGACTAAGTAAGTTACATAAAGATGGACTCTTGAATACGTTCGAATTTTCATCTTATGAAACTTGTCAGTCTTGTCTCAAAGGAAAGATGACCAAATCTCCGTTCACCGGACATGGAGAAAGAGCAGCAAAGCTCTTGGGACTCATACACAGTGATGTGTGTGGTTCGATGTCTATACATGCAAGGGGTGGGTTCTTTTACTTCATCACATTCACTGTCGATCTCTTTAGATTCGGATTTGTGTATCTTATGAAACACAAATCTGAAGCTTTTGAGAAATTCAAAGAATTTAGAAATGAAGTAGAGAACCAGGTTGGAAAAAGTATCAAGATCCTCCAATCAGATAGAGGAGGGGAGTACTTAAGCACGGAATTCCTAGAATACTTAAAAGAGAATGGAATTCTCTCTCAGCTTACTCCTCCTTATACACCACAGCACAACGGTGTATCGGAGTGGAGAAATCGTACCCTATTGGATATGGTTAGCTCCATGATGAGTAGTGCTGAGTTGCCTCTTTCATTCTGGGGACATGCGCTTCAGACAGCGGCATACCTTTTGAATCAAGTTCCGTCCAAATCTGTGCCTAAGACTAAATATGAAATATGGAGTAGTAAGAAACCATGTCTTAAATTTATTAAGATATGGGATTGTCCAGCCTATGTGAAAACACAGAACCTGGACAAGCTTCAGGCACGTTCAGTTCTTTGTAAATTTGTGGGATATCCTAAGGATTCTCTAGGATATCTGTTCTACCACACTAAGGAACAGAAGGTGTTTGTATCTCGCCATGCTACCTTTTTAGAAAGGGAGTTTCTTGCAAAAGAAACTTGTGGGAGTACGGTAGAACTGGGAGAAATCCGTGAACCACAAAATGTAACTGATGATTTGGATGAACCGCTAGATTCAGTAATCCCAGACGAACCTCAGCCACTCCGCCGATCTGGTAGGATTTCTCATCCGCCCGAGAGATACTACGGTTTTCTCGTAGACTGAGATCGAGAGGATTGCAATTTTTATCACATGGTTATGGTCATGTCAAGATTGTAGGGATCCTAGGCACACCCATGATGTTTCACAACAGATCAAACATGCCAAAATCAAATTTTTCATGTGCCTAAGAATCCTATGCAAGATCGTTAACTAGAGGATAGGCGATAAAGATTGCAAGTTAACAACTTTAACTAAAAGGAAAGTGACTACAACCTTTGTAGATCCGGTCCTCCATTTCCTTGGCTCCGTGATGACGTCCCTCCGCTGCAACCATCGGAATCCTAGACTCTCGCGGTGGTTTCATCGGAGAAAAGATCGGGCTAGGTCGTCGACTTCGATGCCGAAGATGATCTACGTCGAGGCAACTCAAGATCAAGCTCCACCTTCACCAAGCCATGAAACTTGTGAAGAAAACACTCTATACTACATGGAAAGTGGTAGAGGGTGAAGAAATAGGAAGTGGGTTCACTTTTGATTTGGATTTCTCACTTGGAATCATCACTTGGAAATTTCAAGCAAAGCTTTTCTTTTTCTCTTGAAGAAGATGAAGAAGAAGAATGAAAAAGAAATTATTAATAATAGAAAAAACAAGTGATGGTTATCATAATGCAACCATGGTTATGTGTAGAGCATAAACTAGGTTTAGGTGAATGGTTAGGTTAAGCAAAAGAAACAAAAATGGTTGAACTTTTCAAAGCTTCATGAAGCTTCAAAGTAAATCTAAAAGAAGCAACCATTTCTTTTCTTGGTAAAAGAATAAATAAATAAAATAAATAATCAAGAGAAGATTATAAAACCCTAACCATTCACTTAAACATGGTTTAAAGTAAACACAAACCCAAGTTTGCATGTATCATCAAACATGATACAAACAAGTGCACAAAGAAATATATCACATATACAACTTGTGCATTTCAAGTGAGAAAATCAATCTTGAGTGAACCAATACTAGTTAATGCGAAGTAATATATCAAATATATAATTATACATTAAATCATTAAATCAACACTTGATTTAATGATCTGGTCATACTGCATATAACGGACTAATATCATGTGTATCAATGTATCGAATCAACATTTGATTCGGTAACCCGGCTATATCACATATAACCGTCCCATGATACATATCGCGAGAATAGAATACAGTATCACATACTGGTATTATTCTCGGTCCCGCACATATCTCATATGCGCTCCTATTTCGTTTCGCTTGAGCCAGGAAACCTCTGTGTAGGACTCTAAAGACTCGTCAATACGCCGGCAGCAGGTGATGATCATATCAAACACCCACAAGCCGCAAGCGGTCTGCTAAACGTAACGGCCACCCAGGTATTGAGCGATCAGAAGATCGACGAGCAAGCCCGCTCACACTCCTGTGAATCCAACCAGTAACACTTACCGTACAGTCCGGTCTGTTCGTCTGATATGTCGCATATCTCGCCTAGGGGTGGTAAACGTCAGACCCCAGTAGCTTGATAAGTCATGCCGACGTAAGGTCCATAACATTCGTGAAACTACTGATAACTCTTACCAGTATATCACAGCAACCCTGGTCAGGGATTTCCAGTTATGTCCAGTCGAGCATAGCGCAACATCAACCCCCAATACCGGGAGAGACGAATCCCCTCCTATCGCTCATTGCCTCCATGTGAATCGGGAATGTAACCAAAAACTACCTGTTTGCACGACTCAGTAGAGCCGTGGTAGGGTGGAAATCAAAGCACAGTGGGAGACACACAAGACTCTATGACGATCTCGGGTCAACAGACTAAGCTGTACCAGTGTCACCAGAGAACTGCCATCTGACGTGAGGTATAATACCATCTGGGAGTTCTCGGCGAGTCCGTTCAGTGTACTCAGTCACCATTGAGCACCCGCATACCATCTCTGATGTCAAACACCAATGGATATGGGATCATTGATTAGTTGAAAATATTTCATCTTTTAGCCGGCAATTTCCTCATCATTTGCATTCATATAGAAGTGTTCGGCATTCATATTTCACATATTAGCAAATCTGTCGCAAAATATCATATTACATGTGTTAGGTCTTAAAACCGGCATTTCTAGGGAAATTGACTGCATTTCATGGCATCGCATCATCCCTATATTGCGCAACACTTGTTTTGAGATATGTGCAGGAAAATCCAGAAGAAAGGACAAAATTTACATGGTACCGATCAAACATGATGCCAACTCAATGATTTGGAATCTGGTATTGATGTAAAGAGAATTCAGGAATTCAATATATCACAAAATACAGAGAAGGACATCAGAAGCTAATACATGATGTTTGAAGCCCTAAGTTACCTACTTGGCTGCGGAACCGCGGCCTAAGCCGCCTTGTGCCGCGGTTCCGCGGTGTCCTGTCGACATCACCACTTCAACTTTGCACCACAACTCTTCCCTGTATGCCTACAGCTCAGAATGACACAACAAATTCCCGAAAGCCCCAGAAGCTTCTGCCAGATCAGCAAACCCTTGGAGCTACACTAAACTAGCCTATCATTCTAGAAACTTCTCCTTAAACCCTAGCTTAAACCCTAAGCTAAGCCTAACTAACTACTTTAAGAAGTCTTTCAACAAACTTTTGTAGGGAACTTCTATTTCAAACTCAAGGCTTAGGGTTTGGGAGATCTATAAATAAGACCCTAGGCTCACTTGTAAAAGGATCCCAAATTTTAGTATCAATCTAGATCCATTCACTCTCTTTCTCCATCTTCTTCCACAAGTCTAGTGAGAAGACTTATGTGAAACCCTAACCCTAATTCCAATCAAAAGCCAAGATCCAGAGTACCCTATCAAGCAAGAAGCCCTTCAACCTTTTAGGAGCCGAGCCGTTCTTCAACAGAGCAAGTGGTCCAAGCCGATCTACGACTCACGGAGAAAAGCGACGCCAGATCGACAATTTTGTTCTTCCTCTTGTAGTTCTTAAGCGACTGTAATCAAATTGTTGATATAAATAAGAGGTGATATTCTTTTATCTTGTTTTCTTTAAATTCTTGCATCATGATTCGATCTCAATTTTTACTTGTAGTTCTTGTTGTGATGTTTGAGTAATACTCCGCTCGTCGAGGAGTCGAGACGATCAATAGAATGATGATGTAATATATCTGAAAACGATTCTTGATTCCTACGAGTTTTGTAAACCCTAGCAAGTTCAAGAACCGACGACCCATTTCGTTGCGATGCTTTCTTGATTGATATCGCTCGAAATTGGGGAGTTACGATCGTTTCTTGAAATTGCTAGAGGCTAGAATGTGAATGATATCGACGAAAGAACAAGGGTTAAATGATGAAACCCTAGTTTCATGAGGAAGCCCTAACTCTCGTCGATCATCATCGATCTAGTATCAATTCTTCGAAGGACAAGAACACGAAATCTTGATATTATATCACGTCTATAGATCCGATCGATTCCTGCGAGCCTCATTTAGATTCTGGACATTTTGGTTGGAAATATTATCGAAACCAGATTCTCGATTGTTTATCATTTTCTTGATTCTTGATTAGATTAGTGACACCTTAATCAATCGATAAAATCTTGAATCATCTTTTTTTTTCTTTTCAATTAACTTTTCAATTCAAACAAATCAAATATAAAAACGAATCGCACAATCCCTGTGGACGATCCGCACTCGCTTACGATCTACATCCGACACCATAGTTGATTGCAGTCAAATATAATTCTTTGATTGTGAATCTTATTCAATTTTCTAAATACGGACACAAGAAACTCTTATTCGCTTTATTCGATTTACACAAACAAGAATTTCTTAACAATCAATTGGCGCCGTTGCCGGGGACTATTTGAGTTACTTACACAATCGGAAAATATCACCAATCAAATGGCGTCGTTGCCGGGGATTACGCGCTAATTCGTTTCATATTAAAGTTTGAATTGAAGGATTTATTCCATTATAATTTTTGTAATCAAAATTCGTGCGAACCCTAAACGATTTGTTGTGGTTCATTGCAAGGAAATCTGGAGCTGTTTGGCAATTGAACAAATTTTTTGGAAAATTCCAGAGAGCTGGAGTTATCAACAGGAAGCTTCTGTTGAATTTTGGTGCAGTGATCTGCACAGAAGACCGCGGAAGCGCGGTGGGAGCCCCCTATTGCGGCGGAACCGCGGCTTGGTGAAGCCTTCTCTGTGAAAATTTTGCTTCAGGTAATTTCTTACCTTATCCTCTCTCCTCTTTTTAGCTCCAACTAATAATTTTCTGCAGGATTCTTTGCAAATAATCGCAGCTCGCAAATTGCAAAAATTAAATTTGTGCGTGATTTTGTTTCTTGGTTGTTTGCATTCTAAATACGGATATTAAGGGCCACGGCCAAATCCAAATTAAGTGGGGAGTTCATTACCCTTCCTAGGCCCCGAAAATCGCAAAACTTGCATCCGCATTTACCCCAATTAACTAAAAGAAATCTAGAGATGACTCTAAGGACCGTCGCGCTCACTTAGGACAGAAGAAGGCCGTGGGTAATTCATTTCTTATCCGCGTTTTCTTGTGGTGTCTAGGAAAGTGTGTCGAAGGCTAGTGGTTATTAATTAGGCCCACTACTTACGTAGTGGAGTACCTTCCTACTTACCTGGCACTTACCTGGCCACAGGGGAACAAAGAGGCAGTGGAGGATTCTATCCTGCGACTTTTCTTCTGGCAGTTAGGAGCGGTCTAGAGATCTGACCTAGGCGACCAATAGAATTAGGGTTTTGTGTGCTGCATTTGTTGTGTCGCATCATATTTTCAAAAATCCGTCCCTTTTTCAAAGCAAGCACCGCATTCATTCATTACCCCTAATTATAAGCCACGCTGCCACTTGTACTAACCCTTTTTGGTACAAGATAGGTTGGACACGGGATTCTAGTGCCCGTTTAGTCCGCGTACCCTTTATCGACTCCGAAGTCGATATTTCTCCATTTAGCTTTCCTTTACCCACTACCACACCCATACCGATGGATCCACCTCCATCAAACTTCTTTAACCCTAATCTGCCGCCGTCCGTTGGTGCGCAGAATCCACCCCGCATCTCTCCCCAGGAGAGGTGCTATCCACTGCGAGGTCCTCTTTCGACCTGCTTATCCACACCACCGCCCAATGGGGATAACTTTGAGATTAAACCCCAATACATCAATCTTTTACCCAAATTCCACGGACTCGAGACTGAGGACGCTTACGTTTTCATCACCAATTTTGAAAACGTATGCACAATGATGGGTACGTCACAACTTTCAGTGGATGCGATGCGTCCACGACTTCTTCCATTTACACTGTGCGATATAGCCGAGAAGTGGCTATATAACACTACCGCACACTCTATTACGAATTGGGAAGAATTCGTCGCTGCATTCCTTATGAAATTTTACCCAATACAAAAGACAGCTCGAATCCGTAGCGAACTGAATCAATTTGCCCAGCTCCCTACGCAACCATTCTCTAAATGCTTTGAACGTTTCAAGGATCTATTGGTTCAGTGTCCTCATCACGGCATCCCGAGATGGGAATTGTGCCGAATCATTTATGAGGGCATTAACCCAAACACTAAACAGAGCCTTGAAAACATGTGTCAAGGTACTTTTATGACTAAGGATGATGGGGAAGAATGGAAGTATTTAGAAGAGTTCGCTGAAAAATCACTATAGTGGGAGAGTGGAACCCAACCATTAAATAGGTGTGGCGTACACCAAATAGATGTGTCCATAGGTGTTCGAGCTGAGATGGCAGCAATGCAAAAGAAGATCGACGGTATGGAACAAAAATTTTCTGCAGCCTCCCGAAACCCAATGTCACTCCCCAAAACTGTATGTGGCTGTTGTTCTGATCCGTCTCACTTGACGGAAGAATGTCCGTTTCAAGGTCATGAGCATACTAATGCCGCATTTCAACGACCTAGAAACGATCCAAATTCTTCCACATATAATCAGGGTTGGAGGAATCACCCGAATTTTGCTTGGAACCAACAACAATCTCAAAACACGGTTCCAAACACGAATAATTTTCAAAGGGCTCTTCCTCCACCACAACAGCAGCCACTTCAAATCACTCAGCACCCCTACCAGTCACAAAACTTCCAAAATCAGGTCAACAATCCTGCACAGTCTAATCCTATGCAGTTGTCCTGTTCTGACGAATTCTCTCAATTCACTCAAACCATGAAATCACTTTTATCAAATTTCATAGAGGTTTCGACTGAGGTTAGATCTTCCGTCAGTGAGATAAAGAAAAACTCAGCGTCTCAAGCTGAGAGTATCAGATCGATGGAAGCTGAAATAGCACACCTTAAAGCCGAAATGAGTGCGAGAGAAAAAGGGAAACTTCCCTCTCAACCCCTACAGAATCCTGGGCATTACAATGTTAATGCCATCACAACGTTGAGATCGGGAAGAGTGCTGAACAATCATGTCGGGGAAGGTATTGATGATATTGGAAATCATATCAACACCCCGGTTGAGACCCTTCCTCACACACACACTTCTAAGTCTGATCCTTCTTCTTCTACCACACCTCCTTCTCGAGAGCCTATTCTCCATTTCCTACTAGGCTCGACACCTGAACCCAACCCTTATAGTTCTCCACAGACGGTCCCCACACCTCTTTTGGGACCTCGTCTACCCCCTCTTCCTTCTCCTATGATGGACCCGACGCTTATTGCGAAAGCTCCTTACCCGAATCGGTTAAGGGGTAATAGAATGAGTCCTCATATGGAGAAAATTATAGAAATGTTCAAACAGGTTAACATCAATATCCCTCTCTTAGATGCTATTCAACAAGTTCCCAATTATGCGAAAATTCTTAAGGACTTGTGCACTAGGAAGAGGAAGACTCAAGTGCCGAAGAAGGTCTTTATGTCTAATAATATCAGCACTGCTTTTATCCCCCAGCTACCTAAGAAACGAAAGGACGCAGGATGTCCTACAATATCGATTTCTATTGGGGGTAAAAACATAAATCGTGCTCTTTTAGACCTTGGCGCAAGTGTTAACCTACATCCATATTCTGTTTATGAGCAACTAGGGATTGGAGAGCTGAAACCTGCTCACTGCACTCTCCAGATGGCAGACTGATCAATCACCAAACCAAGGGGTGAATTAGAGGATGTGTTGATAAAGGTCGGGGAATTTGTTTTCCCTGTAGACTTCATTGTGCTCGACACACAGCCTGTAGCAAACCCCCAGGGCCAAATTCCGGTGATTCTGGGTCGTTCTTTCCTTGCCACTTCCAACGCTGTTATAAATTGTAGAAACGGTTCAATGAACTTATCATTTGGAAATATGACTATTGAACTAAATATCTACAAAGTTGGAAGTCAGCCATCAGAACCCTCTGCTCATATTTTAGATGTGTGCTCTGTCCACGAGATCGCTCCCGATAGTTGTGGAGCTGAGGAACTTTGCTTTACTGATCTCGATGACATTACCACATCTCTGTTTGATTTCACACAAGATCTTAGTGAGGACACTTTACCTACACTTGAGTCCTGCACTCCTGACTTTTCTCCACCCGAGTCTGTATCTTTCACAGGCTCTGAGCTTATTTGTAAATCCAAAAATCACTCAATGATCCCTCCTTCTATCATTTCTCCGCCTGAATTAGATCTCAAAATTTTACCATCTCATCTGAAATATGCTTATTTAGGTGAGAAGGAGTCTTTACCGGTTATCATATCCGCTTCTCTAGCATTAGAGCAAGAGAATGCACTTTTATCGGTATTGAGATCTAACAAAGAGGCGTTTGGTTGGAGTATGGCGGACATCAAAGGGATTAGTCCCTTGATAGTTGAACATCATATACATGTGATGGATGATGCCAGACCAACCCGAGAACCACAGAGACGGTTGAATCCCGTCATGAAGGAAGCGTTCATGAAAGAGATCATCAAATGCTTAGATAATGGCATTATATACCCCATCTCCGATAGCCAATGGGAGAGTCCTATACATGTCGTTCCTAAGAAATCCGGCATCACAGTTATAACCAATGAGGCGAATGAGTTGATTCGGACACGCACCAAAACTGGGTGGCTTGTATGTATCGATTATAGAAAACTCCATGCTGCCACGAGGAAAGACCACTTTCCTCTACCATTCATTGATCAAATGCTGGAACGCTTAGCAGGACGAGAGTATTGTTGTTTTATGGATGGATACTCAGGCTATAATCAGGTCCCCATCGCCAAAAAGGATCAAGATAAAACCGCTTTTACTTGTCCTTTTGGTACCTTTGCTTACCGTCGCATGCCCTTTGGGCTATGCAATGCTCCCGCTACCTTTCAGCGGTGTATGATGGGGATATTCTCTGATATGGTAGAGAATTTTCTGTAGATCTTTATGGACGATTTCTCGATTTTTGGAGACTCTTTTTCTGATTGCCTAGCGAATCTTGACGCTGTTCTTACTCGTTGCAAAGAGAAGAACTTGACTTTGAACTGGGAAAAATGCCATTTTATGGTCCAAGAAGGAATTGTTCTTAGACATGTTATTTCACAGAAAGGCATTGAGGTTGACAGAGCTAAGATAGATGTCATTCAAAACCTCCCTCATCCCAAAAGCGTCAAAGATATTCGATCTTTCCTTGGCCATGCGGGCTTTTATAGAAGATTCATTAAGGATTTTAACAAAATTGCTAGACCTTTAACTCTTCTCCTGGCCAAGGATACGATCTTCCATTTTGACTCGGACTGCGAGACAGCTTTCGACTCACTTAAACACTCACTCACTTCAGCCCCCGTTTTATCATCACCAAACCGGGACTACCCCTTTGAGCTGATGTGTGACGCATCCGACTTTGCAGTAGGTGCTGTCTTAGGGCAGCACATCGAAAAGATGCCACACGTGATATACTATGCAAGTAAGACCCTGAATGATGCGCAAATCAATTATACAACCACAGAAAAAGAACTTTTAGCGGTTGTATTTGCATTAGAAAAATTCAGGCCTTACTTAATTGGCTGACCTATAGTTGTGTATACTGACCATTCCGCTTTAAAACATCTTCTGGCGAAGAAAGATGCAAAAGGTCGACTAATACGTTGGATCCTTCTGTTACATGAATTTGATCTTGTTATCAAAGATAAGAAAAGATGTGAAAACGAAGTAGCCGACCATCATTCACGCATCTCTTCTTCCCCTGTGACCCTGCCGATCAATGATTCGTTCCCTGACGAACAACTCTTGAGCGTATCCAATGACCCATGGTTCAGGGATATTGTGAACTATCTTGTCACGGGACTTATACCCAGCGATTGGTCAAAACAGGACAAATTCTGTTTTCTTTCCCAAGTAAAACACTTTTACTGGGACGATCCATACTTGTTTAAGTATTGTCCAGATCAGATCATCCGTCGGTGTGTCCCGAAAGAAGAGTTCAAGAGTGTTCTTTCTTTTTGTCATGATCAGGCCTGTGGGGGTCACTTTGGTCCTAAAAAGACGGCAGAAAAGGTTTTGCAATGTGGATTTTATTGGCCGAGCTTATTCAAGGACGCATTTGACTATTGCAAAACCTGTACACAATGTCAGTACACGAGTAGAATCTCTCAGAGGAATGAAATGCCTCAGCAACCCATCTTGTTTGTTGAAATATTCGATGTTTGGGGCATATATTTTATGGGTCCCTTTCCCAACTCCTTTGGGAATTTGTACATACTGCTGGCGGTTGATTATGTCTCAAAGTGGGTAGAAGCCATTCCATGTCGCACTAATGACAAGAAAGTTGTCATTAAGTTCTTGAAAAAGAATATCTTTTTGCGATTTGGATACCCACGCGCTATCATTAGCGATAATGGGACACATTTCTGCAACAGGTCTTTCGAGACTCTGATGCGGAAATACTCAATCAACCACCGACTTTCTACACCCTATCATCCCCAAACAAGCGGGCAGGCTGAAATCTCAAAGAGACAAATCAAACTTATCCTGGAGAAGACTGTTGCTAAAAATAGAAAAGACTGGTCGACCAAACTGACGGATGCTCTTTGGGCATTCCGAACTGCATTTAAGACCGACCTAGGGATGTCTTCATATAGGATAGTGTTTGGGAAAGCATGTCATTTACCTGTCGAGATAGAGCATAAAGCATTGTGGGCTATTAAAGAAATAAATTTTGATCTAAACTTAGCTTGCAACTTTCGGAAGCTGCAACTAAATGAGCTAAGTGAACTCCGCGATGAAGCTTATGATAACGCTGTAATTATAAAGAATAGGACTAAGGTTTTTCACGATAAAAACATTTTGAGGAAAACATTTTCACAAGGTCAACAAGTCCTTCTTTATGATTCACGATTACACCTTCACGCGGGTAAGTTCTGATCTCGGTGGAAGGGACCTTTTGTTGTGCGGTCTGTATACCCGCACGGGGCAGTAGAAGTAGAAAATATTAAAAACGGCACATTTTTTAAAGTAAATGGACATAGACTAAAGCCGTATTTTTCCAGTGACCCCACGGAGGAGCTCCTGTTCTTCAGGAGCCAGTTTATTTGGATTAAAATTCCTCCGTCTCACCTTCATGTCCAGTATATCATTGCATCATCTTTTGAATGGAGGTGAGTGAAAAATGTAAGTTTGGGGGAAGTTCTTCACTTATATATTTTGCCCCCACTAATAATTCTCCAAGACTTACAGGTTTTGTAGATATTGCTGCTGGCAACAGTGAGGACACTGTTGAAAACAAGTTTGGGGGAGGTTTGTGCTTATTTTTGCATCATTTGCATATCATTTGCATAAGCACAAAAACATTTCTTTAAAAACATATAAAAATTTAAAATTTTCAAAACCCATAAAAATTTAAAATTTTCAAAATATAAAAATATTTTAACATTTAAACATTTTTTTTACATACATAAGATAATGAAAGTTTAGATAGTGAAAAATTACATCCATGAGATTGGAAAAATTTAAGAAAACCAAGAAAATTAGAAGTTTTCTTATACGAACTACTAATAAGTAGTTATGAGCCGTTGTCCTAAAGGTTAGTAAGATGAAAGACGTCAATAATCTGAGGATAAAAATAAGTCTGAAAAATAGTTTTCTATTCTGGAAGCCAAACATTTTGAACGTTGATACCCTGCTATTCGCACTTACACAGGTCTTAAAGCCTGGGATAGTAGAGGATACCTTGAAATGCTCTTGTCTTAAAGCCAAAAGTATGAAGGAAATAAAAAAAAGTGAATAAATAAAATATAAAGTGGTGAGAAAAATGGACACTGGTTTTGTTATCACCGAGGGCAATAAAAAATATATAGCGAGGGTGCCTCTTCACCTAGTGCCCTAAGGCCAACTGGTCTGGGAGTCACTGCTATTCCTGAGGTGATGCAAGACGAGGAAAATACACCAAGTAAGCAAGCACAGGAGAAATCGGTCGGTTAGTACCTCAAGAAGTATTAACGGTCGCATGAAAGTGTGTGAGCAATCTCATCTAAATATTCATTAATTAAAAAGTACCAAGGCTGATGGGCAAGAGTATGATAGCTTGAATTGAATTCTCCGGGTGTACGGATGTACTTTACACACACGCAGGGTGATATGATCGATGTTTGGAAGAAAGATAGGAATGAAGAATAAGACGATGTTTTATTGAGGGAGGACGTGATTTCTGACATCTTTTCATGACCATTAAGATAGGGCTCATGACAACCGAAAAGCTAGCTTAGTTGGAAACCCTAATTTTCAAGGCTTTTCTTTTATGATTCTTGTCCTTAAATGTAATATTCATGATCTTCCTTTTATTATTGGATTTTGTGGGTGCAATCCGCTGAAAACCTTCAGGAGACAACACTCCTCCTACTAGGGACACCTAGAGGTTTAAAGGCTTGTTGCACGTGCTCAGTGCAATCGTGTTGCCTACGAAAGTGTGCTGGTTAGTTTTTCTCTTTCTTTATTTTCTCCTTCTCTTTTTAATAAAAAGTTCGCTCGAGACGATCGAAATTAAGTTTGGGGGAATTTGATTAGTCGAAAATATTGCATCTTTTAGCCGGCAATTTCCTCATCATTTGCATTCATATAGAAGTGTCCGGCATTCATATTTCACATATTAGCAAATCTGTCGCAAAATATCATATTACATGTGTTAGGTCTTAAAACCGGCATTTCTAGGGAAATTGACTGCATTTCATGGCATCGCATCATCCCTATATTGCGCAACACTTGTTTTGAGATCTGTGCAGGAAAATCCAGAAGAAAGGCCAAAATTTACATGGTACCGATCAAACATGATGCCAACTCAATGATTTGGAATCTGGTATTGATGTAAAGGGA